>JAFIRS010000482.1:0-694862 GCA_018342105.1 Gonioctena quinquepunctata
AAAATAAAACAATTGCCTACTTTCCTGAGAATCTCAATTTTGTTATCTCTAATTATTCCTGAAACTAGCTTTCCCGATATATTTTTTCCATCATATATTTCTACATATTTTAATTCAATCGGACGAAATATATACTACTTGTATTTTAATTCTTTGTCATTCATTCACAATCGATCTCTAGGCACCCCCCGATAGTAATATTTTTTATTATCCAAATAAAACAGGGGATAATCTTAATCAAGCATTACAAAATCAGATTTTGTAGAGAACAAATAATTCTTTCAATGGTACCCATATGGTACCACTGAACATTCAACCAGATCTTTGAATTACCAACAGAAAGATACATATTGTCGAGTTTTTACTTCACTATTGTCGATGTTGCAGCTTTCTAAGATTGAAAAAATCAATTAATGAACCGGAATTTTATGTGTATATATTTTTCCGCAATTTAGAACTAATGAGAGTTATCCCTGTGTACAATGCAGAATCTCTTTCCTCAACAGACTAATCTGGGCTTGAATTTAATGTGATGATTTCAGGTGGTTCAACCTATTTTGTATAGGTGAACTGTTCTTTACTTCCCTCTTTTTTATCAATCAATGTGAGTGGACTTAATAACAAAAAAAACATGGAAGGTTCTATACATTTCACTTCCAAAAGACCGCAGAATTGAATTTCAAGAAAGTCAATAAAAAAGTTCCTTTGCCTCAAAAAATTGTTGAGATTTTCGATATCCAATCTTCAGGATGGTTGAAATCATTATATCGCTCCTCAGTTGGAAATTATATTTGCCTAATATTCTTGGTAGACCGTCTCCCCTATATGGTCTACATCAGTGTAAATGTATTTTTATCGTTTGATGCACAAAAATTAAATCTACGATGAAAACTGAAGAATAAGGCTTTTAAGCCAATATTGGTTATTTTGTACTTTTTTCCAACCATCCTTTATGTAGATGGATTGATCGCACAAAATTCCCCTTAGAAAAAGAATTGGTAAATATATCTTCAAATATTGTAACTATTTCAAACTCAAATTCCCTAATCTGAAAAATGAACGATAAATATTTTTTATATTGAATTATGAACTACTCCTTGCGCTAGGACAGATCACGGATCCAGCAATTCATATATATTACATTGATGAAGGCAGCCATTGCGATGTTGCCAAACTTAGGGCTACACAACGCTAAAAAAGTTTGTGGGCTCTACAAAGAAGTATATAATTCTGCAGTGTATATCCCTATATACGGAAAGCGCCCCCTACAGTTCGAACCAAAGAACTATATCGCGTATGTTGGTTATGGAAATGGTATATTGTGTGTCCCGATCTAAAACGTGGGGAAATGATCTGCATTCAATTCTGATCACCCAGTGAAGAGATACAGGGTGATACTTTGTTGAGCCCGATATCGGGACTAACAAGGTTACTCCGGGCTAAACTGCGTCTCGTTCATATGCTTCACGGGATTCACAATGACCGTGTACATCTTATATATATATATATAATATTTTAAGGATGTCATGTGGGTCAATTCCAAATTCCAGTAATGCCTTTTGAAGAAGTCGATGATGACTTAGAGTGAGACCATTTCAAATTATTCGAGATCAAATTGGACGTTATTCATACTGTGGAATCTTTGTGTATGATACTCCTTGATATAATTGTAGAATATAACCTGCAATTGTATTTGGTAAGTAGTCACTTGAAAAACGCGAGTAGGATTTTCGAAAAACTTCAATATATCTCGACGCATATATTACCAGCCATGATAGCTTCCTCATAATATAGCAATCTTTCAGGATGTATTGTGGGTCAATACTAAATTCTAGTTTTGCACTTTTAAAGAAGTCAATGATGAGTCTTCGAGGTCAAATTCGAAGTAATTCATGCGGCGGAATCTTTGAGTTTCCCGTACATTGCATATTCAAATGTGCAATGCTAATAATATAATAATAATAATGGTAGAAGATACTCTTTAATCGCATTTAGTTCTATTTTATGCAGTTACTATGATCCGTAAACTATTCCTGTCAAATTTCGACATGGATACTGTTTTTTTTCAAACGACTTCAAATACCATTATTGTTTTTCGTAAAGTTCTGATTATATGAAATTATTCATATTCTTACGAATTCTAGCAATAATAAAGATAATAATTTGAAACGATCTCTGATGGTCATGTTTTTCCATGCTGTCATGAGAACTTGCAGATTCAATTAAATTTCAACAGAGATTGATACTGAAACAACGACTGAGTTGTATCAATTAGTTGATTCATTGCATATTGCAATGAATACCACAGACAGCCAAAGTAGAGGATGTCGGCATTTTTTTATTTATCCTCATTGTCTTACCTATATCATATAGTAGCTAATTTGTTAGGCTTTCAGAGTTATCACTGTGGTTTTTGCAAGTGACTACATTTCGGATTATCCACAAAATGATTTTGAACAAATATTTATAGGAATATTAGTTTTTAAAAACATGTGATTTTTGTCGAGAAATTTTTAAAATGGCCATACTTTTCCTGTACTCGTGGAGTAGTTACATCTACATATTTTTCAGAAAAAGAATCTGCAAACAGGAAGACATTGTGCAATACTGTAAAGAAATGTTTTTGCAATAGGTTAGTTTAAACAATGAACTTTCTGATATGTTGAAAAACAGCTTTGAACGACTTGTTTCTCTAATTTCCTAAGCTTTGTTTCTGAAAATAAAGTACTTCTTCTGTCTTTTATCTACTCTACTTGTAATTTATTTGACATTTTTCTGTGTTTTTATATGTATTTGTAATAATTTCAATTTGATACTTCGGTTCATTTCATAACTTATACTGTTTGTCCTCTCTGTGTGAGTTGGTTTCTATATGTGTATCATATTATTAACCCATTACATCCCCATCTCACATCTACTTTCACACGTATATCTATCATTTTTGCGACTTTTTCAAAAACCTCCGTGAGATTTCGTTTTGCTTCTACTGTATCTCGGTCGCATTTCAAATTCTTCAAATAGTTTCCAAATGCTAAAAGTAATGTAAAATAATTGACATCAGGACTCTTTTACACAAGCTTATGTCGACGTATTTATCCTTCAATTTTTGATTATATTTTTTCAATACACATAATCCTGATTGATACTTCAATCCAGTTCCTCCTTCCATCAACGTTCTAGATGTATAACTTGGGGGCATTTGTGGATCCTGTGGCACAAAAGTGTGTTTTCGTGTAGCTTTTTTCAAATAAAATCAAGCAGTACGAACTAATTTCCTGGACTATTATAAAAACGGTCGGTTATGGTATTTTACGCGAATCCTAAAGGAAAATGTGCGCTAAAAGTATTTTTGATGGAAAATGGAAAAAGGTGAGTCGAGTCCAGGGTTTCCGGAGATTTTCTTCCATATTTGCTTCACTTAATAGAATATCGATACGAAAGAGATGGATTTTATATCCATCGCTCTGTCAGATTTGCTCAAAATGACCAAAGAAGCGAGGGATGGATTTTATATCGGAAAATGCTTTGATATGCTTTAGTAGATGAGATTTGTCCGAGTTGATATATTACTAGAGTTTCCCTCTTTTTCTAACTTTAGAGCGACAGAGAGAAAGTATTGCTTATTTTTTGTGTAACCTTAGAAAGTAGGGTATACTTCACCTGGGTAAAATTTGAAGAAAAAAACTCAAAAGTGGCAACAACATTTCCAGAATTCATTTAGTAATATTCAAAATGCTTGATGAATTACCGTAACTTCATTATCTTCAGTTACAATTTTCATGATATATTGAATGATTATCGTCAAGAAAACCATATACGCCGAATTCCATAGGATGATTATGAGTACCTAATGAAATTTTATTACGAGTGAAGTTTAAATAAAGCTTCTAAAACTGTTAAAATAGGTAATCAAAGAAGTTAGATTTTCCTATATCTAGACAAATGCTAGCTTTGGAGGCACACACCCTAAATTTACTTTCTCATAGTGGCCGGTTATATTTCATGTTGAAACTATCACACAAACCACGTTATTGTATTATTTTCAGTTCATAATTTAATTTCGCAAGTTTGATGTAACCAGATTAAACGGCTGAGAAACTTTTGCGAGTAATAATTTCACAATTAGATTTTCTAAGATAGGGTGGATCGGGAAAAACAGAATGCAACGGACAATATGATGAAGAGTGTTATCACCATCATCATCATCGACGGAATCTGTTCATAATTCCTGAATGGAGGCTCGGTCAGAAAAAAATATTAAATTTCCTTTCGATTGATACAATGTTGAACACAGTTCAGTTTATTGTAAACTGATTTTTTTTCCAGTGGAATAATGTAGTAATGGTGTATTTAAAGTGGGATCTGAAACAACTATTGTGCAATTGCAAAAAAATGCCTACAGTTGGGTATGAGCCTATGTCGAGTGAGACACAGTTATTAGGCGAGTGAGACCACTGAGGCACTGGGACAATGATAGAGTAATTCTAGGAGATGAATAATTGTACAAATAATCACACTGAAAAATCAATAACATACGATGATTTCATGAGTGACAAAGGAGGTTTGCGAAATTCAGGGCATTGAAATGCGAAACATATATGCCTTTATATTATTTAACAAACTTTAACAATTGTTAGATTTTGTTGGAAAGCAGAATTTATATTTTCATATCTTGAATTGTATATTATTGTTTTCAGTTGTTTTGTACAAATGTGTTGATTTTGAAAGATAAAAACTTGTCAGAGTATTTTATTTATTTCATTAAAAAAGTTTGTCTTCTACTTAAATAACCATTGCTGCTGTTAAGATTTCATCAGATTTCCTTATAGATAAAATATTCATTAGTACTGTTTCTGGATGGACTCTACGAAACATTCTAACATAGAGTAATGCCTGAAAAAAAAATATATATTTACATTTTTACATACAATGTTTGAAATTAGGGTTAACCTCTTATTCTTTTATTGACTTGAGATAGACATGACATTCTTCAATTTTTACAAAGTTTAATTTTGTATACAGTATCAGTAGAAAAATAAAGTTTGTTTTCTAATTTCTTAGATAACGTACGGTATGGGTTATATGCATAAATATCAGCGTAGGACTTAGTCAACGTTAGACTTCTATTGATCCTAAACTTCCAAAAACAGGTGATGGAAAAAGTTATTCTTCCCTTCATTTCGGAAACTTTACCTTTTCACTCGCACAAAATTGGTTTGCAACAATAAACATTGTAATATTCATATATGGGAATCTCAGAAATGGTCAGAGATAAGAAGGTTTTATTGGAACAAAGTTAATGGCGAGAGAAAATTTACGAACTTTTTCCGTTTTTTTTTTGGAAACATTTGAATTTGATCATGATGAACCGTTAATTATCGTACGAATTTGAGGTTCAGTTCCAAAATCTCCATTCATACAGTTTAATTATAATCTTCCAGTATGACATAAGCCCTTCCTCAATTGGGCGAGACAAGGTTATTACGAGAAATTATGGGGTTGACTTACCCCTAATTTAGAACCACACTGTATAAAAAAACAAAATGTAAGACATTGCACTTTTCTTATGGAAACTGACAAACAGTTTTTGATAAAATTCCATTATATTATTCTTAGGGACAAAATAAGCATTTTCCATCATAGCATTAAAGTAGAATTTCTACAAAGTGAGTCAGAAAGTTAGCCCAAAGTTTTGGCTTTGAATAACATAAAAATTGAATTATCAGAAGTAATTTTTTTGTCAGATAAAACAGTTTAAGTATTATCAATAATTATATGAACTTGATATAAGTAGGTATGAGTTATTTCTAGTAAATTACTAAAAACAGACAGACATCTTTTAATATGTCGGAAAGATAGTAAACTCTTTTCATAAAGCTGCATGTGCACAAAGTTTGAGTCTTCAATGTACAATATGATTTCATTACTATTACAAGATTACGATTACAAAAATTATGTATTTCACAACTTATTTGGAGAACACATGTCAGCCGTTTTTTCTATTTGGTGTATATATACCTCTGAGCAAACTCCTATATATAATGTTTACGAAACTATTTATTCAGTTAAAGGTTATTTTTATTTGAAAAAACTGTTATCACAGTTTTTTTTAGCAGTCTTCTATCCTTGTGGGTGTGCGATTCGATTTTATAATGCAGTACAGTGGTTAAATTAAATCTATATAATAAAAATGGGTCTCGATTCTTTGTAAGCGCAAAACGTGAGAACGGCTGGACCGAATTGGCTCCTTTTTTTTTAATTTAGGAAAGTTGCCCGAAAATTGGAAAATTCGGGTATATAAGAAATTTGGCGAAGAAAAACTATCGAGTCGTTTACCACCAAAAAGAGATCAGCTCAGCGGTTACACTGCAGAAGGTCACAGGAACTAATCCCGGTCTGGGTAATTTTATTTTTATTTTATAAAAAAACTGCTGGACTGATTTGGCTAATTGTTTTTTTTTGAAAGTTCGTAATACTCCAAATAAGGTTTTTATATATATATATATACTAGCGGACCCGACAGACGTTGTCCTGTCCAAATTTCTATGTTCCCTAAAGTGTTTTTCCCGAAAATTTTCCCGTTGTCCCGTTATCACATTTTCCTGTTACCCCTTTTTGTCTTTACCCCGTTATCCCATTTTCCCGTTATCCCCTTATCCTGTCATCCCGTTATCCCATTTTTTCGTTATTCCCGTTATCTCGTTATCCCATTATCCCGTTATCCCGTTATCCTGTTAACCCATTTTTTCTTTATCCCGTTTTCCCCTTATCCTGCCATCCCGTTTTTTCGTTATCCCGTTATTCCCGTTTTCCTGTTATCCCGTTTTTATTCATCCCGTTTTCCCGTTATCCCCTTATTGTGTCATCCCGTTTTCCCGTTTTTTCGTTATCATTCCCGTTATCCCGTTTTACTAAAGAAAATTAAAAATAGGGGTTGATCGTAGAAAGGTGAATTAAGAGTAATATGAATTTTTTTACTTTAAGTCATAACAAAATAAAAATAAAAATGTTGCCAAAAAAATAGGGGTTGATCGTAGAAGGGTGAAAATTTAGGGTTGTATGTATTTTTGAATGTTGTATCATAAAAAAATAAAAACAAAAAATTTTGTTGAAAAAATAAAATAAAAAATCAAGGGGTGGACCACCCTCAACATTTAGGGGGATTATTTGTGAATATGAACCATCCAGGGCGCCACCCAAACGCATATACAAAAATTCATCCAAATCGGTCTAGCCCGTTTAGGAGGAGTGCAGTGACAACACACGTACAGTAGAATTATGTATATAAGGATATATATATATATATATATATAAACGGAATAAAGGAAAAACGGGAATAACGAAAAATCGTGATAACGGGATAAGATAAGGGGAAGCAGGCAGAGTCAAAAGCATAACCTAGATGGAACAATACAAAGAAAAACATAGGAAAAATAGAAATTTTACGCAGACGAGAGTTTTAAGAAAAAAAGTTTTAGGGAATATATAAATTTGGGCAGGACACTGCCGGGCCACCTAGTAATAAATAATATATAATTTAACGTAAAATACAACCGTGCTTTCTGAAAACACTGATTGTTAGCCTGGTAGATAGTAAGACAACACTGGCAATTCCTGAGCGTATACACACTCGGCTCTCAATTATAACCGTGCGAAAATATCATAGGTACATTTTTCTAGGTTCAACAATTGTTCTCAAATTATTAAAAAATAATTTTGTTTTCTCTTTATATTTATTTTGTATACATTATTTGAGAAATGTAGGAAGATAGTCTGAGAAATTCTCATGGAAAATTAAAGCAACAAAACCATCAACAAGTTTTTCATGTTTATAACTTTATTTGAGGGATAATCGACTGGCGATACAAATATAAACCTTTAGTTGAGATGATTATCGACGTTGTTTTCTATACTTTTTACTTCAAAATTATGCATCTACGAACACGTTAATTTTTAACCATGTATGAGAATAAAGTAACCCTGTGAAAACACGAGTGAATCGCCGTTTTTAGTAATGAATGATAAGTAATGAAATCAGTAAACAATAAATAATTGTGGATATGTCATAAAAAAATTCAAGTATGGTTCGAATCGAAAAATAAACCAACGTATGGGTCACTGACACCCGCACCTAGGTTTTGCTGTCAAGTTAAACTGAAATATGTTCTGAGAGTGTAGGCACGCGTTCCAGGAGTAGTCAAACGTCTAGAGTTTTGCGAGAAATATTTTTTCTCACTTATTTTCAATTTTTCTTATTTTTCGTAGGAGAAATCTTTTCATTTTGTAATGGACTAAAAATTGTTAACAGTACTGAAACAGTTTTTATCAAGAGTTTGTAATATATTTTTAATATACATTTTATTCACAGCTGAAATTTTCAATTGCATTTCTGACTCGCCCAGTTTCAATTCATTTAGATCTAGCTGTTTGCCAATTTCCAGAAGAGACGTGCCATATCAATTTGAGGTATTTGAAAAATAAAACTGATTGAATTATTTTCATTTTTTTGCTGTTATGAAGTCCAAGAGTAGTGTTTGATATTTGATTCAGATTTATTCTCATACCATTGAGGTATGATATGCATTGAAAAAATAATCGGCATTCCTCGGAATTTTTAAGGAGAAACAACACTTTAATTTTCAACACCCTATATCTTGGAAACAACTCGATCAATTTTTCGGTGCCTATGGACACTTCTACTGAAGTCAGAATCTAAAATATACCAATAATTCAACCCAAAGCCATTTTCCACAAGAATGGTGCCAGGTCGTTCGAATATTCGGTTTAAAACATCCGACCTAATTTCGACTGGGGAGCTGAATCCACCTGCCATAATTTTCTGGTACCATTCGTATCCATCAAACTGAAAATAATGCGTTCCAGCAGCGATTTTATTTGGAAACATTCGAAAGCAGTGAACTCGAAAAACCCATTCACGAGAACTCTTTACTGCATTTTTATGTAACGTAACTATACGTTATCATAAAATGCAGCTTAATGAGACTGGCCATTGTTTTTGTTTTACGATGAAATCGGTCTATATCGACGCGAGCACGAGAGAGCTATTACCTGCAAGGGTTCGTATTTCACGTTGAAGCAATTTCGAGAGATTGAGTCAAGTAGAAAATAGAATAAAGGAAAATAACAGCAAAGCGGAGACGACTTCAGCAATTCCTATCGATGTAATTACTACAAAATACATGAATGGGACCGCCTTCAGTTTTTCAAATAAAAAAGTTTAACAGTTCGGGCAATGCAACTTCCCAAATATATTTTTAATCGATCATAGTTTTTGTCAACAATCCCACATATTTTCGCCTTACTATCACCACGATTATCCCATCTTTCTATCCGTTAGGCAGTGGGATAGGAATTTATTTCAACTGCCATTTCTTCCGCTGCTGCCAGGAAAGAGTCAGGTGAATACAAATTACCAAATTACTAAAAAGTTTCTCGACGTTCTTCAGCTACTCTCGCCCTTCTTGATTTTAATCACGATAAAAGTTATTCCATCCATCTTACTGAGTTCACAAATCAGGTATCTAATCTTGATTATGTCTGCTCATTTACCAGTTTTTTCAGTTAACTCTCTCATTCGCTATTACTGAAGTTTTCTGTAATCAACGTTGTATTTATTTTTCCCAACGTCATTAATTCGAATGAGAGGAAAGAATCATCGATAACTCCTCATACAAGAATAATTTGATTTATTTATATGATAAAGGCACATTCCTTACAAGTTCCATCGATTTATTTTTGCTTCGAATCACGGCGATCTGGAGGAATGCTGATTTTACCTCTGATTAGTCTTGCGTGAACTTCAATTAGCAGTATCAAAGATCAGTTGCCTAAAGCATGTGGAAAAACGTTGTGAGACCAGAAAAAAAAACGAAAATAAAAAAAGGAATACATTCTCAATTGAAAATTGAATATAAAGATTTTTTCTGAAAATTGAAAAATCTACGACAATAATAAAGTTATTTTTTGTAATATTTTTAACAGAAAACAACTACTTCAATGTCCAGCTTGCCTTTAGCCGGGGTACTAGTTGTTTTCTGTTAGATATTACAAAAAATTACTTTATTATTGTTGTAGATTTTTCAATTTTCAGAAAAATATTTTTATTCAATTTCCAATTGTGTGCCATTTCAACATGAATACCTCCCAAGAGGTTATCTTGAGCGATGGAAGATAGTGACTAAAGTTTATCTTTCAGTCGCAGATGATTCCACATCTGATTTTATGAACATTCTGTTCATATCATCGAACAAATCAAAGGGGTTTGTTATGATAAAAAAATTCCTCTGGTTTGATTTTCATTTTATTGTCAGCTATTTAGTTGTTGGGCAGAAGTCCATGTGGGATTTTTAGTGTTAACCTACACCATTAATAATAATGTTTATTAAACAATTCAAAAGTACAGAATAATCAAAAATATACCTCATAAATGTGTGGACAATTTGGAAAAATAAACGAGGGGAAAACTCAAAAAAGCTCTGGAGAGCTTGTCTCTGAGATGTTTCGTTCAGCTTATTTTTTGCAATTTACACAAACTTAATTAATATAAAGGGTTTATGACCAAGCACCAACTGGAGGAAGTGAATGTTTTTTTAATATATATACACATATGGATACACTTATAAACACATATATATGCGTATGTGTTCTGAGTTTAAGTATCAACTGGAAAAATGATGGCATGAATTCTATGTTTCTTTGAAGATCACCCCTTTCTTGAACGAAGGGCAAACGGTTTACAGAAATAATTGGTTTTGTTCAGAAAATTTAATGAACTCAGAAAGTACAATGTAAAATACAAAACATCCGTTGATGAATTCAACGAAAAATACCATCAGTCTCTAAAATATATAACATTTTACGTCCAATGTGAAGAACTATGACTATTCTTTGACCACGAATTCATTGTAATTGCCTGGTAATTCAACTGTCGAAGGCAACCAAATTCATTCCATAAGTAAGACCCATTTACATTTACAAAGATTCCAGCTCTGGTTTTTCATATCATCTAACTTTTATTGAGACTCCACTGAAGATATATGACTTCATAAAACTAGAAAAAAAATAGCCGATAGACCATAGATCTCGGAAGAGAACATGAACCTCGGAACCTGCAGATGTGGAAGTTATCGAGAGGTATCGGAAGGTTTTTTTTTAATAAGACACCCCAAGGGGGTAGTGCCGGTTTCGGAAGTGGTTGGGGTTGTTCATAAAAGCAGTAACAATAATTTACGTATTTATTCAAGAATGAAAAGTGCTGTGTCACTTCAAGGCGTTACACATTAACCACAGAAAAACTACAAGGTGATTGTAATGTGAATTTTACAGAAAATAATGTTGACTACCCATTGTCCTTTTTTAAGTTTGACTCCGTTTTGTATTAAATTTTAGTATTCCTACATATCTATAGCATTTAAATACTCAGGATATGGTGCAATAATTCCATTCAATGCTGCATGACATTCTTAATTTTACTGAATAGTAAAGTTCTATCAATCAAGAGCTTCTGACTTTATTTATATTCAGACGTTATTATTTCTATTCTGTATAAGAACCATGAATAAATTTTGACGGAAATCAGCCCATCAGCTGCTAAAAATATAACGTTCAATTATTTTTGACAAACTTCACTTTATAAAGCAGAATCCCAGACAGTTTTCTTTTCATGAACCTCATAAAATTACAAGGTAACAAAAGAATACCTCCTTCAGTTGATATTGCAGTTTCAAAGTTTGGAAAATGTAAGAAAAGTTTTCAACAAAGACTTTGTTCTCATTATTCTCTCATTTATAATTCATTACCGAGAAATTTGAAGAATAAAACATTTCTATGGACGGTAATAAGTTTTCGCAGTTGTCGACAACTTCCTTCTTTGTATGACTGCCCGTATTTCTAATGACCATAAAAATAATTGGAATGTTTTAAAAAACTATACTTCAAGTAATCGTACACGTACACAAAATGCAGTTCATAATCTATTTCTCCTTAATAAAAGAATATATAAAAACAAGACAGTTGAATTAAGATATATATTCACCAGTGAAGTTGTTGCGGCAGTATTCTGTAATTTCTCGGAAGCCTGATCATCAAATTCTGATAGCAAAGCTTCATTCACCACCACGACTTCAGAAGTGTAGTATACAATTGGACGGAGTCTCATTTAACCGATAGTTAACGTGAAAACTTGAACGTCAGATAGAGCACCTGTAAATTGAATTGTATCCCAAGGATCTATATTGGGCTCCATTGTATTAGTATTTAGGAAAACCATCTTATATATCACATACAACGAAATAAAAGAAATATTTGATTTCAAAAGATTCTATTATTATGACTTGACTAGGTATAAAATAATTATAGTAATTCACCTTAATAGATAATTAATCACTTATCGTCACTGAAACTATCATCATTGCTGCTATCTTCACCTACATTTATAATGAACGATTCAGCCGCAATATCCTCCTTTACCAAAATTTTAATTTTCAGTTTTAATTACATGATCACAGCACTTTTTCCAAGTTTCTTGAGTCACTTTTGTAAAATAATTTTCTGTTAAAGTTTTGGCAACATCGCATTTGAATATCATGTGTTTCCACATGAATCCGATTTTCTTCAGAAGATGGTAAAACGCAATCGTTTTGCTTGTCCACTGTGATTCATTTTCTAATTTTCGTTGGAGCTTGGTAGCCTTCAGTGTTATGAAAATTGTGGACAATATTGCTTATGTCGTTGATTTCATAATCTTGTAACCTTGAGATTACGTCTATTTTATTTCCTCTCTCTTTTGGTCTCTCTACCACCAAAATTAAAACAAAACTGACGATGTCTTTGCTAATAACGAATTCTTTTGTAGAAACCTAGGTAAACGAATTCTCCGTAAAAGATTAGGATCACTATGATTATACACCTCGATTTTTCCGATAATAACTAGAAAACTACGGAAAAATTATTCACGAAGTTAAAACATGAGATACCAGCTAAATCAGATTCATGTGTAATATAATAGTATTCTCTTCGAATGTGAAAAATGTTATATGGGGAAAATAAACAATACCTAAATACCAGGATATACCGGGTGACACAGGATATCGGGCCACCCCTGTAACTTCTGCATACGTGAACGGATTTTTCTGAAATTTGGTACACTCATAAAAGCAACCATTTCGGATTCGATCACATTACAATCCAACACGGCGGCCTTCCGGTTTTTCTGGAGATGCCAGCAACTTTGTTTTTTCACAAGGAACACCCTGTATATTCTTACATATTCAAGTTCAACAGGTTGAAACAAGTCCAAACCTTATATCAAATGTCATTTTTTGGAAACAATTGAATTATTTTTTTTTCATTTTACCTCGTGGATAAATGAGATTTGGTCAAGGCTATTCACAATGAGTCGCACATAACAAAGAAACATATTTTTTCTGAAAAATTATTTTTTGTGTCATTTATTGATGACCTACATGTCTCTCTAGAACATACATTCAGGAAAAAAATTACATATCATTTTTGTATTTCGGTGCAGTAACAAATTGTATACATTCAAAAATCTACAACTAGTTCATGAGTTTCCTTGCAGTTCGAATAATTTTTAAACTTAAGCTGTGGAAAACAAAATTTGACCTTAACATGTTTATTTTTGAATGTATACAATTTGTTACTGCACCGAAATACATAAATGATATGTAATTTATTTCGTGAATGTATGTTCTAGAGAGACATGTAGGTGGCCCATAGGGGATCCATTTGAAAAAAAAAAATATTTGATCAAAATGTGATATGACTGAATTGATTCATCAATAAGCGACACAAAAAATAATTTTTCAGAAAAAATTATGTTTCTCTGTTATGTGCTACTCATTGTGAATATCTTCGACCAAATCTCATTTATCCACGAGATAAAATAAAAAAACAATTTTAATTCCAATTGTTTAAAAAAATTGACATTTGACTTAGGGTTTGGACTTGTTTTGACCTGTTGAACTTGAATATGTAAAAATATACAGGGTGTTCCATTTGGAAAACAAAGTTGCTGGCATTTCCAGAAAAACCGGAAGTCCGTCATATTGGATTGTAATGTGATCAAACCTAAAATGTTTGCTTATATAACTGTACCAAATTTCAAAAAAAACCTTTCACGAATGCAGAAGTTACAGGGGTGGCCCGATATCCTGTGTCACCCGGTATAAACACAAATATGACTGCTATGAAAATAATGGATATAAAAAATAAAAACCAGCACTTGCTACACATCATTTTGAATCATCGAGCAATTATGATTTCGATTCGATAAAAATTTGGGACTTATTCAAAGAGATTGAAATGATCCAAATCAATCCCCATGATAATTGCGTAAACCAAAAAAGGTATACACAAAACCTAATCAAAATATAGCAGCATATTTAAAAAAAGATAAAAAAAACAAATTTCTGAATAATCATAGATTTGTATTGTTTTTTTCTATACCACCATCAGTTTAGGGCAGGATAAAAATGCTAATGGAAGAAAAAATCATTAATGACAAAAAACAATGAATATTAGGTGGATCAAATTGTCTTATTTTGAATGTAACAAAAACCAACCTAGTATCGTTTAAGTGTGAACTACGAAGTTTAGAATAAGACATATCGAGAAGCGCGCTAACATCAAGTTTTTGGGTGTTTTTATTGAGGAAATTCACATTTGAACAAGTCAGCAGTGAAATAGAAAATTAATTTCTGGATATTTTTCTGTAATACTCTTGATACATTCCCACTGACAGACCACATTCAGATATCGCGAAGACACGCGATCCCTGTAAACCATTGTATGTGTCGCATAAGTTACACAATAAATTACACAATTTTATTGCCATTTTTAACCAGATTTTATGTTGCGATATTGACCACACTGATTGATAGCATGGAAGAATTTCATTCTGATACGTTTGAACTCTTTACCTTATTTCTAACATTTTATCAATGAATATATCTAAAGTACTCGTTCTTATGCTTTGAAGGAACTCATGAGCAAATAAGTTTACAATTGAATATTATTTTTTATTCGTTTGTGTTTTTCATCAGTGTCAGATCCATAATATATAGATTAGATATAATTTTAGCTTCACATATGTATACATAATAATTGTGTGTTTTCTTGATAATGCATTTCCCTCTTTCTCTCTCGATATTCATCTGTACATACATAACAGGTCAGTAGTAAGGGTTTTTTGTTCCTTATCCTTAAGGGTGAAACAAGTATTCCTGAACGTTGGGTCATAATTATATTTTGGCATACTGAGGTCATTCAGATTATTATTAGCATTATTCAAATTGGGACGAGAACATGAAACACTACTTGGTGATGCAAAACCCTTATTTTATCAAAACATTCATAGTTTTTAATATATGTTTCTGCCTCCGTTGCTGACTTCCAGACTTCATAACATATCAGCTGAAATGTTAATGTATGAATTGAATGGTAATGAAATATTAACGAAACAATTGCTTTCGATAATGCCCAATGCAAATATTGCTACTGTTTGCGGATCTGTAATTTTTCTTACCACTTGAAGCGATGTGCATTTTCCTAGGTAATATATGTGGCGGTGGTAAGATGTATTTTCTGCAGAAAACCAACGTTCTGCAGTTCTCCCATTCTATAATGTACCTCACTATGCAGATATTTCCCAAAATTTGAATCCCCAGCGGTTTGAACTACTCCCTCAATATTTGAAAACAAAATTGTATGAAACTGCACAACACGTCATTTTTATTTTATTTGTTTACTTTAAAGTAAATTTTTTCATGACATTTCGCACCCCAGCCAAAGGTATCGGTAACATGGGAATGAAATTTCGCATGCGGGTTACATTTTAAGGATAGGTACGTACTGAGAAAATATTTTCCAAAATTCGATTCCAGAGGGGTGAAAACTACCCCCCGACAATTTTAATAATTTTTATCTTGAAATAAATAATAATATTTCAATGTAGTTTGCTTCCTTGCAAATTTGAAACTAGAAAAAGTTATGTGTCAATACATGTGTGTAGGTGAAATTGATGTCATTTTGAGGATTTTAATGGACCTCAAATCATTTGATATCCATAAAACATCAGCCATATGCTTGGAAATGAAACAGAACCAACCAGTTTCAAATGCATAGGAAGGATTTATTCCAATTTTTTTGTTACACAGCGGTGGTCACATTTCAATGCAGTATTTATGAGTAGGATCCATATACTGGTCTTTTGTTTAAGCAAGTTTTATTGTTTTGCTTTTCAAATTTGTGTTCGCAACTCGGGCGTAATAATCGTTTATGGACTTTGGCGTGTAATAGTCCGAAACCACATGAATATCTACTTAAAACCACCCAATTTCATGTTCTGTACTAAATTGAAATATGGCTTCTATTTGATACATAGTAAATTGATACATTTTATACAATCAGTGTATTCTATATATCGATCTGATATAGTGCCATTAAATACCATTCGACATTTTTCTGAGCAGTGCTTAATTGTCTTTATGAAAATCTTCACCTACGGCCAATATTACTAGAAACATGTATGAAAATTTTAGAAATGTTTTAGTTCCTTGCAGAACCCTTGGATCGGCATCGGTCCCGTTGATTTTGGAGTTAACATCATCTGTCTTATTCTGATCTATTTTATAATATTGATAATATCCAAAATCAAGATTAAATCAAATTGTAGTTTTTTTCCAAAATGAGACATTGACGAGTTTTTTTTTCATATCAAAACGTCATACAGAATCAATTTCGAGTTCTCTTCGTTTTCTATGTTGGTTGAAAAGCAGGGATTTGTTTTATTTCTTCGTCCTGTTCATGGTATTACCAGAAATCTTAGAAGGTTGTAAATCACCAACCACCTGAGTTATCAGCAGGCGGTGGATTCTACGCAGAGTTGTACCTGCCCTAGCCATTAAATTTTGTTTTATAGGTAGGTATAATGATATTGGGTTAAATTATTAAGAAAAATGCTTGAATATAATTGAGAATTGTTTATTTATATATAATATATGATAATAATAATATGATATACCTAATTAATGTAAAATGTCAAACTTTATAAAAAGTTCAGTTTCTGGATAAAAGGTATTTATAAACAAAATTACTCATGACGATCAGTTTCACTTTTACTGTCGTCATCCAAATTGATAATAAACTTTTCTTTGGCAATTTTTTCTATATCCATATATGACTTTTCCACCTTTCTAATATGGGAAACACACTTGGCCCAGCTGATATCAGGAATGTTTACAGTTTCTGTTTGAATAAGAACTACTACAGTTGAACTTAAGGTTGGAGAAGTATTATTTCTTCGAACTGCTAACTTATGCTGATGCCATATATGTTTAATTGGGTTGAACATATAGTGTTGAGGAGGAAGTCTGAGCACCGATGTGCTTTCAGCCAATGAATCACAAAAATATTTCTTTTTTATCGAATAACTGCGTAAAACTTCTAGTAACAGTTTTTTGTGTACTTTTCCTCATAGTACATATCATTATTTAACATATATTCTTGTATAGTGGCTTTGGTGTCATTTGAACATGGTGCTCAATCTAGTCTTCGACTGTGTCATCTAGCATTATCCATGACGATAATACTGTTGGGTGGAATATTTGGTATGAGTTTATTTTGGAACCAGTCTTCAAATAATCATCATGATAATCGACTAAAGAGTCCTTAATATTCTTTGCCGATAAAGACAACGCATTTGGTATAAAACCATTTTCAGTTCCTGCGTGAATTATCGTAATGCGTTTTCCTTTATTAGAAGGCGCATTAGTTTGGCACAAGTCAGCTGAGTCTACCCAACTTTTGTTTGGAATATCGTGTGTATCGAACCAAGTTTCATCCAAATACACTACTGTTCTACCATATTCTCTAAATTCGTTTATTGCCAATAAATATTCAAATCTACATTTCTTAAGGCGCACACATTCCATTATGATTTTTCTGCTACTATTTTTTTATATCTGAATCCGTTTTGTAAAAGAGACTTCCTTGAGGTCTCTTTGAAACCCTGGATACCAGTTTCATTCTTTATAAGCCGTTGCATTAAAATATCTAATGTAGGCACAATTTGCTCTTTATACAAGGCATATATTGTTCTTCGAATTATATCTACATCACAGCCATCTAGTTTCCTTGAACCGTCAGAGTCTTTTCGTTTCTTTCTTTTTAAAATAGGGTTACTTACTATTTTAAACACTGTGAAATATCGTGTTCTTGTTAAATAAGCACTTTCTTGCACAGCTTGATCCTTGGAAGAGAAGTATAAATATTTAATATAATTTGTTTCTCATGAGGGTGTAACATTTGTCGACTAGTGGTACTACGACCACCAGTTGAAGTTCTAGCTTCAGGATGAGCCCATGGACGCCACATTTTTCACGACACAAAAATCGAATAGACACTTTAAAATAGACACAACTGACACAACGGAATATTAGGTAGGTACTGACTAAATGTTGTTTAACTTTCCTGGAAAGCGGTCAGTTCTCAAAACAGTCTTCTTTTCCAAATCTGGTAGGTAATTTATTTTGTAACCGTAAATAGACCATTATCGCTGTAATCTCGTTAATAGCCCATTAGTACTGAAAGTCTGGTGGCCAGGTAAGTAAATTGTATTATTTACACACATTTAAACATATCCTTACCAAGGGTTCTAAATCAACCTTACGAGATTTTTTATTATCAAAGAAATTTAAATACAAAACTGTCAACAAAAGCCAAAAATAATGGAAAGCCCACTATTATTGAAATCCCAAACTATTTCATGAGATATTTTAATCAGGACCTGGGAATCTTTGAAGGGATACACACTTTTATTGCTTATCTATATTTCGAACAATAGGTAATAATGAGGGTCGTCGGCTAATATTGCTTTACGTCCTTCTTAGATTTCTGGTTCTACTTTACCAACCATTCCCTTCAAAATCTACCAACACAAGTAACTCGTGAACCGAGTATTTTCATGTAACCCGTGGTGTTCTCGAAGTAGAAATGATACAAATATTCTTCGATGAATAATTTTCAATCGCAGAGTTTTACGAAGATGTATCCCCAATCCAATTAATTCACAACCTAAATTCGGAGTTTCTCATTTTCACGTGCCAGAGTGCCATATTAATAAATCATCACAAACCGCATTTGATACGATCGATCTCCTGCTTTACGCTCCTTCCTGCTGCGTTTCCCTTTTATTACAAAAAAAAGAAATTCATTAACTACCTCGCGAAGTTTATTTAGCACTTTTACGACGAGAAACGGCTAATTTCATTAATTACAAAGCTTTGTTGAATTATAACATTCACAGCGAGTTCTGTAATTATGAAACTTGTTTTGTATGCTGTTTAATAGCAAAAGTTGCAATGCGCCTGTAACGTTTTACTACTATTATGGTTCGATGCTGATATCGACAAAATAAAGCAATACGAAATGTTCAGAATTGTCGGTTGGTGTGAGTTTTTGGGTCGAGAAAATTGGTTTTGAATGGACTAACTTTGGTGTGGTGTTTGAACACAACCGTATCCTGTTACGTAAACAAATTTGGGAAACTTTGCCCTGAATCGAACCCGTGGCAGATTATTCACGGTGACCAAGTTATTATCGTACCCATGATTGTTATCGACATTTACTGAAGATCGAACAAATATCAAGTGCTATTGAGATTTCACGTATTTAGAGAAATGAAAGTAATTAACGTATATCGAAGTTGAATAATTGGAGTATTAAACGGTTTATGAATAGCGTTTGCGGACTCACATATATTTTTTCTTGAGGTAGAAACTAACAAACATTTTTGCAAATGAGTTTGAAAAACAGTGTTCATGAGAATTGTGAGATATGATGTACGGCCAAGTTTAACATTTTCACTATCATAAAAGTGAAATTGTTTTCAATTAATTCGAAGTCATGTTCCTATATATGCTGAGTCTAGGTGAATTTCTTGAAAATGACCAAAAATAATATATTCAGGACACCAACTTTGTTTGTAAAATGTAGGATCATAAAACTTGAATCCATCTCCTCTTCAATTTTCGAAATATGTGAATATTGTATTATGAAATCATTCGGATATAAAAACCTTGCATGAGCTGATACATTTATGAGCTCCTAGTATTTTATGTTGTTATCCAATAATGTTGATAATGTGCAATATTTGCGTATGTTAGAAACAAAATCTTATCTCCTTAACTTCATGTACAGTGGGTGAGTGATTCAGTGTCATAATGGTCTTTTTTGGAGTTCATCTAGCTGAGCCTCGTAGGGTTTCAGGAAAATCAAAGTATGCCCCACAGGGCGTATGTTGTCTCGAATTTGGCGTACTCCGTATATATATATATATATATATATTATATATATATATATATATATATATATATATATATATACGTTTATGATATACAGTCCTAGTTCTTTGGTTTCATTTAGTCATACTTTGATAAATATGTTGTGATGTACCTGTCTGTTTTCTCTTTATATGAAGATTTCGTTCTACGGCAATGAATACCATATAACGTTTATCATGTATGAATGAAAAAAAAGTGAATCGAAATGTATTACAAATGAGCATAAGCAGGGAGCCCAGAGACCAGCTTCATTTTAATTGTTAAATATACAGAAAAATGTTTTCCACAACTGATTAAGTATCCGCATTTTCATATGTAAGTATATGATTTATTTTTTTGAGAGAATTACGAATAGGGGGATAGAAAATACTACGAAAAGACTTTTCGAAAGTACCAGAGTCTTTTCTTTTTCTTCTCTTTACTGTAGGCTTATTGACTACATACCACACTGTCTTCAAGGCTGCAGCTTCCTTCCCTGCACCAAATTTTGATAATCCACGTTCACGAAGGGTGGTATGAACGTCAAATATTACTTTTTCATGTCAACTGATAAAACCTTGCGCTTCAATTATTTTTCATCAATTATTTCTCTTCTTCTGCCGCCATTATCAGCCGTTTCTCCACGAGACGTACTGGGTTCTTCCCACGGATGGAACATTTTCGGACAAAACGTAATTGACAACAAATAACTTCTTAACCAAATTTAAACTGCTAACTCAATTTTAAAACCACAAATCAGCATGGAAACTTGAGCCCGTTCTAATTATTTTAAGAAAATTGGTTTATAACATAATCCAAACCTACTATAATAAGGGTAAAAATATTAACTTTCAATTAGTCATAAATTATCAAATTACGTTGACAAATTTTGATTTGCGAAGCAAAAGTGTAATATAATATGAGATAATTTAAGTATTTTCAAATCTGTATAATGAGTCTGTTAGTTCTCTGGTTGTACTATACAGAGTGTTATGTAATAAGTGTCCGATATTTTACAGGGCAATTCCTCAGTTATTTATGAGGTGAAAAGTTTATATAAGCATGGGTCCGCAAGGCCTTCATTTATGATATACAGGGCGTTAAAAAATTATTTTAATTTTGGTTTTTCGTAAATAATTTTTAAAATAACTTCGATATTTGGACAAAAATTGGTATTTGGGGAGTTTTTAATATGAGAAATTCAAATTTGATCTTAGTTTGGCCCTTGATTGTAGGGGGCCGCCTACAGGTCTTTGTTTCTTTTGGAGAGTCACAACTTTGTCGTGCATATATGTATCACATTTTCTAGAAAAAAAAAAGATTCTTGTATCTTTTTTATGTGAAAAAGGTATGCTTTTCAAAAGTCGCTACAAGCAGCCGTTTTCGAGATATTTTGATTCAAATTAATCGATGCATGTGTTTGTCTAAAAATGAAACAATTTTGAAAACTTCTTTTTTAATTCAACATAGAAACATTTCAAACCGTAATTTTTAAGCAACAATAAACAACGGAACACTAGATATAAATCCAAATAAAAATCACAATAAATGTTCGAAATATCCATTTCCTGCCTGTATGCACGCATCCAATCTTCTTCTCATTGATTCGCGCACTCTTTGGACGATTCCTGGAGTATTTTGAATCGTTCTACAAGAGTTAATTATTCGATTTCTTAATTCCTCTTCATTTTGGATAGGTGTCTGGTGAATTAAGGATTTTAGATGTGTCCACAGGAAAAAATCCAAACTTTTAAGGTCTTGAGATCTAGGGGGCCCTGGTTGAGACCCTCCACGACCTATCCAACGGTTGCCGAAGGTTTGATCTAAAAATTCTCGCGCTTGGATGCTAAAATGTGCCGGGGTACCGTCATGCATAAACCACATTCCATTTCGTAGTCTAAGCGGCACATCTTCCAGTAAAATAAGCAAATCTTCTTCAAGAAAATGACGATATCTCTCTCCGTTTAATCTTTCCGGAATAAAGAATGGACCTATAAAATAATCTCCAAGGATTCCTGCCCACACGTTAAGAGATAACTGTTCTTGGAAATGTGATTACTGTATGGCATTGGGGGTTTTTCTCTGACCACACATGATTGTTGTGAAAATTGCGTATAGCATTGCGTGAGAAATTTGCTTTGTCGGTGAAGAGGATTTGATTTTCAAATAAAGGATTTTGAATAAGACATTAGAGAAACCAACGACAGAATTTGATACGTAACGAAAAGTCACAGGGAGTAGTGCCTGAACTCTTTGAATATGGTGGGGATATAACAAATTATCAATTTACATTTTCCATATCGGAACATGAGAAATGTTTAACGTCAGCGCTATTTTTATGGAGTTTGTTTCCGGGTGTTCTCCTACCAGATTAAGAACTGCTTCCTCGGTTTCTGGGGTTCTTACCGTCCAATGTGCACCCGATAGATGACTAGCTTTATGAAAACTTCCTGTTTCTCTTAACCGAGAGTGAATTTCCGAAAACATTTTTGAAGAAGGAGTTGTGTGGTTCGGATAACGCTCCTGATACGAATGTCTAGCCTCATATGCATTTCCGATAGCAAGTCCGTATGTAAAATGTATGTCAGCATACTCTGCATTGGTAAAGTTTACAATTTTTCAACAAATAATCACAATAATAATAAATAAAACTATTTAACTATGCGTCAAGATATTATTTTTGACTTACTAGCCTACTTGATACTTTTATTTTCAAAAGTTCGCGGATCAATGAGAAGAAGATTGGATGCATCGATGAATTTAAATCAAAATATCTCGAAAACGGCTGCTTGTAGCGACTTTTAAAAAGCAAACCTTTTCCACGTAAAAATGATAGAGGAATCGATTTTTCTTCTAGAAAATGTGATACATACATGCACCACAAAATTGTGACTCCTCAAAAGAGATAAAGACCTGTAGGCGGCGCCCCCTACAATTAAGGGCCAAACTAAGATCAAATTCGAATTTTTCATATTAAAAAATCCCCAAATACCAATTTTCGTCTAAATATCGACATTATTTTAAAAATTATTCACGAAAAAACAAAATAAAAATAAATTTTCAACACCTTGTATATTAAAAATGAAGGCCTTGCGGACCCATGCTTATATGAACTTTTCACCTTATAAATAACTGAGGAATCGCCCTACAAAATATCGGACACTTATTACATAACACCCTATATATATATATATATATATATATATATATATATATATATATATATATATATATATATATATATATTGTTATGTTATAATAAATTGTAAGAACAATAGTTGTAGTGAATTTTGCCCCACGTTTTAGGTGCCAAATTGTAATGAAATGTGATTTGTAAAAATAATATGTTGTTGTTGATTTTTGTCCCTCTTGGGTTTAAATTGATATGATAGATAAATTATTTTCACCCTGTATAATATATTGCAATGTAATAATAATTGCTAGCTACCGTCACTGTTTTCTCGTCACGTTGCTGCCAATTGTTATCACTTTTCTTACCACGACTAAACTCAGTTGGTACGCCTTTCGTCTCAGATAGCCGGTTCAGGCAATAGAGCCACTGCTTGATGTCAAATTTCTATTCAGTGTTTACAAGTAAGATTGCAGATCATATCATTGTGGAAAACAAACCAAAAAGTGTCGAAAAACAATTATTTCCTTTATTCAGGAAAAACTTATGTTACCCTGGCTTACGATAGATAACTTATACTATGGTCATTCTACGAATTTTCGAATACAATCACGAGAAACGTTAACGAATAAAATATACACAACCTCACTTTTTACTTTGAAGGTTGATAATTCTTTAGTAATTCAATATCAAAGTGAAATAGAGTTCTTCTGATATGATACGAGTTATTTGTGAGGTTATTCGTTTGTGATGTGCTCTAGAAAAGTTTATACCTGACGCTGGAACTGTCGCTGTTACAATATGCACCAAGAAATTGAATCCTCCTCAACGTACTGCTCTCAGGCTCTCCAATACCAAAAAGGAACCATACAAATCCAGAAATCAGCTTTGAAATAGTTTCATGTGGAGTACATAAAAAGGTAATGTCGTTTGCTGCTATTTATTTTTATTGAAATTCTCCTGAAGTTGAGTTGATTGAGTTCTAATAAAGAAACTACCTTATATTGATGAAGTTTTTGAATTTCCTTTCTCTAAAGCACAAACGTGGCGTTCTTTCCAAATTTTTTTTAAATCTCCTTCGTGGCTTTGTTTTCTATCACCTGGATTTCACTCTTTGGGGTTATTTGTCAAAACTTATTAACTAAAATTTTTTTTTTCTGACAAACTATGTACAATATTTAATGATAATTGTCTCTGACACTTTTCCGTTGTTATTTTCTCACAATTTCAAATCTTACATCTGACCATACTGTTCCCTGATTGGCTATTGTCATCAAGAAGTTTGTTGTTCTCCCATTGGCTATTTTTAGTTAGGTACAATTTCATATACTGTATGTTTCAAGCTTATAATTTTGTTGATCATATTTTATTCAGGATGATTTTGTAAATCTAGAATTTTTTGGTATCTTTTGAACAATTATAGGTTGTAATGATCTTGACAATGTATGAAAATGATTGCATTATAGTATTTGTATATTTTTATTTATCAATATCATACAGAGGCTTCATAAAAGAAATAGAATCTTAAAAATATGTAAAAACAATATCTCTTAAACTACTAACTAGTAAGTAATTATTATTTTTGTGGGTTTTTTATTGAAATTATTTCTTTTTTCCTTTTAAAATAAATTTCTGGTCTTTCATAACATAACAACATTCCTAAATTTATATTCAATATAAATATAAATATAAATTTCAAGACCGCTACTACAAACCTACACAATAGGTGTAGTAGTATAGGTAGTAGTAGTGAGTTGTCTTGAGAAATAAAATAAGCAAATACCCCGAAACCTGTCTACAGATGGTCAGCCCGAGTGAAGTGGATAATATTAGTAGAATAGCGCAGATATAAGTTCAAGGGTTGAATTGACGGGAGTTCGGTCGGAATAAAGAATTTTATTATTTTCTGTTTTTGTGAACAAGAAAAACCCACCTAAATGTGAGTAACACTGTTTTCGTGTATATTTGTTTTTTCCTTTTTTCGGAGCTTTTCTCCGATGATCAATTGCCATTTTATACATATATTGTTCAATAACTTTATTCTAAATGTCTTGTATTTTTATACTTCAGAGCCTTGAAGATGAAACAATAAAGTTTCGAAACGTCGACAATTTAAAATTTAGTTTTCTTCTTCTTCTTCATTCCGACCGAACTCTCGCCAATTCAACACTTGAAGTGGATAATATTAATCCATTTCGCAACAAATTTTTGCAAAGAAACTCATTGGTAGAACTGGTATTAAACTAATTTTACACCAGTCTTGCATTGACAATTAGCACCACCCTTAAATGTTAACAACAGTGACATTAACAATAGTTTACCATTTTGAAGTCTCGAAAAATCCCCCATATTGTGCACTGAGGTTTTCACAACGGAATACAGAACATGCAGCGAGGGCTCACCAGTATTGAAATTCGCTATTGATATTTACAGGTCGTCCATTCTAGCTTGGCCTCTGATATGCGTCGTAAAAACACTGAAAGAGTCACTGTGCAACAGAGACAGTTCCTTGAGTGTATAAGAATGTATAATTCTTACACGGCCTATACATTCAAGGAACTCTGTTCTCTATCTCAGTGACTCTTTTACTCTTTCTTCGACGCATCTCAGAGGCCAAGGTAGAATGATCGACCTGTACATGTACTACATTTCCACACTTGTTAACACAATGACATCTTCCCATGAACCTGTCAGAATATAATATCGGACTTGAGACTCGATTTATTGAAGATCATTTGTTTTTTGTAGTTTTTCAATCGATATATGATTTCCATTAGTGGTCATTTTATTTTTAGTGTTTACGAATTATTTTAAAACATTCACCTTCTAAGATATATTGAACTGTGACCAAATTGGCTTGAATTTTTGTTCAATACAGCTATATAAACAAAACATATTTGATTAATTTTGGTTAAAAATTGTTATTCTTTTTCAAAAATAAATACTATACATCCCCAAAACAGTGCCGTACGGTGTCTGTGAATAGCCATCTCTCGCTTGTTTTACTCGAAGAAGAAATCACGCCAATAACTCAATTCGAAATTGTTTCCTACAATAAAGGAACAAGTTTTCCCGACCGATGGCCTATAATCATCCAATGAATAATTCAATTATAGCCTGCTACACACATTTCATTCTATTTTCACCCTTTCTTTGTTTTCTCCTGGTCATGCCCTTTCTTTTCACTCCCGCTAGATTTGTAGGCCACAGAATCTGAACTATGTTAACCACTCTTCTTTTGTGAGATACGTAGCACGGCATAATGTTACATTTTGTGAATGACAAGGTAACGGCAATTGAAGAGGGTCTCGTTAATAATGAATAGGAACGAATAGAACCGTTGGCTTTCGTAATAACACGTCTCTCGAGTAAATGATACGACTTTGAAAAATCGATCGAACAATAGATATAACGGCTGTTACAATAGAATAAATGCTCTTTAGGCATGATTGCGGATCATGATTAACTGGAGAATGTATTGTTCAAGCCCGAAGGCCAGAAAAATGACGAACTGCATTTTTACTTCCTGTTGAAAAATCGATGTAGGAGGAGAGTCAGTGTTTGTTTTATTGGAAATAACATTTCATTGTAACGGATAAATCGTTGGGAAGATTGACTGGAGTTATTGATCCAGTCGAAGTAATAGTTTTCTTTTCAAGGTAGACACTGGTGTGGTGTGGTGTTGACTGGTAGAAATCGTCACGTAATACCAAGCAATACTATACCTATATATCCTTTTTCCAAACTCCTCGCCACAGTATTCCTGATAATACTTTTCGTTATATTATATCAAATTGACGATCCACATATTCAATATAAACCATTAATCCTACTTTGACATACAAAAAACATAAAGAATCATGTCCAGAAAAGATATAATCACCTTAACACACGTTATATAGAAATATAAACGAAACAAAAATATCTTCCACGTATTACCACTCAACGATAATATCCGACTTGTATTCGCATATACATATATCCCAATGCTCATGTATCATTCTCAGTTTCCCGCAAGCAGAACAGCAGTTCGGATGGTTTCGTTCACCTTCGGAATCGTTTGAGCAGGAGCTGGATGCTTGTCACACAGACTCGTAGGAAGAGAGAAAGTCGCATGGAGGGGGCATAACGCTTTCAATCTTACGTGACGATTTCTACCAATCAACACCTACCGCAAGCATAGTAAAGGAAGTTCGTTCCAAAAATTATAGAAGATATCTGCCGCCCTGATGGTAGTTAGATCCAAGACACTGTTTCTCTACTAAACAATAAAGTTAATGCAAACTTAAAAATAAGTCCTGTTTTTTCAAATTGTAGATTGGAGGCCTTCGGCACTGTGTCACAAACAATGGCTGGAGTCCTTGCAGCGCTTGAAAATAAGGTGCCTCGTTGAATATTTTACTGTGGAATATTTGAATATTTCACTGTGGAATATGAATGGATATGTAAGGTATACGAAGGAAAATACCTTAATCCATACGGAAACCGAGCAAGACTTTGGAAAGTTAAAACAGCACATAAAGCAAAAAAAAACATTGGTTTCTTTACCTTTACCCCGAAGACGGAAAAGCAGCACGCTTTTGTGTTAAAAGGGTTAGATAACGGACCAACTACCACAGATATATCGAAATGAAGGAAGGATGAGTATACCCTAGAAGCCATAAGTAAATTCAAAATGAAGAAAACTGAGCGGCCGCTATACTTGGTTATTACAAAGGGAGATATAACAATCACTACCCTAAAGTAGAACTATAGAACCATGAATAAATACCTAATGGACTGGGAAATTAGAAAAAATACAATGCAGGAGGTGCCAGGGATGGGGCACGCAGCCCCAAATTGCAACTTTGACCCAAAATGTCTCAAATGTGCAGGATATCACCTCACGAACACTTGCACAAAAAGCCCAGATGTACCGGCAAAGTGTGCAAACTGCACTTTAGCCCACCCAGCCAACTATAAGAAGTGCAAAGGGCACTTAGAAAAATCAAAGAGACGCCCAAATGCAGGGTCATCAAAGACCAGTAAAGCCAAGGAAAGCCAACCCTCCCTACAGTAGGCCAGGGAGGAAATTCAAGAAACCTGACAAAGCCAAGAGAAGCGGAAACCCAACCCAGAGCGGACAGGGGGTGGAGGCCTACTCCCGCAGATCTTGACGCTACCACAAACATATTTACAGGAAGTATTAAGCAAAATACTTCTTATAATTACTACACATACTCAAATACTCACAGAAATTCAAAACACACTCAAAATACAAACACAAACACTGCAACAGCCTTGTCACAATGCAGAATGTGGCTGCCCCCCGGGACGTGAGGGGACGGCGGCATACGCCTCCCCGGATAGGTCCGGATAGGATGCCATAGAAAGCAGAAAGAACCAAATACAAAACACCCAAACACCCAACCAACTCAAAGCACACCCAAACCACCCTCAAATTACTCAAAACCACCCTCAAAAACAACCCACAACCACCTTCAAATAAACACAAATCATCCACAAATTAACCTCAAATCACCCTTAAATCACCCTCAAATCCCCTTCCAAAAACACTCAACTAAAACTCAAATCAACCTCACAAATCAACAATCACCGACATACCCACCCTTCACCAGGTTTTCACTTTACACTTTTCCTGGGAATATACACAAAAGCAAATACACAAAACACAATACACACAACGAAATCATTACAAACGTCAGCATAAACGAAAGTAGGAGGCCGAACAGACACACTCTTGAACAACATGACCTTGACTGCAAGCTCAGAGAACAGCTTTAAGATCTGCTGGGAGGGGCACATCCCTCGCTTGTTCGAAGGGAGCAGCCCGTCTTCGGGCTGGACGTCACCTGGAGGGCTTGCAAAGGCCCTCCGGAAAACTGTCAGCTCTCTCCGGACTGCGGGATGCGCAAACATATCGCTCTCTGTTTATTTGTATATATATATATTGTATATATTGTAATTAGTTAGTTTTTAGTTTAAGGCATGACATGTACTTAAAAAAATGCAAATAAATTATATTGGATTGGTAATGCTTACGCTAACTGCAATTGAGGTGGCGCGGCAGTGTTTGTCTCAGCCTGAGATTTGAAGTAGAGATATTTGAATCAGTCGAGCATTATTTGTTGTCTGCATGACCTACCCTGTACTGATGAGTGCCAAACGGCCCGAAACCGCTATACAGGTGGTCAAACCAAATTGTATTGATTCATGTATATCTGCTTCGCAGGAAGCATTCGCAAAGTTACCTCATATATATAGAGAATAAGAGATTGTGAGAAAGAAGTTGTTTCCTGGATATGGCTATGACCAATTGTTTGGAGTTAGGTTGCAATGAGCTTTCCTGATTTAGTCAGGACATCTCTCGGCACATGCAGAAACTTACTAAGCTAAAAATCATAAATAAATACATAGTTTATATCAAGAAAAACAAAGTTGACAGATTATTAATTAAGAAACAAAATAAATTTAAACATTTGTGCGAGCTTCTATTCAAAACAGAGAGTATTTTATTACGTACATAAACAATGTCAAAGTCTTATTATATAAACAGTTTGTGTTTAATTGAACTAGCCTACAACAAAATCATTAGGATGAATAAAAAGTCAATTACAGAAACATTGAATTAAAATTATTTTTTATAATGCAAGATTTTAGATTTCTTTTTACTTTTGCAAATTTTTCCAACTTTAACCTTCGGCGGTAAAAAAATAAAAATCTTGGGAGCAAAATATACTGAGGATCTCTTAACACCTGAATAAACATATTTTTAAACGGTCTTTTCGAGTTACTACCAATGGTGTTGAAATGTTTTTTCTATCAAATTCATCCAAATTTTGGGAACCGCCAAACAGCGAAGTTTTGGTAGGTAAAACTTATTTTTATTTTTTTTTTCTCGCTTATTAAGAACTTATCGTAGAAAGAATCAAGAAAAATCAATCTGCTTATTATTTGATGCACTATCAATTTTTAGTGGGTGTACAAGAGGTTATATTACACCCTGTATAAATGGTAAAATTGGAATGAGTTGAGGAGCATCGCAGAAAATGAAAGTACTAGTTCCATCTGAAGCTACTCAGTATTAATCACGGAAAAACCAATAATCATGACTTTAGAATGCAACGTAAATGATTTGCACTCTACCTATCATTCAAAATAATAATTAAAAAAATCCCAACAAAATTTAATTTTCACCCTTTAAATTGAAATCCTTTGTAATGATCTTACCATATTTTCATATAACTAGAACAGGGAAAAGTAATAATGTCAGCTCATTTGATTTGTTGCATGTGAAAGGGTCATAAATCAAGTCTGAGTGAATAGAGTTATTTTCTGTATATATCCAAAAAACCTTTCATGATTGAAGGAATATTCCTCAACATTTTATTTCAGAACTTACTTTGAACAAAAGTAATTCGAATGTGCTCTTGGTGGGTTCGAATTAGATGTATTTTTATGGAATAAGGAGTAATTATAAAACCCAATATTCTCTTTATAATTGAATTATATATTCATCATACTTAACAACTACATTTTTCAATATATGTCAAGTTAAGTGGGAATTTGAAAACAAATTAAAAGCAAAAACTTTGGTTGTTCGAATTGCATCGATCCCAAAAGGTTTAACAAATCAAAATCTTTATTCATTAACTATTGTTTGATGCAGAACGATATCGCATTCGTCAAAAATGTCACTTATCACTTAATGATTCAATTGATTTCCTTGGAATTGATGACACATAATTTTGCGGCATAAATTTTCGATAGAACTCAATTTAAAGAACAACGCGTGCTGGTATGGTGCAGCAAGTGGTGTAGAATTTCTCCTCAAAGGAGAGGAATAATTAAATTCTCACTGAAAGAGAATACCTTTCCCGGCTGTTATGCTCACGCTGGAAAGAATCAAGTTACGGAGAAGCGTACAAATTACGACCCAAATCAATATCAAACCTTAGTAGATTGGAAAGACTGTTTTCGCGGTCACGGAAATTCCCTTCCGAGTATATAAATATTCTCGGGGTTCTTAAGGGTATCAAAAACCCCCTTTCGTTCTACAGATTGGGTATTAACGCATATAGGGAGGTTATAGGATTTGTGAATGTGGGAAATATTTAGTGTCGTCGTTTGCAGCTTCCGCCATTCGTTTTTGCATATATTTTCCAATCTGTTTTTTCCACACTTTTATTCAGAATGATGGTTCACGCGTTTCCTTGCACATTCGATAAATATTGAATTGTATATGCGTTTATAAACGCAGTATAAGACCTGAAAAACTCCTTGAAACAACAAATAAAACAGGCCTGACAGAGCACACAGACAATGCTTTACATCAATTTGATTTTGAAAACACAGAAATTGTTGGTAAACAGCAAAACTATAAAAAAAGAACTCTTCAAGAAATGATTAATATAAAAAAAAATGCAAAAGCAACACCAATAAAAAATTAGACACCCAATTTGCGCCCAACGCCTATGATCATTTAATAAACCAACTGAAAGTACCACATTATGGATCTCAGATACCTTATCGGGGGGGAAAAAAGCCATCAAGAAGAAATCATTGATTTATGAAAAAGCGAAAACCACATTCTGGTTGTTAGTTTCATTTGTGAATAATCTGTACTCCTAAAAATATAATGAAAAGGAAAGAAACAAAAGAATCTATATGTAAATGTCCCTATTAATTGAATTTTTTTATTATTTCTTCGACAAGGAAACCTAGGGTTTATGTGAGTATAAAATCCTGTTGTTTTCTTCATATTATGTACTATTCGCTGTGTGCATTAGGCTGGAGGGGATAGATGAAACTATGACAGCGCCCATGGTGGCAGAAGTAGGTAATGATCCTGGTAAGTACAAGCTGAAAACTTTCAGTTTCTGAGGTCTCCCCGTTTATTCACAAACCACTTAAAAATATTGTACCATACTTCAGATGAATAAAAATTATTATTATCGTAGTGGCAACGGTCACGGTATAACAACATACATTTAATAACATTGGTGTGTGGTCGATTGCAAAAATAGTACGTGTAAATTTTATAGATTTTCAACTGCATCACATAAATTGAAAGAGATAAGTGTTTTGTTATTCCACGATATTTCAAGCTCTAATTCCGGGACGTGAGGTTTTCATTCGATACATTTTTGAGATGTTTTCCGTTTTCTATTTAATCGTCTAGAAGTGGATAGTAAAAGCACAGTATAAACTCTTTCTACTGTGGTAAAAGTATTAACCAAGTTCCCTGGGAGGGTGTTGAGCCGGTGATCAAAAGCAAATAGCGACTTAAACTGCGAGTTCGGGAACGCCTGGACGGTGTTGTAAACTGATCAATCAGCCTTATGAACAGGGGATAGAGATACTTTTGATGTCTTTCCGAGTTGTTTATCATACACGGCATTATATCAGGACAAAGTACCTTGCAGAGGATTATTTGTGTTTTAATTTTCACGAACTGGTTTCGGTTACAAAAGCAACTAATGTTGAATATAATGCAGTTCAAGTACTGAGAGTAAACATCGTTACTTGTAGGTACTGTATAAGCATTACGCACTATTTTGTTGACAGTTATACGTGTTTGTATTATTTAGGGGCCGTTCAACGTTCTTACATCCTTGCAAGGGTAGAAGTGAGATCCCATTATTCAGGTAGAATTGTGAACCTCATTTCTTTTCTGATTATCATATTATTTGAGAATTTCATCAAATGGTTTTGCATTGAATCTGATGTTATTTAGTGGTTTCCCGTCAAGTTAAAGCTAGCCAGGGTTATATGGGTACCTACTTTTTTTAATTTGTTAAACTACTTGGCTCCTTCACTTTTTTATGTTCTCAAGACCTTATGAATCTGCGACCTTGACAAACTAACGAGCAAGCACATCACTTGCCGTACCTAAAAGTACACAGAAGTAGCATTACTTTATGATATTCAAAATATCATGACTTGACATGGATAACCTCCAACTGCGGTGAACTATCGTATAAATACAAATTTTTTTTTTCATTTACTTACTTTTTCTATGACTGAAAAAAACTTCGATTCATCTGGAACTAGTAGTAAAAGTGGTGATTATTTAGAAATTGTTAAAAAATTAAATTGTTAGTGCAAATTTACACGATCCAATAATGGTCAATTTTGTGACCTTGAATTTTATTGATAGATGTAAACAGAAAATTGTCGTCAATTTGAACCTGACCAATGAATTGATGTGTTTAGAATCGGTTCTAATTGTTCATCAATTTTTAGTGACAATTTGCAGTAACTTTCAGGCATGAATTGGTTGCCTGCTAGAACAGAGATTTTCAGGTTATGTTATTATTTACGCGATTTCACATATCCCACCCTAACCGCGAGAAAAATGATTGTTGCGGAAAAAAACATAATTTACGTTGAATTACATTCTCAGCAATGTGCATTGCTGAATATAAAAGAAAGAAATGTAGAAGATGATGGATTAGATCTTGGATTGAGAAAAGAAGGGAAGGAAACTTCACATTAGTCCACGAAGAATTTATGAGTGCAGATCCTGATCAATTCAAACTATATTTAGAATAGATCAGAGTCAATTCAATAAGCTATTGAATAATATTCGTAATTTTTCCTGTAGTTAAACCATTTCTTGTCAGTATGTTGGTATTCCTGAGTAAAAACAGTTGACAAAATTGACCAATAAATTGTAAGGTGTAAATATAACCCATATTGGTCAATTTTATTGTTCAATTTTATTGGATCTTGTAAATTTGCACTTACATAGTGAGTATTGGAAATAAAACAGGAAAACTTCAGCTATCGAGTCACTAGATGGCATTACAAGTCTTGCACACAGCGAATACAAGTTAGTCAGGCCCTTTCATACATGTGTGTATGTATGTAGGTATATTCATTCCTATTTTTCAATCTGTGTATTTTATTTTTATTCTTTTCGTCACTGTATATGTATCTTATTTTGTTATTGCCTTTTTAATCGGCCTACATTTTATTTTTATATAATTTATGTTGAAAAAGTCCATGCAAAACGAGATTCTCTGCATTCTTGCCACACAAGACGCGGCATCATAAAAGCCTCATTTTGTGCACAATACATCATATCTTCTGTCATGTTATTCACTCCGCTTTGGGAATATTTCAAATGTGTTGCCCAGAGCGTGACATTCAACGGTCATTTTATAAATGGCCGGCCAATCTTTTTTGTGGACAACGGTAGTTGTCAGCGCGTCATGAAAAAGAACACTTTTATCCTGGGAAGGCCAATAAAAGCAGAAAGCCGTTTCTTGGAGTAAGTATGCCTCTTAAAATATATCCAACACGGTTTGTTGTTGTAATGAATACTCTGGAGCACTGAATGCAGGCGTGATGAACATATAAAGTGTGGGGAAGATTCCATGGGCATCCGGGAATCCTCGGTATAGCCTTTCAACAGACGAAAAGAATATGTTTCAAATACTAAGACATATCAATCCAAGATTCCGTAAATATATACAGTATGTCCCCGACGGACACGCGGATATTTTTAAAGAAAAACAAAAGACACTCCTGAATATTTTTTGTCGAATGAGGTTTACAAAAACAACGAGCAAGTGGACCAGTACAAAATATAACAGAAAACGCGATGGATAATCTAAACTAAACCACTGTAGAATGTTTCTCCTTCCTAATGGTGTGTCTCTAGCCATATCGCAATTTACTTTGCAGCTTTCAGTCCCAGTCGCATTCACAATATTCAAAGTTTGCGAATGTGAGGTAAGCCCATAAAGATTGAATAGAGACGGAGATGGCTGAACACGCTATCGCCCGAGGCGCACCCGTAGGAAGGAGAAAAATTCTACAGCAGTCTAGTTAAATTATTTATTATTCATCGCGTATATCTATTATATTTTGTGCTAGTTCACTGGCTCGAGTACCTCTAATAGCGAAACATATGTCGTGGTTTTGTTAACCCAATTCCAACCTAATATCATTTAGTTGAATGAATTTTGTTTACTTCAATATGGATCTTCAAGTATAATTAATAAAAAACTTCCATGGAAATGCAAAGGATAGAGAATATTTTGGGGACAAAGTTTTAGTTTTTTCAAGAAAAGTTGTTCAAAATGAACATTTGATATTTTACAACAGTAGAAAGTATCAAAAAGTAGAAATATCAAGAAAAAATATCGAACAGAATTTAATATTCTGAAACAAATAGCTTCCAACAATGATTATAATCCTAGCATTATCAACACTTTGATTCAAAAAATTAAAAATAAAAATGAACATAACTTATCTTATCCAAAATTAAATTCAATCGACAAATTTGTTTCAATTCCTTTTTTAAACGACAACATTTCTAACAAAGTAGCTAGTTGCATTGAAAGTAACTTTGACAACACTAAAATTTCTTTCAAAACCAACAATAGCTTGAGCAGATTTTTGGTCAATACAAAAGGCAAAATTGACAAACTTTCCAAAAGTGGTATAGTATTTCAAATCCCAATTGGACCGACATAAAAAGTTTCGAGAAGGAATTCTCTTCCACACGACAGAACTTTTTTATGATTGTACCAGGAACGTTTTGAAAGTAAAAACACTGGTAGTATATACATTTTCCATTCGCCGGGCAGTGCATATGAACTCTCCTCGTAGTGCTCTTATTTTCATTGCCGTTCCAATTGGGATTAGAATAACTATATATGTATATATATATATATATATATATATATATATATATATATATATATATATATATATAAAAGTTAAATTGTGAAGACTGCGATGCAGCCTACATTAGTAGAACTTGTAGACCTTTGAAAGTTCGTATTATGGAACATTTAAATAGTAATAAAGTTTCTGCTTTCGGTCATCACTAAAGATTCAACAATCATAATTTCAGTCAAAATAGAAATTCACAAAACTTACATGAGGTCAGTTCCAAAAATTATAATAGATTAGATTTTCTTGAAGATTTACATATTAGTAAAGAAATACTCAATAACCTTTGTCTCAACACGCAAGTTAATTCAAATAGATCCTATATTCCACTTCATAGACGTCTAAATTAAATAATATTGAACTTCCTTAGCCCCCTTTTTAACTCTAATTCACATTTTAATTTTCTTGTTAATCATGCTAATAATTTTCAATTTCCATTCTCTATGATGATTTTACTTGTATCTCTTTGCAATTTGCCAGCCTCTTTTTCAGTTTTCTCCATACTGAGAACACAAGTCATGTTCTGGATGATCACCTTTTTAGACTCTGTTTTACTCCAGCTGTGGGAGTTGTGAAGTTGGGTATAGTTCCCATTAGACTTGTATCACACTTCTTATCCCCCAGTTGCAGTTCAACTGAGCCATGGTGGACAAGGATTTCTATTTTTATTAAGAAAAATTTAAATTAATTGTCCATGGACACTACCAGAATTATTCAATTGTTTGTTTTGTTCAGGACAGGTCTAATTAGACTTCTCCCTTAAACTTATATTAAATTACGATGACTTAAATGTGAGAATTGAAGAGTCTTGTCTGGTCTTCCTTGGAATACTGGAACATATATTTGACAGATGACAGTCCTCATTAGATTGATCATCTTCTAGTGTGTTTTTCGTGTGACAGGGATATTCCTTTCTTGATTCTGATATCTCCATGGTTCTGTGTTCCATGTCAATCTACTTCATCGTTCACTTGTCAATCTTGTCACTTGGGTCCAGCTATCACACCGAAACAATGACTTTTTAAAAGATAATGAAAATGTAATCTCAATTTTCATCCTGGCCTAGAAAATGTATTTCAACATGTATTTCACGTAAACCTATACAACACTCATTGATCATGAGATATTTAATGGTCTTTTCGGCTTCTTGTACACCTGACCTCACATTCAAAATATATCAATTTTCTTTCTCAAAAAAAACTTTTTAGTAACTTGTCCTCTATCAATATTACTTACTTTCAGGTTCGCACTGATGATGACCTAACGGTCGAAAGCGTTTTGCTACGATTTTAATAAATTATTTTATGCACGAAATACAATTTTCTTTCATCGATTATATCGATACGTGCACACAGTCATAATTTTCATATATTTTTTAAACCTTTTGGGAACTCTTCATACTTTATTTGTTGTTTATTTAGGTTAATTGGGATATTTTATTTGTTTCATGTATTTTAGTTTTATATTTTTTTCCCGACAAATGAATTTCTTTTATTTTCATATATTATCATTTCATATCGTCAGAAATATAGAACAAAATAGCAATTAATTATGATAAAAATAATATTTTTTTAGTTCAAATAACAAATTATAAAATTATTCGCTCTATTTTTTTGAAAGACTACACACATAAAAAGGATTTTTCATCTAATGAAATATGCTTTGAATCAAGAGTATGGCTTGTTTTTATATACTGGAATGAACGATTGCTCAATATGATAATTTTTCATTTCCAATTAAATACTATCTCATCAAGTGTATAGATTGCTTGAATTATAAAAAATATATATTCTTTGTATGAATAAACCAACTTAATTTCAAATAAGAAACACATGTTACTTAGGTAATCAAGACAATCATAATCTTCAGTTAGAAAATACTTCTTTCGAATCAAATTACACAAATTCTTATTATCATTTCATACCAAAAGATTGGTAAGATTGGACGAATAAAAACATATTATTGAAATCAGATAAAGACCTTTTCGTTTGAGAAGCTCATCGTGATGGGGTATTGAAATATTTGTTTCAATTGAAACTATCATTTTGATGAATAAGAATACTATCATTTGATTAATTTGAGATATCAAAATTACTTGTATTAAAAAAATACCTCTTCATTCGAGAACTTCACAGTGATAAACACCCTAAGTATAGGAGGTAGAATGAAATCCATTTCATTTATTAAATAAAAAAAAATTTAACAATTCTTACACAAAACTTTTTTTTTTAAACGTACCCCATATACAGGTTGACTCATTTCCTGTGTGTTGTTTTTACGTTTACTTACTATTTTCTGTTCATGTTTTTCGTGTATACCTAGTTGTATATTAGCAGTATGTTATCTCCGCAACATGCTGAAACATGAATGGAACACTAGGAACATAATTATAATATTGAAAAAGTAGGTTTCCCACGTTCATTATGTTGAAATGTTCTTATCTTAACCCTACTTTAATCCCACGCCCTATGCCAATTCCTGGCCATTTCACAATGTCTACAGTTCCGAAATATCGATTAGGAAAATCTGTTATAGAAATAACTTATCTTGATATTATGCCCTACACTTACCTTTGAAATTATTAATAATCTCTTCAGAGTTTTTCTTCCATATCATCAATACGTACCAATAATACTTTGAACCGTTTGCATGAACTAAACTATTTATTTACTGATAACTGTTAACTTCATGGCGAACAGGGATGTGACTGGTGTGGAACTCGAAAGTGTGATCTGTGAACAACTGCAATGTCCAACATGCAAAGATACGTCTTGGGATACAATGTTGCCGACTTCCGTAGTTGAAATTGCAGTTCGTTCAAAAAGACCTTATGCTTTATTATCTCACGAACTTGAAATAGTATAATAATTATGTATTAATGATGTATTGAGCCATTCAAATTCAATAGTGTCTCTTTTGCACTTTTTTTCAGCACCAAACGTAAAAATATAGTCAAAATTCATATTATCAATTATCTTGGTTGCTATGATTATAAGTATTAGGCACTTGAGTTCTGTGCTATACCTGAAACTTTCATAATTGTTGTTGTTGTGTTGTAGATCGTAGGTGTTTTTAGAGATAAGTACCTAGGTATAAAGGATCGAGAACAACAAATTTTGGTTGAAGCGATAGTTACCTGCTAAATATTCATAAATAGGTACGTAATCGAACGTTTGGCAACAATACCTTTAAGAGGAAAATGCAATGATATTCAAGAATGTATAATTGTTGATACAAGAAAGTTGAATTCGAAATTTAATTCTCCTGTTACAAATATTTGGCATATTTCTTAAACGGAGAAATACTTTATATAGTTTCTTGGAACAAGAAATATTGACTTACCTGTATCTTTCGATAATTGTAGTTTTCTTTCCTGAATTCTGTAATTACTTACTTGAATGAAGAATATTTGGTGAAACTATTTCAATTAAATAATTTTCTACGTTAGAGATATCAAGTAACTTTGTATCAAATACATTACTTTAGAAGAAGAAGGCATTATCCCCATTCAAGAATTCAGAATTGAAAAAATATCATCTCCAATGAAAAAAAAAGTTTAAAAAAATTTTATATGGTCTTAGGACAAGAAATATCGAGTTATGTCTTTCAATAATTGTAGGTTTCTTTCATGAATACTGTTAATTACTTGAATAAAGAATATTTGGTAAAAGTAAGTAAATATTTCAAATAGATAATTTTCCATATAAGAGATATTCAATAATTTTGCATCAAATACATTATTTCAGAAGAAAAAAGCGTTATCTCACTTCAAGAATTCAGAATTGAACAAATGTATCATCTCCAATGGAGAAATTGTTTTTATGTGTAGAATTGATACTGCAAAAATTTTTGCAATTTTGTCCCCATACTTATTACAAAAATTCTATAAGAATTCAAAGTTTAAAATACTACTGAATTATAAATTATCATCAATCCAAACATTGTGGAAAGAAAAGAGAATTACTTTCATTAAATTGAACTAGGAACTCTATCAGAAAATTATTTTTATAGAACAACTTCATTCAGTAAAACCATCTTTGAAATGCATCAAAAAGGTCTAATTTTGATAAAATTTTCAATTTTACCATAAATCTAATTCTAATTGATATTTCGAATCATCAGCAATGAATGTTTATTGTTTATTCCCATGGAAAAAATTCAATTCTAGACCGAAAAGGAACTAAAACCAGAAGATTAACCCAAAAATTATTACAATCACAATCACATTGTGTAGTTATTATGACCTATAAAAACATTACCTACTGTTTTATTAACTTTAATATCTTCATTAACGTCGAAGCTTTCAATCTCAACATAAACATTCCGAAACATAAAAATGAAAAGGATGAAAAATTGATAATATTTTACGAGAGCTTTAGAAAAAATGAGCTACTCTCCAGGAGAGTAATTTATTACTCCCGCATACATTGTGTATATTGTTAGCATGGAAGCTTTGACAGTTTTTTCATGAAATTGCACGCCTGGATATCCCAGGGAGAGATTACTGATGTGGTTGGCGACTCTGCATATAAAGTATACCCATTAATCATGACGTTCGTTTTGAGGGAGAAATTTTATCAAGTTCATACTTATATTAGTTATGATTTCATGTACTTTTCATTATAGATGGTGTTTTTTTAAAAAAAGAATGTTCAATTTGTTTCCCCATATCAATAAAATATAAAAAAGTGACCACGTTAAGGAAATGATTGAAAAAGAGATCAGTAATTCAAAAAACATATGTTTGTATTCCGATTTTTCCAGATGATTTCGAGAGATTTAAAAAATCAGAGCTTTTCGATGTCCTGAACAATAAAATGTAAAAATGTGGATATACAACGAGCGGATCGAAAAGGAGATGAAACAAAACTCAATAAACTTTATAGAAAGGGGAGAAAAACCAGCGATATTATTTCATCTTTCGACTAGGAAAATTTCCCCTTTGTTAGCCTCTGGTTATGGTGGCAGGGAAAAACCGAACTGTCCTTAATATGGATGGTCTGCGACTTTTGGGACTTTTATCTCCACATATATTTGCAATTCGGTTCATTTTCATCCTATGTTAACTTTTGTGAAAGTCTGAGTTTCCATATATTTCTCACATATAGGTGAATTTCGTGTGAAAAAAGATCCCACGCTATCGCTATCAATTTTTTTTTCAGCATTCGTTTATTTATAGCATAATAGCCACTCAAATATGTATCTATTTTCATAGCCCGGGAGTTACGAAATGGTTCTTTATCCAACTCACTAATTAAAATTGCATTCTTCGCTGTATCACTATTATAAATCCAGCTGGAAAATCGAGCGACAGATGCTGAAAATAGTATTACCAAAACATTAAAACTACACCAGTTTGTAATCTCAAGAGGACCACTTGATTTATATTTATACTCTACCGATTATTTCAGAACTTCATCAGAGCAACTTGATTCTCGGTTATATTTCGTTACCTTTTTGAGCGCATCCTTGAAGTCAAAGTTCAGTATTGAAAGACTCCATAAGAGGGCTAAATTCTCTTCGAAAGAAATTTTCATCACGTTTTTCAAGTTTCGATATTGTTTCCAGAGTTTTGTCCCCCTTTTTCAATTGTAATCGTCGACAAGACTCACGACCCAGTCCTGTTCAACTTTTAATTAAAAAAGGAAAAAGAAGTAAACACAAGTTCATTAATATTCAAGTGGAACAGGTTATTTAGATTCGGGACAATGAGGAAAACCACAAACTGTAGATTGGGAAGCTTGCCGCGGGCGTATACAGGAAACAGTTGATTTCCGACATTTCCACAGTAAATTGCAGCTATACCGATTGTCACATTTAACAAATAGTCTGAATCCAGTATTCGGTACTAAAATTAATTGCACACAAAAATTAGATTAGATAAATTGCAAATAAATAAAGAAAATTCAAACCTTTTCTCCTGTGAAAATTAATTCATGTGTTTCCCCACTTCCGGATTCAACTTTTGATTTTCAAATGGAATACCCTATATATTATTGCAATTATGAATTCTACATAATTTTGTGAATCCAATGATACCACATAAGTGACATTTCAAATATCGATATTCATTTTAATCTCATTTTCAATTATTCATCTAAGTGATCCATGACTGTTTCGATTTACCCTTATTGACCCATTTGATGGTAGAAATATTGAAATTCTGTCGAAATTATTGTTACAAAACTGGGCCCGCCTGTATAAAAAAATACTCGACTCTTATTGTTCGTTTATTACACTTCACAATCTCCAACACAACTATGTACTAATTAATTCAATTACAGTTCAAAATCTCGTGCTTTACACTAAGCAGATTACACAAATAACCTGTCTGTCGCTCGCATGCGATGCGCTTTTATAGTCGTCACTCACATAGCCGAACATTCGGTGAACAACTACCTGCCTCGTTGTTTACATAGAAAATTCCAATATCTTTATCGGCGGCCTATGACTTCGGCAGTGGCATAGTTTATTCGTAACAATGTCCAAGTATATGATTTATTAGCCAATTAATGACTAAAGATGGAAGATATTTACTAAAGTTTATCTTTCAGATGAATCCACATCTGATTTTATGAACACCATATCCATATACTCAAACAAATTCTCCTAAAACTAAACGGTAGAAAAAAATAAGGCTTTGAAAACGAATACCTACCTAGCTTGTCAAACATTATTTATTGGTTTACTTGTTTTTATTTTGACTTCAAAAAGTATGTTTAATTCATGTTAATCTTATTCAAAATGCCGCGATGAAAAAGTGGGCAAGTTAATAATTTATGGAAAATGTAGAAAAAATGTAATAAGTTTGCAAGAATAGTAAAGTATGCAATAAACATAAAATGAGGCTCATTCCGCATGAGGCTGCAATTAAAACGAATGCAAAATTGACATTTTGTGCGAGTTGCATACTACACTTTTTCTACGACAACCTTCTAGTAACGTTCAATATTCCAATAAACATTAATACAATGCAATATGCGAATATTTTCTTTATTCCTTTGATAACACGAAAATAAAGTTAAATGTGCAATTATTGAAGAACTTAAAGAATGCTGGATACTGAAATTTTTTCAAATTGGCAATTTTTCTGCGTTTGAAGTTAATGACATTTCACGATTTTCCATATCTGATGTCGATCGAATATATGAAAATCATGTATTGCATTTTCAATTTTATTATCAATGTCAAGTTTATTTTTTCTCGATTCATCGATATATCCCTCAGCGACTGCCATGACGTTTTATTGTGGTTATGTCACCACCACCATCAACAAGAAGAAGAAAAAGCAGTTCGCGGTATATAATTCGTGGTTTGGTTAAATACTTAGCAATGTCTTTATCCCATGGCTCCAAGCTTATTCAGGCCTATTCTTTGAACGGCACACTCTCATTATCGATAATCAATGAGAAACCATAGACTATCAATATTTGGAGGGCAGAGATTCACGTATGTTTTGTAAATCTCATGTCTGGTATTGTTTTTAAAGTAGCTGAACCGAAATCAGTGAAATCACTAATTTTAATTCATGCCTTCTACATGCACCCATTATGCCCATAATTAATGCAACCTACAATATAAATTAGTATAACTAAAAAAAATTCGTTACATCGATATATAAAACTCAATTTTGTCGCTAAATACATTTCATATGAGCCTCTTTGATGAATTTATGGATGTCATTCGATGTAAAGATCTCTGAGTTCTTGGGCTAGCGGCTACTAGACTGTTTGTGGTCTTTATGTTACAATATTATGTACCTACACTTGAAAACCAACACACATAATTTGTTTAGACACGTCATAAAAAATAGAAAAGGTAATCAAATCACATTACAAATATAGCTAGTAACCTAAAAATATATTCAACACATATTCTTAAAAAACACATTTAAAATTGAACAATTTCCTTAGTGCCTTTTGCCTTCAATCAACTGGCCAGACTGCATCAAAAACCTCATTTATTGAGTAAAATGCTTGGCTCAAAAGAGCCATATAATACTTCGGTTTGTTTCTCAGTATTTACTAATTTCATTTTTGCTGTTCTAATGACCTCTTTGCTTTTAGTATTGTAATCATGTATAAGTGACCCGGTAGTGTATTTATCTTTATTTATATGTACGTATAAGATAGCTTCAAGTATATATAGACATGGTACCATGAGGATCTCTAAATCAATGAATAAAGGTTTTGCATGATCCCTGGAATTAGCTCGAACCATCTCTCTGAATATTTTTTTCTGGGATATAAAAACATCATTTGCTGCTGATACTGATCCCCATAATAATATCCCATATTGCAAATGGCATTGTATAAGACCGAAATATGCAATTCTAAGTACATCTTTGCTTACCACGCTTTTCATTCTCCTCAGGACAAAGCGACTTTTGGACAGTTTCTTTTTGATTTCTGTAATTTGTGTTTTCCAGCTGAGATTGCTGTCCATATGAAATCCTAGCAAACGCATTATTTTCGTTATCATTATTCGTTCTTTTGTTAAAATCTATGATTTTAGTTTTATACTTATTCAAACAAAATACATTTGCATTGAAGTATTGTTCAAATTTTTCTTGAGTTTCTTTTGATAACTCTTCAAGTCTACCTGTATTACTTGATTAAATTATAAAATATAAAATATAAAGAAAAGTATTCGCTATGTCAACATATAATGGTAAATCATTTATGTATAAAATGAACAGAAGAGGACCCAATACCGATTCTTGTTTGATTACCTGTATATCAGATGTAGTGTTGTTGTGGACAATATATTGCCTTCTACCAGTTAAGAATGATTTTATTGCTGTACCTCTTATCCCATATTATTCTAACTTATTCAGAAGCATGTGGCATACACTATCGAAAGCTTTCGAAAGGTCGCATAACATAGCTCTGGTTACTATACCCATATCTTTATTTTTTGCTACTATATGAATAATGTCTGTTACGGCTCCAGTGGTTGAATGTAACTTCATAAAACCATCCTCCCCCTTCTAGATGATTTATAAGCCTCTCTTTTAAAATTATTTCGATAATTTTAGACAATATAGTAATAAACCTGTAACTATGGATTCAAAGAGTCGCTTCCAGCATTGAGTTGCGTCCATAAAGTAGGATTTTTCAATTGTTCCGCAAAGTAGCCAAACAAAACCATCAATGCCTACTTGGAAAACATTTTTGAATTTTGAAGTATTTTCCAAAAAATTAAATTATAAGCGCTTGGTTCGCATTTTCGACGTTTCCGTTAATAATGTTGTTAACTTTCCTGCTTCTGTTATGTTTGGAGGTGTCGATATCATTTTCCATTTTTATCAGATTCATTCTCAATAACTACGTAATTATTCGTAATGTTACCATATAAATGTTGGCGGTTATTGTTTTTTTATGGAAATTTCTCTATATATTTTCATCATGTTGCGAGGGATTCCATGATTATAACCTTCCTTCTTTTAATATATTCTCTTTCTTCAGTAACTGATTTCAATTAAGTTGCAGAATTTGAATGGCATACAATAATGATATTTATATTGTTTTAATGATTTCACCTAATTTGGCGTCAGTTGAAATAAAAAAACAATGAAGATTGAAGTTATTTTACATTTATTGATTTTCATTCGGAGTACTTCAATTCTCCATTTTATACCTCGCAAACTTTTCACCTGTTCCTGTTATATCTGAATCCATAAGAAAATCAATAAACATTATATATTTAGCATGGCCATTCGAAGTGAGCTCTGCGGAGAATATAACTCGCATACTCCAAGAGATCATTAAACTCTCCATTCTTTCTAGAATTTCCTATCTCCTTTCTCTCCGTGTTTTCAGTTTTTCCTTCCGCCAGTCTACAACATACACCTGCACAATATTTCTCGGAGCTAGCCAAGCACACACGGTCTGGGATGTTTCGTCTCTGATTTATTGTTTTTAAAACCGGGAAATATCATGATGGTAAACAAACTGTAAATTTCGCGAAAATTCGGCGCGAATGGGAAATACACGTTATTTATCGTCGTCTGTGTATTGAATTTTCCAAATAATAGTGAAATATTAGTTGGCAGTACTCCAATGAAAATGCAGCGAAAGTGCGAAGCGGAAGAGATTAATTTTTCACAACATCGTCTGAAAAGACACGGTTTTTACCAGACACCAAATAATGCAGAGCTTGTTTCTAGACTTGTCTTTTCAGAGGATAATTTAGTCTTGTATTTGCTTGGAATGCTTACTTCCTCCCAACTTCGTTTCTGTTTTAGAATGTCCAGTTCAGACATGGCTTCCATGAAATATCGCGGCAATCTTTCTTTCGGGTGAATCGCTATGATAATCTAACTTGGTAAAACAACTGGTGTAATATATTTTTCCCGCTATAGGTAACTACGCTGAACAGATTTTTTTTAATCATTCCAATTCTTCCGGAAATAAAGAGAATATTCCGAATTGATGTTCTATAAACATGCGATGCTTTTGTTGGGAATTTATTAATTCGATTCTTTTCCCCCAATAAGGGAGCTACATTTGGAATTATTGTATGAATTTGTGGATGACATTTAGACAATATGAAAGATACAACAAACCTTTAACAAACTATTGATGATATAATTGCATCATTTATACATCCACATGAATAATATAGGGAATGCGTGTTGAAGACTTTTAAAAATAAGGCTGTTTACAAGAATCCGCAATGGCATTTTCATGAAATTGATAATGATGCTACCTTCTTCTTTTTTTTTACTGTTCAGTTCAAGGCTAGGTAAGTTGATTTTGGTTTTCCAGGGAGATAGACAGTCAACTGTCTCTCCATCCTCTCTCTTCCTAGTGTTCGTCGGCTCGCTGGTTCATCATGCTGTACTATATATGTTATCCTTTCGGATTCCATTTTTTATATATGTTCGTGCTATACCTATCGCCTTATTAATTGAGGTAGGTTGGCCATCTGGTTTCATTATTTCCAACGTAAAGTTGACATTGGCCGAGCCAAATTGAATTAAATTTAAAAAAATCATAACTTTCGTGGGAAGAAGTGCAGACGGAAGGTTCCGGCCAAGAATCACGAATATATTTTTCACTTGCCGGAGTCTCTTACTTTAAAGTCTCCGGACCATCTCTTCTGGGGGAAGCACTTTCACTGTATCTATACTTTTCATCTTTTCTGGAAGTCTTATACTCTTTTCAGTAATCATCAGTTTCCTTTTCAGAAGAGGTGTGCCCCATGATAATAATAAATGAAACAACAGATTTTGAGCTTTTCAACAAAAGATAATGACTTTTATTCAACTCTTATTCTGAATGAGAATACTCTGTGAATTGAAATTTCAAGTAACGGAATTAACAATATTGGAAACACAGGGTTTCTCAGCTCTACAAACATTATTCAGTTAAACGTGTGGTTTAAAATTACTGAAACAAGTCGAGAGATAATATTCAACATTTACTACTCTCATGACTCTTTCTGACGAAAACCCAGAACGAACTAACTTCTTTCTAAAAAACCTCTTGCAACTCTCTTTCGTGCTCCAAATTAGAAACGGTATCCAACGACGGTTATAGTCTCATGTCATAGTATATGAATCGAGGTCCTATTTTAATATAAGAAATACTTGGGAGGCTAATTTATGATTTTTTTCCACTTCCTCTGGAAGTGCATTATGATTTTTAGGGTCCCATTTGGCTAGACGATCACCGGGAAACCCTAGGAAAAATCCGTACAATACCACTGTTATTAACTAATTCAACATTATTTTAATGTTCTATAGTTGTCGACACAGTAGATCCTTCGTAACAATCATATTTCATCTACATCCGAATATATTCAATACATATTCTCTTCTAGAAAACTAAATATTGCTCACCTACTACCTTTTAGGATGTCTGTCTAGATTATGAATTCTTGCATTGGTCCCTATTCCCGGTCGTAAAACTTTCCAATTCTGAATAGAGTCCTGTTCTCGGAAAATATAAATTCAAGAAATAAACACGGTCCTTAAATGTCCGTTGACAGGTTTCGTAAGAAATGTATGAAATGGCCCTGTTGTGAATACGGCGTTTTGCTACAGGGCCAGTGACATCTTTTGCTTCGCCACTCGCCGTCCCCCCACCTTGCTATATCATGTGTTTTCCTAATTCGAAAATTTCTAGAATAATTACCAATGTCAAAAACAGGAAATAAAAATTACTTGAAATTAACTAATTCCCTTATCTCTATTCATTTGTCTTCCTTAGCGCATTTTTTGTTTTGTTTGTATCGGTTCTAGTTTCAGATGAGTACCTACTAGTCTTACGCAGATTTTGATAAGGGTTTCTTGGTGTCAATGAGCATATATACTTATTGTTCCAAACGATATCTTTCATATACCTTGATATTACAGAGGCTTTGTTCACCTGTGATTTTAATTTTCTTACCGGGTCATTGTGTCTGGTGATGTCTGCTCCTAGATATTTGGAAGACATTACTTGCTCGATTATTTCGTCGTTTAGTACTGGTTTGCAACTCTATGGCTCCTTTGAATAGGTCAAACATTTTGTTTCAGTTGTAGAAATTTGCATATTGAAAGATGTGCCAATGTTTCTAGCAGTCTTTCAAATCATTATCTGTTCGCTACCCTAACCTAAAGGCATTTACTTTGTTTATTTCATCAATAATTGAGGACACCTCTTCTGGATTCTGTTTTAATTCTTGTTGCATTCTCGATATTCAGGTTGTGTATTTTGTTTACAATTGCTTATGGGGTTCTTTTTGTCTCTAAATATTTTGATGATATGACTTTGTTGGATGCTTTTGTTGAGTCAATGAAACATATAAATGGGATAATTGTATTCAGTAGCTTTTTCATTTATTTTTCGAATTCATAATAAAGCGTCGGTTGTCGATTTGTTTTTACAGAGATATTGTGGTTCCACTCATTGGGCCTAGATCCTGTTATTCATTATGTTGTATTAGCATTTCCGTAAGTCTTCCGCCTGCATAATCAATACGAGATCATTAGGTAAATCATCTACCCCTGTTACCTTTCTGTTTGCTACTTCTTCATGTGTTTTATACTTCTTATATGAACCATAACTGTATTTGCCTTGATTGTTGACATAGAGGTATTTGAAGCATGTTTCACTTTCACTGTTTTGATCTGAAAAGATTTGTTTTCTTTCATATCGTGTTGCATATCGTTCGTGAATTCATTCCACTAACATTTTTTTTAATATTCCGATTTCTGGGTTAACGCTGGTTTTTAGCTCTTCGTATTTATGGTAGCTTTCTTGAGATTTTAGGCTTTTATGATCTAGTCTCTTTTTCTTGTGTGTACCATAGTTTATTGTTGTTGGGTGCAATGAAGTTTGTCTTCCGAATGCACTTTACATTTTTTCTCAGCTTTCTTCTATCTTACTTTCTGTCATATTCTTTGCTGTTAATTTCTCCGTTAGCCTTCGTTCGAACAACTTTTCAGTGTTTTCATGGTCATATGATTTTAGAACATATTTTTCGATAGAAATTATTCTCTGATAAGTTCTTTGATGTTTTCCTATTGTTATTCCTAGCCTAGCGCAAAGGTATGATATATTCCTACATTTGCAGACGTTGATACTCGGTAATTTATTTCAGATATACCTATTGTTCCATTGGTTTTTATAAATAATCGATGATTGACTTGTGGCCTCTTGGGTTGTTATATGCGAACTTATCCTGTTCCTTGTGCGCGTTATTTATGCTTCCACAGAAATCCTGCAGCAGGTTAGCTTTACCTGAACCTAGTGCGTTTATTGTCATCAGGATATTTCGCGAAAGACGCACTCTTTAAAGCTGAAACTTTCCATAATTAGTCGTTGAGGTTGAGTTCAATAGTGGAGTTGAAAACCTGAGGTTTCACCTTAGAACAGGTTATAAACCCAAAAAATATTGATATAAATATACCTCTGGACAGGAACTACATATATGGGCGATAGAAAAGTCACCCAGTCATTCCTTGATAATCGGCGAAGATTTGGCGTCGTGTAGAGTTAAGATTCCACTAGCGTTACTTATCCTGGTAAAAATAATGATATATTTAGGTGGGAACGTAAAACTCGAAACGATATGTGGGAGATTGATAGGAATTCACTTTTTAACGAGTCTAGATTGGATAGAATCGAACATATGCTTTTTATTCGAGAAAAGCCAGAACGGGGTATCAAACAGTGGAGATTTATTCCGAACTTTTCTTGAAGTCTTGTTCAAATCAGGAACAGCTATTTCCTACTGAACATTATAGGGTAATTTCCTGTAAAACTGTGAGGCATTTTGTGTGCTCTAGGAGAATTGATGCCTGCTTTCAATTTGAATATTATGATAGTCCACGTTGTTTCCAATTCAAAATCAGTTATCGATTTCCGGGAAAAATATTTCGGTTACAAAGTATTTAATTGAAGATCCGAGAAGATGAGGAGCATGAAGAAAACAACAGTTATACGTATATGTTAATATCCATTCATTCTAGTAACTGGTGCATGGATATAGTTGTTATTTATCTGGAAAACAGCCAAGAATGAACTGTTGCTCGTACCTACTGGATACCATTCATCCAGTTCATACTTTGTGAATATTTCATCGCCTTCGTTCCATATGTTATATGACTGCTTTATTCCGGGACATTGCTGTAAATAAAAACCACTAGTTCTTGCTCGCTGCCGATTTTGAAATCTGCAGTTTTTGGTTTCCCCATTATTTCCATACTAAATGGAAACCTTCCATACTGATGGATAAAGTTCAATTAAAAGTGGAAAAGCTCTTAGCTTTCGGCAAGGAAATGTTAACGGTTGAAAACACTGCAAATATAACTCGGGAAAAATAATAAGGAATCATGTTCAAGCGAATTCACTCATAGAAAGAGAAACCAACTTTTTCGCTTGAAAGTTATTGAATGAAAGAACTATAGTAAAATTATTCAACAGTGTTATAGAGCTCAGATTCGCCCCATTTTAGAATACCGTTCACATGCGTGTGGGAGGTCTGCCCCCTAGCACACACTGAAGCTGTTGGATTCCATTCAAATCCTGCCACAATATTTATGCGAGAAAGTAGCTGGTTTATGATATATACTTTCTGTTTTTGACCGACGAAATCAAAAAGGAGGAGGTTCTCTAGTCGACGCGTATATTTTATTTTTATTTTTTTATGTATGATGACGCCTAACTTTTCACAGAGCAGTTTGATTTCGATGATTTTTTTTTTCATCCGATAGGGTAAACTTTGAAGTTGGTCCCATTTGAATTTGAAAAAAAATATTTACCCTTAAGGGTAGAAAAATAGGGGATATTTATCGTTCATCCACTGAATTTTTACCCATTAACCGATTCTACCACTCATAACTTTGTACTGGGTTATCCGATCTAGATGATTTTTTTTAATGGACAGGAAAGGAATAATCCACCCCTAAGGGTAGAAAAATAGGGGAATATTAATTTTTCATCTGTGAACTGATTCTGTTGGAACTTGGCACACATATAGGTAGTTCTGATGATACTACAACATATTGGATATCTGTCAATTGAGTAGATAGTTATTAGTTGATTTCAGCCACAGAAAAGTGAAAAATAAAAACTTTTTAACAAAAAATTAAACCGACGAAAAAATCAACTAAAGAGCAAAAAATAAAATGAAACTTCTTAGTTTTAATGATAATTGAGCTCCTAAACTAATGCGAGTAACTAATTTTGAGTCGGCGCCAAACAAACAATTATCGAAGATCATTATCTATGAAAGAAATCATCAAAACGCAGCCGTGCATCTCGCTGCCATCATTTTACGCTTCACCTAATTCAATTGCTAGTTTGTTTGGCGCCGACTCAAAATTAGTTACTCACATTAGTTTAGGAGCTCAATTATCATTAAGACTAAGAAGTTTAATTTTATTTTTACACGCTTTATATTAGCTTCACTTGTATGTTTGTTTGTTTCTGACTCCTTTGGGCGCGATTTTGACCCACTTCCAGACGTCCGAATGATTTGAAATTTGGCAGGTGTACATAATTCCGTTGACAATGCATTGAGAAATTTTTGTGTGGGGAAAAAACATAATGGCGGCTCCAATATGGCGTACGAGTTTTGTGATTATCGTCCGATTCGCTTCAAAATTGGTATCCGAGGGTTTTCGTGGTCGGAGATTATGATTCTTTTGTCAAAATCGGAAAATTCAAGATGGCGGCTCCAAAAAGGTGGACGAGTTTTGTGATTATGGTCTGATTCTATTCAAAATTGATATATGGGGGTTTTTGGGGTCGAATATTATGATTCTTTTGTGAAAATTGGAAAATTCAAGATGGCGGCTTTAAAATGGCGGCCGAGTTTTGTGATTATGGTCTGATTCTATTCAAAATTGGTATGTGGGGGTTTTTCGGGTCGAATATTATGATTCTTTTGTAAAAATTCAAGATGGCGGCCGAGTTTTGTGATTATGGTCTGATTCTATTCAGAATTGGTATGTGGGGGTTTTTGGGGTCGAATATTATGATTCTTTTGTAAAAACTGGGAAGTTCAAGATGGCGGCTTCAAAATGGCGGCCGAGTTTTGTGATTATGGTCTGATTCTATTCAAAATTGGTATGTGGGGGTTTTTGGGGTCGAATATTATGATTCTTTTGTAAAATGGAAAATTCAAGATGGCGGCTTAAAATGGCGGCCGAGTTTTGTGATTATGGTCTGATTCTATTCAAAATTGGTATGTGGGGGTTTTTGGGGTCGAATATTATGATTCTTTTGTGAAAATGAAAATGCGAGATGGCGGCTTTAAAATGGCGGCCGAGTTTTGTGATTATGGTCTGATTCTATTCAAAATTGGTATGTGTGGGTTTTTGGGGTCGGAGATTAGGTTTTTGGGGTCGAATTATGATTCTTTTGAAAAATGGAAACGGCTTCAAAATGGTTTTGTGATTATGGTCTGATTCTATTCAAAATTGGTATGTGGGGTTTTTGGGGTCGGAATTATGATTACCTAATACGATAAGATTACTCCATTTTTTAATTTGCAAAAAAATTATAAAAATAATAGTTAAAAAAAACTAAAAAAAACACGCTTTTATAAATAAACCACACTAAAAAGTAGGAAATAAATAATAGTTTAAAAAAACTCAAAAACACGCTTTTATAGAAAACCAGACTTAAAAAATAGAAAATAAGAAAAAAAAATATTTTATTTCAAAAAAAGCGTGGGGTGCATGGTATCAATAATTATATAGTACATTACACACCGAGGCGATACCATGCACCCCACGCTTTTTTTGAAAAGAAATAAATTTTTTTCTTATTTTCTATTTTTTTAGTCTGGTTTTCTATAAAAGCGTGTATTTGCTTTTCAGTTGATTTTTTCGTCGGTTTAATTTTTTGTTATCTGATATATACTTTCGAACAGCTGGTATATTTCAGTTTGAGGACTACGATCAGCAAAGATATACAAAAATTGTATGCACTATTATTAGTTCTTATTTTTCAAAGTGATATTGAGGTTAAAACCCAAGAAAGTACGGTCCATATCCTTGTGTAGCTGAGTAAACTTTTGATTTTCAGAACTGCTTTAGATATAAACTTTTATTTTTTTTATATCTTCATGGAATTCTACAGTTAAATCGAACCGAAAGGAAACCATTTTGTTAATACTTATTTCTATTGATTCCAGTCCGAATACATAGAAATATTAGGAAGCGTTTGAGGTTTCACAAACATTTGTGTTTTCCCATGAAAATTTTTCACATTTTCCTGGCACATTCGTTAACTTGATTGATGGCAATTTCTGAATGAATAAATACTGAAATTTACCTTTCCGACTAGCCTCACCATTGGATTTTTTGGGTTCTGGGGTACATGATCATCGAAGAAAGTTGAGAAGTAGTGAAATTTACCTAAAATGATGAATAATTTCGAAATGTGGTCTCTGTTTATTCATTTGAAAAATACATCCATCCCATTGGCACGTAAAGTTGTTATTGAAAATAATTCCTCAAATTTCTACACCAGTGTTTGTATTGGAATCATAATTCGTTAATTTTCCAATTGGATTCATTATCAATTATCAAACCAATCAAATCTATCTATTGTATCTACCAATATTGAAATATTCTTGTTATTTATTTTCTCCGAACTTGAAAACACAAAGAATCATACTGAACGTAAAACACATTAAATGTTTAATAGTATAGAAAAAAGTCAACTTAAAAATAAATCCATTAGTCATGAAACGTCACATGTTAATGACGTTCAGAATATTTGTTGTGGTCATTATCTGAATTATCGTTGTAGGAAAGACAGCTATGAAAATTATAATAAAGATAAATAAATACCATTCGATGATTTCATCCGGAAATAGCTATATAAATTCTATTTTCTTTTGTCATAACCAATGAGGTGATTGACCAAATGATTTACATTGATGACAACAAGTTTTATATTTGTATTTCCTCTATGAAATCCTATTTTGGTGACATTTGAAATATTTATTCAGAAAGATCAGTTGATCGCAGCTTTCTAGTAACCAATTCATAATCTTCTATTTAATTTCAAAGATTGGAAGTATCAATGGAATCCTGAATGAAAAATTGAAGCAGACAATTAAAAAGTAATTGAAACAAGATAAACAAAGCACTAACTCTTGTAGTTTCATTGCAATCCATTTAACGGCTTGTGAGGCGTGAATTATAAAGTATATTCCCTAAGCGCTTTTTGCATGAGAGGATTCATTAAATCTTTGTTTGGTTCAGTGATCAAAGACGGAATCGATATCATTTACATAAAAAACACTATACATATAGACTGATTTTACACAAGAGATAACACCCTTTCTTTGAGTGAAGAACAAAGAGGCCAGATGATATCTATGAATAGAATGAAATAAATCGTCTGTCTGCTTTCCTGTCTGTCTGAGCTCATCTAGAGAGATATACAGCCTTTATAAAAGAAGTTTTTGTAGAACTTGTGTTTTATCAATTGAAACAATATATGAGCCAATTAATTGTCAAATGAACGACAAAAAATACAATATTCCTAAAAAACTGGTGATGAATGCCTTAAGTTATATGGGACAGAATAGTAATTCCATTTTCCATTGAATTTTTTTTAATGTTCGTAATAGCACGAGGATGGTCGATACGGAAAAATCAGGAAAGTTGCCCGGTAATTGGAAAATTCGGGTATATAAGAAATTTGGCGGAAAAAAAAAACACTATCGAGTCATTTATTACCAAACGAGGAAAGAGTTCAGCGGTTAGACTGACGCCTACCAAGTAGAAGGTCACAGGATCCAATCCCGGTCAGGGTAAATGTTTTTTTTATTTGATAAAAACAACTGCTGGACTGAATAAGGTTTTTAGGGAAAGAAAGGATTTTTAAAAAAGTTAATGGAAATTTCTATGTCCTGGAAAAGTTTTCAGGAATATATAATATATAATAAAAACTAATGTCTGTTTGTGTTGGTAAGCTCATAACTTGAGAATGGCTGGACCGATTTGGATTTTTTTTCAGGAAAACGGGATAACGAACGGAAAAACAAGATAACGGGATAACTGGAAAACATAATAACAGGAAGGCGGGAGAACGGAATAACGGGAATAACTGGAAAACGGTATAACGGGAAAACTAGATAACGGGATAACGGGAGGAAAAATGGGATATCGGGATAACTGGGTAACGGGATGACGGGAAGCGGGCAGAGTCAAAAGCATAACATAGATGGAACAACACAAAGAAAAACAAACAAAAAAATTCTACCTGCACGAGAGTTTTCATCATGTTTTTTTAGGGAATATCAAAATTTGGACAGGGCAACGTCTGTCGGGTCAGCAAGTTCAGAATAAAAAGGATTGAAATTCCTTTATACCCTCGGAAATTAATTGAAAATAATAACAATAATAATAGTATGAATGTATTCCGGTATTACAGTGCTTTCATTCGTTCGGCAATGTGAAAAACAAAAAATATTCGTTTGTATTATCATAAATCGATAATATGCATTATATCATGTTGGAAACTGGACAGGAATGAGGTGAACTATTTTATGAACAACGATGAAATGGCTCAGATAGATTGGGGGAAGGTTTATTGACCATTCGGTTTTCCGATAAATCGAACAAACATCGTAATATTCGCATTCTATTATTGAAGTAACACTTCAAAAACCTATATTCCATGAATGCTTTTACCGAGTACCTAGTAGGGATTTTATAGCACATACATTTTCGTGCGATCAATACTTCCTGATCTTATTTAATCACAAGTTTCGAAAATTAATGCGCTAAAATCCGTTGGCAGCTATATTTGACGAGAATAATTATTCCATTTCGAGGCTCACTATTGGAATAAATACCGATAATGGTTCAACGTTAAACGATTTTATTTCAAACGATCACTCGGAAAAAAATATATTGAGTTTCTTGAATTAACTCATCCATTTACAATACCGAACAATATTATATTATGTAAGAAACAATCAAGAGACCCATGGCCAATCTTATTAGTCCCAATACGTTCCCTTCTCAATTGTTGTTCACGGATAATACAGAAATTGCCAGAGATTTCGTACTCAAAAAAATTATCATTAGTGGAATCCTCAGTGGACCTAATTCAATAACCAATACTTTGAATTTAATATTTTTGCTACTCAGGATTTTCACATTATCTTTCAAAGCGACTACTTATCAGAAGAACTTCAGTTTGAGCCTTTGGCTTTCTACTCTTCCATTTTATGAAAAATTTAATAATATTCAGTATTGGCAAAAACCGATTCACTGCTAATAATTATCTCAGATTTTTTGCACTTTTCTAGAATTGAAATCTATATTCTCCACTCTATCACCTATTGTTATACCAGAGCCTCAAGCATGGGGTTCAATATTTCACCGTCTTAATTATTCAACATCAAAGAGCACGAATACGATTGGTCTTATCTTAGCAATAGCGACGAACAAACATTGTTTACAAACTTATCCCTTTGGTAATCCAACTGAAAGCTTCGACTGGATCTCAAATTAAACATGGTGATAATTCAGAGAAAAACTCTTGTTACTCCTTCTGAATTTTTGTTATAGCGATGATGTCATGCCTTGTAAACTCTTATATATTTCTCAGATTCATAATTAACTTCCGTTGAAGAATGCAGTTCACCACTGTCTAGATTTTTTTTGTTGATTCATTGAAAAAGAGCATGGAATAGTTTTGTTGTTGCAATGACGTCTGTTTCCATACATGGCCCTAGATATTTCCTTTCATCTGTGTTTTCCCTTACCAAATTATTGTAAGATTCTCACCCATGTATCTACTGCTTCTTGTAGTTTTTTTGTTTGCTGTATTCAAGATTACATAATCAGCGAATAGGAATTCTTTCACCTCTATGTTCTGGAGATACTTTTATCTCTTCAGTTTTGATCTAACTTTCCTTGCAATTCCTCAATCGCTAGGTCTCTCTTCAATGTGGTTATTCTTTGGGTGTCTCCTATTTCAGTACTTGTCACGTTTTCTGCTCTAGGCTTTTTGTGACATTACGTAAATCCGTGTCTACTTTTCTGTCTCTTCCAGTATTCTCCATATCCAGGTTCTTGAAAGAATGGGTTTTCAGATCTATTGGGTATATACATAGGTTTTTTTTTCCCAGTCATGATTTTTTCCGTAATTTAATTTCTATTAGCGCATTTGAATAAAAGCTTGTTTTTGAAAATGTTTTTATTAATTATTTTATTTTGTACTTTTTAGTAAGTATGCCTTAATCTATGAATTTTTCTAGTAAGTATCCTTATTATGAGGCGTTTTTCCTATAAGTTCTGAGATATCTAGTTCTTCAATGATGATACCATCAAAAAATTGACTTGTCCTCCACCCTGGAGCTGCCATCTTAAATTTATGAATTTTGACAAAAAATCAATAATCTTCAACCCCAAAAACCGCGATATACCAATTTTGAATAGAAAATAAATTCATAATATCCGACCCCGAAAACCCCACATACCAATTTTGAATCGAATCGGGCCATAATTACAAAACTCGTCTGCCATTTTGGAGCCGTCATCTTGAATTTGTGAATGTTGACAAAAAATTCATAATCTCCGACCCCGAAAACCTCCACATAATGCATTGTCGCGGGAACTATAAACACCTTCCAAATTTCACGTTAATCGGACAACTAGAAAGGGGTCCAATTTAACTTGTGAGATTTGATTACATACATCGGGACAGGTGAAACTAAATAAAAGCTCGTAAAAATTACTCGTGAATTGAATTATCACCTTAGACAGATAAGTAGTGACCAACATAAAATCATACTCGAATTTCGTTTTTCCTTGAGATATAACTTTGGCAGGAGCTAGTATGAAATTTAATGCAAATCATTTATCATTTTATAATAGCGACAAAACTCTATTCATTATTTTCCTCTATATTTTGAGCCTTTCGATTGCTTCAGAAATGATCATCGAGATATTCCGTCTTGCGTTACTTTTGTCCTTTGTACAGATCATTACATATTAACGTAATATAAATTGTGCTAATCCTAATTAATATGTACATCAATTCGCTACGAATACGAATAAATCATTGCAGCGGTAGAATTTCAAATATTCAACCAACATGATAAATAATGTATAGTTTGTAACTTGCACGGGATGCATCATTTGTAACACTGACATTGATTGATGTGCGAAAATCCGGAAAATATTCACGAAATTCCTAGACAAGTCAGCCGAACACAGTTTGTTGGTCAGCTTCCAAAATGATATTCCATTCCGGTCGAATTGCCACTGAATAAATTACGAAAGGTAAAATGGAAAGAGATGGAGATCGATCTCTGAATGCTGATTTCGAATTTTCTTACTCACTGTCAGAAGCATAAATAAGAGTGGAAAAATCGTCGAGTCATTCTGGATGGGGCCCCGTAGGAATACCAATTAGATTGGAAGAAAAATTTCGCTAAATTATAAAAAAGTCTTTCAAGGAAAAATTGTGTTTGTAGAAGCACACCTTTTTTTGGTGCACATTTGAGCCTCAATATTAAAATATTGAAACCACTGAAATAATCATGAAAATTAAACACGTGAATTCTCATATAATATTGAAAGAAATAAGTGTAGTATTTCGTGTAACTCTAACTAAGTTATGATTGAATATTTGATATAATATTTTTAATACTTGACATTGTAGTAGTTACACTTAATTTCCATTATGTATCTTTACCCTATATGTTCATATTCACAATGAACAGCACGTAGGTACTGTATTTTCTCATATCTCTCGGTATTTTACCTTCTCACTGTATAATCATAATAACTTTTTATATATTTACTACCACCCGTTGCATTGTGAATGTTCACATTACTTTCTCTACTACCGGTAGTAGTAGTAGCATTTATTTTCTTTGGAGACAAATATAAATTTGTATAAGAATAGTCAATTGTGTAACTTAACCTAACCTTATCCTAGAGTTCAAAAGATTTAACACAAAAAATAAAATGTACCTGAACATTCGGTATAAAACTCGGACAGTAACTCAACCTAACTTAATCCTAAAGCTTAAAAAACTTAATACAACAACACAACATACCTGAACATTCGGTATAAAACTCGGACAGTGAATAAAAACTTTTTTCTAGTAAAAATTTTCGTAGGTTCTTTTTAAACTCATGAGAGTTACATTTTTTATGTTTTTTTCACATGGAAGCCTGCTAAATATTTGCAGGCCAAGGTGTGAAGGAGCGTTTGAGATTATTTTATATTTACAGTAAGGCACATAATAGTTATTTTTTTGTCTAGTTTCCTTTGAATGAATGTTTCTTATTTCTTTAAAAGATTTCTTGTTGTTGAAAATACTAAGCAAAGTTCCAGTATCAGAAGACACGCCACTGTCAAAATACGTAGCTCTCTGAATATTGTTCTACGTGTTTCATTTTGTTTCATTCCAGCGATTATTTTTATAAGTTTCTTTTGTGCGATAAATACATCATTGGATAGCGTAGAGTTACCCCACAAACATATACATATCTCAAAATTGATGCTGCCAGGCTGTGATATACAAGAAGTAACTGATCTTGCCGCAGAATTGGTCTTAGGGCCCTAAGCATATAACCCAATGAATTCAGTTTACTAATGACGGTTTGACAATGACTCCTCCAATCAAGGTTTTCATCTATCATTATCCCCAGAAATTTTGTTGTTTTCGTATTCTGTATAGCTGAACCACTCAGTTGAATCTCCATTTGAGAACGTGTTTTTTGTCGGATGTGGAAACGGACTAATTGGGTTTTTTATATTGAAAAAGAGTTCATTTGTCATGCACCACTCGGAGATATTATTCAGTACACTGTTACATTTGGAAATAAGGGTATCGTCATTTTTATTGGAAATTAATGGATGGATGGATGGTTCACCGTGACAAAACAGATATTTCTTAATCTATACATAATTTCAGTATTTACCTTTATGTAGTTTTACCATATGTCGTTGATATTATTCGCAAGTAATCCGTTTTCTCTTCAGTTTCAGTTCATCAAACTTAATCATTACATCAAATATATTTCCAGTTACCACAAACCATAGAGATAATCAATAATTCTACCCAACACGAATCACAACGAAAAGAAGTATATAGATCAATGGATAGAGATAGGTACTTTGGAGTTACCATCCCTTGAAAAGGTTGAGGAGATTCAGCAGGAAATGGATAGGTCAATCAGGAAAAACATGTTTGTGGAAAAAGCAGAGGCTTGCGGAAAACGTGTGATGTTGCTAGTTAGACTAGGAGGAATCGGCGCATGAGTACCGAAAACTATTCCACCTCAATTTTTTTATGCGATCCTCTTCAAATTGCCCTACTGATGATATAAAGGCATGTTGCCATGGGGCAACCCCGTGCCATATTGTTTAAACCGAAATTGTTAAACAATTGCAAGGAATTGTTATTTTTCAACCGGACAATTTTTTTTATATCCTTTATGGAAATACAAATTAAAAAGTTGCTATGACTTTTCACGATAAAGTTAATATTTTTAGAGATATGAATATTTGAAGGTTCAAAAAATCTCAAATTTGGGTACTGTTGACCCATGAAAAATATATTAAAAAAAAAAAATATATAAATATTTTTTTTAATTCTTTATACAATAGTTAATAACATTCTTAATAGATATTTAAAAAAATTCATTGTTTATACCTGTTTTTTATTGTTAATTTCGCGCGCTCACAAGTATGAGTCGCTTACCTTTAAGTATCGCCGTCTCTCTCTGACTCATGCGCTGCATCGGCCTCTCTGTGTCCTGAATTATTATTTATCATTTATCTTGGAAACTATTAACTTTATCAAGATTGTTAAAGAGAGCAATGTTATTAATAATGAAGTTGTCTACAATTTGTTTTTGACAATTTTTTTTTCTAACAAAAGTTATTTAAGCATAAATCGGAAAATTACTTTTTTATCAGTTTATATTACTTTTTTTTTATTAAAACAGAAAGTAATTACATTGAATAGCTTCTTCAAACGAAGGTTATAGATGTAGAAGTATGAAATAATGAAACAAAATTTAAAAATAAGTATTTATTATCAATATCATTTTTATATATTATATTTTTACAGTCTTCTGGATCACAACCACATAGAAGTATGCAACTAATATTATTTTTTTTACAGTAACAAGCTTTGGTTGCACAGGATTTCTTACAATTACACAATTTTTTAAGATCAGTTGGAAATGGGCTTTTGTTTATAAATAAAGGTAGCAAAGTACCATTCTCTAGTTTGTATCCGAAATTCGTAAAATCTAATGTTTCATATTGGGGATTCAATGCATTTTTCCAAATGTATGTTTGAGCAGAAGCTCTAAGTGCATGCAAATGCAAGGCATCTGATGTGCACGGAATTTTCGATAAACTAATATTAGTGCCAAAGCAACGAGAAAAAATACATTGTCTAGCTTCATCCGCCGTGTTACCTTTTTTACCCAAAATATTTAAATACAATCTTTCTAAGCCTTTCAACTCCTTAGTACTTAAATCCAAGCCATTGCCAAGAGGGACTAAAGCATCACGATTTTCTTTTACTTTTATCATTTCTAAAGATTTTTTTTTGTGCCAATTTTACTAGTCGTATCACAACCCGTAAATGCGTGTAAAGCAGGTAAAATTTCACAAACCGGGTACAACGCATACTTGTGAGCGCGCGAAATTAACAATAAAAAAACAGGTATAAACAATGAATTTTTTTCAAATATCTATTGAGAATATTATTAACTATTGTATAAAGAATTAAAAAAAAATTATTTATATATTTTTTTTATATATATATATATATTTCATGGGTCAAAAATACCCAAATTTGAGTTTTTCGAACCTTTAAAAATTCATATCTCTAAAAATATTAACTTTATCGTGAAAAGTCATAGGACCTTTTTAATCTGTATTTCAATAAAGAATATAAAAAAAATTTGTCCGGTTGAAAAATAACAATTCCTTGCAATTGTTTAAACAATTTCGGTTTAAACAATATGGCACGGGGTTGCCCCATGGCAACATGCATTTATATCATCAGTAGGGCAATTTGAAGAGGATCGCATAAAAAAATTGAGGTGGAATAGTTTTCGGTACTCATGCGCCGATTCCTCCTAGTCTAAGTCGCTTGTTACAAATAATGATATCTCAGCACTATGTAGGACATATACTAAATATTGTCTCGAAATCAATCCCGATTTTTTTTATTGCTTTATTTAACGTCGGCCTATTTCTGCGACCAGTGCCAATCACCGACGCCGGAAATTTTGCCGAATCTTCTGATGTTTCAGAGGTAGGGTTCTTCAAAGAGCAACATCTATGCTCCGCCATCTTACGTCCCTTCCACAAGGCGGCATAACTATCTTCTTATCTCGTGCTCATTGATAAGACGCCTGCAGCTGCTAATATGCTACAGTTGTTAGAGCATTTTAACGCGCACCTTCCTTGTCAGGTGGTCACCCATATCCAAGTACTAAGCGCGTCCGATGTTGATTGGCTCAGATATCAATAAGACTCTCGTCAACCTCACGATCCACCGGTGCCCATATCCCAAAAATTTACAATTGTTGTTATTTATTTAGCCGTCAGTATGGAAAACAAAAAAGTGAAAACGGACGTTTTCCAAAATCTTGTTCACAGATGAATTCAGGATTGAGATTTGAAAAACATATCAATCAAATTGATCACAAATATTAAATTCATTTATAGTCCAGTCGATAGAGTCGTGCTAACAGTTATTTTATTTTGCAAACCTCAGAAAACTATGTACAATAACATATTTTTTTGCAACACAAATTATAGAGAAAGCGCAATTAAAGCCAGCTTTTTTTCGTAGCTCATCAAAGTGCAATAATTAAATTGCAAAACAGAAATAAACCTGCCAAAATCGCGGGTTCCCACGAAAAATTATAATATTAACAAACACTGATTGAACTCACGTAAAATATAGCCTAAATTATGTACAATAACCAGCCAAAACCCGAATACCAGATAGGCAAAACTTGAGGTTTTCTAACAACTATTATGCCTAAACAAAAGCTGTTCGAAGTTTTCGTGTATATGATGTGAGACAATAGAAATTAAATGCAATTTACAAATTGCCTTCAATTTTTGATATTTTGGTGTGAATCATCATATTGGAATGAATGAATTTTTGGTACGTAAACGTGTTTATGTATGAAATATTCCATTGGATTGAAAAAATAAGAATAGAGCTGCGGGGGTCTCTCAGTACTCCCCCCACAATGCAGAAATCAGCAGCTCGATTTTTGATTCACTGTCTATGTCTATTAGAAATATGCAACTTATTAACGTAGTGAATCATTTACTTATTCTACAACTAGAACTAGAACTCCACAACTTCAAAATAAAACCCAAACATTTTTTACTACAACATGCCTTTTATGATGTCAATGAGTTTTTCAATGGTACTCTTACTTTTCAGAACAACTCAATTATACAAATTTTGACCTAATTGCAATGCCTATCAGACTTTTAATGTGCGATTTTATCTCTTTTTCTAAGCTTTACTGTACCTATATTTTATCTTTATTTTTATTTTTGCAATTGATGTATGTACAACTTCAAATGACTTGTGTAAACACTTTTGTGTCCTAGCACCAATAAAGAATTGATTGATTGATTGATTGAATGTTCATACTCTACCCATGATTTTTTTATAAATAATATACGGGTAATGCACACTTACGCAAAAAGTTAAATACGTCAGTTTCTAAGCATCAAAACGTGAACTTTTTTATTGATTTTTTTTGTCAACCATTCGAATCCGATTCAATAGTTTATGAATAAATACGTATTCGTACCAAAAAAAAAGATTTTTTATTAAGGAAAAAAAAATATACACTTGAACCCGACTGTGCCCCCAGTTGATGAAATATATAATTTTTGAAATTATTAAAACACATACGCCTACTTTACTTCACTTTATAAAAAAATAAATCTCACCCCTCACATTGAAATTGATTTGTTTTCTATTTAATAACGTTAAGAACAAAACGCTATCAGTTAAAATTGAGTTTTTAGTTTGTTATAGCGAATTTAGACAATAGCATTTTTGAATAGAGAATGTAAACATCTTCTGAATGAGTTATCAAAAGCATCAACTAACAATTTACAAATTTGGGAGTGGCAACTGTCACATGTATTTTGTTATTAAATTTTTACGTTGGGGATTTTTAATAAATATTTACAATAATTTAGATACTGAATTTTCTACTTTTGGGTGTTCCACGATGTATGTAGGTATGTGTGAATAGTTTTCTGTGCGAACTGTTAGATTACTCAAGTTTTTATCAAAATGAATCACGCCAAGAACCTAATTTTTACATAATCGGATAAACAATGGTGTTTCCAGCTGGCCGAAGTCACATCGCCAAGAAAATATTCCTCAAACGCTGCACCAAAAAGTGTAATCACTAAAAGCAAAAAGTTTACGAAGTGAAAACTACCGACTCCGGCCCTTGAAGTTTGATTTATCGTGAGACTAATCCCCAGAGCCTCAATGGAACCTCATTTCCCAAAGCTCATTTACATGCAAAGCGTCGGTTTGATATTAATTTATTACAATAACTCACTTTTGTCACTGCGTGTAGCAAAATGCTAAATATCCAGAATTTCTCCGCGGTGAATTATCAATCACAAGCTTGGAATGGAGAGCTGAAGCCATTGATTATTATTTATATCGTTGACTTTCGTCAAAATCGATACTGTTCACAAAGGGCAATTCATCATCGACTTCAATTAACGTTGTAGAGCCTAATTGGAAAGCTTAACTCGCACATGAGTGTAGATACAAACAAATGAGTTCAGATGTTCATTTGAACAGTTGAAGTTTTGGTTCGTACTTCGCTGGAGACAAAAATACTAGAGACTGAAATCGAATGTTTCTGGGATATCTTCGTCAAAGTATTCGCTATATTCAAGTTTCGGCTTGGCTTCACGCTACTGGATTGATGAAATTAAAGCCCTTTGTTCACGAACAACTTTCCACGTATTCTCTACTCTCTGTCTGAGTTCTTTCACGTTGTTGCCTGAAAATATCTTCGTCGTAAACGGTGAGAATTTCTACTGCCCAAAAATGTGTATAAAATAAAATAATTCAGTTCATTTTGTGTAAATGTGGCTTCGTCTTTAGCAGAAGAGAAATAAGATTTGTAAAATTGTCATTGAATATTATTAGTATCGAAGCCACTGGCAATATTCAACTCACGCGGGACCATCTCGAGGTTGTAACGCTTTCTGGAAAGTTCTCGACAATTTCCAGAATGTATTCTTAGTTTCAGCTAGTTGTTGCTCCCATAAACACCATGTATCAGGCCATATTTGGGTTGAGTTCTTTCACGTTATTCTCTGAATATATCTTTGTCGGGAGAGGGAAGGATTTTCTACTGCCTCAAAATGTGTTTTACGGGAATTTCACTCCATTTTGTGTAAATGTGGTTTTGTCTGTAGCAGAAATGAGTTTTGTAAATTCGTCATTGAATCTTGTTGATATTGAAGTCACTGGCAATATTCAACTCACGCGGGACAATATTGAGGTTGTAACGCTTGTACCCTTTCAATTTCAGCTGGTTAGGGTGGTACAGGCCTTCCCGCATGTTCTCCTTGTTGCTCCTACGGACTTGGAGCATGGGGGAGAGGCGAACTCGTCCGTATATTATCACTTATCTCATCATATTTATTCAATATTTTTTTATTCGTGTAATGTACTGCGACATTATACATGTAAGTTTTCATTAAATGTTATCAATTGTTTGTAAAAGTATTATTCCCATCACCTCTAATTCTACAGAGTACTACAGATTTATTGTCGCTGCTACTTGATTAATCACTTTCGCATGTATGCTGGAATACATTTTTTTTTACGTCCCGCACCTGACACACTAATGCTGTTCCATTTTTCACAAACTTATTTTCGAAAAAACATTGTGGCTTGTAATAGGTAAAAACCCAGTTCCAAGCACTTGCTCCATCACGAATATAAGATACATTTCAACTTGACAATATATTACAAGTAGTCACTACGATGACAGGCGAATCACGTGTTTGTAGTGCGCGTGCTCAGCCCTTTATGCGGACTCGTCTCAATCTGCTTTTCCGTCATTACTAGCGCACTTTCCGAAACCGGGACTCAATTTAATTTGAAGTTTATACACGCCCAATCACAACGCAGCCGGTTTCCAGTTTGTAACAAAAAAATTACTGTCGAACATTAAAAAGACTTATTTATCAAAGGGAAAATGCGGATAAATTGCACTATACGGACGAATTCGCCCGATTCCGCCACTGCGGCGCTACAAAGGCGCTCCAAGTCTATAAACACCATATATGATGACACATTTCAAACATTAAGCGTGTCGTATGATTTTTCAACGGAAATCTTTCGGCATATAAATGAGATTTTGCGGCTGACTAAATTACTTCAAAAAGTGGTGGTCGGACCTCATAATAGAATTTGATAAATTTCAATTAATGACATCTTCCCGTTATTTTGCAACTTCAAAAAATTGGCGATTTTCTGTTAACAAATTCCGAAACGTATGTCGTAACACTGAATAATAATTACATTTTGGCTTCGCGTTTTATTTTTATAAGTACCACGTTCAGTGTTGCGATGCTTTCTTTTCTTCAATAATTCTTCCTTGGATCTCATTGTTACCTGTCGCGTGATTATTGAAGGTAACTACAGCTATGAAGCTTTTTCTACTATTTTTATTCCATTATTCACATTCATAGTAAGACCGGCTCATTCGTACTGTTCATAATGCTTTCTAGCCATATAATTTGAATCTAGTCCATCTTCTGCAATCATCAGCAAAATCAAGAGTGTCGTTTTCCACATAGAGTTTCAACGTCTGCGTGCTCACCTTATGAGAGATTTATTTCAGTACATTTTGAAAAATTTGGGTGATACGCATCGTCCTTGTCTTCGCCCTTTAATTGTTTTCAATGCTTTTGTTTGTGATGAAGCCGTTTTTATTAGAGCGTCGTTATGTTGATAGTATAATTGAGCAGTCCAGATTAATATTGTTATTATATCAAAATATTTCATCTATTTCCTCAGTTGTGATATTGATTGGGACGTTTCACTAAATCTTTTTTTGAGATAGAAAGTTCATCATTAGTGAATTTTCCAGCTCGAAATCGTGCTTGCTCTTCCGGTTGTCTGTCTTCCATGCCACCTCCTGAGTTTCTGATAATTCTAGCAAATATTCTTTACTATTGTTTGTATGACCGGTATGCCGAGATAATTTTTCAGATCATCTCTAGAATTCTTATGATTATATGATTTCTAACACTGGGACATCTTTCTTACGGTCTTTTTTCTGGTAATTTTTTTTAACGGATTCTGGGTATATTCCTTCAGATCCTAGAGATTTTACGATATTTGTATCTTCTATTGCTTATTGGACTTGACTTATTGGATGATCTATGAGAGTTAAGTTGTATTTTGTGTTGTGCCTTGTGAACCCAGTATCTTCTTGATGTTTCTGCCGATCTTAATACCTCCGGCCTTCTGTTTGTTGCTCTATTTATTCATCACCATCTATTGTATTCTTATAATTGTATGTTGTATACATTTTAAATTTGACACAAATGTATGCATAGTTCGTGATCCTAATTGTATATATCCATTCTATTCTATTCATCATGGAAATAATCCTTATCCGCAATTTCTCCGAACAATGACAGAATTCCTCTTCACCAATCGAAATAATCAAACTTTCTCCATTTTCCCAACAACAGAACAAACAGCACTCTATATGAAATATTGCACTGATAAAATAAAAACCCGAAAAACTGACAGCCTCATAAATTCTGCCATAAAAATACCTCTACTATATTCCCGGAGATAGGATATATTTCCCGAAACAAACACTTCGGGGAAGAAAGTAAAACCCAACATCACTTATTTGTGAGTTTGTCAGGTTGGCAATCATTCAATACCGACCGAGTCTGGCATAAAAACAAAAATAATAAAACCTGAACGTACCATATATGCTTCAATAAGATTGGATAATACTGTAGCGATCCAGCTCAATTTCACGGAACAAATAAACGATATCCAATATATGGCAAACAGAAAATCCATTGGCGTAGATGACACAATGTTTAGGGATTAGGATTGACTTCACTTGAGAATAATAGGAATTGAGAAAAATATATTCTTTAATGATTTTTTCTTCTCACATTCGAAAAAACTTGATTTGAACAACAAAAAAATATCAATGGATTATTATTTGGAAAATATCTTCCACGAAAGAAATCATATAACTCGATGTTGAACAAGATTCTTACTGGTTCTACAGAATATACACCGCTTTGATAACAAGTAGGTTTTAGAGGATTTCATTTAACAGAGACCTGAATTTTTCTATAGTTCAATTTATTATTTTTAATTCCCTATCGATGGAGTCAATAGTTCATACCCCCTCTCCCATACATTACGATAATCTGGACTTTGTTCATTATTTATTTTCTCGAAGAAGTTGATAACAGTGCACTTGATAAGTATTTTTACATATATAAATATTTGGTAAGTTGACTGACGACTAACCCCCTTGTTAGCCTACAGAAACTTTCTCACGTAATCAAAAAGTCTGTGTCTATAAGTTGGACACACTAGGTTTGGTTCGGTTAGATAGTGACCTGATTAACGTTATCTCATGACCAAAAAATATGTGACAATATCGTTCTCAATAATGATTTTATTGACTAGTAGAATTTGGTACACCGGCTTGGGTTTGCCTACGATCATGTTGGTACACGATGATGCTGCTTAGGATGTCGTTCAGTTAAAACGTAAATTGTCACATGATACTAATTTTTTCTACGACCGTTTTACCCACTTTCCCGCACGCATTTGAGTTTTGAAAGTGTTACTTTCCCGCACTAGTGCGGAAAAATAAAGAGATGTCAATTTTGACGTTATTATATACATTTCATTGATTTCACCTGTAGTTAATACTATTTTTTTAATTCGATTCTATTTTTCATTTTCTTGTCTGATATGCCACAAACTATTTTTGATTAATATTTAATTATAGACATAATACACTTCATTATTTATATTTACTTGGCTGAGTCATGCACATTGATATTTCCGGTGTGAAGTTGGTCGATAATCCTATATGTGATTGACACTAGCTGAAAAACCAATATAATTTCATTAAGTGTGCATGCGTGAATGTTTTCATACTCACATTCAACCCCCATCATCTTCGCATACTAATACAGAGCTGAATTTAAGATGTGAATCGCCGGTTTCCGAATAAGGACCAACAGCACAGTTGGAAGTGCGTTCGACTAGAAATAGAGAGGTCCCAGGTTCGAATCCTGGTTGGCCCACATTTTTTAATTCAATTCTATTTTTCATTTTCTTGTCTGATATGCCACAAACTATTTTCGATTAGTTATTACCATTCTTACTTATTCAGGTTTTGATATTCAATATTACCTAGACTTTTTTCTTGCTTCTCTATTTTTAATTTATTGGAATAAAATAAAAATTAGGATACTTTTATATGTTTTTCAATCAATCCACATAACAATTAAACTAAGCTGTGTCATGTGGTTTGGTATGGTTCCCAAAGATTTGCTATGATAACCAAGGTATATCAAGACGTCAAAGTTTTAAGTCCAAGCGTCGTCAAAGTGACAGATAGTAAGATGCCGCTACCTTTTTACGCCTACCTATCCCAGAACGTTACACAGGTCACAGTTTCAGACATTCCTCGGCAACGTTTCTAGGCATAACCAACATAAAACTCTTGGAGGCTGGAAGTCAACTGCTGAAGGTTACCGAAGAACAGAAGAAAACCATCCCAAATAAAATTCTTTCATGTACTAACAATTTGCAACCAATCGTCTCCGTCGTCGTCATCTTCATCACTTTGCAATCTACTGGTGTTACTCTGAACAGCCAGTTACCACCAACTAACTCCGCTGGACCGGCTATTCTTACTCGTGTGCAGAAGTTGTGTTTCTAATATTAGTATTCATAATAATTAGTAGATTTTCATTCAAAGTTTTGTATGTTGAAATAAAATATATATATTTTTAATATGCTTTTTAAATTTGTATGCGGTCGTAGAAAAAATAATGTTTCCAATTCATGCGTAAAGTGTCTTTCCCGCACTTGACTGCTTGCCCGAACTCCGTTCGGGTCAACTGCAGTCACGTGCGGGAAAGTATCACCTTCCGCACTTGTTAGGAAAATAACTATATCAGAAAATATATCTTGTATATTATTGGAAAGTATATGTTTTTTAGGCGAACCTCATATCAATTGCGGACCACAATCCATTTTTTGAAATGACTCGGCCCTTTCGATGGAATTGAAAAATACAATTGTTTTATCTCCACTGGCTAGTCTGAGTAGATTCTTCAGTCTCTTTTTACGGAAAGAGTACAAAAATACATATGTTTATGTTGTATCTATATGGAAATGGATCTTATCCAATCAAAAGTTAATGATGGAGAAATAATCCGGCAATTTCTTATATAATGACATTGGGCTATAAAACATCAAGATGTTCTATTATAGAAAGCCCATTTCCTGGAACAAGGCGCTTCTTAAGACATATTTTCTGAGCCTACTAAAAACCTCCCATTCGCCCATAAAGTGGAGTGAATCTTTTACGTATACTTTGATTGAAACATTCAGTTATGCGAACTGTCTAACGACTTTTCATCCGATGAAAATCGACGTTCACTAAGGATATGAATGAACTGTTCATAACTAATTCCTCTTCCCAATATTTAATTGATTCTCGAAGTCGTTGGACTCGGGTTGACTGGAAAGTGGTCCGCTTCATTAGGAAGACAAGGATTACTCCAACAGGCATGATTAGAACCCCAATGCTGTTATGAAAGGGATGATTGACACGACCAAGCTTCATTTGGAAGGATTTTCCTATGCTCTATGAAGCATGAAAGAAAGTCAACCGGGTTGTTTTCTTGGATTTTCAATTGCAATGCAATAGAAAAACCGGCCCAGCCAACATCGGAAATTACAAGAAGCTTTAAAAACTCGTTATTCTTGCATGCTGTAACTGAAAATGAAATCATGAATATAATCGCTGGTTTGAAAAATAATACCTCACCTGGTCCAGATAAAATTTCAGTATTCTTCGTAAAAACATTTCAAAAGTATCTATTAAAGCCATTATGTCATATTTTCAACTAAATTTTTTTGACTGGTAAAAGTCTTTCCGCTTTCAAAGATTCTATCACAACTCCGATTTATAAATCTGGGGATAAACATAAAACAAATAACTACAGACCAATAACAGTAATCAATAACTTTACTGAAATATTTGAAAAGTGTTTAAAAAATAGACTAGTTGATTATTGTAACATAAATGGGATTCTCTCCAAATCTCAATATGGATTCAGAGAAAATTTATCGACTGAAGGTGCAGTTTTTGAATTGGCAAACAATGTTTTCAGTTGTTTTCAGGATCAGGAAAAATGCATCACTGTATTTTTAGACTTAGCCAAGGCATTCGACACCTCAATCATGATATCCTCTTTCAGCGGTTGCAGGATATTGGAGTTAGAGGAATGCCGCTCGAAATTTTCAAAGATTACTTATCTAACAGAATTCAGATAGTAAAAATTAATGACTCATATAGTAATCCGCTACCCGTCAGCATGGGCGTACCTCAGGGAACAGTAATAGGCCCGATTTTATTTTTGCTCTATGTAAACAACATTTTTAATATCAGCAATTTCAAAGGAAAACTATTATCTTACGCCGATGATACTGCTGTAGTATTTGTGGGTCGAACTTGGAATGAAACATACGAAAATGCAAACAAAGGAATGAAAATGATATATAACTGGCTAAGTAACAATCTATTGAGTCTCAACATAGACAAAACTAAATTTATAACTTTCTCTTCAACAAGAAAAGACCAACCTGACGAAAACTTCATTACGATTCACAAATATACGTGTACAGAAAACCAAAACTGTGGATGTTCCCGAATATGTAAAACAAATACTATTAGATATTTGGGCGTCATGATCGACCAATTTCTACGCTGGAATGATCACATAGATCACATAGTAAAAAAACTCCGCAAACTAATTCGAAAATTTTACCAACTAAGAAGTATCTTAAGTAGAGATGTCATATTGACGGTGTACGGTGCTTTGGTGGAGTCGATAATTAGATACTGCATCTTAGTATGGGGTGGCTTATTTAAAACATCACTACATAATCTTGACGTAATACAAAACACACTGATCAAAATCGCCTTGAAGAAGGATAGGAGATATTCTACAGAGCTACTTTACGAACAAAGTGGTTTGTTCAAAGTCAGAAAATTATACGCTTATAACTGTTTATTATGGATTTGCAGTAACCCCATTAACATTATTACACATAAATACAATACGCGAATGACCTCCAATCAGGCAATTACAATACCACGTTATAGATTGAGTCATAACCAGAAATTTGTAACTTATTTTGGCCCGAAATTATACAATAAGCTACCACTCCATATAAAGAATATTAAGAATTACTGTCAATTAAAGAAAGAACTAAAAGTTTTATCAGAAATTATTATGATCAATTGCAGGATATCTTTGAAAATGTTTGAGCTAACCTGCTCTCTCTCTCTCTTCTTATTACCTCCCTCTAACCATCATTCTCCAACTGCGGTTTTAAACCTAGTAAGGTAGACAGTAGTATATAACTAAACGACCTATTTTAGTTTTTATGTTTTTATTCTATTATATATTATATAACACAACCAATATCAATCTGTAACAGCCACGACACAAGCCTAGCTTAGGTGGCTACATATTGTTTACTTCTATGATAGGATTATTAATGATAGGATTATAAATGATAATTAGAATTGTAAATTGCAGGGAAATTATGTAACTGAATGATTGAATGACATGAAATGAATAAAATTACTTACTTACTGACTTACTTACTATTATTATAACAACTATTATTATGTAAATGAAGGCTGCTGAAAGAATCGTATATGAATCTAATAAATCAAAATAAATACAATACAAGAAATAAGTGTTCTCAATGTAATACACACGATTTTTTTAATTACTTACAAGTTATATACAAGCTTTTATTTAGTTTCACATGTCCCGGTGTCGGTCTGTCTGTAATCAAATATTGCAAGTTAAAATTGACCCTCCTCTAATCGGCCGATTGATTTGAAATTTGGCAGGTGTACATAATTGTGGTGACAATGCATTATGGAATGTTTTTAAGAGTAAAAAACAAAATGGCGGCTCTAGTATGGCAGACAATTTTCTTGATTATGGTCCGATTCTGTTCAAAATTGGTATTTAGGGGTTTTTGGGGTTGGAAATTATGATTTTTCAAAATTCAAAAATAAATTAGATAGGAATTATTTAACATCATTAATACTAAAAATTTCAGAAAAAATTTAAAATATGCTTTTATTAGTTATGAATAAAAACAGAACTAAAAACTAAAAGATTAAAATTAAAAAAAAACATTTTTGAAGGCAAGCTAAAAAGGAAAAAATAACTCCTTTCATTGTTTGATCTAGGTTATTCTGTGAGTAAGATTCAAAAGCTTGCCGCGGATACAAAATAGGTAATTTTGCGCGGCATGCTTTTGAATCTGTTACTCACAGAATAACCAAGATCAAACAATGAACGAAATTATTTTTTCCTCTTTAGTGCATTTGTATAAAAGCTTTTATTATATTTTATAAAGTAACTTGAATCAAAATATCAGTATTTTTTATTTTTATATAGTGTTTTAGATGTACATTTTCCTTTTGTGTGATAATTCATCAATCAATTATATTATTTGATGAACGCAATAACTTATCGGGGTGAACTAATCAGTTTGCCCTTTCTACACTTGTATAGATTTTCCTGATTATATTTTCATTTTCAGACTGTGGAAGGTTACCCAAAAATCATGTCAAGAAACGTTGTTCCTCCACAAAAAACCACATTCATTCAATAATTATTATTAGCTTATTGATTGTTATACAGAACGTTCATGTCGGGTTTTTCTGTACCCCCGTTCACTTTTCAAATGTTATAACTTCCATGTGTGAATTACCAAATCGGAGCTAGCCTAATTTCTTATTTCATATTATTCATGAATCCTTATCAGTGCTAAATAAAAAATCTAGACTAAGAACCAACATTCTTAGTCAAACAAGGGTGTGCGCCGAATGAAAATTTTCGTAAACAAGTGACAGTTTCTTCTGATCAGTGTTACGTGATTGAAATGACGATGCATTCCAATTTCTGAATGGCTTCTCAAAAGTATTAAAGTATTCCCTTTATTAGGAGCCATTTTCCAAATCTTGTTTTCAAATTCGACAGCTTTCTGTATTTTAATTTAATGGTTATATTTATGAGTGTCAAACCTCAAAGTATCAAATATGTTGAGAAGAGAAACATTCTCAATTGAATATTGACTAGAAATATTTTTCTAGTCAATATTCAATTGAGAATGTTTACCTCTTCAACATGAATACCCCACAAGAGATTATCTTGCTGATGGAAGATAGTGACTAAAGTTTATCTTTCAGTCGCAGATAATTCCACATCGGATTTTATGAACAACCTGTTTATATTTTCAACAAATCAATGTATCAAATATAGTTCGAGAATGCGCGAATTTTGTCACTAAGAACTAACAAGAGAGTGCACAAACACCACAGCATTCTTTGGTATAGTTCTTAGTTACTAGTTATTAGACTTAATTAATGGGAAATTTTGCATAAACCAAACATAAGTTTTGCAACAAAGCCCCCTGTTCCGATTGAATGCCGAACGAGATTTTCTCATTCAGCAGCCAATTATTCAGAAAACACAGTAAGTACTGATTTGTTGAAAATATAAACAGGATGTTCATAAAATCAGATGTGGAATCATCTGCGACTGAAAGATAAACTTTAGTCACTATCTTCACAGAAAAATCTTTCTATCAATATTCAATTGAGAATGTTTCCCTTTTCAACAGTAAGTACGTTTCCGAATGTGAATAATTATTTGATTTTCATCACTTGATTCTGAAGCTGCTACTTATTCTTCAAAAAATATTTCGCCTAATAATTCGTACGACGCATCTCTATGATTTCGGCAGAAAAAAAAAAATATAATTCACCTGAAGTATAATTTCAAAGACGGGAAAGCCTGGTGTATTTACTCATTCGATATTGTTTCGAATTTTTTGGCGACACCATTTGGAGATTGTCTAAAGATAATATAATCAGTCTACCATACGAGTTCATCATTGGATGAAGATGGGGACCATTAGTAGATGGGATTAGTGTCCAAAACAATGAGATGATGTCCAAGTGAGTTGGAACAAATTTAGCACCAATTATATCTTGCATTTTTCCACACTGTCTTTTTTTAAGTTTAGTTTTGAACAGTTTTCCTAAAAGTTTAATAGATGGCTTTCGTGATTGCATCCAATGCTTTTATGAAGCGGGTTGGTATGTCAACAATTGTGTTCCAAACTTCTACAGGTATAAGTATAGACAGTAGACAAGATTTCTAAACATCTTACACCAGTGTGGGAGCTCATGTGATTTCATGTACGGATAAAAAAAAGGTTGTTGTGATCATTTTATTTTGGAAATGTTTTGAAACGTCACAACAGCTATCAAAAAATTAATATGTAAACGTTAATGGTCACAAATTCAATGATATGGACTCATTGGACTGAAATTTGTTGCACTTCGCAGGGAATAAAGATCGCAACCAATACTGCAAGCGGATCCTCATTGCCCATCAAACCAATTGAAATTTACGCAAGTACATATAAAAAATGCATGTACCTGTAAAATTAATTATTCGAAAATATAATTCTGTAGTACTTATTAGAATTGACAAACTACTATATGTTGAAAAGTATAATCAGTAGGCACTGGCTCCTTTAAAAAAACTAAATGAACCATATACATCGAAAAAGTCCTGGAATAAGAAAGGAAGCATATTCAAAATTAATTGATAGCTTTCAGAGCATTACTATTTGGCGTTGCAAAAGTACCCTTCGACCAAATGTACTCCATAAATTCTAGTGAATTTTCGACGTACTAAAACTAATATAACAAAAAAATTCAGCATCACAGAGCGTGTTGATTTATACAGAAAAAATGTGCTACTATGTCCTAAAATTATGCTGAAAAGAGGTTAACAGGATGAAAGATGCACTAGATCAATAAAACTCAGTCAGTAGGTCTCAAAAAAAATTATGAGATTTTTAAAATTGCGATGGTCATCTGCTTCCCTCCTAGTAGTCTAGTCAACAAGTGCTTTTTGGACCAACTTTTTTCAGCAGTCTCCGAAAATTATGATCGAGGTGTCATTCGATTCGGAATGACATCTAGATGATTTTTGAAGAAAATGAAGTTTCGCTTGCAAAAATTGTAGAAGTTATTAACAATTAACTAAAAAAAAGGGAGCTTTGGTTTTTTTAATTAATTTAATTATTATTTGGTTTTTTGCAAATATCTCAAAAACTAATAAAGATTTTTTCAAATCTGAAAAAAAGATTCAAAAAGGGGAGGAAATTTCCTGAAAGAAGTCTCGATTCCCGAAATTGTAGGATCAATATTTATAATTTTCCCAGAGGGATGAAAATACGGCCGAAAACGGGTACTCTGGCTTGGGCAAGCCGCGCCCACTTTGGACACTTTAACAATAGAAATTATTTAATCATACTAAATATAAAAATAAAAAATTGAAAAAATTCAGACACTAACTGAACAGATGAATGAACAATAATCCGCTTGAAAAAAAATTTTATCACAATTTTTCAATTAGTTATTCAATAGATAATTAATAATTTTTTTCTGCTTGAACATGAACATTGCAAGTGTGATAATTGTTAAACTATAAATTTAAGATTTTTTTCTCTCTTGGAGCAATTCTTGGAAGGCTTCGGAATAGAAACCCGTTGGAAAAATTAAAAAAATTTATTTTTTTTTTTTTTTTTTTAAAATTAAATTAAATTAATTAAAAAAATTTTTTTTAAAATAGAAATAATTTTTAAAAATTGTTATCTCTAATTGTTTGAAAAATTGTTATAAACAAATGCGTTGTTATAAGATAATTGTTTTTTTTATGGAATTTCAATATTTGATACAAATAATGATTCTTAAAAGAAAAATTATTCCATAAAAAAAATTTTTTTATTGCTTAAAAGCGCATTTGTTAATTAACAATTATTTTTTCCAACTTCTAATTAATATTAAGGAACCATTTTTTCTATAAAAATCATTATTTGTTTTTCTTTTTGATATAAAAAAAAAATCATTTTATTTAATTTTTCATTGTTGATGCAATAAACAATTTGTAATAAACAAATAAATTTTTACCTTTATATTTTTTTTTCTATTCTACTTCCTGTCACAAAAACAGACATGATTTTTTTGAATATTCGCAGCTAAATATGGAAGTTTAAGACAGTCATGTTAGAAAGTAATTGTAATTATTATTAGGAGACCGTTGATAATTACTCGTAGACACGAGGGTCTATTATAATAAAATGAATTTTAATGATAATGGATATGAACGGGCATAAAATATTCCGTTCATTGATAAATAACTTAAATTTAAGAGACTCTATTGTCCCAATAATATTTCAATGAAAAAAAAAAAGATTGTCATTCATAAACTTTTACAAACATTAAAGAAACAGAACCTGAAAATAAAAATCTAGATATTCGTGAATTTTCCTAGTATAATTAAGTGATATTAAAATGTAAAAGGTAAAAATGTTGAGTAATGAACAATAATTGATAAGATACTTGAATGAGGTAGTCATATTTTTAATAGTTGATAAGATTTTTAAGCATTAAGCAAAACAAAATTTCTCCCTAAGTATTTTTCATCAACAATTGCTATAAATTTAATAAATAAATAAGTAACAACTAAACTTTTCAGCTAAATTTGTTCTTTATCTCATGGAGAATAAATAAGTATTTTCATCGTATCTCGATTAGTTTATGAATTATAATAATTTTAAGGATGAAAAACCAGGTAAAATACGAATTACAGAAAACTTATATTTAAAAATTAAAAAAATAATAATAAAAAAAATTAAAAAATCATGTGTTTTTGTGACAGAAAGTAGAAAAAAAAATATAAAAAAAACAAATAATGATTTTTTAAAGAAAAAATGGTTCCTAATATAATTAAATTAATTAAAAAAACCAAAGCCCCCCCTTTTTTTTAGTTAATTGTTCAAAACTTTTACAATTTTTGCAAGCGGAACTTTATTTTTTTCAAAAATCATTTAGATGTCATTCCGAATCGAATGACACCTCGATCATAATTTTCGGAGACTGCTGAAAAAAGTTGGTCCAAAAAGCACTTGTTGGCTAGACTTTAGTTGACTCACAACAACATAGCGGTTGAGAATAGTCCATCGGAAGGATGCATTCAAAATTCTCAACACTAACAAAATTTTGAAAATTGATCTAGATTATATGAACCGTTCAGCATTAGATAATAACATTTAACAAATTATGACTTTACAAGTAATGTTATTTATTATCATTATGAATTTTATTTTTATTTTATTAGGGTCGAGTAGAAAAATTATAATGTACATCAAGTGCGTGAAGTCAACATTTAGATGCTCATTTGCGTTGCAAGTCCCGTCTTTTCACTCATGTATGAACTTTGACTTGATGCATGCAGAATCAACTCTTACGGGGTTGTGAACCTTCCTCTTGAATGAATCTTCCTTTGGCGTTTGGGAATGAAATATCAGAATTACAGTGAAATCCCTTTCGAAGAAAATAGCTTCGAATGCACGTTCATGACTATCCCAACAAATCGCCACGTGTCACCAGAATGTGCGCAACATTTCACCCCAAATACCTTTTGTAAGGGGTGGCTGGAGTCATAAATTACCATCCTCCGAACTTACTTAATTTCTAGTATTTCCGCACACCTTGTTTTCTCGGGGGTTTCTCCCCTTTTCCACATCCTACTTCGAGGGAGAGGTTTTCGTACCACTATTAGGCGAGGAAATTTCAATATTTGGAGTTTATGTATTCCTTTGTGGCGTTAAATGGATATATCAATCTAAACTTGATAACATTAGTTTAAAATTGGAATTGCAAGTTCCTCCATCTAATCCAACTTAGATATTTCTGAAAGTTGACTAAGAGTTCATTTTTCAATCTTCACTTGACTGTCAGCAGAAATTCAGGATTGGTATTCCTGAACTTTATGTGACAGTTGGACTGAACATTGAAAAATCGGCTTGTAGGCGAACGGGGTAATTTTTTTCTATTTTTTCCAATAGTGATAATTTTTTGTTTTTGGAACGTTGTTCCTTATCGCGCGTTGCGAAAGAGGGCTAGACGGAATAAATTAAGACCAAAAGTTGTAACGAGACTTTCGCTATGGTTATAAGCCGTGCGGCGTGCGCGTGTTCCTCTGTCTGTATCTCTCTCTCTCTCTCTCTCTCTCTCTCTCTTTCTCATAGAAAGCAAGCCAGTCTTTCTATTTCACATTGAACAGTGTGGTGTCGCGACGATTATTTTTGTTGAGTGTATACAGGTTTTTTGTTGTTGAGTGTATACAGGTTTTTGTACAATAATAAAAAATAATAACAATAATGAATCCTGACAGTGTTTCTGCACAAGTTCCGGATATTGCTGATGGAGTTAGGTTAGTAGAGATTTTATACAGACAATAATAAATGCTCATGTATTTTTAGCAAGTACGCATTATAACCTCTCTTTACTATTGTGCTAACCAAGTCATACGCGTTATAATCTCTTCATTATTGTGTGTTTAGCAAGTGTATATATATATATATATATATATATATACACACTCTGTTGTGTTTACAAAGTCCCGCGCATCTATGACGTGTTCGAAAGAATAGATAGACAGAGTGCATATATATATATATATATATATATATATATATAAAATATTATTATAACTTAAAAAAAAAAAAATATTACAATTCCTTCACTAATTAATCGAAAGGAACTTCGTTCCATCCGGGTGTCCCTTGACACCTCTCAAGTTTTTTTTTAGTATTTTTATATACAAATGGATGAGTTACAATAAACATCACACCTCTATTTTGTAGCAAAGTTAAATGTAAAAATGACAGTTTAAAAAAAGTTTTTTTCACTTTGTAGAGGGATTCCTAGACGAAATTATACTGTAAATAATTAATAGTTGACATCGTGACCTGAGCTATGTCATATAATCAGATCTGTCAGATGTCACCAAACATCCAAACATTTTCGATCCAAACTATGCATATAGATGAGTATTATATTTTTTTTATACCTTTTCCACTGGTAAACAAATAACTTCTTCAACTCGTTAAAAAAAAACTTTTTCACATAGCAGAATTTGTATTGGAAGGTGAACCCCTCCCTTCGCTCAAGAGACAAAAAAGTTGGTAATACCAAATTTTTTCGAAGTTGGTAGTAACTTAAACAAAATAGCTTGCTGGATCTTTTTCCTAGGCGACCAACTCCGTAACGTGGTGCGTGTTCCTGTGTTAATATCTTGAAGACTCTGGAACGCACGTAAGAGAACGATGAAATTTTGATTTATTTTCAAAACGGAAAAACTAAGGTCTGTGGAGGAATGTTGATGAATCTTACAACTCTATGGACATTTTCACATGAGAGAGCACATTTTTCTATCCATTGGGTATAGTTTTTAGACAGATATAAAAATGTTTAAAAACAATTATGAATCAATGCACATTCCACACTTGCTTTGGGGTTATTTTGCTCGAAAATTAAATTAAATTGTTATAATGATTTAATTGCAAATTACACTCATCTAGTGAAAGGTAATATTAATAATTATGGTGTTATTAAAAATAAATAAATTCTCAGGAAAAAATGGTGAGGACCTACAAAAAAACCTTGGGCTGTCGCTCTTACAAAAATTATACTGCAGAGCGAGTGGATGTAGCAGTACATGCGGTACAATATAGGGGTTTGTCCACCCACGAAGCTGCCAGACAATTCAAAATTCCCCAGCAGACTATATACAACAAATTAAAAAATCTCCATGAACATGCGGTCTTGCCGAAGAAAGACATTTTGTTGACCTTATAGTGGCTGCTGAATATGGATCTCCCCTTACCCTTCTAGACCTTAAGTTTAATGTGAAAAATCATTTAGATTCTTCTGGATAAACTATAGCCAGATTTCAGAATGATATGCCTGGAAAAGACTGGTGCCATCTGTTTCTAAATCGCCACAAAAGATTGCTATCTCGTTTACCAGAATACTGAGGTCGTTGGAGCGCTAACTACGGAAGAAGCTCTCGATGATTATATGGAGCGACTAATAAGAAACCTCAAGGATGTTCCTCCAGAGAATATACTTTTCTTGTACCTGTTAATTTAACTCTTCTATTTAATGTTTAAAATGTTCTAATAAGTTGTTCATTAAGTACCTATTATTTAATTTTTATATGATGTCGAATATTTTTTTCGTTTTTTACATGTTTGCACAATTTTATACGTTCAAATACTAAAGGATTTTGTAACATACTTATGCATTTTGATAATGACGCGAAAAAGCTCTTTATATTTTTTATATACCAATACGAACTTGTTGGCAATGACCTCCCCGATTAAAGTAGCCTATTCACACCGCGATATATGCTCAAACAGCAATTTTATATGCAAAGGAAAAGTTGCTTCCTATCACGGGGTTTCTTTGCTCAGCCTCTAAAAATAAAAAATAGAAATTCTAATCTAAACAACGCTGCACTACCATGTGGAATCAGTAGGGTAAACATAATTGTACCATATACTTTCATCTTCTATTTGTAGGCCCAACAGCTACGAACGAAACTTAAAAAAACTGCCAAATTCGAACAAAGTACGGTAAGATGCTTTCAAACATACATCAACACTAAAAAAATTTTTGTAGATAAAATCTGAAAAACCTGTCCAGGAGAAACGTCATTATGTTTTCATAAAAACACAGCGTTTTATTTTCACACGAACCGAGAAAAAACCATCCTCTACATAAATAACATAAATACAAGGTTCAAGAAATAAAGGTTGAAATAAATTCGCTAGTCTTTACAGGGCCAGAGGAGAAAAATCGCTCGTACACGTCAATTTAAATATTTGAAGGTGCACGTTTTGACAACTATTTCGGGCGATGTCATAATTGTGGCAGTTATGACGTCATTTACATTTTTTTAAATAGCAATCCTTGTACTTGATAGTGTCATTTGAAAGAAGATGTTTTTCTGCATACAATACGGTAAATTTTAAGGCATGGTACATGAGGAAATTGCCGAGAAGAAATCAATTTATTGTTTAAAGCACACACTACTTATGATATGACCCTGGTAGATACAAGCTAGAAGTTTGCTGCAGAAAACCTATCGGATCGCGTAACAGAATGTTAATAAGATGTCAGTATTCATAGCAAACATAAGGAAAATCAAGTAGTGCCTGGGCCTAATTTGTGCAAAAGTTTTGTATCTGCTTTTTTCGGAAAAATTCGTATAGCAACCAAATTAAAAAAAAACTTTCAGGTGAGGGGTTCGATCCCACGCTCCCTTTTGAGAACCAGAGCTTAAATCTAGCGCCTTATACCGCTCGGTGTTGCAAGCAAATACAGTGCATATTAATGAAGGGTACTTCACGAAAATTTTTCCGAAAAAAGGACATAAAAACTGGTGCACAAATTTTCTCAGGCACTAAATGTTTTTCTTATGTTTGCTCTGAGTACTAACATTTTCACTCTTAGCCTGTATCTACCAGGGTCATATCATAAGTAGTGTGTGCTTCAAACATTAACTGATTCCTTCTCGGCAATTTCCTCATGTACCATGCCATAAAATTTAACGTATTGTATGCAGAGAAATATCTTCTTTCAAATGACACATCGAATAAGAGGGGGTTGCTATTTAAAAAAAAAGTCGATAACGTCATATAACCGGCACAATTATGACGTCACCCAAAAGAGTTCAACAAATTGACGTGTACAAGCGATTTTTTTTCTTCTGGACTTCAGCTAATTTATTCCAGCTTTTACAAAATGCACCTATAATTTGTGGGGTAACGTGGAAATCAATGACACGAAATTTCGTGCACATTAATAGGTCACCAACAGATGTCAGTATAGGCCAATCCACGACACCAAAAGTCGTACTCCTAGTGCGTTCAGAGTAACGCATATATATATATATATAGATATGATTGATTCGTTTGATGATATATGAACAGAATGTTCATAAAGTCAGATGTGGAATCATCTGCGACTGAAAGATAAACTTTAGTCACTATCTTCCATCGTCACTATCTTGGGAGGTATTCATATTGAAAAGTGAAACATTCTCAAATATATATAAATATATATATATATATATATATATATATATATATATATATATATATATATATATATATATATATATATATAGTTTTGAGTTTCTTGAACCAGGAATATACAATGGAGTTTGAGTCTGGGTTTGTTTTTTCGAATGACTTTTTTGAGATAAACATGATTGCGACTTGACGTGTTCAGGTCTTTCGAACTAACAATATTGTCTGGACAATATTTTGAAAGAAAGTTTAGAGCAGATGATTTATTTTCCATAATTTTATATAATTTTTCCTCCTCTTCATGTGTATAATAAACCGCGAGACTTTGTTGTTGTTCTTTTTATTAAAAAATCAAACGGGAGCAATCTGATAAGGAGGGTGGTTGATATGGATGTTTGATTTTTAATAAAAAGAACAACAACAAAGTCTCGCGGTTTATTTATACACAATGAAGAGGAGGAAAAAAATTATATAATTATGGAAAATAAATCATCTGCTGTCTTTAAACTTTCCTTTTTTCAAAATATTGGTCCAGCTAATTATTGTTAGTTCCTGAAGAAAACGTGGACACGGTCGAAACGTCGACAAAATAAATGTTTATCTCCTAAAAGAAGACTGGCATTCGCAAAAAGATCCAAAACCCCAAAAAAAACTCCATCTCCATTATATATATATATATATATATATATATATATATATATATATATATATATATAATTGTCTATTCAAGAAGACTGGCTCTGTTCATATTTACGTAGCCGAAGATAAGGAAACTGCTTTGAGGATATTTCAAGATGTCATTGAAATCTACTCTCCATAATTTTTTCAAACTACATTGATATCAACCATTAATCGGTTCTCGTAAAGAATGGGACTTAATTCATGTACGATTTTTCTGATGATTTGAAGGGAAAATGGTGGAGGAAATTACTTTTTTTAAATACTGTGGATAGAGAAGCAACTTCACATCGGATGAAAATGTGATTTTAGAGCTATAAAATGAATTGTACATCATGCTAGAAGTAAGATGAACCTTTTATGCAAGAAAACTCTTATAATATTTCAGGAGCAGTTGTTTTTCAGCGGCCTATTATTCCAATCCATTGCACTCAAAATAACGTGTGCGGTTTTATATCGAGATTGAGAGGCGGAGCGGAATCTTGAAACACCAAACACCTGGAAGTGATTCGGGAACAGCTCTTCAATAATATAAGAGTACGTGAAAGCTCCTGGAAGAACAGGAGCTCCGGGGTTGTTTATGTAATGACATGAAGTGCATAGAAAGAGGGATGAGATTTTGGCCGGGATGTCTCCACTTGACAAGTTTTTGTTTTCAGGATAATATTGCCTGAGGCCATGAAGTATGGGAGAGAGAAAATAAGATGAATTTAGGGGTTGAATTTTACAAGAACACTGCCTTTGGGTGTTGTTTCTGTATTTTATTGGCATTAGCAACGGAATTTCCCGAACGTCCCGGCAGCTCAGTTTGATTCATTAGCTGACCCCCCAAACTTGGTTAGCAAAATGTATACTAAGGGAAAATGTTCATATTTTTGGATGAATTTGCTCTTGACAGATGAATGGTCTCATTCATAGAGAGTATACAATGAAAAAAAAAAGCAATATGGGTAAAATAAACTAGACATCGGATATGGATATTTGGGGTGATAATGTAAAAGGTGCCCAACATGATTGGATTACGAACACTTTCTGAGAAACAACTCACGAATTTTGGCAAGACTGCCTATGTTTATTATTGGGTATTATAACTTTTTTTGAATAAATTTCCACATCTAATCAAACACACAAATTGCCATTGAATAATCGATTCATGGAGAATGGGATTATATAACGTTTGAATTGTCGAAAAAGAGCCGAATTCGACCTGAGGAAATCTGGGAATTTCGAAAATGTTTTTTTATCGAGATGAAATTGATATTGGTTTGGTAATTTTCCATCAATCTATCAGCGCCAACTTCCTGGATAAATAAATGATAATAACTGACTTCAACTCACATAAATTGAAATGTTAAGGATTACTTCCAAAAGATGGCTAATGCGACATCGAAGAATGGATATCCAGCTCTTCAGAGTCTTAAGGGGGGAAAAGAGAAAACTGAAATTAGTCCAACTTTGCGATCACTCGTGATGTGATATATCGAATTCATTTTATTTAAAAATTACAAAAACGAATTTTATATAGAAATTTAGATAGATAATATGAATATGTAAAATGTGTTTGTGTCCTCATTTAAACTTGAATATCCAATAGAGAAAAGGACATTGCTTTGATTTTTGCTTTCACAACATTTGTACATTTCCTGAATATTGGAATTTCGACTCTAAAGAAGTGAAAATAGGAATATTGGTGATATTTCAAATTCTCCCATCAATCGTCGTATGCGTGCTGGAATCAAATCACGAAGAACAGATGAAATGAATTCACTACATTTCTATTATCTCAATTTTATTTAAATAACAAACTAGGTGAGCAGTACAGTTTTCGAAAATATGTGGTTATAATTACCAGGAAATCGTGGACGAATAAAAATCGGCTTTCTGAAGACACATGAAAGTGTTGATTGAAACAAATATTTCATCATTACGCTTACCAAATCTCAATTACCATCGTATCAAACGGAATAATAAAATACACACAATCGACTACTCGGTTCTCGTGTTATTCTTGATTTGTCAAAACTACGTCAGTAAGAGCCGATATTTCTTTCAATAGAATCATTTCAAGCAACAATCATTTTTTTGACACGCTTTTATTAGCTTGACCTGTATTATGAATGTAATGGAATCTTTCCATTCAATTTTTACCCATTCCATACTTCGAATATTGAAATTTGACACGTATTGGAACCGATAATAACTCAGTAAACCCCACAGTAACGATGGGAATCCCACAAGAGACTGTATTGCCCAGTCTTCTTCATTCTCTACATAACTCCATGGAAAAAAATATCTCAATAATCTCATGCGCGGATGACACCGCAAATGACACTGCGGATGACACGCCGGATGACACTCTGAAGGATTGAATTGGGATGAAGGGAAACAAAAGGCAATTAGTGGTATGGAAGGGGTAGTCAATTGGCTCAAGTGTAGCTAATTATCACTGAATATTAATAAAACTACAAATGTAGCATTCTCAATCACCAACTCCACCAGACCTGACTTCCAAGAAATAACTTCTAACTACATAAACGGTTCAATACAAGAATCAAAGAGTACAAAGTACCTTGGATTGATTATTGATAGGCATCTAAGATAGAATGATCACGAGTAGGCATTAACAAAAAAAAATTAGAACACTTGTATACAAATTTTACATCATGTGCGGCTTTCTCAACAAAAAAACTCTGGGGCGGTGCATATAACAATACCATAAATCAGTTGAAAGTCGCACAAATTGTATTCTAAAAGTAATTATCTCAAAAAAAATTATGTTGAACTAGTCGCTTTATAATAAAGAGATTTGCATATAAGATCTCTATATTTACTCGCTAATTGTAATTTTATATACAAAAAAGGAACTTGATAAAGACAGTTGATCATTCATATCAAACCAGAAACAAGACGAGAAATAATGCCAATGTGCCATTTGTGACAAAAGAAGCTAGTAGAAAATTTCTAACTATAATAGCTTCTAACACACAAATATGAAAGATATCACCTCAGTATTACTTCTGTACAACCAATTGTTTCGGTAATACCAATTACTTTTTCATTTAATTTTCTTTCTATGAAATACTCAGTGCACATACCTAGTCTCTACCTAGGTGCACTCAATTAATAAACCATATCATTGTATATACATATGCAACAATGTACTGTCTACTAATATTATTATTATTATTAATCTTATGTATATTGCGAATATTTGGTGAGTACGCTGGTGACATGCTTCCACCAGAAGCTAGTGAAAACTTCAATCCCATGTGGATGCATCAATCGAAGAGTTTTCCTCATGTGGTTCAAAAACACGCATTTATAGCAATATGAACTAAAAAGTTAAAAATAAAATGATAGTTTGAAAAAACTAAGAAAACACCCTTTTGTAGCAATATGAACTAACAGTTAAAAATCATAAAAATAAAGTTATTGACCAAAAAATTGTAAAAAAGCGTGAGGTTTCTTTACGAAAAGCAAGTGACAAAAAAATTGAGAAAACTGATATCAAGCACCCCACGGGTTTTTGTACAATTAAGTAAATTTTTTGGTCAATGACTTCATTCTCATAATTCTCAACTTTTCAGTACATGATGCTACAAAAGCGTGTTTTCTGTTTGTTTTGTAAACTATATATTATTATTGAGGAGAACATCCTAAAGGAGTACGATAGGTATGAATATAATATTGGCTTCACATATCAGCTACAATGCCACCTGATTGTGTGTTCTTCTAATGATTACAAAACAAAAAATGTCTTGGATGTGAAATTCCTTTTATGGTAGTTATTCCTAGAAATGGTTTACATAAAAAATGAACCCAATAGTATGAATAAACGATCTGATATTTCCAACCTAAGTGTCATTTACAATTATTTGTTGAAACTTGATTCTAACTGAAGTTTTGAAAGTTTTCTTAGTATTTCTTGATTTTTTCTCTCATTTATCAATTTTTGTCTTACAGATTGGTACTATTCCTTTTGTTCTGTGGACAAAACACATTGTTTCTCCCATGACATTTTGACTTTGACATATGACAGCTGACACTTCATGTCATGCATTTTCTGTCATCCACCATTTCCTTTTTCAGTCATGCTTTAACCATGTGGTAATTTGTCCTGTCAAATTTTAAATTGTCTAAACTAAGCTTCTTAAACAATATGTGCTTTTACAATTGTTTAATTTATATATATATATATTACTAGTAGTGTTTCATAGTGATATGATTTTGAAAAGTTCTTCAATCACAAAATGGTGATTAGTTCGCTGTCTTCACTTAACCTCACCTTAGTAAGTTCTATTAATTTGTTTAAAATCGTATTTCACAATTGTGTTTTCCTTTTTTACAGCTGTCTTGATAATGAAAATAAACATTTTCGAAAGCTCCACTAAATAAGAAAGAGTTTTTCTTTTTTCATTGGCCATTAAATTTGACTGCAACCTCAAGGAATATCCTTTCTACAAAGTTTATTTCAAATTCATAGTTTTTTTTCAACTAGTCCAGTCACGAGACTACCCTTTCTTCTATATATATATATATATATATATATAGAGAGATATCCGATCTGTACGTTTGGCTGAATCTGCATCTCCTGTGATTTCTTTTACATCGTTCTTCCACCCCGTCAGCTCGTTGAGAATGGGAACAACTAAGAAAATTTCATTATCGGAACGCCCCTTCGATGTACAATGCACGTAAACCTCAGATTTATTATTTTTGATTAGAAATCGGAGAGTTGAATAAAAAGCGATCATATTACAGGAATTGAATCACTTTAAGTCATATAGTACTTCAATCGTTCTATGAAATAATTCTTTCGGGATATGGCCTGGCGTTTGTTCCTCCGAATGAAGTCGGTTTTTACTACCCTTGACGAGAATAGTTCTTAATTTCGGCATACAAAAAACATAAGAAATTATGTCCATAAAAGGATATAATCATCTAAACACACGTTATATTTAAATATAATGGAAACAAAAATATCTTTCACGTATTAGCACTCAACGACAATATCCGACTTGTATTCGCATAGGTATCATGTATCATGAGCAGTCGTTCGGATGGTTTCGTACACCTTCGGGAGATAGGGAGAGAGCGAGAGAGAGAGAGAAAGTCGCATGGGGGGGGTCGCTTTTTTCTTCCAATAAATAAACATTATTACATTTATACAGTCATGAGTATAATGAGAAAAGATCAAGTTATATTTGAACATATCATTGCATTATCGAATCAATTTTAGGGAGGTATTTCCGAAAGCATTCTCAACTTCCAAACTAAAAGCCAAGTAACTACCATTGATCGCACATATTATGTTCTCGTTTTTTTTTCCAAGGATAGAGCTTTTCCGAATAACCACCTAGAGTTAGTGATATCGATGGAGTTGTGGAATTTTACCAATTTTAATTTGGGCATGCTTTAGACATAACCGGTAAGAAAAATATTTCTCATTCTTGACGGAATTTTATAGTTGAAAAAAATCAATCAAAACGGTATTCATACTGAAATCAAGAGTTCATTAAGAAAAACTAAAAAACTCACCTCTTTAACTGACATTTGAATGAAGTGTTGAAGATCCAACTGAAACAAATGAACTTGATGTTACAAAAATGAATGCGATCAAAGCCAGTAAAATAAACAATAGATTTCGTTTTAACATATATTTATAGCAGCTGAAGCTTCAAATATTGTAAATAGATAAAAAAATGTGTTTATTAGTACTTGTAGATCATATAAATGACTTGGGACTTGGGGTCAATAATAGTTCTTGAAGCGAAACAAAGTACATATACATAGTAAATGGGACATTAAAAATAATAATCATCGCAGTGGCGAATAAAATTGTATTTTCGAGATATTTTTTATGACTTTGTAATCTTTTTTTCGCTTGATATATTCTTCATTTCTCGGGGTACATGTTAAAAAGAAAGGTCAACATGGTCTGGGACTTTTCGTATTGCATTTACTAAACTGTTCTAATACAGATCATTTTTTATTCTTGGGGATTAAGAATATCTCTATTTCTCCTGAATTTGTCTAAATTATGAAACGTATACGTTGATAGTTTCTAAAGATAAATATTTGTGCAAGTTTATTTTTTCATTGGGCGAAGATTTCTCTGCATGACGCATTGTAATCAATTCGAAAATCAACGGATTATTTTTTTGATTATTACCTGAAAAATCGGTTGGCTGCCCCCATACTATTATATTGGAGTTTTTATCGAATAGATGAGTGCGTAGTAGAGTTTCAACAGATTTTCTATATGAACATTTTCTTTGAGGGTTATAAAAGCGTAGAGTACAGTTTGCCCAGATTTTTACAAATTACGCCAACTTGAGTGTTTGACTGTAATTTACAATCCACTTCGGTACCTGAGAATTTAGTCTATTTGATTCCCAAGTAGCATTTTCAGTAGACGGAACGTAGCGACCACGATTCTGGAACACTTTGAGGTATTTGACAACAACCACTACGTAATACACGGTTCTATCACGCGCGACTACCAAAAAGGGGAACACTTCTTTGGTGGCCGCTATTTTCCGATCTGGATCTCATACCCACATTTCAATCATCTGGCAAAACGTGGATATGTAGTGGCCGACACTAGACACGTTAAACAACTGCCTGCGCTTGTGTAATTGATATGTAGCTCGATATCTGTCCTGCAACGTATTTTTATAATAAATGTTACTCTTTCTTCCATTTTGCCTGATTCACTTCTAACAGTCGATCGACTATAAGTATAACAATATACAAACACTAAGTTTATTAAATTTGGATACTTCTGATCGGGAAAATATTGAAAGTTTACTGTGAAATATGGGTGTAGTAGCTCGATTGTGAGCACGCGCTATCTGAATAATCTAAATATATAAAAGCATAACGCACAGCCCAAATTCCTGGGGCTAGGATCGTGAAAATTTGCATGTGGGTTTATTCAACACTGTAGGTGAACACTAAGGAAGGATTTTCGGAAATTCAACTCCTAAGGTGGTGAAAAAAGGGATGAAAGTTTGTATGAAAATTCGTCATTTTTTAATCACTAAATCAGACAAACTGTCAAATTAATATTCGAAGCTAGATGGAATCACATAAAGAAAACCAGGAAAAATACGAATTCTACGAGGACGAAGTCGCGGGCACCAGCTAGTATCATTATAATTTTGGAAATAACTCTCCTCTGAAATTATGTACATACTTGAATCCCTCAATTATTTTTTGTATCAATCTTGGTTACTTGAAACCAATACTAACGTGATAAATTACTACGTTTGATGCAGTACTGACGACAAATAAACCTTTATTGAATGTTTGGTTCATTTCTCTAATAATGGCGACCCAGCAAAGTCCTGTGAGTAGGGCGGTATGGTATGGTGAATATAACTTTAAAGTTGCAGAAACTGAAAAAATATCACTCTAAAGTTCCTCTCATCATAAATTGATGGCCGGTGGAACTGAATTATTAACTTTCCACCCCTAGGAAATGACGCCTACGTCGCAGGCCCATGACTCACCACTTCAAAGTTATAACCTAAAAATTACAATAGGTCTTATACCCTTGAAAGTGGCGAACACGTCGCGGCTATCATAATCTGCCACTTTAAAGTTATGATATCAAAATTGCGGGTACATGTCAATTAATTGTTGAAAAAGTACATGTAGCAAGTATTATGGATTTATGCAGCTCCAATTATCGAGTATCAAGTAACAATCATCAATTAACAAGTAATGAAAATTATGGCATTTATGTAAACTGAATCAACAATTAAGGTATGAATATTAAGCAGGCGCATAAGTCAGAGATCCGATCTATTTAAATGAACCTTTTTATACAAAACCAAGAAAAATTGTCTATTAAAACGCATAACCCATTTCATTTTGAATAAATATCATTCCTGTTTCACGTAACAGGTTAAACAAAAGTTTTTGTAAGCCACAATAAAATAATTTGGGAAAAGTTAGGTTAGATTTCGTCATCGCGCGGACCAACCCACCTCCACTTGATGGTGAATTTTGAAGGTTATTGTAACTTTGTAGTGACTTTTATTGAATGCGAACTGTGGCAATCACTTATGGAGATAGCAAGGACGTGGCAACCATCATCACATATCACAATCAAGTACCTGCCACATTGAAGGTTTGATGGAAGTTATTAAAACGTCACCGAAACTATTATACTCTATTGGAAATAATTGTGATTTCTAAGTGATATTTAAGTGGTACATGATGGTTACCGCAACATTTATTTTCCACTTTCAAGTTTGAAAATCTTTAAGGTGATTCTACTTAGTGGCCTTATGGCCTCAATTGACACTAGAAGTTATAGAACTATGGAATGGCTACCATTGATGGGAATTACGTGACTACAACCATGTAAATATGAAATTTCAGTTATTATTACTGTATAGTGGTAGATTACGTGGTGAATATGTAATAATCACCGAGTTGCCGTATCAGTTTCCGTCACTATGATGCTCCTTGGGATTGTCTCTAACTTGGTATCATTGATTATGAATTTGAGGGGATTTGTAGGCTTACTTTTACCAAAGGAAGTCAACACTTACACTTCTATTTGTATTATTGATAAAGTTATTAATTTCGCACCATGTGGTAATTTTTTTTATCGCGGCCACGACTTCTATTTTGAGTTCCGGTAAATTCCCTGCTGATACGATGTCGTGTTGGCATAATCATGGATTGATTGTGGTAGGTCATTAATTTACAATAGAAATAGATTGCGGCGTGCCTAACAAGAGATCAAATGCATGTGAGAATTAGTTATCAATTTTCACTCTGAGTGTTCTCCCAGTGACATGAATGACAATGACAATGAATTTATAGGGCTGCGTATACCAATAACATTAAATTATATTAAAAAAAATGGACTTGATAGTATCAAAAGCCCTGGATAAGTCGAAGAATAATCCTACAACGTACTTTTCTTGATCTAGATTCTTGTGTATATGTTGCATCAAATCTCTGATAAGATGAACATAAATTTCCTGAGAAAAGACCTGCAGGAATGGGTTTATCATGAGTGTTTGAGAGACTTCAGAGAAGCGGATTCTTATTTATCGCCAAGAAAATGAATAAACTTTTTTTAATCGTCAGTACATATAAATGCATTTATCATTTTCCGAGGTTTGAGGCAACTGACAGCAAACTAATAAACGTGAACCTTCTTGACAACTTAGTACGAATGCGGAAAACATAATTCACTCTATTATGCATTTGTGATGCACATCCAACTGTTTCAGAGACTGTCAAAAACATAACTGAACATAGTGAACTATTAATAAGATATTGAAAAGAAGGAATGCAGTTTATATATAAACTGTTTTTTTTTCAATTATTGATTTTATAAAGGCGTAAAAGTAACAATGTAGATTCTCCAGAATTTTGCAAACGTAAATCCTAAAATTAGTTGGAATTATTTGAATGCTGATTCAGATATATAGGAAATGTTTCAATTTCACTATCGAAACGTCAAAGTTCAGCTACAAGATACAGAGCTTTGAAGACTTTCTCAATTAATTCAAGCATATAAAACTTTCGAAGTGATATTCACATATACATCGATATCGTCAAAATTCTTCAATTAACTTTCTCGTCCCCATTCGTAATTATTGTTATTCCCAACTATAGCTTGTTCATATCTGTTTTCCCATTTTAAGCTCCCTGTAGTTCTTAGAATCTATCCCCTTCAAATAATATTCAGTTGCTTTCAGTTTTCGATCTTCATTTTCCATTCTACAATTTTTTTTTTTTAAAATTAATGAATTTTTTTTAAAATCACAAAAATAAAAAATCTGGAAATTATGTATTATGAACTATGTCTACATTCAAGCGACTAACAATAAAAATTGTATATTCATCAACTGGTTGTCGCTGACTATTCCAGTGTGAAGTTTTAGAAGCACAATCATTAGAACATTAGCAAAAAACTAGTTTTAATGATTATCTTTTGTTACAGGATTCGGTACGAAGTTCCTTTCACTCCCCAAAGGATTATTGCTGAGTGATGCACTCGACTTCAAGCACACCGACAAAATTTGATAATAACAATGATATCAAAAAATCAATCGAAAAAATGAGCGATTCCAGTAAATCCAGCTACCAAGCGATCAAATCGACCGAATCACTGCCTAACCCAAAGAAATCGAAGAAAAAGTCGTGGATTCACCTGAACAATCTCTGGTCGATATGGTACGGGGTGTTCTGTTCAGCTCTACAAGGATATGCAGCCTACAGATGCCTCAAACGGATAATAGGTGAGATTTCGAATATTCTTTTGCGATATTTATGTCCAGCTTGTACCAATCCTCTGGATCAAGAAATGGACAGTTTGTTTCCGATTTACAATCTGTTGATTGGCGAAACATGTTTCGAGTCTATATAATATCCTTATTCAGTCTGAAACTAAATGTTCTTCAATTAAATAATATTGTTTAAAAAATACTTGTGACACTTCAAGGACAAAGCACACACGTAATTTCTTTAAACAATATTCTTCATTGAACCACTTACCTGACTGAAAATGGGTATTATATAAACATGTTCCACCAATCAATAGAATAGAATAGAAATTATCATTCGACCTAGGATATTGATGAGACAAGCCATTTATGTAATAACTTTATGAAATACAATAGTAAACGAAAAAAACTGTTTGACTCAAAAAAAGTAATGCTCTAAAAAAAATTATAAAAAAATTAAAAAAAATTAATTGAATTCAGCTAGGATTCCTGAGTAAACATAGCCAAATAATGAAAAAAAAAATTGTCTGGATAACATCATTTTCTAAAAGAATGTTTCCATCGAAACGTTGAATAACATGTTTTATATCATTGTTTTCAACATGAAAAATATTAACAATTAATTTCTCATCTATTAGGAAAATTTACTCCTAATACGACGAAATGTATACTCAAAAGTAGCAACAAAGTGTTTTATTTCAAATTTACAGTTCTCAGAAAAAAATATATTATTCAAATATTTCAAGGAAAAATTCATCTTCATCACTGCATTCGGTAAAGATTTATGAAACTTTGATCTTCTCTGTATCTCTGAGTTTCAGGGAATTCCAAATATATATAATTGTATTAGATATTTCTTTGATTAACGTATTGTTAAAATATTTTTGAAAAATTAAGTGATATGTATATAAACACGTCAAAATATTATAGAAACTATCCATTGTTTGTGAAAATGTGTCTATCTTTAGTACGCAGTTGAAATCATCGAATTTGTATAGAGAGTCTTTATCAAAATCATTGTTTTAATTGTTTCTGTAACATTGACCAAAAAAATTTAATCTATAAAAAACTCAGTTTTATTAGATCAATTTTCCTCTTTATGATTTTCATTTGCCGTTACTAAAAATCCGTCATTTAATTTTACTCCCAGAAAAAATCGTTAAATGTCATTATTACAACTCATAAAAACATGCTTTCACATCAACTTTCATATCAACCTGTTTTTGCAATAGTTTGTACGCCCTATACTTCCCACCACAAAAAGATCTGCGGCCTAAATTAAAATGATAATCAATCAATTTTACTTGCTTAAAGAAATGTTTGAGTTCAGATTTCGGAAATGTGCATTTTTATGTATCTATTATCCAACTAGTTCTGCTGGCAAGAATAATCAGTTGCCAACGGAGAATGAATTCATACAATTTCAAATAGATAGAATCACTTTTTTCCATTGACATTGATAAAATATTTCAGCACACAAGAGGAATTCAATCCCATCGCAAAAGGCCAAGTTTGAGGACTGACTAATTGAATATTTTTTCTATCAAGATAAAATAATTTTGTAGATTTATAATTTTTCAAAGGACTCTGGTGGAATCGATATAATAATTCTGAATTATTTTTTTTATTTTTGAAAAATGTGGATTTGGGAAAATTTTGATTTTAGTTAAAAAAGGATTTCTTCGATCACATTTGGTTTTCCTTTCAGATGTCTTTTATTGGCCCTTTCCACATATTGGAAAAATAGCTTTGAATATTTTTTTTTCGATCGCTAGAATTATTTTCTGTAACAAAAACCTCAGTTTATAGCCCAAATATTTTTCGTTATGGAATATATTTCCTTTAAGTGAAAACAGTTTTTTGTATGTGGCAAGTCCAATAAAAGACATCTGAAAATACACACATGAATGAAAATGAACTGCGATTAAAGAAATCCTTTTGAATATAAAAGCATTTTTTGTTTGAAATTTCCATATATAAAATAATTTTTTAAATTGTCGATTAGATTATTTTTCATATAATGTTGAAAATTAAAATTTCCCCACACTCCATATAATCATTTGTTGAAAGAACTGTAGGTGTGCTTCAGGGCACAGTTCCTAGCAAAATGAAATACAGAAAGCCAAAAACTGGCTACTTAAAACATTGCAGTTTAAGAAACTATATGTGCAGTTGCATTTTTTATCTACCTTTATCTTGTAAAATATTTTTCCCAATTATCTTTTTAATCAAATATCATATACGAATTAAAATAATCCTCATTTAGTTAAATAATACAAACTTTTCCTTCAGTATGAAGTATCGAAGTGAATTCCGTTTCTACGGCAGGAGTACCAAAATAACCTGAGTTTATTTGGATAGTATTTATAAAATGTCATATTTATGCTACATATAACCTAAACAAAATATTAAATTTATGCGTTTTATGAGTTTACGCAAAGATCATTTCTGAAAGACTAACAAGTTCTCCATCATGTCTATTATTATGGATATTCCGTATTAACAGCTATTTCATTGTGCAAACTCACTCATCAGGATTGTATGTAGAATAACATATTTGTTTGCAACTTAAATCGTAGTGGCAGCAGAAAAATTATTAACAATTGAAGGTGCGGGCATCCGGACAGTTTGTCTTCCGTAACGGGATGACTTCCTACGAAAAAATGTTCAGTATAATATGATTTGTTTGTTATGAAAATGGTTATAGAATAGCATCGTTTTGACTGAAGTTACAGAATATAAAAACTGACAAAATCGACTATTTTTTATTGCCATGAAAAATTAAATAATAAATAAAGACTGACCAAACTCACGTGTAATATAGTTGAAATAATGTAAAATGATTACCTGAAACCCAAAAGCCTATCAATATGAAGTTACTTTGCAAATGCTTGTTGTGGAGAAGGGATTGTTATCCAACCCAATTCGAGGTGATCACCTGTATACCGGTTTCGGGATTTTTGCCCTTCATCAGTACAGGGTAGGTCATACAGATAACTAATGCCTGCAAACCTCCCATTGAATGATCTTACATTGTCTTGTCATTTTTCGGATACAAGACGTTGCAGTACATTTAGATTCACTGAAAGAGATTATTTTCATGACCATAGATGCCTTCCTGTGATTTAGTTTCGATGTCTCTTCTCGAGAATAACAAATACACAACCTACTACATATTTTGTATTAGGTCATTGATAAATATAAGAAACAGTAATTGGTTCAAGTCTGATCCTTGGGACACTCCGAAGTTAAAAGTCTCTTATTCAAATGAGATGCCAAAAATTTCAGCACTTGAGAATCAAATCCGCAATTATTTTTGTTTTCCAGAACCGTCATCAACTTGTCGGATTCATTTTGAAAATCAGAATAAATTACATCGTTTTGTTTCTTACTCAAATGGTTGATGACGTGATACGAGAGTGTTGTGGTTGATTTTTTGGCAGAAATGTTGCCTCAAAACTCCTCCATACTTAATTGTCGATAACCGAGAACATGTGAGCCTTGTGAAGACTTACTGAGGCTTCCTTGCACAATTTTCGAAAAGTCTTCGATTCAATTCAAAAAATCATAAGACCCGACTGCGTAAAAAGTAGACTTTAAAAAAGTTTGAAACAAGATGACCGGAAAATATTTTCAGAAAATTATGTTAAACTTAATACTGTAAACAATCTCACGGAGTCGGATGCATCTTCTTTAATTTAACAATGAATATATATTATTGCCTCCGACTGCGTGATATTGTTACAGTATTAAGTTTAATAGTTAACCTCTTAAAACATAATTTTCTGACAAGATTTTCTGGTCATCTTGTTTTCATCTTTTTAAAGTACACTTTTTACGCAGTCGGGTTTTTTTATTTATTAAATTAACTTTTTCCACCCTTTTCAGTTGGGATTATAAGACAGTAATAATCTAAAGTCAGTATTTAAATTTACTTTCATTATTTTACACTTTTTAGTTAGGATTATAAGATGGTAAATTTTTTGTGGGTGATTGGCTATTATAAATAAGACGAATTTGATCTCTAACGTGTTGCAATCGTTTTTGTCGCGATGCCGGAGACGGAGTTTCGCGACGTGCACTTTCCTGTCGGGCTTTTTTGGTTTTACGAGAAAGATTTGCACACGATCGACGACGTTTTCGAGCTCGTAACATTGTGAGTTATACAATACTCAGGTATAAAACAAATAGATACAAACTCTCACCATGTGCACGGAATCATACACTAGCAAAGTACACGAACTATCTTACTAATAACAAATGAATATGCTACAACAACAAAGTAGATGGATAATTTCAGTCACTAACAAGATACAGTCGCACTCGGTTATAACGAACTACCGAGGAAAGATTGTTCGATCAAGTGCCGATAATTTGCGAAATTTTACGACCGCAGTCGACCGGTGGCATTCCCCTATTTCTCTGTTAGGGATTTGTTAGATACGTAGGGTAAGTACGTGTTTAACTGTATTGTACGAATATCACTACTACAAAAGCATGCAGGAAGGCTATTACATTGTCGGTTAAGCTGGAAATAATAAGAAAATTTGACAGTGGGGCTCAAAAAATTAACAGTGTCGTCAATTCACGCGAAAAAAAAATCTACCATGTACTGTATAATTTCTTCATAGCGAACACCCTTTATAACGAACCATTTCTAGTCATTAAAACGTCTTTACTCACAATATGGCGTTTGGATGTCGCCATATTGAATTTTGATTACTGTCATGTTTGGTGACACTCGCAAGATTAAGACATCGATTGACGTAAAAGTCATCAAAATCGGCCCACGCGTTTGGTCTCTAGAACGCCACAAAGGAGGCTGCTTTAACCATTCTTGATGAAAACATTCGACAATTTTGTATAATTGTTTGTCAAACTATCAGAAGTTAATAGGGGCAATTAACGTCCGCACTGTATATCTCATAAATTGTTTCACAATGCTAGAATTGGGGGCAGTGACGATATTGAAATTTTCACAAGAAAATACAGCTTTCTTGTTCAAATATTTTGAGGAAAAGCTTGTTCCAGTAATAACGAATGCGACACAACAGTCAAGAACTCAGCAGGAAGTAGGTTAATTATTGAAGCAGCCATTCTATATTTCCAGATAAAATCAGAGAAATAGCTGGTGACGCGCTGCACGATACCACACTTAACATAAGTTATTATAACTCCTTTCATTGTTTTTTCTAACGCGACACATGACTAGATTGGATACGGAACGCATTTAAATTCTGAAAAGGCTGCCCCTTTGTTGCGAGACTTGGATAGTTTAGAAAATATCGCTCCGTTTTCACTCGGAAATGTGTTCGAAGTTGTATTCCAAATATTCAATATCCGTTTATCGGAAAGAAAGGAATGGAACCATTTTCAATTATGCGAAGAAAATAAAACTCCTATCGAAATAAATATCTTCACTCCTTGGAATATTTGTTTTCTTTATATTATGTTTTTTAACAGAGCTCTTTCTTGCACCATGTCGAACATAAATTGTATATAACTGTTAGAAATGGTTGTTGTTTTATCTTCATTCATCTTTAGATACATGTACCTCTCTAAAGTATGAAGTATACGTAAAAATATTTCAAGGCATCAGTTCCGAAGTTTCACCTTTTTACCCGACTGCGCCATGCAAAGAAGGGTAATGTGTTTATCATGTTGGTATGTTTGTTCCTTTGTGGTATTCTAGAGACCAAACACGTAGGCCGATTTTGATGATTCTAACGTCAATCGAATCTTGTGAGTGTCACTAAAGAGATGACAGTAATCAAAATTCAATATGGCGACAACCAGACGCCATATTGTGAAATAATTCAATATGGCGACAACCAGAGCCATATTGTGAATAAAAACATGACAGTAATAATCAAAATTCAATATGGCGACAACCACTCGCGATATTGGAAAAAGTTATAACAGCCTATGGCTTGGTACATCAGTAATTGGTTGATTTGCTCGTTAGTTGGTTTATTTTGGTTTCAGTTACTATTTCGTTTTCGTTAAATTTTTAATAGACTATCACTTATATTTGAATAGAAACTTAATTAAATACAGGCAAACTCGGCTATAACGAACGGCTCAATGACTAGAAATGGTTCGTTATAAAAGGTGTTCGCTATGAAGAAAATATGCAGTACATGCATCCTGGGATTTTTTTTTTTGCGTTAATTGACCACTCTGTTAATTTTTTGAGGCCATAATCACGACAAATTGGTGCATTTGTGCACCTACTGTCAAATTTTCTAATTATTTACAGCATAACCGACAATGCAATAGCCTTCCTGCATGCTTTTGTAGTAGGGATATTGGTACAATGTAGTTGAACGCGTACTAACACTATCTAACAAATCCCTAACAAGAAATAGGGGAATCATGAAATTTCGCAAATTATTGGTTCTTGATTGAACAATCTTACCTTGGTAGTTCGTTATAACCGAGTTTGACTGTATCTTTTTAGTGACTGAAATTACCCATCTACTTTGTTGTTGTAGTATATTCATTTACTTTGCTAGTGTATGATTCAGTACACATGGTGAGAGTTTGTATCTATTTGTTGTATAACTGATTATTATATAACTCACAATGTAACAAGCTCGAAAACGTCGTCGGACGTGTGCAAATCTTCCTCGTAAAACAAAAAAAGCCCGACAAGAAAGTGCCCGTTGCGAAACTCAGTCTCCGGCATCGCGACAGAAACGATTGCAATACGTTAGGGTTCAAATTCGTCTTAGTTATAATAGCCAAGCACCAATAAAAAATTTACCGTCTTATAATCCCAACTAAAATAAAAAGTGTGAAATAAAGAAACCCGACTGCGTAAAAAGTGTTATTTAAAAAAGATGGAAACAAGATGACCAGAAAATATTGTCAGAAAATTATGTTTAAGGAGGTTAACTATCAAATTTAATAGTGTAAACAATCTCACGAGTCGAAGGCAATAATATATCTTCATTGTTAAATTAAAGAAGATGCCTCCGACTGCGTGATATTGTTTACAGTATTAAGTTTAATAGTTAACCTCTTGAAACATAATCTTCTGACAATATTTTCTGCTCATCTTGTTTCCATCATTTTTTTAAGTACACTTTTTACTCAGTTGGGTTTTTTAATTTTTTTAATGAACTTTTTTTTAATTGTATTACTCTAGTCCAAAAATTAAGGGTTCCATAACTGGAATATTTTGAGTGATTTAATTTAATGAATTTTGTTACGGTCAATAATATTTTTATTAATTATATAATGATATTGAAGGAGGAAAGAAACATAATCCTATGAGTTTTTTAACTCTGATTGGCTTCGAACACTCTGTAAAATGTCGATGCACACATGTCTTGAGAAATACGTTCAGGTATTTTCGAATTTCACCATTTTGATAAACGGTCAGATAAGGAAATACTTTTTTATTTTTATTTCCAGGAAAATAATTTAGCAACATTGGAGACCTTATACGAAACAGCCAAAACAAACATTCACATACCTACATCTTCCGCTTTATTCCCCGATATTGACTGCTGTTGAGTGAATAACATATAATTTTGTTTTGAATTGACGCGTTCGATTCTCGATTAAGATAAACACAAGACACTTCATTAAATTATTCCCACCAAATTGGGTTTACACAACCGCGGCACAATAGAAGAATTAATCATCCTGATACGACGCCTATCGGAGATGAACTGAACTGTTAAGAAAAGTGATGTTTATATTACCGCCATATGACTGTTGTGCTATGTGAATATTATCTAATAACAAATCCACCACTTCACTAAAGACTCATAAATGTTATTAAACGCATAAATAAAAATGTAATAAACAAAACATTCAAATATTACTGATAACTATTTTTTTCCGCCATTTCCTTCCTTATAGCTTCTTTAGGTGGGGATAATACCAACTCAATAATCAGCTTGTTTCATTTTGCAGAGCAGAGCAGAGCAGGTAGTAGTAGGTACAAAAAATTGAATTAAGGTTATTTAGGATATTCCAAGAAGAACGAGAAATATATCCATTACATGTTTTATCGTCGATGAATCAAATTCAACGAAGCAAAATTATTCAAATCAGTTTCGTCACTAAGCAAATATTGGGACTTTGTATTTATCCATTTCCAAAATTTTCAAAAGATCTAGTTTACAACCTTTTCTCCCTACTTTTTAGCAGAACAATGTTTTACAATCAAGAGGTAAGTAGCAGAAGCTGAATTCGATTTATTATTGACAAAACAGTTCCCATGTTCTGATATTCACTTTTTTAATGTTCTGTCTGATTGGCCTATGTAAAAACTTTCACAAGAACCACAAATTGATTTACATACTGCAGATGTCTCAGTTTTATCTCTATTGTATGCAATATTGATGTTTTTGTGACGCTAGAAGGTTTCTTTCCGTAGAATGACCGAAGTATGTAGTGATTTTAAAATAATTTTTTTCATTATTGTAATGCGAAACATGTATCGTTGTTTTGTAAACCCAAAATGGAAATAATTTCATTTACTTCAATGAAATTTGGTATTTTTTCATACTTTAATATACTCTATCGTTTGGTGGTAAGATAATTTTTGATCCCTATAAAATCAGATAACCAAATCCACAAAATTGGGAAAGTTGTCCGAAAATTGGAAAATATAACAAAAATTTGGCCCAAAAGGAACATCTTAGTAAATGTCCGAGTAGCTCAGTGATTAGAGCCTGTACTTTGTAATCCCAAGGCCCGGGTTCAATCCCGGGCATGTCACACACACAAATTTATTTTTTTATTTTAACTCAACCCTCAAATCGAACACAACACATGTTTTGTTGTTTGTGATAGTCCGAATAAGGTTTATAAAAAAGTTATTTCATTCGGGAAAATTGAAAGTGCTTTTTTCTATGGGATTTTTTAAGACCATAACACGATTCGAGCGAAGGATATGCTAATTTTATATATATATATATATATATATATATATATATATATATATATAAATATATACAATATCCTCCAGTATCTTGGAGCCATATGGAATTTCTTTTATTAATAAATTTTCAGAAAATTTAAGTCTTTATAAAAGTTGGTGCATTCAATTAGACTGAATACGCGCATAGCCGTTATTATCAGTGGAGTGCGGATAAGCGGGAATCGGCCGATATTCTAAATAAAAGTGACATTACTATGTAAAATATCGAAACATGTTATGAAAAAAAAATTGTTTGCAATTAAAAGATATTCCCAGTTATCCAGTTCAGTCTACCAATTACTAATGTCAATAATTGCCTAATGAGTTGGCCTCATGGAGAAGTATACAGGACCCCGCAAAAAAACCGGCGTGAAACGACATATTGGGGATCGGACAAAACCGACACAATTATTATTATCTTTCCATTAATGTATTTTTTTTTTATTCATCTTCAACATTTTGTTGGATCAGTTGATTGCTTTGACAGACAATTAATGCTAATTTAGTAATTTAGTACGCAAAAATTATTGTCGATAATTCCTATTAAAAATTGAGGCCAACTCATTAAGCAGTTATTGAAATTAGTAATGGTAGACTGAACTGGATAACTGGGAATATCTTCTGATTCAAACACCTTTTTTCAATAACATTCTTCGATATTTTACATAGTTATGTAACTTTACTCTATAGTGAATTTGGAATATCGGCCGATTTCCGCTTAGCCGCACGCCACTGGTAATAACGGCTATGCGCGTATTTAGTCTAATTGAGCACAAACTTTTATAAAGAAGACATTTTCTGAGAAACTATTAATAAAAAAAAATCCCATATGGTTCCAAGATTTTGGCGGACACTGTATATATATTGTTATGTTAGAAAGGACCAGTAATATATTTTAAAGGCGAAAAAGAAATAATTTCTTAAAAAACCACAAAAATAATAAACATTTAATAGTTAGTAGGTCAAGAGAAATTGTTTTAAATTTTTTTTGAGATTCTGTTTCCTTTATGAAGCCTCTGTATAATATTGATAGGTAAAAATATGCAAATACTATAATGCAATCATTTTCATACATTTTCAAAATGATTACAACCTATAATTGTTTAAAATACAACAAAAAAGTTTAGATTTACAAAATCATTCTGAATTAAATGTGATCAACAAAATTAAGCTTGAAACATACAATATATGAAATTGTATCTAACTAAAAATAGCCAATGGGAGAACAAGAAACTTCTTGATGACAATAGCCAATCAGGGAACAGGATGGTCAGATGAAAGATTTGAAATTGTGGAAAAGTAAGAACTGAGAAACGTCAAAAATAATTATCATCAAATATTGTATTTAGTTTATAAGAAATGTAAAATATATTAGTTCATGAGTTCTCTCAAATAACACCAAAATAGTGAAAGTTCGACAAGAAAGTGCGCGATTTTGAAAATTCTAATAAAAATGACAAAACAGGAATGGTATCCAGGTGAGGAGAAAACAAAACGAAGGAGATTGAAAAAAAAATGTTGAAGAGAAGCTAGGTACAAAATTGGAACGAAAGAAATTCAGGATTTTATTAATGAGAAAGTAGTTTCTCAACAATAAAAAACCATACAACCTCTGAATAACCTCGACATAAAATAAACAAGGATAAAAGAAGATTACCTTTTTGGTTCTCCACATGAAAACTTGTCCAAGCTGATTTCGTGGATTTTGGATGGTTCCTTTTGAAATGGTGAGTTCCTGAGAGGAGTGGATGGAACAGGAATTCAGATTATGCCAGGTATTGCATCAGCGACATTCCAGTTCCAGGTATAAACTCTTTTAATACACATCACAAACTGAATTACTTCACAAAATAACTCGTATATCTGAAGAACTCTATGATTTGGTATTGAACTATAAAATAATTCTTCCAACTCAAAAGAAAAAACTGTGGTTATATTTACATATCACTGTTTTCATTATCTCATGAAAATTTGTCAATTGCTCATAGTTATAAGTTATCTTTCGCAGTCCAGGTTAATATAAGTTTTCCTGAATAAGGGAAATAATTGTTTTTGATCATTTTTGGTTTATTTTCCACAATGATATGCACATATTTTACTTATAAACACTGAACTGAAAATAGTTCGAGTGACAGCAAAACAGGCAGTGGCTCTATTGCCAATACCGACTCCTGAGGCGAAGGCGTACCAACTGAGATTAGTCGTGGTAAGAAAGGGTAATAACAATTGGCAGCAACGTGGCGAGAAAACTGTAACGTTATCTGGCAATTATTATTTTATAACAATTAGCTAACGCGGGGCAAAATTAACAACAATTCTGTTATTACATAACAATATATATATATATATATATATATATATATATATATATATAAAACGGGATAACGAGATAAGCAAAAAATCGGATTACGAAAAAACGGGAAAATGGGATAACGAAAAAAAACAGAATAACGGGATGACGGGAAAACGGATAAGGGGAAAACGGGATAACGGCACAATGGTAAGCGGGCAGAGCCGAAAGCATAACCTAGATGGAACAACACAAAGAAAAACATAGGAAATAAGAAATTCCACGCGGAGGAGAGTTTTCAGGATAAAAAATTTAGGGAATATAGAAATTTGGACAGGACAACGTCTGTCGGGTCAGCAAGTACTTGTCTCCAGAAAAAATGATTTCATCATCGTTCGATACTCCATACATCTCTTATTTAGATTTATTATTCCAATATTATGCAGGTTTTTGGGATTGGTGACATAATATAAGCTAGGATAAGCTAGGGTCTATTTAGAGCAGGAGCTGAAAAATATATCTTTCAGAACCTCCTTCGATACATTAGATATTAAAACAAAGCTATTAGGTATAGAGGTTTCTTTGGGTAGCTGTGTTTTTTGTAAAATATTCTGAAATTATAGCCTTCCAAACCCTAAAAATGTATTGACTTCCAAAAAATCAACATTTTCGCAACATTTATTTTCTGAGATATTGAATCCTCCACAATCTGAAAACGAAATCAAATGAATCAGGACTTTGTACAAGTATAGAATGGCAATGAAATTAGTTTTAGTTTGGTCATGAAAGAAAAAAATATTCAATTACGAACAGTTTTGAGAACGGGAACAGATACAGTTTCTGAAACGTCCATAATGTATAGAGAAGTATCTATTGATTTAATATTTTTTCTGATAGGCAAAATTGGAAATACAACAAGTTACTAATTGCATTTTCTATAAGGGCAAACTAACTTATTTGCTCTTCTACACGTGTATAGATTCTTGATTCAATCAATTTTGTTGCCAAAAAAGAAATGTCAAGAATGAGTATTTCAGTACACAAAATTAGCTTCATCCAATATTTTATTATTAAAGTTCAAGAACATACCCTGATATTCCACCGATAAATATAAAGAATTAATGAATGTCAACTCTTGTTATTCCGAAAATGAAATATAGACTTCGAAACATCATTTATAAATGCTACAACCCAGCTCAACTAATGTTCACAACGTATACCGCTGTCTAGGGAGAAAATGTCGACGATATTATTTAAAGAGTTCTCCGACTACCAAGGATAAATTTGGCCATTCGCCTTAATTAACGATGATGAAAGACTTCAGGAACTAACTTTGCCCTTGCCCATTACTTTTCTGAACGACCTGATAATATCCTACAGAAGTACTTCAATTTTGTGTATACCCTATCTTGTGTTTCCTTATTCCTGTAGAGAATCGAAATAGTCCAGTCGATGTGATGTGAGGAGTGCATTTCACATGCGACTTAAAAAAACACGCGAATTTTCGATTTTGTACCTCAGTTATATTTTTATAGCAAATAAATCATATATTGAATATTTTTTCGTAGGAAGTCATCCTGATAAGTTACAGAAAATTGTCTGCACCTCCAATTGTTACTTTTGTGCTGTCACCACGATTTAGGGTGAAAACCCATGTGTTAGTGCGAATTTACACGATCCAATAAATTGGTCAATTTTGTGACCTTGAATTTTATTGATAGGTGTAAACAGAAAATTGTCGTCAATATGAACATGACCAATAAATTGATGAGTTTAGAATCGGTTCTAATTTTTCATCAATTTTTAGTGACAATTTGCAGTAACTTTCGGCCATGAATTGAATGCCTGCTAGAACAGAGATTTTCGGATTATATGTTATTATTTACGCGATTTCACATACCCTACCCTAACCGCAAGAAAAATGATAGTGCGAAAAAAAAACATAATTTACGTTGCATTACATTCGCAGCAATGTGCATTGCTGAATATAAAAGACAGAGATGTAGAAGATGGTAGATTGGATCTTGGATTGAGAAAAAAGGGAAAGGAAACTTGACATTAGTTCACGAAAAATTCCTGAGTGCAGATCTTAATCAATTCAAACGATATTTAAGTATGGATCAGAGTTCGTATAGTTGAACCATTTCTTGTCAGTATGTTGGTACTCCTGAGTAAAAACTGTTACCAAAATTGACCAATAAATTATCAGGTGTAAATATAACCCATATTGGTCAATTTTATTGTTCAATTTATTGATAAATTTTATTGGATCGTGTAAATTCGCACTTATACTGAGAGAAAAAAAAATGGGAGCACTAAGATGGCGGACGAGATTTGTGTTTATGATCCGATTCGACTCAAAATTGGTGAGAGGGGGTTTTTGGGGTCGAAGATTATGAATTATTGTCAAAATTCATAAAATCAAAATGGAGGCTCCAAGATAGCGGACGATCTGTATGATTATGGTCCGATTCTATTCAAAATTGGTTTGTGGAAGTTTTCGGGGCGGAGATTATTAATTTATTGTCAGAATTCATAAATTCAAGATGGCGGCTCCAAGATGGTGGACAAGTTTTGTGATAATAAAACGTTCCTATTCAAAATTGGTATGTCGGTTTTTTTTGGGGTCGGAGGTTATGAATTTTGTCGAAGATTATTTATTTTTTGTATGAATTCATAAATTAAGATGGCAGCTCCAGGATGGCGGAGAGTTAATCTTTAGATGGCCTCCTCATTGAAGAACTAGATAGCTCAGAACTTACAGAAAGAATGCCTCATAATGACGATGCATAGATTAAGGCGTTCTTACAAAAAAACACAAAATAAAATAATTAATAAAAAAAAAAAATTCAAGGACAAGTTTTTTTTCAAATGCGCTAAAAAGTTAAAAATAATTGCTTTGGATGTGCGACGTAGGTTATTCCGTGAGAATCTTTAAAAAGTTTTTTTTATTCATTTTTTTTTTGTGCTTTTTAGTAAGTACGTCTATGCATTGTTGTTGAGCATGGTCATTATGAGGCCTTTTTCCTGTAAGATCTGAGCTATCTAGTTCTTCAATGAGGAGATCATCTAAAGGGTTACTCGTCCGCCATCCTGGAACTGCCATCTTCAATTTATGAATTCTGACAAAAAATCAATAATTCATAATCTCCGACGCCAGAAACCCCGATATACCAATTTTTAATAGAAACTGTCCCTTATCACAAAACTTGTCCACCATCTTGGAGCTGCCATCTTGAATTTATGAATTTTGACAACAAATTCATAATCTCCGACCCCGAAAACCCCCACATACCAATTTTGAATAGAATCGGACCATAATCACAGAGATCGTCCGCCATCTTGGAGCTGCCATTCAGATTTTATGAATTTTGAAAAAAACATAATCTTCGGGTCCGAAAACCCCCACATACCAATTTTGAGTCGAATCGGAACATAAACACAAATCTCATCTGCCATCTTAGAGCCGCCATGTTATTTTTTCTCTAACAAAAATTCCAAAATGCATTGTCACGGGAACTATGAACACCTGCCAAATTTCCCGTTAATCGGGCAACTAGAAGTGGGTCAAATTTTACTTGCAAGATTTGATTATAGACACAGACACCAGGACAGGTAAATAAAAAATATCCATAAACAGATACTTTTGATTCCCTGCCAACTGGAGTAAAAGCTACGCATCAATATCGTCTATACTTTTAGTAACTGTCAATTGCCGAATGAACACCATGCATGCCTTGTAAGAATTTGATCATATGCGGAAAAATTATGTAGATTACATATACCTGGTTAATGAAAATTACAAGAGACAATAATAAAGTGATGAAATTTCCAGGAATTAATGTTCACAGGTGTATAGTATGAATTTACTGCTAGACATTATTATATAGAATATACTCTTTACTTTCCCAATTATTTTACTACCTTCTTTTATTATCCTACCCGTCGTAAATCCACTAATATGAGTACGTGATACGATACAAGGCTGACATTATCTTCATCTTTTTGTATTCATTAGACCACTTTTTCTTGAACTTCTATCGTACAGAACTCAACTACGAGTACCTATATCGATACATTTTGCCTTTTTTTTATTTCCGCACATCAAAAATAAATCACGATGTCAAAGTTTTTCGACGCCTGAAAAAGCGCTTAATGCGTTCAAAATACATAGTTTGGAGTGGAAATAATATTATTTGTTTATTTTCATTAAAAATGTCTTATTCCTCAGACAGATGACTACAATAAAACCTATACAATAGGTGTATGTTGGTCGCATATCCATAAAAAAACAATTACTTCTCTAGCTAATGCCTCGACGGACGTTCAATGACATCGGATGGATAAACGTGCAAAGTCCTACACAGTACTGTGAAAATGTTAGTTTGTTGCGCGTTGTTACCTTGTAGGACTTTGCACTTTATTCATCGGATGTCATTCAACGTCCGTCGAGGCATTAGCCAGGGCAGTAGTTGTTTTTTTATTGATATGTTAGGTGTATCATATTGTATAGATTATTGTAGTCAGCTGACTTGAGGCATAAGACATTTTTAATGAAATTATGGCTGGGTATCAATAATGTTACAGATTTCTGTCTCTTATTGCAGTTATTTGTTTATATCAAACTAAAATATATGTTACTTCATCAAATACGAATTTTTGATGTATTATATGTGGATTCTCATTTAGCGACAGATCATCATCAGTTTCTGATTATCTGTTATTCAAGTATATTGAACAATAACAAGAAAGCGATGAAACTAGTCGTGTGATCGCCCAGAAATATTGTTAAAATTACCCAGCTTCCGAGTTCAACGCGATAATGTGTTTTCCTTGGTTGGATGAAAGCTATATTTCGTGAAACTTCGGCCACATCCCAATTGAAAACGGATCGACTACTCGCGGCTCCACGTTATAAACGAAACACAAGGCAGCTCAGGCAAACAGCTTAACAGCTCATTTTGAAGTTTCAAAGTGTGGTTAACTGATTGTTATAGTGCCTCAGGAACTTCTTGTTCTACACCGAACAATGAGCATAGGCTGCTATCCCGGTAATACCTATGAAAAGGTTTAGATGGGTATTAATCTGAACGGAAAACAAACAGATTATGGAAACATCTTCCATGTATTAATGGAAATATATAACGCGTAGCCTAAGAATTACGCTTTATCGGATTTTCTGATCATTATTGACATTGTGAGAAACTGAACACGTGATTGACAAATCAGCAGATTGATCCAAACATATACTAACACAAAATAGCACATACATGGCAGACTGGGGTGATACATACATAGATGTGGTGGAATATTCACCTTTGCTGATATTAATACATTGACTTTTTTACACTTTCAATTTCTGGGAATAGAATATAAGCAATATAATAGACCGATTTAATAAAAAAATATTGAAGGAGATTGAAAAAACCGCTAGCCATTTGAAACGATGATCTCCCAAATGTTATATTATTAGAAATAAATAATCATTGAACGAATATCAATCAAGTCGACCCACTATATTCAATATTTGGGTTTACCATAGAAAATAATTAGCGTTGGGATCGTCATATTAAAATAGTATATTGTTTTACGAGTGACGAAAGTAACATTTTTTTAAGCGAGAGAACAGTTTCAAAAAATGTTTTCGACGAGTGAAACACCATACTTTTTCTACAACCCCGTTTATATCATAATAATATGCTAAAAAAGAACGATGAACTAATGTTTTATTTCAAATTAAAAATAACAGAATTATTTTAAACATTACTTATGATTTAAACATTTGTTAATTGTTACATTTTATCAAAATTATAGGAGTATTACAATCAAAATTTTTATGTATTGAGGTAGACGTTGCCACATGTTATGTTGTTAACTGATGTCACTCCAGTTGAAGATGCGCCACAATCGGATAGCGTTGTATTTTGTATTGATTGTAAAATGTTGGTTTGTATTTGATTTTTGCTGCTAACTGATTGATCAACATCCCCCGCAACGTTACTAGATTTCCAGCCTCCATACTTTTTTAATTGAAGTAAATCAACTCCTGCATCTACTTATAGAGTTTCGGAAGTTCTAAGGAAACAATGACCAGTATATTTTTTGGGATCAGGCAAGTTTAAAATATTGAGCTATTTGCATAGGAAATTTTCTGAATTTATTTATTCTCACAACCTGTCTAGTACACTTTTCGTTCTGGTAGTTAATAAATAATCTTGAATTTATTTTGTCCATATCTAGTGGACGGAGGTTCATATATATTTAGAAATCTCGTAGAAAACCCCAGAAATGTGGAAGGAACGCGGTACTTTTGTTTTTGTTTACGTATTGTAACTAAGAGTATACTGCTGGTATCTTTTACATCATTTACTGTCAAATCTTTTAATTCATGGCAACGACAAGCCCCCGAAATTCCAAAAACTGAGGCTACCTACAAACGTTAATATGAATATCATTAAGAATTTGTCGCACTAATAAAGTAATTAACTTACCTTAGTCATTGAGTATTTGGAGACGGGTGCATTCTTTAACAAATGTTAATGGAAGATTTTTTTTTAGACTTTTGACTTTTAAAACCATCAGATTTTCGTTTAAAAAAGAACGTAACTTGGGATATTTACTGATATAAATTTATTTTTAATCGATAAAGTGGTTCTCAACATCGAATCATAGACCATAGCGTCGATGACTTAATTTTTTTTGACAACCATCCAAAGTACGCAAGCAGCACAGTTTCCGAAAATGAATTTACGTGATTATCAACTCTCCAATCCATGAATTTTGCATATATTTCTTCATATCTCTTTTTGGATTTTACTGGTAATAAATCCAAAGAGGTTTCCTCAACTTGATTTGCTATTTCTGATGGTGTATTTGGAAAATCTAAATCACTTTCCGAATCAGAAATCATGATAACTCAAAAACTAACAAAGCTTTCAGTACAAACTGACAGGTCTAAACAATTAACGAGGAACGTCAAACTAATGGAACCAGGCAACTAGATATGAATTGTTTTTGAATCTCACGGTATTTTTACGATTCTATTTTGCTTTATAATTGAACAAAAGTTAAAAAAAATACATTCAATTATAGAAATGATTCCTGTCTTTGTTTATTAATAATTTGAAGTCATCAATACATTATATACGAGGGCGGGAAATGATTGAAAATATAAATTTAACTTTGGTCAGTAGAAACGAAAGTTAACGTTATGAGAATTTCTCTCACTTTCGAAGGAAATCACATTTTTGCTTAATGTATCCTATTACAAAATGACGTCTTTTCGCGAATTAAATATCTGCTACCGATTTATTAATATTGTCCATTTCAACACGGATTTTCATATCGAAACAGATTTTGGTGAATAAAAACACGTACTTTCCATTATGAAACGAATTTCGGCCTATAGAAACACGTTTTTGGGGATAATCAAGTAGTATGTTTCTACATACTTGTTTGACATTTAATTTTAATCGACATTCAATCACAAAAGCGTTAAAAGTACCTTCAAATATGTCGAGCAGTGGAGAATTATCTTGTTTTTATTTTATTATTTATTGGTCGTAGAAAAAATAGTGTATGCACGATCATGTAATAGCTATTAATACATTCGCACACGACACTCGCCTTCGGCTCGTGCTCATGTATTGATCATCACATGATCATTGCATAAGATACTATTATCCACAGCTGGCGTGTTATAAATTCATAATGCTCCTGTTTACAAACATATTATGAGGTCAATAAAACACAAGTATGTCCCATGATTATAAAACACATTGGAGTCTCAAAACACTGCCTGATTTTTGAGTGATAAAAGACAGACAATAATTCCAGTTATTTATTGACAACATTTGTAATTCCAAGAACAATGTTTCCTATCTACAAACATTATCAAGTCAACTTATTTATTTTTTACTTTTATATTAATATCAATAGACAAATTTTTCTTGTCATTTGTAACATCCTTTAGTTGCCAATCAAGTGAAAATATTGATTTCAAACATGTGGAACTATAAGCTTTTTGAATTTGTTCATGTTATTTATACTTCTTTTTGTGTTTTGCATGTTGTAAATATTTAGATGCAACTTATTAGATACTTCATCATTTCTAACAAATATAATTCTTCAATCAAAATTACTGATAAGAACTAAAAGAAGTAAACTGAATTTTGTTGAACAGAAACAAGATTATACAATTCATACTCTTAAGATAGATCAAACAAGGATACCTTTATTGGAAAGAGAAGAAAAATTCCATATTAAATTATTTTCAACTGTATATCTAGTATACCTATCTATGTGCGTACCTATCAGTTTTTGTCAAAACACAACAAAAATGAAAAGTAATTATTTGGAGAAAAAATTAATAGTGAAAGATACTCTCCCATCAATCTAATCGATGAATATTCTTATTAAATATCGCCTTCTTAAGCGGAACATTCAAAATGTTTGCTCTGCCATTAGGCCTTAGTAAAATTCTACGAGTGGCAATAAAAAAACCATTATCCAGGCCCAAAGCTATAAGCCCTGATAAGTAAAGAAACCATCGTGACGGAAAAATTCTCTCACGAAAAATGTAGAAGCGATGAAAATAAGCACTCCGGAATACTACCTTCTAAGGAGCTGAACTGGGCATAAATTCAATGAAAACACTCCGAAACCTAAGCCAACACAACCCTAATGAAATATTAAAAAACCCGATAAGTCCTTAAAACCCGTTGCCGATGTTGTTCAAATATTTATCTCTTAAAAGCAATGGTATCAACCTTATGGAAATACATGAACAAAGGATGACAGTAATAATACCTTGCTCTGGAGATTGCAGGGCAATGGATACAAAGTTCGATCTCGGTTTTCGGTTATAACCTTAGATTGTAAACAAGGTCATTAGATAGATAGATAGTTTATTTCACCACGTTACATAATAAAATGTTTGTAGCAAGTCAAAAAATAGCATAAAAGTAATGATCAGATTAAACAATTTAAATAGTATAAAAAATAGCATAAAAGTAATAAAAAATGGCATAAAAGTAATGATCAGATTAAACAATTAAAATAGTATAAAAACAAGCAAGGAATACAAATACAAAAATATAAAAACACAAAAACAAAGATGACATTATAAACATTTAAAATGATTCACGTATTCTTTGACAGAATAGAAGCAAAAACTCAAAAGAAAATTTTTCATTGTTTTTTTGAATTTGGACATACTAAGAATTTGAAAATTATCGGGATGATAGTTGTAGAGGTTGAAATCCAGAGTATTCTTTTGTGATTTACTCAAACGATAGCGGTTTGTTCGAATTTTGTTACAATGTCTGGTATCATAGTCATGAAGGTCTGATTGCTTAATTAATGAAGTTGATTTTTTATGAATTTCCATGAGAACGTTGTACAAAAATAATGTGGGTAACGGCATTATTCTCAATTTCAAAAACAGAGGTTGACAATGATCTCTATAACCAGAATTAGTTATTATTCTGATAGCTTTTTTCTGCAATTTAAAAAATTTTAAAGCCCCAGTTGAGTTGCCCCAGAGTATAACACCATAGCTAATGTAAGAATGGAAGAGGGAGAAATATGTTATTCTCGATGTATCGAAACTAGTTACATTTTTCAGCTGACGCAATAAAAAAAGTGTTCTATTGGTTACAACCCGTTGACATCCAAAAGTTACTGATTCCCGCGGCATTTCGGACTATCGAGTTACTTCACTTAGAAACCGTTGTAAATGAGGGAATCGTCAATTTAGGGGCCAAAAACAGCCAGTAACAAGATGCTCTTTAATTTTCGTGGTATAAAGGATATGTAAAAAGTATAGTGAGTTTTGACAGCAGCTTGTTGGACCAGGATTTATTTATTGATTCTGCCATAAGTCAAGCTAATAAATTGTGTTAGAAAAAATGAGATATATAATAATAATAGGTCTTTGTTTCCCATAAAGAGTAATACAACCAATTATATATCCTACGAAGACAGAGAAACAATTATGGGAAAACGCCGAAGATCAGGTTGTGAATGCATCTCTGTTTATACTTCAGCGAAAAAAAAATCTTTTCATATGGACATTACAACCTTACAACTAATACATATAAATCGTAATCAATATCATAAGAGAAACCAAATGATAGTCAGTCAATTCACAAAACACGTATTTCTTCATTTGTTCATTCATCAGGTATTTTTTCATTTCTTTTCAACCGACGAAATCAAAAAGGATATTTTTTTATGTCATAACTTTTCACAGAGCAGTTCGATTATTCTTTTTTTATGGGATATTGTATACTTCGAAGTTGGTCCCATTTGAATTTGAAAAAATATGACACCCTTAAGGGTAGAAAAATAGGGGATATTTATCGCTCATCCACTGAATTTTTACCTGTAAACCGATTCTACCACTCATAACTTTGTATGTACTGGGTTATCCAATTTAGATGATTCTTTTTTTAATGGACAGGGTATACTTCAGAGTAATCCACACCTAAGGGTAGAAAAATAGGAGATTATTGATTTTTCATCTGTGAACCGATTCTGTTGGAACTTGGCACGCATATATTATAATTACAGCCAGTTCCATAATCAAAATTAAAGCTTCCTTTATATGAAAAAGTTACCTTTAATGGCAAAATGTGTTCCATAAACCAATTTTGAAACAAAAGGACACTTTAAAGCCTCCTTTATCATAAAGGCTGGACAACCGCTCTTTACCTGCGAAAAGTGTCCTTTTAAGGTAAACATAACCTATTTGCCTGTCATGGTCATACACTTTGATAGCTAATAGTATGGTGTTATAGTTCGGTTGTGGTTCAGTGGTTTCATAGATCGTTGAAAGTTATCTGAGGTAGACTTCATTATCAAGAATATAATGAATTCATCAAGTTCTAGTTCTTCATCAGATGATGAGGAAATAATAGTAAGGAGGCCCAAAATATATAGAAGAAGACAACAACATTTTGTTACTTTGGACGATTTGGATTTTTTTAGTAGATTTCGGCTAACAAAACCTACAGTTTTATCGCTGCTGCAACAAGTTGCACACTTTTTACATCTTCCAAGTAACAGGTAATGGAATTTTTAAAAGTTTTAGGTAGTCGATTACTATATGAAAATTTTCTAGGGGCGGCTGTATTGATCCTATGAACCAGCTTTTATTGACATTACGATTCTATGCAACTGGGAATATGTTATTGTCAACAGGCGATATTATTGGAATTTCTAAGACTTCTGCTAGCAGAATTGTTCGAAGAGTTTCATTAGCAATTGCATCTCTTCGTCCACAGTACATAAAGATGAGCGAAACTGATAATGAAATGAGAAGAACTGCAGAAAATTTTTATGCAATTGCTAGTTTCCCACGTGTCATTGGTGCTATAGATTGCACATTGATTAAAATTAATTCTCCTGGTGGTAATGATGCAGAAATTTTTCGTTCAAGAAAAAATTTTTTTGCCTTAAATGTGCAAACGGTGTCTGATGCAGATCTGAGAATCAGAAATATAGTAGCGAGGTGGCCGGGATCAACACATGATCAAACTATTTTCAATAATAGTGCTTTGAAAAGACAGTTCGAAAGAGGAGTGTTCGGACAGTACTGTTTACTTGGTGATAGTGGTTATACTCTTCAACCATATCTTATGACCAAATTACAAGAAGCACATACTGCAGCGGAAAATTTATTCAACGAGTCAATCATAAGAACTAGGAATGTGGTAGAGAGACAGTATGGTGTTTGGAAACGTCGCTTCCCTATACTTTCTAATGGAATGCGGGTTAAATTAACAACAGTTAGGGCAATCATTGTTGCAACAGCTGTGTTGCACAATATGGCTATAGATATGAATGAAGCACTTCCAAATGGATGGCTGGACGAAGTGCCGGAGGAAAATGATTTACCAGCACAAATGCATCAAAATAACATTAATGTTGGTCGACATGTGAGGCAGATTATTATAAATGAACACTTTGATAATCTGTAATTATTTTCGAGTAATATGTATGTTAATTCTGAATTTGTCTTTTATTTCCATTGGCAGTGATTCGTCAATAAAATTAGAAAACAGCAAATGGATATTAGCCAAAATGTACAATTATCTTCGTACCCAATGAGAACACTTCGCATTGAATAGGACAGCTTACTTTAGTTGTTCTATTTTTAACATATAGTTTGATTTTTTCAGCATTTTTATTTTCAGCACTTCTTAATTTCACAGTAATTTCGTTTTTATCTGTTCTAGCATAGAATTCATTCCTTTCCTTTTCAGACAATGGAAGTCCTGAATATTTCTTATCATACAGAAACATTGTCAAGCACCTTCAAACAAACATCCCTATACATGTCGAACGGAAATTAAAATTGTTACTATCGGAGGATGTTTGTTCGAGGTTAAACTCTGCCTTTAAAAATAAAACCTTCATGTACAGCTCTTCTCTGATTTTTTCCCATTCATTAAACAAAACACATTGGAGGGTTATAATTTGTTTTATTACGTAACTCAGATATTTGTAAATCTAGTATAATTTGTTTTTTCATGTGAGCTTCTTCCTGTCTTCTATTTTCTTCTTCAATTGCCCAAACCTGCTTCTCAAGAAGGTCAATCTTTTTTATAAAATGCTTCTTTGCCAATATTGCAGGATTCATTACCGTTGGCCTTAACTGTCTCGTAACGGGTTCCTTCAATTTGTAAGGTGTATAGCTTGACCATTTACGTTTCAATTTCTACAACAAAAATAAAGGAATGAAGTTGAATTAAATGAAAAAAAAAATTCTTACTTTAAGAGATGCTGGTCCCGTTGCTTCATTGCCAAGGTCTAAGTTGGTGGTAGAATTTTCCTAAAAATTAAGAAATGTTCATATAATGAGACGTTCGCTAACCTTTTAGTATCACCTACCCCATTGTCTTGAGTGCAATGTGAAACAATTTCCTCAGCAGTGTGGCTTTCACTAGGCTCGCTTTCTTTATTTGTATCATGAATAATCAAAATCTGAAGTATAGAAACCAATAAAACATCATTCATAATATATTAATGACTATCACATACCGGTAGATCAGGAATTTGTTTTTCCACATAGTTTGTATGGCCAGTTTCAGTTGTAGAAAAATCATCCGCTTCGTTTCCTGTGTCTAGGTCCTACAAAATCACAATTAATAATTAAATTATACTTATGAGTAGCTTACCTCATACATCATCACAATCTAAAATGCTATCAAAGCCCACCACTGTTTTGATGTTTATGATTTTCAAAACATTTTCTATAACTGGATCGAATTTATCAGTTACAGGAGGTCCACCACCAGTTCCTTTAATATAAGTACGTTGTGCGGCTACCACTTTCCTTGTTTTTGTTTTCAAATTGTCGTATTTGGACTTCAATTGATCCATATTTCTGCGATGGAGAGCTAGGGCATTGAATGCTGCGGTAACTCGCTGCCAGGCTTTGTCCTACAAAATTATTACTTAGAAACCAGCTTCTTATTGAAATAATATTTTTCACTCACCTTTTCATCATTTGTGAACTTGTTTGTGGTCTCATTTTCTATTATATTTTTCTCCTTATTAATTAAATCTAAGAGACGTAATTGTTCCTCCACGCTGAAAGAAACACTTTTCTTTTTCCTGTCCAATTCCATTGCAAATTCAAAATCAATACTTTCCGTTTTCCGTGAACTACTAAATTTCAAACTATCACTCTGAAGTAATAACTTACGACTCACGACTATTCAACATAAATACACATCATTTTCTTATTTGAATTACTAATGACACATATCACAGGACCACACAACACACGCTTGACATCAAATATTTGAAGTATTACCACAACTGTATTCATAAAAGTACTACTTATCAGAATAGCCAACAGTATAAAACTTGACGAATGCCGCTTTAAGGGCGACTTTATCTAACAGGAGGTTTTGGTACGTTTATGGAACGGAAGTCGCTTTAAAGTTTACTTTAAAGGACACTTTATCATAAAGCTGACTTCAAATAAAGGAGTCTTTATGATGTTGATTATGGAACTGGCTGTAAAACTTACGAAGCCGCTTTAAAGGCGACTTTTTTTTTTTCACTTTATCATAAAGCTGACTTCAAATAAAGGAGTCTTTATGATGTTGATTATGGAACTGGCTGTTATAGACATAAAATGCCGCTAACTCGAGAGCAAACCGATGAGCTGAAAACGATAGTCAACGTGGCGATAAAACAATTATGGATGGACCAAAACTTCTTAAAAACTATAGCTGATAAGGTTTCGGCAGAAATCACAAAGAACTTCAATGATAAGCTGGAAAAATACGATAAACACCTGAGTGAATTGACGCAGGAATGTAACGTGCAGAAAAATGAAAATAAAAGGAGGTATGAAGAAATGGATACGAGATTGGAACATCTACAAGGTGAAAACGTTAATCTTAAAAAAAACTTGATACGATTGAACCGGAATCCAAAAAATGTAATCTACGTATATATAGCCTAAAGGAAGATGTAAACGAAAATACCAAGGAAATTGTTATATCCCTTTTGAACACAAAAATGAATCTGAATATCACGCCTATCGATATTGAAACATGTCACAGAATTGGAAAAAAGATAAATGGAAAAAACAGGGGTGTATTCCTGAAGATGAAAGACTGGCATGTAAAAAACAAAATATTCTCCAACAAGAAGTTACTCAAGGGAACAAACGTCGTGATTAAAGAAGGCCTAACAGCCACTAGACTCAAGCTCATGGATGAGGCGATCAAGAAACTGGATTACAAAAGTGTATGGACGGATAACGGCAAAATAATCATCAAGAAGAATAATCAAATCAAAACCATATATTCTCACCAAGAACTAAATTTATTTTAATATCAAATATCTGAATAACATTTGTTTGTGGTTAACCCATATAATGTGAATTATAAAATTTGCTAGGGAAACCTCGCACATCCATTTCTACTCATATTTTTTATACTCTATATTTTCTTTCTCTTAGTAGTATTTAAATTTTTTTCTTTTCTTTCTTTTCATGTTGGAGTTAATTGATTTATTGGATCAACAAGGTGGGATTGAAACAAAGGTATTCAGACACTTCGATGGATGTCTCAATAGAGAAATAGATAATGAATTAGTCATAGTAACCTTCAATATTCGTAGTATTAAAAAAAATTTCGAGCAACTACTAGTATATCTGGAAACAGTTAAAGAGAGAATCAGTGTTATTGTACTATCAGAGACATGGGGGATAGACAGGGTAAGTGATTTCAATATTCCAAACTTCAATGCATATTATAACAATTCTCATTATAATCAAAATGATGGTGTTTTAGTTTTTGTCAGAAACTCGATTAATGTTCTATCTACTAACTATATTATTACAGAATCAGTTTTGCTGAGACTCTCGCTTGAAATCAGACAGATCAAAATAGGCATCACAGCTTCATATCGCCCACCTTCGACAAATGCAAACACTTATGTAAATGAGTTAAAAGATTTTTTGAGTAATTTACAGGATCATCAAATAGAAATATTCTTAGGTGATATCAATCTCAATTTATCAGAAAAATTTTCAGCAGAAGTAAATAACTACGTGAATACTTTGAATGAAAATGGATTTGAATCATACATTAACTCGGTTACAAGAAAAACTGAAAATACTGCAACCATAATCGATCATATATTTGTTAGACAATCTCGAAATATTATTGAATCTACAATTTTTACTCCAATGATCGTACAAACTAACCTGAGTGACCACTATTCAACACTTTTATGTATCAAGTTTGCTGATCAAAACCAAAATCAAATTCAAAATAATTATAAAAAATCAATTAAAAAAACAGATTTTAATAAACTTAAAAAAATTGTACACAAAGAAAAATGGAAAGAAATACTCAACTCCCAGGATGCCCAAGTTGCTTAGACTTATTTATTACCAAAATTGATAGCTATATACACGCATGTACGCAATTGGTCGAAATAAAAAATTGTAACAGAAAAATCAAGCCGTGGATCACTAATGGATTAATAAACTCAATTAAGTATCGAGATAATTTGAAGAGGAAAATGAATATACGTCCTTCAGTAGAATTGAAAGCACAATACACACAATACAGAAATATGTTGAACAACTTAATTAAACGAACAAAAAATGGATACTATAAGTCACAAATTCAAGAAGCCGGAAATAACTACAAAAAAATTTGGGAAACAATAAATTGCGCTTCAAATTCTAAATCGAAGAAAAGGGTAATACAAATATAAAAAACAAAGACCAAATTGAATTAACGGACAATAAAGAGAAAGCAGATACCTTCAATGATTATTTTGTGAATGTAGGAAATGAAATGGCTTCAAAAATAAAAAAAAATTATACTCTCGCGGTAAATAGAATATTGCCAAAACAGAAGGTGCCGTCTTCCATATTTCTGAAACCCGTCACAAACAACGAAATTATTACAGTGATAGGAACTTTAAAAAGCAACACTGCACCAGGTCAAGATGGTATTTCTGTCAAATTAATAAAGCTCATTCTAACTGATATCATTCAACCATTGACCCACATTATTAACCTAACATTTACGAACGGTGTAATCCCAAACCAATGGAAAGAATCTATAATTACATCCATCCATAAAACAGGAGATTATAAAAACACTTGCAACTATAGACCTATATCCTTAATTAGCAATTTTGCAAAAATTTTGAAAATGTCTCAAAAAATAGACTGATGGACTTTTCGGAACTCATGACGTACTGACAGATAGACAATTTGGATTAAAAAAATATTTATTATTTAAAAAATAACAGCACGAAAACGCAGTTATAGATCTTATTCAGGAAATAGTGGTGGATTTGGACAGGACAAGAAAATGCATGGCTGTGTTTCTTGATCTGGCCAAAGCTTTCGACACAGTTCCTCACAATGTGTTATTGGAGAGGCTTGATAATGTTGGTATAAGAGGTCCGGCATCAAAACTGCTTCAAGCATATTTAACAGGACGAATCCAGAGAGTAAAAATTGATAATACGCTGAGTGATCCACTCAAAATAAATTGCGGAGTACCACAAGGAACAGTACTCGGTCCTCTACTGTTTCTGGTATATATGAATGAAATTGCAAATCTGAGAGAATTTCAAGGCCACCTAGTATCTTATGCAGATGATACGGCTATCGTTTTCAGTGAGGATACTTGGGAGGGGCTGTACAGAAAAGCTGAGAAGAGTCTGATCTCCATATGTTTATGGCTAAATCACAGTTTGCTCAGCCTGAACCTTCAAAAGAGTAAATTTATAACTTTCAGTCTAAATAGCATAGACCAACCTAGGAAAAATCATCTAAGCATCCATGAACTTTCTTGTGAAACTACTAATTGCAGTTGCCCTGTAATAGTGAAAACTGACAAAATCAAATATTTAGGTATACTAGTTGATCAATATCTGAGATGGGATGAACATGCTACTTACATTGCGAAAAAACTCAGACAAATGATGCATAAATTTCATTTACTGCGAGACATTCTGAACCGAAAAAATATGCTATTAATTTATAATTCATTGGCAGAATCCTCTTAAGATATTGTATAACAATATGTGGAGGACTTAGCAATACTGCACAAAAAAATTTACAAGTTACACAGAATAGTCTCATTAAAATATGTATGAAGAAAACCAGACTCTTTTCAACAACTTTATTATACGAAGAAGCAGATATATTCAATATAAAAAAACTATTCATTTACCATTCTCTACTACACATGCACTCAAAAATAGAACCAAAAATTAACACTAATAAACAGCACCAAACCCGATCAATCACAAACCTTTCTATAGATATACCTCTGTTTTCGAAAAGCCATGCACAAAAAATTTATTTTTTTCATTGGCCCAAAATTGTATAACTTAATGCCAATCGAAGTAAAAAATATTAAAAGTACATTTATTTTCAAGAGAGAAATTAAAAAACTCATAAATGCAAACAATATCAATTTAGAAAAAATTGTATAATGTCACCTATTGATCCAATAAATTGAGCTGACACACGAATTAAATCAACTCAACATTCGATTGATACTGGAGAACATAACACAAGCACAGCAGTGCTTAGATGATTTCCTATCAATCCAGGGATACAATGTTATGATTATATTAATTTTTATTATTGTTGTTACTGGATACTGTATTTTTTTTTCCATAAGAGGTAACATTGTAATCTATATCTGTACTTTGAAGCATCAGAATAAAATCTATCTATCTATATAGGTAGTTCTGATGGCACTACAACATAATGGATACCTGGAGTCAATTGAGTAGACCATGGTTAGTTGATTTTAGACACAAAAAAGGGCAAAATAAAAACTTTTTAACAAAAAATCAAGCCAACGGAAAAATCAACTGAAAAGCAAAAAATAAAATAAACCTTCATTTTACGCTTTACCTAATTCGTTTGCTAGTTTGTTTGGCGCGGACTCAAAATTAGTTACTCACATTAGTTTAGGAGCTCAATTATCATGAAGATTAAGAAGGTTTATTTTATTTTTTGCTCTTCAGTTGATTTTTTCGTCGGTTCAATTTTTTGTTGAGAAGTTATTTTTGAAATTAACTCCGTCCAACGACTTCAAGTGTTTGGGAATCGAATTATAGGTACGCAAAACCTGATAGGAAAAAGATCTTCTGTAAATAGTTGTTTTATGAATAGGGGGTGTTACAATCCCTTTGAAACGGATATTAATATAGTGTACATCCTCTCGGAATGGTAATTTCCTTCTTAGATATAGTGTTTTCGATACAATGATTCTGTGGAATAGACAGGCTGAATGCAGGAACCTTCTTCTTGCCACATTGGGCCATTTTTGAAAAGGGAAACATTCTCAATCGAATATTGAATAGAAATATTTTTCTGTGAATTGAAAAACCCACGATAAAAATGAAGTCATTTTTTGTGAATGTCTAACAGAAAACAACTACTTCCCCGGCTAAAGCCACGCTGGATATTGAACTACATCTGATAGATATTCTGTTAGTCATTCACAAAAAATAACTTCATTTTTATCGTGGATTTTTCAATTCACAAAAAAATATTTCTATCAATATCCTATTGAGATGTTTCTCTTTCCAACATGAATACCCCACAAGAGGTTATCTTGACGATGGAAGATAGTGACTAAAGTTTATTATTCAGTCGCAGATGATTTCAACAAATAAATTCTTGTATTAGTCAGAAAAATGTATACTATACTGCTTCAATCCCGCCACTGATGGTCACCAGGGTAAAAGTAGTCAATAACATACCGTACGTTTAAACAAAAATTAATTATTCGTACTTACTAACACTATCTTTCTCTGATGTCACATATGGTTACACTTTCTGTTTTTTTTTTGTTTCTAATAAAACCAAAAGAATACATATAATATTTTGAATATTATACGGGCAGCTGTCACCAGCGGAATGGCCAAGAATAGATTTTTCGACACATTCCACAAATTTTGGAAATAATTTAGTATACCAGATATTTGAAAAAAAATCTTGTAAGGCACTGATTAATTTTAGTCACCTGTCCTTCAGGATAATGAATTCGGCCTCGACCTAACATGCGAGGTTTTCTTTTGAACAACTTCTCTTTTCCAATGAATCAAATAGTATTTTTTTTTCCTCAAATAACATTTTTCTAAATATGAAAAAATATATAAGTATACTTTTCTTCTCAAATAAAATGACTTTCACATTGAATTCAATTTATCTTTTGCTTTACTCTATTTTCAAATAATACACGAAATAACTTCAATACTTCTATTGAATAAAAGCATAAAAATATAACATCGTTAAAAAAACATCGAAAAACAATAACAATATAATAAAATGAACAAATAAAATCATATCTAGCTTCAACCAAAGATTGAAAGCATCAATCAACACCAACTTTATTTCAATAAAAGAGCTCATACTATTTTTAAAACAAATAAAATCCATATTTTCCGTAAAACCCTCATATTTTATGTTTACCGATATATCCCTAATTTTGATAAAACTTTTTTAGCATTGGCGTCAATACCAGAACAGTTAATACGAACAATGTTCGTACATGTGATTCACCCCAACAATAAAATTAAAGCAAGCGTTCAACTACTTTTTTCCTAAAAGCTTTGCACTTACCGTGTAGAACAATAATTGTTGCATCCAATAACCAATTTTCCAAATAGTTGTCCCAGTTTTCTGTCCCATGTTTCATAGACACTCGTATATATTCCCTTTCGATCTACCGATACAATAAAAAAAATCCTATACTTAAACACCACCCATTTTGACTAACGAAAAACTCACTTTATCCCGAAATTTCATATAAATATCCCACGACGCTTCAAAATTTTAGTCAAACTAAATATTATTCCCCACCGTCGTATAAAAAAAAACCTAATCTGTTACCAAACATTTTCCACCGAACCACAGCGCCCGTGCCTGTTCGGGTGAATCGCGCAGACCGAATTCCTTAATTTCATCTAATTTTTTTTCCGCTTTAATTTTAAAATCCCTGATTGATCTTTCATTTAAGTGGTACTTTTGATTTGTTGAAAATATAAACAGGATGTTCATAAAATCAGATGTGGAATCATCTGCGACTGAAAGATAAACTTTAGTCACTATCTTCCATCGTCAAGATAACCTCTTGTGGGGTATTCATGTTGAAAAGGGAATCATTCTCAATTGAATATTGGTACTTTTGCATATTCAAATCCTATTGGCTACTAATTATTGCGTGATTTTTCTAGATGAAGTCTTTCCCCGAATAATTCTCAACTGTGTGAAGAAATCTTAACACAACGGCCGAACTTAAAAAACAATTAAACTCTAAACCGATAATAGATTATTTCTCAATATCCCATCGAAGATTGATGGTTGACTTCCAGTAACCACCATATATGAATATTATTTCAATGAAAGAAAATAAGAATTTCTGAATAACTAAGATGTGAGCTCTTCCAGTATTTCTTACAATAATAAAATTTCATAATTTCCAAAAAAATATATACTTTCATTGAGGCCAAAAAATAAAAAATCAAACAATATAATAACATTACACCCTTTTGGGTTGTTATGATCTGAATATAGACAAAGCCCTCTTTCTAATTCCTTCGGATCTTCTGTCGATATGTGAATGGGATTAGAGAATTTGCAACAATAATTCGAGAGTTTGGGAAGTGGGTACAAAACCGATAGGTTTCTATCTTAAAAACTCTACCAGCCTATTACACAGAAATGAAACGAAAGGATTTGCAAAAAAATAGATAGAAGTGTACCCCCCTGTATCTTCAATAACGTTTTCAATTTCCTCAAGTTTATCTACGCTAAGAGGTAAATGCCCAAAAAGAATTATTGCTCTGCACCATTTTACAGGCTTCAAACAGTTATTTTTCAAACATGTCGCATTTAGTCCCACCCAAAAAGTAAACTTATGAAAATAATGAATGAACATCAAATAGCGGGGCGTCCGTGGTGCATTTCGAGCGGAAAGCTGCGGTAAGACATCCATTCATCAACTTCAGAAACTCTCGAAGAGCTGTGGGTACAGCTTGACCCGATTCAAACTGAGACCTAACAAGATTAATCGCTTCAGAATATGAAAGCGATGTATTTTCAGGAAGTTTCACTTGAACATGGATAATAAAGTTAGAATACAAAAAAAATTAAACCCGCCGGCTATACTCCTCTTGTCCAGATATCTATGACTGTAATAGTAAAATAATAAAAGCAGTGAGCGACAATATTACTGAACCTTTGACCGACCTGATTAACCTAATCTTCTTGACAGGAATATTCCCAGATAGCTTTAAATTCTCTAAAATTATTCCCATATTTAAAAAGGGTGACAGGAATGATACTGGAAATTACAGACCAATATCAATCATCTGCATTTTTTTTTAAATAATCGAAATAATAATAAAACACAGACTAACAAGGTATTTTGAAGACAAATTCTTCTTTAATAATTCACAATTCGGATTTAGGTCAAATCGCTCCACTATTGGTGCAGTATCATACGTTATGGAGAGACTGATCCAGGGCCTTGAACAGGGAAACCATATGGGTATTACACTGTGTGACCTGTGCAAGGCTTTTGATTGCGTTTCTCACAATATCCTCCTCGAAAAACTGAATTTCTATGGAATTAGGGGAGTTACTCTAAGCCTCATTAAATCCTACCTAACAAATCGATTCCAAACAGTATCTTATAACAATGGTTTATCTAATTTTAGAGAAGTAGAGTTCGGAGTCCCTCAAGGTTCTGTTTTGGGGCCACTACTCTTCATTATCTATGTAAATGACTTGACGCAAACTTTAACACCCCATGATGGGGTTCTGTTCGCGGACGACACCACCCTCATATATTCTCACAAGGACTATGATTCCCTAACTTTGATGGCTGCAGAGGCAGAGCATAAAGCTGAGAACTGGTTTATTGCCAACCGACTCAAAATAAATAATGACAAAACACAAAGAGTGGCATTTACCACCAATACATCTACCCATGAAAACTCCAACGTCAAACTATTAGGTATAACCATTGATCATAAACTCAACTGGTCAAGTCACATCAAAATCTTGGATCAGAAGCTATCTAGCTCACTATTCGGCATTCGCCAGTTGAGGCATATTACAAATACAAGTACTCTGAGAACGGTCTATTTCTCGCTGTTCCAGTCCCACCTAGATTACGGTATACTACTCTGGGGTAACTCCTCGGAAGCCCCAACTGTATTCAAGAAACGAAAGAAGGCTATTAGAATCCTGGCAAATGCCAAATATCGTGATACCTGCAGACCGTTGTTTAAAGCGCTGAAAATCATGACCCTCCCATCTTTATTTATTCTGAGTACTTTAACTGAGGTCCATAAGAATTTGCCAAACCTAATTACCCAATCTGATATCCATGAACATGATACAAGAGGATCACATAAAATTAGAGTACCTAGATATAAACTCACAAAGTCCATGAATAATTCTTTGAATTACCATCTCTACAACATTCTACCTGAATCATTAAAGACTTTAACCATGTACTGCTTCAAAAAAGCTATAAAATCATTTCTATTGGAAAATTATTTCTACTCTGTAGAGGAATATCTGAAAAGTGTGGAAGAAGGTGGTTTGACTTCTCACTCTTACCAAATCCAATAATTTTTAATTAATAATTTTTAATTTATAATGTGTTGACTGTTTTAAATTGTTTTATTTATATCAACTCTTAATTGTAATTATTGTGTGCTTTGCTATTTGTATCCTAAATTTTACCTATATACAATTTCTTTCTTTGTGACGTGCTATGAATATACAACTGTGTGAAATATAGTCAAATAAAGATATTCTATTCTATTCTATACGTGATTGTCTTTCCCGCCAATATTTATATTCTACCTGAGAATGAAGATTTAGGCCCGGTATTTTCACCTCCGGTTATACTAGGAATAAATTAACCAATGGTTAGATTGTGCTTTTGTTTATCGGGGCTTGTGGCTCAGTGGCAACAGCGTTGGTCTTGTGTCGACTGTTTCCACCCGGCTCGGGTACGAATCCCGCAGCTGGTGAAAAATTTTTTCAAGGTCCCAAGAGTGGTTTCGGATCCCACTATAAAGGTAAGGTCCCCGTGATTTTAACTCGTACAAGTTTTCATTAACTTCTGAGGGTTGTTCAAACAACTAAGAAAGCGGTAAAAAACAATTTTTACAATATTTTTTTTACAATAAACGTTAAACAAAAGCATGTTCTAGCCGTTGGTTAATTTATTTCTAGTATAACTGGAGGTAAAAATACCGGGCCTAAGAGAATCAGAAATGAAACCAGAAATCCTGAATTTTTTATGAATGGTTAGATAACAATAGCTTAGACATTGACACGACCAAATAGCGTTCGATTTTGTTATTTATCCTTGAAATATTAAGGATAGTCTACAAGGTTGTAGATTGTAGGGGGGTCGATATGGCTCTTCAGCCTCTCCGTACCTCGACCTGTAAGGTCTTTTGTACATTACCCTTCATCTATTCAAGACCCGGGATTCCGAGTCTCCTTGCGAAGCGTATCAGTTTCCTGGGAGCTAAGTTCCTGATATCTGAGGGCGTTAGTGAAACTCCTTCATTTTGCAAAACAGCGCTTGGCAGTCAGTTATACCTCAGAGGACAATGACCAGTGAGCAGTCCCGTTGCCAGTTTCAAGTCTTTCTTGTCCAACTCGAGAAGCTTCCTTTGGCAATGGGCTCAAAAGCCTTGTCTTTGCCCTGGAACCTTATTCCTTGGTTTTTAGTTTGGTCAGCTTTCCAGCGCCAAAACTTTTCGTTGGTGTAGGCTTTGGAAAGACCACAAAAGGGTTCCGGGCCAGCAAATTGGGTGTTTGCGCTCTCCTTGGCAAGGCTATCCGCTTCCTCACTGCCTTTGATTCCCTTGTGACCTGGCACCCACATCAGAGTAATATGATTGTTCGTAGCCAGTTGTCTTAGGGAGAGTTTGCAGTCCCAAGTCAGTCTACTCACAAGTGTGTGATTTTAGAACTTTCCGTGCTGCTTGGCTGTCTGATATATCTTTGCCCCCTGAAGCCCCTTTCGAAGGCATTCTTGGGCGCAAATTTCTATAGCATGGGTTTCTACTTGAAAAATTGTTGGGGCTTTGCCTAGGGATTTTGAGAGACCAAAATTAGGACCAGTTACTCCCACTCCAACCTTTCGTCCATTTTGGAACCGTCAGTATGCCATACTGATGCATACCTTTCTAGTTGAGGCCCGTTCGTTGTGAATATATGGTGGTTGTTTATAACAACTTCATAATTCACTTCAAAGTCGTGGCATAGGTGATCTGGGTTTGATAATCGTTTGATATAACCAGTATATCATTTTCAGCTTCAAACCCATGTCTTGCCAAAAACTCTGCGGCACGTCCAGGTTGCCGCTGTAGCCTTGGAAAGAATATTTTAATATGACTTTTCCATGTTAGTTTCTGGTCGATTATGACGCCCATGTATTTGACCTCATTGGAAAAAGTAAGTTTAGTTCCATTCGGGGTTGGGGCTCAGGATAGTCTAGTGGTAACCACGAAGCTCCGAAAGGGACACCCAAAATAACATTTTCGCATTTCCAAAATTCCGACTATAACTCGGAATTTACACCAAAATTCCACTTATAATCGCATTTTCAACTTTTGAGTTATAACTCGAAATCCCGACTTATAACTCGGAATTTTAAAATTCAGATTCGTATGTCGGAAATTTAAAATTCCAAGTTACAAGTCGAAATTTTAAAATTCATAGTAATAAGTCGGAATTTTTAAGCAAAATTCCGAATTATAAGTCGGAGTTCTGGTATAAAAGTCGGAATTTTGGAAATTGGTTCGTAGGCAACAGAGTCGTTGGAGTTTAATTAATTTATATTTTATAGAGCTGTGCCAAAAATTAAATGACATAGGTGTATGTCAAACTATTGAATATTTCTATGTTGGAATTATTATTATTTCAACCACATCCACCGAGGTGTATTCTAGTACCTAATCAAAATATAAATCTGGAATTTCCGGATTGAAAAATGAAACCATGATAGTCTGCAAGGCAAGCAAACTAGTAGCATTTCTCGATTTTGCTGAAAAATTATCACTTATAATCTCCCTAGAGCATGAATTATTGCCGGAAATTTTTTGAGTACATTAATTTTTTGAAAATTATCACGAGTCGCGAAGCGACGAGGGATAATTTTCTTTAAAAATTCATGTACGAGACAAATTTCCCGCAATTAATTCAAGCAAGTGGGGGATTCGGTAAGAAAATTTCAGATCGGAATTATATTTAAATAGAAAACATTAAGTTAATATTTATTTTGACGTTATTCACAAATAAATAGAAGGCTGTGTGTGATGGGAGTTTCGGGGGAGATTTTTTTTATTTTCCCCATTCCCTAGTAAAATAAAATATATAATATCAGATAAACTATTATGTAAAATCAATTGATTTCATACAATTTTCTTACTAGGTTTCAGGGAAATGTCAATATCGACTAAAAATGAAAGTGGATGTTATTTCAATATTATTATTGTCTAATTATATGATAGCTGTCATGTGCCGGGAAATTTCCACTTATTAATTTCACGTCTACATGCTAATGTGGATGAAAAATTTTCAGAAAATTTGCTGGTTACCATAGTAACAATGTCGAAATAAAGCATCTGATTGGTTGAAAATGACTGGTATAAAATTTTCTACAATAGTACTCTTGTACTTTTTCTGAAAAATTAAAATCATCCAGCACAGAAAATCAAACTAACAACACTACTAGTAAACTAACAAAATACACTGTTGAAAAGCATAGCGGTACGAATATTCTTACTCATTAAAATAATCGCTTTGAACATGCCTTATAGTGACTGAAGAATGTATTCTACATTAGACATATCACATATCTTGTATGAAAATTATTTATGCCATAATCGATTAGGAATGTATTGTGATGTGACTAAAAACATGGTCCTTGGTATTGAACAATCAACATTTTTGTATTATTACTTCGAGCTTCGATTGAATGTCCAAATACCTTGTTTTGCTGATGACTTTCCTCATTATTTTCAGGTAACATTTCGCTATTTTGCATCGTTTGGTGAAGTAACATTTGCGGACGTGATGAAATGTCTGTTTTGACGGAATTTTTCAAATGGTATTCGATTTTTTTTGTCTGAAAGGTGTTCTCGCATATTTTCCGAAAATTCTCTAGCATTTTCCCATATTCTATGATACTCATACCAGTCGTCTCTCGTACCAGCTCCTACAGATCCTTTTTTGTATATTGTATATATTGACTTAGGTGTTGGTTTTCAATGAATTTCTGTTCTGTAGATTGTAGGGGAGTCGATATGGCTCATCAACCTCTCGGTACCTCGACCTATAAGATCTTTTGAACATTACCCTTTATCTGATTTGTTTGAATATGAACAGGATGTTCATAAGATCAGATGTGGAATCATCTGCGACTGAGAGATAAACTTTAGTCACTATCTTCCGTCTTGTGGGGTATTCATGTTGAAAAAGGAAACATTCTCAATTGAATATTGAATAGAATTTTTTTTTTGTGAATTGAAAATTCCACGATAAAAATGAAGTTATTGTATGTGAATATCCAACAGACAACAACTACTTCCCCGGCTAAAGCCACGCTGGACACTGAACTACATTTGATAGATATTAGAAAAGGACCTTAACTCAAGAAAAAAAAAATCTGAAACTTAATTTTCTTATTTTCATTCAGATAGTTATTTGATTTTCTATTCCTATTATATCCTGTTCTGAGATACACAGTTGATGATCTAGTGGTAGTTAGTATTGAGGGAAATATAAAACATGCCAAGCATTTGTAAACAGTGAAAGAAGCAAAAAAAATTCCAATTCCGACAAAACTACTATAAAAGACAACTGGAATTCGTCCAATACTCCTAAGAAATGTATTACAAAATCGTTTTACTCTGAACCACAGTCCTAATACAACATACCGACTTGTCATTTTCACCGTCGAAATATATCCTTTCAGGCAAATTGAACGTTTATATTTGTAGAAATTCGCCATGCAGCATTCGCCTTCGTCGTCAGCCTCGCTTCATTCTCGAAGTTGCAGATCAATACCCGCCACTCTCATTATTTGAAATGTGACTGTTCGAAGTATTTAGTTTCAAACGAAATCAAATTCGATACAGACCGACTGCCTTATTCGATTGAGTAATTAGCTTGAAGAGGAAATTATTCGAAAAGGAAAGTGTACGATTCTCGAATACATACTACTTTTGCGATTTCTCAATATTCCCTATCGATCATTCATTCTCTAATCGTTCTAGACAACATTTTTAATGGTGTTCACGTGAAAGGAAACATTCTCATTTACTAATATAATCCGATCAATTTTTTGTGGAACAAGTGTAGAGATCATCTCATATAATTTTGACAGTGAAATATGATTAGTCTTCTGTTGAATTCTAAAGGGAAGAAATTCTCATAGGGAGGTGAAAAAAATATCATCCATATATCACGAAGACGATTATAGGTGTTCAATTTTTATTGAAACAAGCTCATTCATTCTCTCATCTTTCGAGACAACCACTTGAGCGGTTTTCACGTTTGAAAAGGAACATTATCATTTCCCAATATAAATCCAATTCCAAGATGAATTTCTATATGGAATAAGTTGGTATAGTCTACTTCACAAGTTCAAAAACGTGCCAATTCTTGTAATAGCTCCTAAAAATATGAGCGATAGCTAATTGGATTCGGAATGACGTTTAGAAACATGCATAAAAATGTTTCATTAGCAGATACAAAATTGAAAAAGTTATAAACAAATGAAGATAAAAAAAGGCATTTAGTTTTCTAACTAAACTATAAGAGATAATAAAAATTCTTAAAGAGGAGGAAATTTCCAATAAAAAAGTCCCAACTCTCGGAACTCTATCGCTATTGCTAATAATTTTAACTTAACGCTGAAAATAGGCCTCCGCATGGCTATTTCTGGAAGCGCGCGCGGCCTCTAAAGCGAGTACGTCACATAAAATAACTTTTTTCAAGTACTAAATATCAATTAAAAATTCAAATAAATTATGGTGTGTTCTCAACACTTGAAGGAATAAGGTCCCGTTGGAAAAATCGATCTAACTCAATTTTTCAACAAGTTAAGCGAATGTTAATTAACTAAATTTTCTAAGACCTCCGTGTTGATTGAATGCAATTAAAATTGTTTAAATAATTGACCTAAAATGTTTTCTCTTCTAGGAGCTTTTCTCATATATGTACTCAGAAGATCACGTACATTTTTTTTTTAGTTGATTATTTTGTTTATAATTTGCAAAAAGTTAAAAATCCCAAAAATGTTTAAAAGGGAAACATTCTCAATTGAATATTGATAGAAAGATTTTTCTGTGAATTGGAAAATCCACGATTAAAAAGGAAGTTTTTTTTTGTGAATGTCTAACAGAAAACAACTACTTCAGTCGTAGATGATTCCACATCTGATTTTATGAACATCCTGTTTATATTTTCAACAAATCAACCGAAAAATTGTTAAATTTTTTGCCATATTACTGGTTTTGTATTGATGGAAGGCATTCATTAACGTAAAAAGAAAAATTCACGCCATTTGTTATAAATTGTTTATAACAGGGTGGCCGGTTCAGTTCCAAATTTAGATAAACCGAGTTGTTCAAGAATTTTTCCCCCAAACAAACGAAGACAACGCCGTATATAATGGCACAAAACTATGATTATTATTATCATTATTAGTATTAATTGTTCAATAAAATAGAGCTGAAACATGATAATTTAACAGTTACAGACGAGAAAATTTGAAAAAAAACGAGTAAAAGTGCATTATTTTATCAACAAATGTATTCATTTTTAAATAAAAATTTTTTTATTAGTTAACAAAATTGCCTTGAAGGTCCATAACGGTATTTTCATTATTTAATAAGATAGAAGCCAAAAAATATTGAAAAACACCTTTAATTTTTATTAACAAATGCGCATAGCACGTGATTAACAATAGTTACAAACTTGCAAAGCATATCATTTTAAAGATTGATTAATCCTTTATGAAAATGACCTCAATGTTAATTGTCGTATCTCTATTAGTTTAAAAGTTATTTCAGTTTTTTAGTTGAAAAATCAAGTCGCCATTTCAACTTCTGTATCGTGTAATATTGAAAAACGCTAAAAAAATATTATTTTTTTATTAATACAGTGTTGCATATGGTTGTTTTTGTAATTTTTCAACAAATTATTAAAAAAAATATGATTGTCAGAATTTGTTTATAAGTAAATAAATTTTATATATATATATACATATTATTGACTGATTATTTTACAAAGCATCACTCTATAACACTGAAAATATGTGCCAATATTTAAATGAACAATTTCCAGAGTGTTGTATAGAAAATCGAGGAGTAATGAAATGGCCAACAAAAAGCCCCGATTTCATGCCACTTCGACATTGAAAAACGATTCAAACGATATTGCTGAGAGAGGAATTATTCAATGATTTAAGAAATTGGCTTTGGATAGGCTAGCCGAAGGAGGAACAAACGTGTAAAGATTCAATAAATCTAAACGACTTTTTTCCCCTTTTTTCCCAATATCTTGACAAAAGACGTTAGCGATAAGATCGCACCACAATATAATTCATTCATTACAAAATGATGGATTAAAAATAATATAATAATAAGAGTTTGATAATAGTGTACAAGCACATCACAATGTTTTCGATTCCTTTGCATTCCACTATGAGGGACAGCGGAACAGCTTTTCCTTTTTTTTTTCGTTCATTCAATCAATGATAACGAGTTATGGAATGAAAAGTCATTGCATTCATAGAGGGTAGAGTGATTTCACAGTAAACAATTGTAAGATTGAAATATAAATTGACAGCTGGGGCCATTCTGCAAAATAGCCAACTATAGCACAAATCGTCAGTTTTACATACAATGATGAACTCATTTATAATTGATTATCATCATGTGAAAAATCCGCAGTGACAGAATAAATAACAGAATAATTCATAATTATCGAATGATAAGCAGAGGCGAGCCTTTCGAAAAGTTAGGAAATTTGCATATACAATGAGTTTGATAAAAAATCAGACATGGAATTCCTGATACAAAATTACTATTATAGTTTCATAGACAATTAAAAATGAAAATAGATAAGCACGGTGTGAAAAGGGAAATTCAGTTGAGTGGGATTGTATTTGGGGTTGAACATAAATCCAATAATATTATAATGCAAGAAGGAGTCAAGTTCTAGTCGGCAGACCCACCTTAATTTCTCAGAAGTTTCGCACCAAATAATGTTGTTTATAACTAATGAAGTGGATAGCGTCTGTAATTGAATATCAATGAAAATAGTTTGTGGCATTCAGACGAGAAAATGAAAACTAGAACTGAAAAATAAAAATGGGGATCGGCCAGGATTCGAACCTGGGACCTTGCGATTTCTAGTCGAACGCTCTGCCATCTGAGCCACCAGTCCTTGTTCGAAACCGGCGATTCACACTTTCAAATTCAGTTCTGTGTTAGTAACGAAGATGATGAGGGTGAATGTGATGCATGAACACATTCACGCATGCACACCTAATGAAATTATATTGGTCTATCCGCTGGTGTCGATCATATATAGGATTATCGACCAACTTCAAACCCGAAATTTTCAAGTGTGCATGACTCAAGCCAAGGACTGGTGGCTCAGATGGCAGAGCGTTCGAATAGAAATCGAAAGGTCCCAGGTTCGAATACTGGCCGATCCACATTCTTATTTTCCAGTTCTAGTTTTCATTTTCTTGTCTGAATACCACAAACTATTTCCATTGTTGTTTATAACATTTATTCAATAGAACGGTTTTTTCATTGTTCTGAGCGGAATTCCGAATTGCAAGTCGGAATTCTCAGTTATAAGCCAAAATTCCGAGTTACAAGTCGGAATTTGTGAAATAAAAAAAGTGTGGTACTAATTTTCCAACTAATGATGAAACAAGATATTCCAAGAACATTATACCACTATTGAACTGGTATAGTGTTCTTGGTTGGACCCTTTTTTTAAATACATATATAATCAAATATGGGAGATGGTAGGAACTATAGATGGAGATTTGCTAATGCTTCATTGAAAATTTGCGCATACATATCAATTTACCTCAAATCAATTCATTCCGTATATCAACCTTTATCAAGGGATTTCTCGGTCAGGACTTGAACAATATCCTCGAAACGTGTTAGGCTTCTAATAGTAATGATATTTCGATCAAAGCATGATAATTTTCTGATTGATTTCAATTTTTTTCTTGACTCTTAAAAAAATAATCCAACAACTGTAGTAGTGAAACAACAATGGAAGCGGCTAATTGAGAAGATCATTCTCAATTCGTGTACCAGGTTAATTACCTAAAACCCATCTCGAGTATAACTGTGACTGATTCTATTCACTCCAATTATACTAAAACAAAATGTCTTTTGCAGGCTACTCATTACTTTCGTGGCCAGGTGGTTTGCCCTATCTGGAGATGAACTGTAGCTTGGGATTAACTGGAGCCGCATTTCTGCTTTTGCCATTCTTTATTTCCGTGGCGATCCTGAAGGTGAGTGTTTTATAAAAAGTATTTTTTGTTGATTTGTTTTAAAATATGAACAGGATGTTCATTAAATCCGATGTGGAATCATCTTCATTTTTATCGTAGAACTTTCTATTCAATATTCAATTGAGAATGTTTCCCTTCTCAACATTTTTTGTTGTTTGCGAATTTCGTTGCATCCCATATATAAATATATATTATTGAATTTTTAATAATATTAGGTGAAGTTAGTGATTAGACTATTTTTCTAATTTGCCATGTTCGTTTCATTTGTTAAATTTAGGCCTTGCCAATTTGATTTGTACGATGCGTCATTGAGATGATGCGATACATGTTCGCCAATAGATGTCCTTGTAAACGATTGAATGAGGGCCCAAATCAAATTGGCAAGGCCCTGAAGAAGTTTATACATAATAAACGAAACGTTGGCTTAAAATTAGAGAATAATTATTGGTCCTAATCCGACAACCTCTCCACCACCTATAAATATATATATATATATATATAAATATATATATATATATAATATTTTTGAGATATTGGGGGACCATGACCAAGACATACCAATTTTTCTTCAAAATATTCCTAAAAGTTAATTGTGGTCCAAACATACTATGGTGGCATGAGTTGAGGAATGGGAAAAATAAAATCAAGTTGCTACAATACATTCAGCTATGCATTTAACGAAAGAGTCGAGAAGTGTTCTCATTTCCAAATTCTCCAGTCGGAATAATACACGTTATATGTTATATATGACCATTAAATCCGGATGAAGCCTAAATCCACATGAATTTATCGAAACTCAAGCACATTCAGATGTATCTTGGGCAAATAAAGGAGTTAAGTTCTCGCTCCCAAACATATGATTAATCACACAAGACTGAAGCTTCCTAATATCGGAGCCTCAAGGGAATATAAGCAAAAGGCAAAGTGGGTGATTAATAATCTAGACTGAGTGGGAGTTATCCGGTTTCATCCTCTAAGGAAATGAAGCATATATGCAACAAACCGTTCAAATCTGAGCTTTGTGTCTATACATAGTAGTCTGACCACCTTATGGTGTTTTCTCTGTGATCCATGGCAGACACAGCCACGTGCTCAACCGCATCAATTTCTACTGATTTCATTATGATGTGCACCGATATCTTCCTATTAGCAATCTCCAGTTAATGTGTTGATGATGAAATAAAGTTTTTGAAAGCTCGACAATTTAACAAAGAGACTTCATTACATCGGTCATTTTCTATTGACTGCAACCTCAAAAAAACATAAAAATTGTTTTTTTGTTTTCTAAACCTCAGGTTTCTTTAACTAGTCCAATCAAGAGACTACCCTATGCTGACATCTGTTGGTGACCTATTAATGTGCACGAAATTTCGTGGCATTAAAATTCCACGATAACAGATCTAAGCTTCACCGCACAGATTACAGGTGTGACTATCTATAATTTGATGCTTTTCTTATAAATATATATATATATATATATATATATATATATATATATATATATATATATATATATAGAAAGAATTTAGTGGACAGAGCCCTCAGAGAAAAGAGTTAACCGTAGACACGTGTTTCGGGCTCTCGGCCCTCATCAGTACGGTGGAGAAGTGCGAGGATGAACAACACTTGGTAGAAAACGACAAATCAGCGGAGTCAACAAACAGAAGTCAGCCGCTCATTTGTGGTTTCGGTCAGCATACCCTGACTTCCAGGGCAACAACCAACGTCACCACGGAGGCAGCTATAGCTACCTGCGTGACATCCGAGTCCAGGAATATATATATTTATATTCACATATATATACATATATATATACATATATATATATACACATATATATATACATATATATATATATATATATATATATATATATACACATATATATATATGAAAGAGAGTAATCGAGGGAACTGTTAAAAACAAAATGGAAAGAATTCAGTGGACATAGCCCTCAGAGAAAAGAGTTAACCGTAGACACGTGTTTCGGGCTCTCGGCCCTCATCAGTACGGTGGAGAAGTGCGAGGATGAACAACACTTGGTAGAAAACGACAAATCAGCGGAGTCAACAAACAGAAGTCAGCCGCTCATTTGTGGTTTCGGTCAGCAGACCCTGACTTCCAGGGCAACAACCAACGTCACCACGGAGGCAGCTATAAATATGTGTATATATATGTATATATATATGTATATATATATGTATATATATATGTGAATATAAATATATATATTCCTGGACTCGGATGTCACGCAGGTAGCTATAGCTGCCTCCGTGGTGACGTTGGTTGTTGCCCTGGAAGTCAGGGTCTGCTGACACCAATGACTACTCTGTTTTGACTCCGCTGATCGTTTCTAGTGTATTATCCTCACTTCACGATGAAACCAACTTCTACTTCCTTTTGACTTCCTAAATTCTTTCCATTTTTTAATTATATTTTATATATATATATATATATATATATATATATATATATATATATATATATATATATGTGTATATATATATATATATATATATATATATATATATATGTGATATAATATATATATATATATATAATATATATATATATATATATATATATATATATAAATATATCTTCTGGTCTTCCTGGTTGTTTCCGTCTTACATATTATTGTGTCGCTTTGCCTGTTCTGTTACTTCGTACAATTTATTTCTTGATAATATGATATTTTTGCAATTATTAATTCCCATGCTTCTGATATCTTTTCGTACCTGGTCTTCCATAATTTTTTATTATTCTTTCCAGTTCTCTTTTCTGTATGTGTCCATACTGTTGAATTCATTGGATGAACTTAAGTTTTATTTTGAAGACACTCAGTATTTATTTTGATCTTTTAATGTCGTTATAATTATCAAATTTACTTTCAATATATGTATGTCAGTGTAGTTTTGAACTATTATATCATTATATATTCAGTATAATCGTGGTTCATCATTCTTCAGTATTCTACTCCTTCTGTTCTGGCCTCAAGAATATTCTTTGTATTTTGCGTTCAAATATTCTTGGGTTTTTTCTGTATTCATACATTAGACCAATCAATAGAGATTTTTTCGTGACAAAAATACTACCAGGAAACCGACTGCGCCATCATACGAAAAACGGTCCGTAATTATATCCAGTTATGTTTCCTACACTGAAAAAACCAGGAAAAATCAGCGTATTGAAAAAAATCCATTATTCTGCCACTTTTCGAAATGCAGTGCAGGCTTTCCACGACATAATGGTTATGATATGTACTTTGTGTGTGAGAAATTAAGGCGCTGTCGGCTCATTAGTTTTGGCATAATCTGGGTGCTCCATAGGTGGTCCGATTTCAATTTTCCTAAAAGATTTTGAGAGAAGAAGTATAGTACTACGAAATGAATATTCTCATTTTGCGTTTAAATGCTGCGAAATAGGTGAGAAATACTTGCAAACATGACCGAAAACCGGCAAGTGCAGAAGCGGCTCAGGAGTGGGGGTAGAGCAGCAGATTCGTGCACGTGCACGTGCAGCGCGCTTGTATTATTATACCCCACTCCTGAGTCGCTTCCATGCACTCGCCGGTTTTCGGTCATTTTTGCAAGTATTTCTCACCTATTTCGCAGCATTTTAACGCAAAATGAAAATAGACGTTTTGTAGTACTATAATTCTTCTCTCAAAATCTCTTAGGAAAATTGAAATCGGACCACCAGGTCTGCTGCAATAAAGTGCGTTAAAAAATTCAGATGGCAATTATGCCAAAACTAATGATCCGACAGCACCTCAATTTTTCATACATAAAGACATAGTAATCACTACTTTTTCGTGGAAAGCCTGCATTACAACTCAGAAAGTGGTGGAGTAATGAATTTTTTTTAAAACTCTGGTTTTTTCTGGTATTTCCAGTTTTTCTCGCTTACTAATAATCCGATCAACTTGTCCATTTAGGGCATCTATATTGCTTCATGAGTTTTCATGTTACAAGCAAAAAACGAAAAAAATAAATTGTTGCATTTAATTGTTTATAACAAATTAAGCAATGACTGTTAGGAATGGGAAACATAACAGGATATAACTTCTTTTGTATGATGGCACAGTCGGTTTCCTGGTAGTATTTTTGTCACAGAATCAATAGAGCAGAAAATCTCTACTGATTGGCCTACATATCTTCTACTCACATTCAACAGTAAATTTTTGCCAACATTTCGTCCGACATTCAGAAATCTAAAAAAGAAATGGCAAGTGGAGGTAGAAGAGATACAGTTTTACCTGATGTTCCGAAAGAAATGTAAGCAGGGAAAATAATGAATTAGAACGAAATGAGATCATAGATTAGCTTCGAGTTATAAATGAAAATAAAATCGAAGCAATGGAAGTAGTGAAATCAAATATATTAGATCATAAGGGAATATCAGAGAGACAAGAAAAACAATGAGGGTGATACTGGCTGCCAACGGAGAAGAGAACATAGAGTTACGAAAAATAGGTGGAGGGAACAAATAGATAAAAGGAATATGGAGGTGCAAGAAAAGAAAAATGAAGTTGGCGATACGAATGAATGGAGCAGAAAAAGTGCGATCACATAGTCAATTTTGATAGCATGTACATATAAACAAGCTCATTAATAATGCCAAGAGATTATAGCCACGATTCAAATATCTCAAGCATTACTAAGATCGAACAGTTGCTTGTGATTTACTATTCATCAGTACAGAGTCAGCTGTGCTATTGAATCTCAGGATGGAGAGGTGTAACTGAGGTTCACTTAGAGAGTCTTACCATTATTCAGAAACGATTCTTCAGGATAATACACAATGGAGATCGAAAATATGCGGGGAAATCTTTATGATTGAAGTAAAGTCATGGATGCGAAACAAACATTTCCATGACCTATCTCAAAAATTTAAAAGGAATACGGAAAGAAGATATTTCACTAGAAATGAATAAAACAAATACCACAACTTGGGAAATAAAAAAAAATTTATCAAAAAGTGGAGCTTGTCTCCAATTACCGTACAAAATTCATGCGTATTCCAATTTCAACCTCTATGCTTATTTTCCATATTAATGGAATATATTCGAAATAAACTCAAATAACTTTGAGGTACCAAGACCTGAAAAACCAAAGATCAATACATTAAGCAAACCAAATATGAATGAATGTAAAGGTATTGGAACTCATGTTTTGTTGAAACTATACTGAAACATATCAATTAATTAAAACTCCTATTGTTATCAAATTACATATCAGCCCTAATGACATTAAGCGTAATCAACCCATTCAAGACATATGCCGATACAATATCTAGGCATTGTCATGCCAGTTTCAACTATCGATATGCATTTCCCGTCTGAGCGAGCATAATGTGGTATTGAAACGGAGAAAATCAGTTGATATATGTGGAGACAAGTCTATTCAATTATGTACTACGGCCCTTCATTCAATAATACAGTTAGTGCCTGTGAAACTTACGATCAACGTTGGGGAATTATGGTTTGCGATAAAATTTTCAGAATTGAAGCGACAAAGTGAATTTTGTATGTCCATGTCACTTTGATGTTTTATTCGGTCGAACACTTCATGGACGCTCTTTGAATGTTGATTAAAATGGACTTCAATTTTGTTTGATGGGATTAACTTTCAACAATTATCAATAGAATCGGATATAGTCACACGATCTAAAATTATTGCGAGTTCAAAAATTATGCACAGAAAAAAAAAATTGAATTGGAGGATACTCATCTACACCCAGTTGTCATTTCGGGAAATTAATCAGTCTTCGTTTTCAAAATCTGGGAAAGAAAGAATTAACACATTGCATATTGAATATACAAACCAACCGCCCATACGTTAAAAACTAAGATAATACCTTATGTCCCCGGATAATCTGGAAAATTGATAAGGATTGGCGATTGTTAACAAAAAAAACTTTTAAAACATTGAGATAAACCATACATCTTGTCGTGCGGCAAAAGTTATATCGGAGAAAGATCAAGACTATCAAAAGGGCGTCAAAATGAACGACGAAAAAAAATTTATTTGGGAAAAACTAAGGCTTCGTTTCAACTCTGCCATCCAATATCAAACGAAAAAGCCGACTTTCCCAGAGTGGAATCTAGATCAGCTTTGATGCTGGTTGAACTGATGCCTTCCAACTCCAAGTATTGTATCACATAACGATAACTAATTCTTTCAGTTTCACAAATTCACTGGTAGCGTTCACTATTGATGGCTGCCAAAAAATACTAAACGCCGTAGCGTCATCAAACTTCAAACTTAAACTTCCTTCTTGGAGAAGAAACAGAGAGAAATAGAAAATAAAATTCTGCAAATAGAACTCGAAATGAGGAATGCAGAGTTGGATAGTACAGAAGAACAATCCGATGACCTGTCTTTGCCGAGAAGTAACCCAAATGCAGTAATGGAAAGGTAAACCCTTTGGTTTAATGGGTTAATTGAACAAATCCACCAAGAGAAGTACAGAATCCTGAAACCAGTGAAGAGCCTCGGAATGAAATATACCTGCTTTGCAAAACCATTTCAAATGTTGTGAAAACCATTACTCCATGTGGCCATGATAAATTATTGACCAGATATATTGTTTACAAAGATGTCTCTGTGTTCGGTGGTAACCCCGAGGATTGGCCTCTATTTTATCAAAATTTAAAAAAAATTACTGAATGTGTGACTACAATGATGATATTCTGGTGAAATTACAAAATTGAGGTGAAGCAAAGTCTGTTGTTTTAGGGGTTATTAACATCTAGTAATGTGAGTTTGATTACCACCAGGCATTTTCTAGGGATGAAAAGGGAGAAACATGAGTATTTGCCATTAAGCATGTCTTCAGGAGTCTATAGGAAAATTAGCAATTTTATATATTCAGATCTGATGCCCTCCTTCTATCTGATAAAAATGTTTAACAAAAAATCAAACCCATGAAAAAATCGACTAAAAAGCAAAAAATAAAATAAACCTTCTTAGTCTTAATGATAATTGAGCTCCTAAACTAATGTTAGTAACTAATTTTGAGTCGGCGCCAAACAAACAATTATCGAAGATCATCATATTACACACATTAGTTTAGGAGCTCAATTATCATTAAGACTAAAAGGTTTATTTATTTTTTACTTTTCAGTTGTTTTTTCGTCGGTTTAATTTTTTGTTAAAAAGTTTTTATTTTCCAATTTTTGTGGCTAAAATCTACTAATTACTACCTACTCAATTGTTGATTACTTCCAAAATACTTACTTACCTAGCTTACTTCAACTATTATTTATTAAATAATATGATTTCGTACTTTAACTATTTATTGCTATATAATATAAATTATTTTTGAAAGTTCTGGTTGGCTGATTTCATCACTCTGTATATAATTCCATCCTTTCATAGAATGTAATTATTTTGACGGATGTAGGAGGATCTGTCAATGTCAACTATATATGTGTGCCAATGTTCACAAGTGAAAAATCAATCATCCCCTATTTTTCAACCCATAGGGGTGGATCATTTCATTCCAAATTGGAATTTGATCAACTATGAGGTATACCCTATCTAAGAAAAAAAATAATCATCCAAATCGGAAAACCCACTACAAAGTTATGCCTGATAGAATCGGTTGACGGAGGGTGAACGATCAGATCAATATCCTTCATTTTGCTACCCTTAGGGATGGATTTTTTTGTTCAAATCCAAATGGGACCAACTTCGAAGTACACCCTATCCAATGAAAAAAGAATCCTCTTAATCGAACTGCTCTGTGAAAAGTTATGCGTGGTCATACATAAAAAAATAATATATTTATACGCGTCGACTAGAGAACCTCCTCCTTTTTGATTTCGTCAGTTAAAAATTAATTATAAACACTTCCCTGCTAGCCAGTTTGTGGAAAGAGACTAACTTCATGATAAAGGGGAAAGTTATGAAAAACTGCCAATGAAGATTTCTAAAAAATAAGTAAATACGTGGGTACACAGAAAAAAACAAATTATTAATCAAATAAAATTGTCGTATATGCACGACAAAATATAATCTCAGAATGAGTAGAATTATTTCTTGGTTTTGGATCAAATTTAAAGTTTCAATCAACTGAAACTAATTTGCATGAACCAAATAACTTATTTGACCAACTCTATTCATAACACGTTTTAGCAGAAATGTTGTTTCAACCATGTGATTATATTGTTGAATCGAATAATCAGATCTACAAAATTTGCTGATTGCTTTAGCAAAAATATTTATTCAACCAAGTATTTATGTCGAATTGATGAATTCAATAAAATGTCAATTCAACAAAATAAGCTGATCTCTCCACTGAAAATATGTATTCAAATGAGTAATCATTTTGTTTATGCACTGAATTGACGAATATGACAACAGAGCATGAGAACCTACACCAGAAATTCAAGTCCAGACGTCGTAACGATGATAAATTGGCTTTGCTATTTGGTAACATTATCTAAGTCAGGGCCAGATCTAACATATATAATTCCATTTTGTCACCGCAATATAATGATTCCCTCAATCGAATACACCTGAGTTTTGGGATGAATTTTATTTAGTCGGATAAAGCCAACAAGGGTGACCAAATAAATTTGCTTGAATTAACAAATCCTTTTTTCCGCGAACGGAAGCAAATTTTACTATCCAAGCAAAAACAACCCTCTTTAATGGATTGCAGAAACTGCCTAAGTAGTAGTAGGGATAATTTTAACAGGTCTTTCGCCCCTAGTATGTTCCTAGTAACGAAGCTATTTACAGCTTATATCTTGGAAGGATACGGTTGGAGAATTTTAAAAATCAAATTCACCTTGAAGTTCACAGACATATTTCCCGTGTGTCATCATAGGTAGATCGGATGTTACTACTATTCCCGAATACGTAATGGCATGCATAACCCGAGATCCCGCCGATATGTGCGGAGGCATCGCTATTCAATAATCGCATGTATACGGCGGGTTCGCCTTCACCGTATAATCCAGCAGACGTGCCGATCCAGAGGAATCGATATACCGGATCCGTAGGATAGATGGACAAAACATGCGAATCGCATGTTAAACTAGCATACACTACTCGCCATGACAACATTGCGGTGGTGTGGCGTAATCTAAACCCTTCATAGTGGTAATGTACAGGTGCGAAGCACTAGCCTACTTTTCACATCAACCTCACAAACTACATTTTGAGGCTCAACATCTGCTATTAATTATGACTTACATAATCTTTATACATTTTCAATTAATCATTGTTTACAACTAAATGCATCTAAGACTGATGCAATTATTTTTGGTAACAACTGATTCGCAGGTGTTTAAACAAGAATGCTCATCAAATATTTTAATTAATGGTCATACTATACAATTTAGCGAAAAAGTTAAAAACTTAGGAGTGTGGTTTGATGTAAACTTAAGATTTTCGCACCATATTAGTAACTGTTTACAAAAAGCTTATGCAGCACTAAAACTCATATTTCAATCTCGCCTCGTGTTAGATAGACCGGTTAAAATCCTACTATGCGATTCATTAGTATTATCTAAACTAAATTTCTGTGACATTTTATATAATTCTTGTTTAAATTCATTTGATATAAATAGAATACAAAAATTGCAAAATTTATGCCTAAGATTTATTTTTGGTATTCGCAAATTTGAGCATATCAGTGACACTCTCAAAATTACTAAATGGCTACACATGAAAAATCGCCGAGAATTGCATTCTACCATGTTTACATCACTCACTCAAGGAAATCTCTCCACCTTATCTATATTCCAAAATAAAATACAGAACTGATGTACATTCTCTAAATCTAAGACACAGAAATACTCTTACTATACCTCGCCACCATACTGAGTTTTTCAAACGATCGTTTTGTTATTGCATTGTTAACCATCTCAATAACTTATCTCACGATTTCAGTTATTCATCACTACATAAACTCAAACGGGTCCTATTTGACCATTATTTTTCTCAACAATAATTAAGTTTTTCGGATTAAAATATCTTCCCTTGGCTATTCAATGGATAATTAATCGCTAAACTAATATTCTTTCTCTATTAATTTAATTTATTTATTTATTATTCTATTTGCTGTCTTTGACTTCTTTTTTGGGATTAAATGGAAGAGCAGATGTATGTTAAATGCTAATATATATTTCATATTGTACTGTATTTATTATCACATACAAACTGAATCTCGCCCTAACTATATAAATAAAATGTAATTTTATCTTTCATTAATTAGTAATAAAGACATTTATTATTATTATCAGTATCTCTCCACTGATTTCTTAGAAGAAATATTTTCCAGGAAATCGAAAAAACTACGAGAAAATTGAAATAAGCTAGTGGAATGCATACGCTGGGCTTTGAATATTTTGCTAAGGAAGTAGTTGTTTTCTATGAGATATTACAAAAAATAGCTCCATTCTTGTCCTGAATTTATCCAGTACAGGATTTTTTTTCAAATATTCAATTGAGAATGTTTGCCTGTTCAATTGTTCTTCAAAATGCTTCCCATTCAACCAACTCTCTATCATTCACCGTTTCGAGAAGCCAAAAGTGTTATAAAATCGAAGAACCATGGTTTTGGCCAGATCTCGAGGAGTGAGAAAATATGTTTCTAATTGGATTTTTTATTCGAGTGAAAAACCTCCAAACGCATTCATTATTGACATTTTGAACTGAAGTAAATATTCCTAGTGTATATAGCTCTAGATCATTGATTCTTTTTTTTATTACAATTTTTGCTCCGTTGGTGGCAAAATCGCATTTCCTCTGTTTTTCTTCACACAGGTCTTCTCAGTGCTGATTCTCAATCATGCTGTTCAACTTGTTTGCAATAATTGATAATCCTTCCCAACTATAAATTGAATAGTTTGGATAGTTTTTTCATGGCAATTTTGTTGAAATATCAGCACAGCTATCTGAGAACATCAAAAGAGAGATCAGCTTGTCTCATAGGCATCCATACATCCATGATTTAAATCAAATATATTCGACAAAAAACTCCTCATTGTCATACAGGATCAAATGAAAACTATATGAAATGCAAAGTTGTTGCAGATGTGGACATGAATCTGAAACTATTTCACTATCTAGGTACCTACAGCATATTACATTACGGCGAATAAAGATGATGAATTTTCCATTCATATTAGTTATCTCATAAATTTTTTTTATTGAAACTCGAAACTGTATAGCATGAAGATCATTTCAGTAAGGAAATAAAACTTTCGCTCTGTGGGTCCCTGATATTGTCAAGTATTGCATAATGTGTCGTCTGTAACAAATAAAGACGGAAATACTATACCGTAAATCCAGTATACATACCTCAGAACCAGCTACACACTGCTCATGAAGTAATCAAACAATCCTGACGGTTGAATTTTAAATCGAGATTCTACTTGAGTATGCCTTGTTTACTCTTCACAATGCATTCCAAAACTATTCCCGCATATCTGTGAACGAAACTTCTGAAAGGATATATGATTTCCAGAAGGAAGTAAGATTTTCAAAAGGAAGTAAACCCTTCATAACAACTGGCCTTTCCAGAAACAATTTTCATCTAGCGATGTTAAAGTCTACAACTCCCTGAACAATCTGATTCGAAAATTAACTTCATTTTATAGTTTCAAAAAATATGTGGATATATGGTGTATATTGGAATGTGAAAATAATAAAGTTATTGAATTAACATAACAAAGCAACAGGTGTAATAAATAAAAAATCCACTTCGAACTTGAAATTTCCCACGACGAATACAACGCCGAATCAGATCCAATGAAAAACAGAACCAGGGAAAGCAGAGCACAGCGGAATTTTCCGAAATAATTCCAATGAGTTTTTCATGTCGTGCATCCACTAGAACTTTTGTATTACTATATTTAAATTTAAAATACCACCGGCCAAATGTGTCTGGAGAACTGTTAGTTCGTGAGAATAATTATGAGCTATTTGATACAAAATAATTTTCAGATGTAACAGTTGAATTCCTGATTATCAATTTTTTCCACTCCAAAAACTAACTTCAAGTTATTTCATCAGAATATTAGAAGCATTTGTAAAAATTTTGATGACCGAACATATTACTAAATCAAATAAACTGCGAATTCCACTGCATTATATTAACAGAAACATTTAGAAATGATCTCACATATATTCAACTCAATAACTACATGTTCTATAAGGAGATATCAACAAAAATGATGGAGTGATTGTGAGTATAAAAAAACACTCAAAACTTTTTCGGAAATGTACCCTATTGTGCAGTGCAGAGCAATAAGAACAAAAATACACCTGAGTAATTCCCAAACAATATTAATTTCTGTTTATAGACCCCCGATAACCGATATTGAAGAATTCGTCTCAGCGCTTACCAAGTACCTAGAACAAACAAAAAGCATATCAGGGTCCAATCATTCCTTTGTGGGTGACTGAACGAGCATGGATTCGTTTCACTGATAAATAAAATAACAAGACGAGAATACAATTCTGGTACTTGCATTGGCCCCATATTTTTGAAAACTAAAATTAGTGATTTGGAAACTAAATGTCTTCCAGCCACCTTAGATTCTGTAATAACCGACCACACAGCCATAATAGCCCTTATTCCCGTACACTTAATGTTGACAATAATCACCCTAGAATAAAATGCCACACAAACTTTTAAATAATATTTTTAGAACCATCAATGGGAATAGTATTACCAACTTAAAGAACCAAACAAGATACTCGAATATTTAACAATGTACTAACAACATCACTGAAGCGTTACACGATATCACAAAAATAAGTAAAACAAATAATAAAAGGAAAGAGTGGATTACAATAGGATTAATGAAATCAGTGAATGAAAAAAACTTGTTATATTCACAACATAAAATAAATCCAAACGACTTGGATTTGAAAAACAAATACACCCAGTACAAGAAACTAGTGAAAAGACTAACTATTACAGAAAAAAAATAAGAAAATTTAAACAAATTTTGGAAAATTTTAAATGGTATCAACACAATAAAAACTCAACAGAAATTGAAAAAACCGGGAAAAGTCAGAGATAGCGAATGGATTCAAATATCAAATATCGGAACACATTGGCACACAAAATATAAAAAACCAAATCTCAGAATCCGCGAAGAAATATTGAAGAAAACTCAATATCAATAATGCCAACATCAGAAGAAGAAATAAAAAATATCATCAAAGAACTAAAGACAAATAAATCCCCTGGATTAGATGGAATGCGAGCAGAACTTCTGAAATATATTGTGGATGCGATAGCATTGCCTGAATGCCATATTCAACTCTGGAAATTGTCCTGATGGTTTCAGAAAGACAACTGTTACTCCTATATTCAAGAAAGGGGACAAAAAATACATGAACAATTACCACCCAATCTCATTGATAACAGCGTTAACTAAGATATTCGAAAAAGCCTCCGCAAACCGCCTAGAAAAGTTTTTCACGAAATATAATGTCATTTGAAAAAATCAGTTCGGATTAAAAAAAAAACAAAAAACTCACTCACTAGCGAACTGTACAAAAAATCGACAAAAATAGACCATCATTATGCATTTTTCTGGATCTGACAAAGGCTTTCGACACAGTGAATCACACACTGTTGCTGGAAGTCTTGGAGGATGAGGAGCTATGTTGCGGTGTTCTACAGGGTACCGTTCTCGGACCAATCTTATATAGCACCCAGATTATACAATTTCCTACCAAGTATGTACAAAGCATATTTATATCACTGAATTCATTCAACCATTAAAAAAAAAACAAACATTTTAAATTTATTATTGAACCAGATCCAGTAGAACATTTATAGGAACCTGATGGTTACTCTTACTTACCTCCGGACATGCTATAATTGTAATAGATTACATAACCCATAAACAAACCAGGACGGGTTTTGAATGGGGGATTCATATATATTATGTGTAATAACAATTTTAATTTTTCATTTCTCTACCACCAAACTATGCTTATAATTTATATCTAAATATTTATACTTTATATTTGAATATCTATACTTGAATAAACATTATTATTATAACTATCATAACTGATGAGCGGATAGTTATTATTAACAGTTTTATTTCCAATAATCGCCCTAATATAGATAAGAACCCAAAAGTAGCCTTCCTGATAGTTACAATATGGGAGGTTCAACATAACCTAAAAGAATAGTGAATATATAGATTTGGGTGATGATTATGAGCTTTCAAGAGAAGGATCATCAGCTCCATTTATCGGCCTCAAACCTGCTATGGGAGTACCAAATCAGCACTGAATTGCAGAAAACAGGCAAAATACGGACAATCAAAATTAAGCCCGACATAAAATCATATAACGAATAAACAAATGACCTTATCAAGATATTACAGGGGCCATTAATGTAGTAAATAGCGCAAAGCTGCAGTATCCTCCAGAGGAACACCACGAAAAATTGAATATATTGAGCTTCGGGTTCACAAATTGGTGTTACAAAAATTTTTGGTGGTGAATACGAAGAACAATGTTTTGATGCAGTTTTATAGCAGGACCAATAGATGATTTTCGGTTAGGGTAAAATCGTCAGATAACACCAAATTTCTCGGTACTTATATTGATAGCAACACGACCTGGGAATCAAGTATAATTCATTCCAGTAAAGGAAGTTAACTGTGGATACTATGCACTCAGACAGTTGAAGTCCATTTTCAATAAGAAACAACTTTTAAATGTATGCAGTCATCTGAATTTATGAATGGAAAGAGAAAGTTGGATTTATTTTTCGAAATCAGTCCGCTTTTGATTTGACATAAATGTAAGAAGAATAGAAAAATTACATTTATTATTTGATTCGAGGCAACAAAAATATAGGAGTATATTGATTTCTTTGAAGATATGAAGAGATCTTCAAAAAATAAGTCGGGAAATCATCTGCGTTTGAAAAATTACTCAATGGTAATATTCATGAAAGGTTAATAAGTCAGTAATACATTTTTGTCGACGGAAATATATTTCTAATATCGATTGGATTCTATACAAAAACGTTAATACATTAAGTAGACTCTCCTTTTGAAAAGTGGGGAAGTTTGAACGAAGGAATATGTTGGAAATATTTCTTGAGGAGGTTTTTCTAATGTATGCATATTTCCAGCTTCGTTTCCATCGATATTCCATTCAAAGAAAAATTTACATGTGACTTCTTTCAAGTAAAACACCAATAATGCATCACAAGCAATTTCCCGTAAGAATGTTCAGGAACAAGGTATTTCCTCCCGCCTTTCAAACGGTTTGCTGTAATCTGAATTCTGATCGTTGCGATAACGTATACTCACACACGAATATGCCGCAAATGCGCGCTTTTGATTTGTAAAACTTTATGAATAATTTAAATATGCAAAGTGCAATCAGATTTCGACGACATCTTGGTAGCTGACGCTGGGGAATAGCTTCAACCGAATGGTGTGCCCCCGCATTAATAACTCTCCCGCCGTTCACGAAATGTGATACATTATTCAACCGGGAAAATGATTCTCAAATCGGAATTTCAATTCCATACGAAGTACTTGAACTGCTGATCCAGGACATTCAATATAGATTATACCGAAAAAAATATTGGCTTAAAAGTTAAAAATAAATTATACTTTAAAAAACTAAAAAGACAACACGCTTATATAGCAATAAAACCCTTATTACACTATGCCTTTTTCGTGCCTATTTTTGTGCTAATTTTCATGGCTATTTGTTGGCTAAATTTCACCAAATAACTGGCACTATTACACCGTGCCTTTTTGGTGATTGTTTCAGGCGCTAATTTCAGAGCTGCAAACCTAAGGAAAATTGACATTTACCTTAAATGATTGAGTAATTTAGTAAACCTGGACTATTTGTTTCAACTTTTTCCTTACCTGGTACAAGATTTTTTCTTCTTTTCTGTCATACTGAACAAAAGGAAAACTATGTGATTAATTTCATTGGTTTGTTGGTTATGTTAAGTCCAATAGATAATTATTGTTTTGGCAAACCTGACATTTCCACAAACGTCCTTGAAAACCCCTTGATTCAGGCGGAAAAAATAGAACCAGTCCTATTTATTTTCACGCCTGAAACAATCAACAAAATAGCCACACGCGCATGCGTATTTGTTTAAAATTTCAGCCACCGGCAGTCAGGCACGAAAAAGGCATAGTGTAATAAGGGTTTAAGGACTAAAAGTTGGAAATAATAAGAATAAAGTCATTGACCAAAAAATTTTCTCTTATGTAAAAAAAGCGTGGGGTGCTCTTTACTCAGTTTTCATAGTGATATTAAGATATCAGCATCCCACGCTTCTTTCACATGAGAGAAAATTTTTTGGTCAATGACTTTATTCTTATTATATTTAACTTTTTAGTCCATATTGCTACAAAAGCCTAAAAAGAACAAGGGAGAAAATTTCGATTGATTCATCCACATAAGATGAAGTTATTACAAAATTGTGGCGGATGTTCTGAGATTGACCAGTGCATTTGCCATATATTCGAAATGTAAATTATGCCGAGAACGATCAGTTCATCTTTTGTTACGCCACTGGCCCTTTATCGAGGGAACACTCCTTCAAAAAAGACCAATAAACGCTAAGGAATTTTCAAATATTATGAATTGATCCCTTGAACTTGATCACTCCTTTGTTGTTAGGTTGATAATTTGAGTAATAAGAGCATCGACTGTCTGAGGATGGTCGAACCGAGATTATTTCTCGAGAGCGGCCTTCAAGAAATATCCCTTTCTCTCAATACAGGGAATTTGGGGCGTTTAGATAGAAGCACGTACCGATCTCAGAAAGATTGTTAAATAAGGCACTTGGGAAAGCATTAGAATAAACATATATATTCAATAATAGTAACATAGCATTTCCATCAGTTCTATATACTGATAAAAACGATGAAATAGTCAAAGAACAGTTGAGATTTTACATTAGGTCAGTTTTTGGCATTCTCAGAGTCAGTTGGCTGAACATAAGTAAAAATGCCATCAATTGTTAGAGACTATTGATAAATATTATTTGAAATTATGGGAACATGAAATATGGAATCATTTAAAACATATAAAAATTAAAAATGATACAATTTGCCCAACATAAACCAGAAAAATATATGAACTTACTCCAGAACATCAGGTTTCAACACTTATTCACTCGATATTTGTTTTACACAATATTAGTTTAATTGTATTACTATTTTAATTATTTCTGCGACAGTTGTTTATTTACTTTTATATCGCACTGTATATTAGACTGTAGTTGTATGGGTAATGTTTGTCTATGAGAGCATGAACTATCGTTAGAGGTTTTCGGTGTCTTATCTCGTTCTTGAAGCATTGATATCATAATTTTTATTAATGGTATATACTGTTTAACTGTGTATTCACTTTGTGAAGTCATTACTCGTGCAGTTCCGGTTCGACTTGATTGGAGTTCTCTTTCTTAATAAATTCGCAATTTCACTGCAAGATGATTACTTGTCAATAAACTCATGACTGATGACTGTTGAAGTCAAGAGCTGTTACTTGGTTGATAGCTACTGCACTTCTATATCTTATATGGTTATATGATTAGTATTTGAGCACTTCTCATCTTTCTGCACTACATGTTAATCGAATGAAAGTTCAAACACCTCTGAGAGGACATGTTACTTGTGCGACTTCTGTTTACCGAATCATCATTGTTTGTTTGCGGTTTCGCGCTTTTATATGATCTCCCCTTCCTTGTATCGTTCTTTGTTGGCTCGCAGGGTTACATTCCTAACGTTAGTTATCTTCTACGTGTCATAATAAATCACCTTCTTAGTTATTAATGGTTCGTTACGGTAGCCGAAAGAATGTAAAAATGAATGATTAATCTATTTCGTGGTCGTATTGCATTAATGAGCTGTCAAAACCTATAATTTATAGTTTATTTGCTTACGAATGAAGTTCCTCAGATATGCGTAACTCGGAGGGTGATGAGTTGCTGATAGCTGCGTTATAAAAGGGTGACTTTTTTATATGCATTCCCGGGCTTGCAGGTTTATCTATTTTTAACGTTCCCTTGTTTATCAGTTGGGTCAAGTATTTGATTTCAAAATTTATTTTCATTTCCAGTAAATTATGTTTTCTGGCCATAGGGTTCATATTTATTAATAACTTGTTGTTTCTTATGTTTGTTTTTCTGTACTTATGGGGCTATGACTCTTTGACTCGGGGTCTCCTATTACTATTACTAGAATTTTATCGGGGATGACATTCAAAAGACGCACCAGAGCTTATTCCGCCCCTAAACTAAAGCAAAATTGCGAGTATTTCACCTTCCTGCCATGGATGACAGTTCATCAAATTTGTTCGAAATTTTGAGTATTTCTTCAAGCTGAGGCATAGAACTACGATTCTAAGTTCTACGAAATGCGGTAGGAGGAATAGCTGGGTTTAGTTACCTTAGGCACTGGGAGTCTAGGGAATTACTCTTTTTTCTGCCATTTGGCAGGAGCATGTTCACTTGAGCCATCATTCTCTTTGGTTCTAGCTGATAATAGAGAACTTACAGCTGGAATTTTGATCAGGTCATCTCCAATGGAGGTAAGCAAAATGTCCAGTACTTCCAGTAGATCGACCCTCGAAAAAGAACCGATCTCTGCAAGCACCGATTCCATGCAGGCCAGATTGCAATTTCCAGCGGGTTGTCAATTTCTACTAGGTTGTTTGTAGTTCAATCTTTAATTGGGTATGCCAGGGGGTTCGTTCTCCACTCTTCTGGGGTACAAGACCTCTTTTAGACTGGATAACGCTTTTAAATCACTAATTAACTTTGGAGCGATTTTTCACACGACTGTCCACGATCTAGGCAGGTTCGGACTTTCATATCTTTGACATGTAAATGATTTTTTTCTGACGATCTCGGTGGGAATACCAGGTCATAGCTATGAAATTATTGTATTGTCATCGGTTCTTAATATTTAAATAATCGGACTCTGAAGGGGTGAAATTAATTTCAAAGATTCATTACTACATTCATACATACATACAGGTGAAGCTAATAAGCGTGTATAATTATTTTATATAAGAATAACTATAACTATAATAGTTCAGTTCAGTGACCAATACATTCAGATTATTTCCCATCGTTCAAGACAACCTACTTAAGTTTGTTGAAATATTCATTATGGCCATCACTGGCCATTAAACTATATATGATACTATTGTAAAAACCCTTATAGAAAAAAAAATCCGAAACAGAAAATTTGCATTTTTATTTAGATAGGTTTTCCTAGTCATAACTGGAACTCATATGTATAAATGAGAAAAAGAAGACTATTTCCCAAAAAATTATGAAGTGATTCCTGGTAGATAGTCCTTTTTTTAAAACGTTATTTTTTGTCTCACTTATCTATACCTATATGTTATAACAAAGAACTAGCTGGATGACAATGTATATTTTATCTTTCAAGTTAGGGCCCATTCGCAATATTTATGAAATGTAGTTAAACATCCGGCGTTGGCATAATGCGGGGCAAAAAGTTGTTTTCATTTTCATAGAGATATCCCCTGCAAAAACTTTCGTTTCCAATTAGCAATTGAGAATGTTTCCCTTGAAAAAATATCATTTGTTTAAGAATGATTATTTATTTTCAACAACATAATTATAACTATATCTTTTACATATTTCATTCTTTCACTATTCCAGGGTAAATTATTCCCAGTGAATTATTTTACTGGGGAATTTGTTGAAATATATCAACTCCATTGAATTCTAATACTATACCCAAAAAAAGACATAATTATTGAACAAATTTCTGAGTTATGTTAACAAAAAAAGTAACAGCTATCAACAGTAAGAGCCAATTTGAACTTCAATAACATTTCGGCAACCAGGAATAAACAAGAGATCGTTGGCGAAGTGAAAAATACGGAAAAATAAACCAAAACATGTATTAGATAAGGAATAGTGTTCCATACCAGGGCAACTATAACTTAATTAAACCAAGATATTCTCAGGCCACTTTAGTCTATTGCATTATTCGTGGCAAAAAGCATCACCCAAAGTACCCACTACATTGTTTATTGAAACAATTGAAACTAAGATGTCTAAAAACCCTGGTGAATGAACTGATTCGATATTGTTTGGATTTTCGAGGGGACACCACCTATTACTTCAACAGAGCTTCTCTCTCTGTGGTAGTCTGTGGTAGATGGCACCGTCCAAAAATGTTTGTTTATATTCTCGCTTAATGTCAGAACTTAATTTCTGACATCTGCAGCATCTTATATGAAATATTGTTCAATGTTTTGTAGGTATCTATGCGTTTTCCATCTCTTTGATTTGAAATCTTGCTTAGCTTATTCCTGAGTTTGTTCTTTAAAAAATCACTCGTTCATCAGTTCGTGAGGAATTGTTCATTTTCAGGTGTGGACAGTATAAAGCCGCAGATTCGAATATTCACCTGTATTCAGTACCAAAAGCAAGTACAAATCTTGACGAATTGACTAATAATGACATTTTCATAGTTCATCATATTGTATGCATTGAATTTTATATTTTCTGCAATTTGATGACAATTTCATTTCCAATTCTCCGTCTATCAAAATGCAGTTAACCTCAAATTCAAATGGTACAAAATATGAAAAACATCACGACAGTGCTTTCTTTGTGCAATGTTCGGGGGCTTCTAATTCTAGCTTTGCTATTGGTGAAGTTTGACAGATGTCTCTTTTCAACCAATAGCAAAGCTAGAATTAGAAATATACCCTGTTACTGAATTGAAACTAAAACGAAATTGGCGCCATCTGACACGCTAGTAATCTCAATTATCAAGTAGGCCAAGTGTCGCCAAGTCGATCCGGAACTTCTGCAGGTATAAGTGCAAGCACCAGGGTTTTTAGACATCTTAATTGAAACATGTCGCCATACATTTCCACTATCACCGATAGACGTCTAATATACTGGACACGGCATGAAAAAAATCCTTCGATTTCTAAACTGTTGGAGCTAACCATTGTGCAACTTTTTCATGATCCTTCTTTCACAGGTTGGCAACTTAGCGAACGACGGCTACAAATTGGGCAGGCAGATGGGAACTTGCAGCAGAGAACCACCTGAGATAATGAAGAGTGGTGGAGGATGCGGATTGTTCAGATACGGTGGCCCAACAGCCCCTTCATTCACATCGCCATATCCTTCTGTTTGCTCATCGCGAAATTACTGATGGAAGCCAGGCTAATTGAAGCGGGTTTTCTACCTCAAGGTAGGTGCAAACCCCGAAATCCCGTATTCACAGAAAGTCTAGTATGATTGAATCTCTTTAACTTGTTAAGCTAAAGCTAACCTGCTTAGAAAGCTTATTCAACTTGATTCCGTGTTAGGTTAGTTTGGGCCCTTTGATTTAGGTTAATTAGTCATTGGGTTGATTTTCATGGAGAACGAGTCATGCCCAATTTTGTAGGTAAAGCAATACGCATAATTTCTATCAACTCGTATTAATTTGTACTAGGTCAAGTTACCAGAATCCAAACAGTTTTGTGTTGGAGAGCATTAATTTCTCCGGCCAATAGGTATGTACAGACCTTGTCAACGGATTATACAGGGTGTCCCTGGACTTCCTCTTTTCCTCTCGGGAATGTATAGATGGGATCAAAATATCACCAGTACTTCATATAACTTTTCTTCCTAAAAGCCTTCGTTACCAAGTTACGGGCCCTCAAAGTTACAAAATGAAAAATGTTTTTCTTTGATAACTTTCAAAGTGAATATTCAAAATCATTTAAATTTTGGTGATTGACTAAACAAATGAATTCTTTCGATGAGCTCTCATGCAGGAGTCAGTTGTTTTGCTACAAAGTCAGGAACGGACTACCCTTGATGGTCCACACCCCAAAAGTTCGAAATGACTGGGATTTGTCAATATGTTTTAACAAAACAAGGTTACATGGACAATTTCCTGAATAAAAGTACTCGTGTGGAAAATCGATCGAAGCAACGATTTTTGATAAAAATGCATTTCTGTTCGACGACATCCAACCTGAGATGTCTACCATTATTCGTAAAGATTAATTTGTAATGAAAATAGAAATGATAGGTACAATGTTCATAACCACCACTCAACAAAACAAAATCGCATTCCAGTTGTCATTTTTTATCCACACTAATTTTATTTCTTTCTACAAGGTGTTTTTGTCAACATCTGTGGAAGAAATGGAACATAAATTTATTCACCGGATATTTTTCACCCATTCATGTGCAGCCGTTTTTGTAGTTTATTCGTTTGCTTTTATTAGTTATGTCTTCCGATGTGCATTTTTCAGCTAAATTTATCTTCGGGTTAAAGATTTTCTCCCATGAAATTATACTTATCAGTGAAACTCCTCAACATTTAAGCTGTGAATACGAATTTGCAACATCCAAATGTTGAGTTTCATGAGATTCAGATAACACAACACGAAACGTGCTTATTCCACGCGTACATACAAAATATGGACTGAATTCGATATTTCATAGTGGAGTAGTTTGTTAGTTTAGAAACACCACGAATCTACATAACTTGATATTTCATTTGAGAAAATATCTACATTGTGAATGAAACTTTCAACTAGGTACTGTACTTTTTTTACGACTTTATTTTAGCATATTTTGTATTATCCCTGTTAGAAATGTTGTTGAATTAACGTTAGCATTAGTATTTCCACTTTGAAAATTTTTCATTTCAAATAATGGTGGACGATCGGGTTTGATGTCGTCAAGTAAAACTGCATTTTCATTAAGTATCGTTGCTCCGATCGACTTTCCACACGAGTATTTTTATTCAGAAAATTGTCTACGTAACCTTATTTTGTTGAAAACTATTGAAAAATTATCTGTCATTTCAAAGTTTTGGGGTGTGGACCATCGGGTGTAGTCCGTTCCTGACTTTGTAGCAAAACAACTGACTCCTGCATGAAAGCTTATCAAAGGAATTCATTTGTTTAGTCAATCACCAAAATTTAGATGATTTTGAATATCCACTTTGAAAGTTATCAAAGAAAAACATTTTTCGTTTTTTAACTTTGAGGGCCCGTAACTTGGTAACGAAGGCTTTTAGGAACAAAAGTTATATGAAGTACTGGTGATATTTTGACCCCATCTATACATTACCGAGAGGAAAAGAGGAAGTCCAGGGACACCCTGTATACTGCTCATTTAAAGTAATCTAAAAACACTTCACTACGATTTTCACTATAGCTTTTTTAAGTGGAAATAAGCCTCAAAAAGATATAGTATAGCGAAACACGTGTCGTGGGTTTTATAAACCAATTTTTTGTGAAAATCGTAGTGTTTTTAGTTTACTTTAATTATGGATTTTCATCAAGTATCGGCCGCGTCTATTCAAAATACTGCTTATTTACTTTCTCGATGTAGTTGAGAGTTCAGTTTGCCTTCAGTCCATCCTAGTATATACATTAAACTCCGAAGCTGACTGAAGCAGTCTTTAACCATCATGAAATATACGAAGTAACAGTTAAATTTCGTTATTGAAGTTAAAAAAAAAATAACCCATCACGATCAATAATGGAATATGGTCGAGATGAAATACATATAATTAATCACTTCAACCTGAACATATAATTTGAATTCGCTGGGTAGTAAACTGAAATGTTCAGAAGCATTATATTGAAAACTGCTTGTGAATATTCGAGCATTTTTTAAAGGTCGTCAGGCTTGCCTGCGGGTATTCAAATCTTAGTGGTTATTGGGTAAAGTGCAGAATTTCAAGACTTGGTCACGATTTAGGCAACTTGATTCCTTCAAATTTAAGGTTACATGGTCGTAAATGCGAACACCAAACAGAAACTATTTTGTAGGTCGTAGGCGCAAATAATGTTCACTGTTAGAGCCTTCATACCATTTATTCAATATCAACTTATCTACTGCAATGGTTGATTATCCGGTGAAATTCACATATAAAAAGCGTAAACATCGGAGTCCAAGAACAGAGCGCTGTGGTACTCCGATATCGACTACTGATATCGGAGTACCAAAGTATTTCAACTTCGCATAGCTAATAGACGGAGAACTGACTACGTAAATATTAAGGTACAAAGGAAATTTTTACATAACAACCTTCCTCATTAGCTCACCAGTGTGTAGCTCTGCAGACAGAAGTCAGTTCCGGGAAGGGATGCGAGGGGGGGTGGTCAAAGATTCTTCCAGAGCGCATTCACATTCATTGGCACAACCCCTCAAAACACAAAACATTATATTCACAGAGCATGACTTGCTCCGTCTCGGCAGAAGGCTGCTGAAATTTTCTCTAAACCGGGTTTTTTGACGTACTTTTCCCAGGAAATGACTCAAATTTGTCGAACAAAAGTATTATATCAATTGTTTTATTAAGATCAAATTACAGATCTTCCTTATAAGCGAATCGCAGAAAGGGATATATAGCTCTATTTGAATCGAAATCATTTATTTTTACATGGGGTATCGCAAAACATTGCGAGGAGACCTCCTACTGCCTCTTCACGGGGGCGTACGGGGATTTTCCCCATCTTATCATTGAAAACCAGAATGAAAATGCATTGTAAATAATGAATGTACCATACTTAATGGATAATAAATATATTTTGGAGAAATTGGTCAAACGCGTTAAGTTTTAATCGAAATAACATCTTTGAGTGCAGCTCTGAAATTTTGTGTAGTTATAGTTTTTAACTGTAGAAATTGCGTAAAATTAGTCGGTCGGTGAAGTTGTAAGAAAATTGTTCAAATTTTAATGACAAGGTGCAGTTCTGGCGATTTTGTTTTAATATTATGTACGCCTTAAGAAAGCTGTGAGTACATAATTTGCCAGAAACCAAAATGATGGCTAAGTATACGAAAAATCATAATATCGCAAGAAGTTGTAAAACTTTTTTTGACAGTTTTGGCAATTTGTCTTTGTATTATTCAAACTTTCTTGTTTTCACTCGTTTTCATTCATTACTTAAGAAATACAGGGTAAAAATGGGATTTTCATTAGGTCTTCCTCGTCGCTGGTATAATCAATATCTGTTTCATCATCTAAAACATAAATTAACATTTTTATAAAAACGAAAGTAGTTGAATACTTCACCTTCACATTCTTCGTTATTTATATTAGTATCACATCTTTAACTGTTGACGGTAATTGTGAGCCATCAAACTATGGCTTGTTGATCTATCCAGCCACAATCAGTAGGTTCGAGATCTGTTGGAACTGCTAAATGTGCATTTGCCAGATATTTCCCCTTTCAAATTGCTGCTGATTGACAAGGTGGCAAACTTGATGCGTCGACATTTTTTAATATATGTTTTTATACGGTTCATTTACATTTTTTATTTTATAATTTCCCAAAGACATCTCGAATTGAGTAGGTACTTTTGACAGATTGTTTTTTTTTTCTTGATGTGATTCCTTATAGGTGGGTCATATATACCTTCTAATACTTGAAAATTTATAATGCATTTCATTCTGTATTCAAGAATAAAATGGAAAAACTCCCGTACGCCCCCGTAAAGAGGCCGTAGAAGGTCGCCTCGCGATGTTTTGCGATACTCTATGTAAAAATTAATTATTTCAAGTAAAATAATGTTATATATCCCTTCCTGCGATTTGCTTATGAGAAGATTTCTAATTTGATCATAATAGAACAATTGAAATTTACGCATTATACTTTCGTTCGATAAATTTGAACAATTTCCTGGAAAGAGTACGTCAAAAAACAATGTTCAGAGAAATTTTCAGCAGCCTTCGGCCGCTGCGGAGCAAGTCATGCTCTGTGAAAATGATGTTTTGTGTTTTGAGGGATTGTGAGGGTAAATGTTCTGAGGTAATATGTTTTGGTGACTTATAGAAGTTTTGTGGACGGTGGTGCCTTATAGAAGTTTTGTGGTCGATTTGAGTAATAGAAAATTGAAAAAAAATGCGTGACTCAGCTCGGGATCGAACTCGGGTCCTTGAAGTTATCTGAGTGCCGGGCGGCGCTCTGGAAGACCCTCGCTTCCCACCCCGGAACTATCTTCTGTCTGCAGAGCTACACTCTTGTCAGGTAGTAAGGAAGATTTCTATGTAAAAATGTTCTTAGTACCTTATCATTTTTAATTCACGTATACTATAATGTTGTGGTTCAATGTATAGATTGCATTACTGTATGTGATCCAATAACAAAATAAATGTTGGTTTGTTATCATCTGTTATTTATTATATTATTTTTCAAGGTAATATCATAAGTGCTAGGGGTTTTATCGCTTACATTTTTTTCAAATTTTCGAGGAAGCATTTTGCCTGGAAATTTTACTGTGTGGTTTGATCTTTGATAATAAGGCCACAAATTGCACGAGTTAAATTTCCTAGAGGCAAAATGCTTGGGGAAAAATTTCAAAATTTAAATCTGAATGAAACTTCATTCATGTTATGCTCGAATTTTAAACGTGGAAAGTTACAATTTTTCTCGTTCCAAAATTGAAGAATCGTGTCCGAATAATTACCGTTTCTAAATGCTTCGTTTTATAGATTCATCTATCCACAATGAACTTACCCAAAAACCTAATATATATATATATATATATATATATATATATATATATATATATATATATATATATATATATATATATATATATATATATATATATATATTAAACGAAAGAAAGAGAGATTTGTTACGATTCCAAGAAAGCCACCATCCGCCTACAGCTGTTTCATGGTTTCCCAATCATCAGGACGGCTTGTGGTCTTTCTCATATTCGTACCAAATCTCTCAGAGTGCTAATACCTACCGGCAAGTATGAAAATAGAGGTGACACCTATAATTTGTGGGGTGAAGCTTAGACCCAATGACGTGGAATTCAATGACACGAAATTTCGTGCACATCAATAGGTCATCAACAGATGTCAGTATAGGCCAATCCACGACACCAAAAGTCGTACTCCTAGTGCGTTCAGAGTAACGCAAAAGAAATAACAAAATAAAGAGAGATTTGTTACGATTCCAAGAAAGCCACCATCCGCCCAATCATAGGACGGCTTGTGGTCTTTCTCAAAATCGTACCAAATCTCTCAGAGTGCTAATACCTACCGGCAAGTATGAAAATGTGAAATGCACAAAATTATAGCGGTGACACCTATAATTTGTGGGGTGAAGCTTAGACCTAATGACGTGGAATTCAATGACACGAAATTACGTGCACATTAATAGGTCACCAACAGATGTCAGTATAGGCCAATCCACGACACCAAAAGTCGTACTCCTAGTGCGTTCAGAGTAACCTAACCTAACCATTACTCCACAGGAACTTTTCTTAATATCATGAAAATAACGAAATTCAATTATACATTGCCTTACTTGTAAACCTGCTGCTTTTAACATGCTGAAAAAGATATAATTGAATTCAAATATCAAATCACTGTATGTAGCTAGTGAGTTCAGAATCCCTTATTCCCTTATCAGAATCAATTTTGAATTTCTTGTTCCACTATATAAGAATGCGTTGACATATAATTTTGACAGGACCTAGTGTAGTTTTATCGCAAAACAATCTCGAATCTACTGTGGTTTTATCAGTATAAAACAGCGAGAAGACGTTTTATCAACATAAAACTGATCTGATTTGTTCTCTGTTTGGAATTTCGGCCATTTGATTGGTTCAAAAATAATGAGGGAAACAGTCACAAATATACATCCACCTAATCTTGAGCAACTCGAATGCTTGAGATATAATAGGCAGTTGATCTCAGGTGAGATAATATCGTTTAATTTCACATTTCTGTGACAGAGGTACGGTTGCTTGTTTCCATGCAGATAAACAATAATTTGTTTCTATTGTTTATTTATTTTTCATTATTATATTCCAATATTTGCGTGCCAACAGGTTCAGAAAAGTCCCCATAATGTTACTACAAGATATAACAGAGATATTGCGAACACAAAACCTTTATAATCGATTTGCATCATAACTGGACTTCTTGTGCATTTGTCTTTGATTTGTTGATGCTTTTGTTCAGCTCGTTACTTTGCTGCATCCAGACAAAAAGAATGATGACAAAAGGATCTCAATTATCGGAGAGAGCCATTACCTACTCTGTCTGTTGCGAAGGAAATGGGGCCAAATGAAACCTAGCAGATTGTTTGGGTACAACATTCGTCTCCTCCTTTTATAGCAGAATCGTTTTGTTCACTCATTCCAAAACTAATCTTCGAAAGGTAGGTCGTAATATGATGTGGCTCAGTGAAGGCGAAAAAGTTTAATTCCTAAGGCAAACTAATATGTGATATTAAGTTGCGAAATTGAAAAGTTCTTGCTCACAAAGTTTCACTTCTGAAGTTTCTGGATTACGAGTAGTCTAATGAAAAAGGTTCGTTTACTGAATGTTCATTGAGTGACTTGATTTTACATCTAGTTCGTTGAGAAAATGTATTACTTTCAAAGAAAACTTTGTCGTTGAATCCTAGTCTGCGAATTTATCAGAAAAAAAAACAAGAAAATTTCAATTATTTCCAGTTTCTTGAATTACATTCAATTGTTTCTGGTAATGAGGAAAATTAAAACTAAATAGTTGGGAAATCAGAATACAAAGTTTATCGTGCAAGATCGAGAATTAATTGGATCAACATGGTTTTAAATTTTTCGAATATATATTCAACATAAGGCAATATATCAGAAAAAATCAGACCATCCTCAACTGCGGTATCCCTGATATAACCAACATATTTGATTTGTAATTGAGAGTAACACAATCAAGGCATTTTCCGAAGTTTCTTGGTCAATGTGGCTTGGTACACAATCTGTTGCTTTGGAGTTTATTCAGATTTGTTGAGTTGATTTGCGTATTTTATTCATCTATCACCTTACTAATTGTAGTGAACTTTAAATATTTTGTAAATACATTTCCTCAAGGTTCATTTTTGAGTCAACCAATAGAGGTTTTTTTTCACACTCAAATAAAGACGCCAATAGCCTATACTACCTTTTGAAAGATAGTTCGTAGATGAAAACTTCGGTGTCAGCCCCAGCAAAATCGCTTTGCGGATTTTTTTCTAAAAGAAATGTCAAAAATTACCACTTATTTTAATTTTTACAAATATCTTGAAAATATAAAATCAAATAACTATCTGAATAAAAATGCAAATTTTCAATTTTATATTTTTTCTTATGAGTTAGGGTCTTTTCAGAATATCTATCAGATGTAGTTCAATGTACAGCGTGGCTTTAGCCGGGGAAGTAGTTGTTTTCTGTTAGACAGTCACAAAAAATAACTTCATTTTTATCGGTGATTTTTCAATTCACAGAAAAATCTTTCTAGTAATATTCAATTGAGAATGTTTCTCTTTTCAACATGAATACCCCACAAGAGGTTATCTTGACGATGAAAGAAAGTGACTAAAGTTTATTTTTCAGTTGCAGATGATTCCACATCTGATTTTATGAACATCCTGTTTATATTTTCAACAAATCAATCTTAAAAAGTATTGAAGGAATCTTTCACACTCATGGACTTCTGTAGAGATTCAAAATCCTACAAAATAATTTTTGTGCGACCGGATCGGTGCATTTCTAACTGAGAAAATCGGGAAAACCTCTAAAAAGAGTCAATTTTTTTTAAATTCATAATTTTTATACATTTAAAGCTGGACAAACAATCTTGCGGCGAATGATATATAATAAATGTAGTTCAACTGTGCGCAAAATGGTTTCAATCCGATGTGTAGTTTTTGCACAATCGCGTTATAAACAATTTGAGGGCTTATTTTGCAAAATGCGCCGATTTAAGGGAAATTGTCTTATTCAAAATCTGTAAACGGCATCTGGAAGTGTAGATCAATATCAACAATTTGCATATCCTGGATTTTCACCTGAAAGGTGGGAAATGTGTTGAAAATGTCACTGAAAGTTGCTCCAGACGGTTGAAAGTGCGCTCAAGGCAGAGTCGAGTAGCGGTAGTGGGGGAACGAGCCAGCGGAGGAGAGTGTATCACCGCGCGGCGGGTTGCTTACACGTTGGCGCATATTATATTAGTTCATATAAGTTATTAGCGTGTCTTTGCATACATCTTCAGTTATTTAATGATTTAGTTTTTTCATTACCAATTATATTACATTAGTTAATTAGTGTTGCTAGTTTGGAAGGTGGGTTAATTCGTGATAAGTACTTTTATTGGTTGAAGTAATTAGCTTTCAACCAACTCTTCGGTTTTTTTAGTTTTATACATATTCCTACATTTTGTTCATCTATAAATAATTTAAAATATTTTTTTCAATTCATAAATGTAATATGTTCACATACAATGCAATATATTCACTTACAATTATTTTTCAAAAAAATGAATGAGAATGTTGATATGACATTTTAAACCCTATTGGAAAAAGATTGAAGCTCCTGTTTTCATTCATTAAATTTTTCATCTACTCAATTAATTTAATGCCATAGAAATACACAAAATTTAAATTTAAAGGGTATTGATGCATATTTTTGTTTTTATCAACACTTGTAACATTTTTGTATTATGTTGAACTTTCATCAGTTAAATTCATCCTCCGTTGGCTCGTTCCCCCACTACCGCTACTCGACTCTGCTTCGAGCGCACCTTCAAGCGTTTGGAGCAACTTTCAGTGACATTTTCAACACATTTCCCACCTCTCAGGTGAAAATCAAAATTTACAAACTGTAGGTATTGATCTCTACTTCCAGATTCCAGTTCACAGAATTCGAATTCGGCAATTTCCCTTGAATCGGCGCAATTTGCAAGATAAGCCCTTGAATTGTTTATTGCCCTTAAATTGTTTATTGCGATTGTGCAAAAACTACAGATCAGACAGAAACCATCTTGCGCACAGTTGAACTACATGTTATTATCTATCATTTCCCTCAGGATTGTTTGTCCAGCTTTAAATTTTGAAGAATTATGATTTTTTCACAAATGGTCTATTTTTAGAGGTTTTCCGGGATTTTCTCAGTGGGAAGTGCACCGATCCGGTCGCACAAAAAAACATTTTGTAAGTTTTAGAATTCTATACAAAAGTTCCAAGTGTGAAACTTTTCCTCCAATACTTTCTGAGATATGTGTAAAAAACAAAAACATTGTAATTTTTGACACTATTTCTTGATAAAAAAAATCCACAAAGCGATTTTGCTGGATCCGACCCCGGGATTTTGATCTACGAACTATTTTTCGAAAAGTAGTACAAGTTATTTGCTTCTTTATTTAAGTGTGAAAAAAGCCTCTATTTTTTTCTCTATTTCCTAGTCAACAAAATTATCATTTTTCATATTGTAACGAATCTTGGGTTCATTTCTATTAAAATACTGAACTGATTATTTACACCCCACAAAACAACACAATAATCCACTCTGACAATTAGATGAATCAATCCAAATTTACTGTCCACGCACTGTACTAATTATTTCACCTCAGACACGTTACCAAATACACCTTGATGAATGACCTGAACTGTACTGCCCCTCGCTCGCGTGCTATGTATTATATAGAGATCATTAGTTCCAGAAAATTATCGCTGGTTATCTTCTAGAAAACCATCGAACTTCCGAAAAATCTGCCATCACGTCACCAGGTCATTGGGCGCGCGATAACCAATGCAGTGAAGTACTGTATTCATTTTCGTAACAATATTGTATTAATTTTGACTGCAATATATTTCCTGATGGAATTTCTGAGATAGGCATCGAAACACGTAAATGATAGGAAAATGTATGTACAAATATTGAATATATCAGGTCAATCTTAATTAATTAGCTTATCGGGCAAATATTAGTCCTGAGAGAATTTTGGCTCATCAAAAATAAATATCGTTCTCAAATGAATTGGGTCTTTTCCTTTTTTTTCATTTACTGGAACCCGACAACAAATACAGGGTGTTTCTCAATAACATGCTAATATTTAAGGAGGTTATTCTTGGGTCCATTTTGAGAAAAAAACTTGATATGAACATGTGTCCTAAAGGTCTTAACTTTTGAACTACAGGGTGCTGAAGTTTGAAGAAAAAAATTTCGTTTTTATGATAACTTTGGTATGTATCTAGATATTTTTGTGAAACTAGTATACACATTGAAAGGATTTTTGAGTGTACAACATAATTTTTATCATGCCAGTGGCGTTCGTGCGTGATTTGCACTGAATCATTTTTAAGAGAAAAGTGATATGCCACTGCTTTTTTTTAAAGTAAAAATGATTTTTGAAATCCGCATTCCTTTCTGAGAAAATCTGGTCTCTTAATTTTTTTTTCGTTTCATTCATTTGCATCTCGCTAGACGCACTTACTAGAAAAAACAATGTATGTAACTTTAAACAAAAATGTATTTAAGAGAATAATTTTTAAACAGTAGAATTATAAAATAAAAGTAACCTAACATTTTGGAATGCTAACACAAAATTACCCTGAACGCACAAAGAAATAAATTAAATCAGATGTTCAAAATGTGAACCTCCTGCGAATATGCATGCCTTTGCACTTTTTCTCATGGACTCACGTACTCTTTGGAAAATGTCGGGACTGTTTCTAATAGTTTCGCAAGAAACTATGATGCGATTTCTCAACTGCTCTTCAGTATGAATTGGTGTTCTGTAAACCAATGTTTTAAGACGACCCCTCTAAACTATTGAGGTCCGGGGAACTAAGTAGCCATGCCTGTGGTCCCTCTGGACCTATCCAGGGCACTGAAGTGCGCTGGTGCCTCGTCGGGCATAAACCACAGTCGATTTCTTACTAAAATGGGAACATCTTCCATCAAAGCTGGCAATTCTCTTTCGAGCTACTGCCGTAATTATGCCCATTCAACCTCGCATGACGAAAATAGGGTCCAATTAAATAATCACCGCATATTCCAGCCCACACGTTAACGGAAAACTGCTCCTGGTGACGGGATTCCAAGATTCATGTGGGTTTTCTTCAGCCCAAAAATGATTATTGTGAAAGTTTTGCATGGCGTTTTTAGAAAAATTATCTTTATCCGTGAATAAATTTGAGTATCAAATAATGTATTTTCATACACTTTTTGAGGAAACCATTGGCGAAACTTCATCCGTAATGGTTGAAGAAAATGTTCGTACATCCGGTATAATTCTATTTGGAAAGCGGTCTTCATACAATTGCGTGGTTTCCAGTGCGTTACCATCAGCAAGTCCATACGTGTAATGCATATCTGCAAACTCAGAATTCGTAAAATGGACCATGTTTTTTTAACCGACGAAACCAAAAAGGAGGAGGTTCTTTAGTCGACCCGTATTTTTTTTTCCATAATTTTTTTTATGTATGATCACGCATGACTTTTTACTGAGGCGTCCGATTCCGATAATTATTTTCTCAGTGGATAGGGTGTACTTCGAAAATGGTCCCATTCGAATTTAAAAGATGAAATCCACCCCTAAGGGTAGCAACATGAAGGATATTGATCACTCACCCTCTGAATTCTGGTCCGTTAACCGATTCTATCAGGCATAACTTTGTACTGGGTTCTTCGATTTGGATGATTCTTTTTTTAATAGATAGGGTATACCTCATATTTAGATTTCGAATGGAATTATATACCCTTACGGGTGGAAAAATAGGGGATAATTGATTTTTCACTTATGAACATTGGCACACACATACGTAGTTGACAATGACAGATCGCTACTGACATTATTTCTATTCCACATCCGTCAAAACCATTATATTCTATGAGAGGATGGAATGATATACAAAGTAATGAAATAAACTAACCAGAACAACAAAAATAATTTATATTACAACAAATAGTAAAAGTAGATAATCATATTATTTAACTGGTAATAGTTGAAGTAAGGTGGGTAAGTAAGTATTTCGGAAGTAATAAAAAAACAAGTGGGTAGTAATTAGTATATTCTAGCCACAAAAAATTGAAAAATAAAAACTTTTTAACAAAAAATTAAACCGACGAAATACGGAACTTAAAAGTAAAAAATAAAATAAACCTTCTTAGTTTCAGTAACTAAGCTCCTAAACTAATGTAAGTAACTAATTTTGAGTCGGCGCCAAACAAACAATCAACAAACATCATTAAATTACTTCAAAAAAATTATCAGAATGTCACCGCGCAACTCGATGCCATCATTTTACGCCTTACCTAATTCATTTGCTTGTTTGTTTGGCGCCGACCCAAAATTAATTACTTACATTAGTTTAGGAGCTTAGTTACTGAGACTAAGAAGGTTTATTTAATTTTTTTTTTCAGTTCCGTATTTCGTCGGTTTAATTTTTTGTTAAAAAGTTTTTAATAATATTGTTAATTTTTATGTCTTAAATAGTGACAACTAGACTAGGTAGACAACTGTCAAAACTATTTATGTTTACAAAACAAAATCTGCTTCTTACCCACTAGATACGTTTTCAATCCTTGATAATACCCAATTACATAACATATTCGAGCATCACGCAAATAAATGAATTTTATTTTTTTATGCGAAAACCGTACGTCAAACGAAAAAAAAATAGGGGACCAGATTTGCTCAGAAAGGAATGAGGATTTCAAAATTATTTTCGATGCTACGTTTCTCAAAAATATCTAGGGTCATACCATAGTAAACATAAAAAAAAAATCTTAAAACTTTAGCACCTTGTAGTTCAATAGTTGAGACCTTTAGGACATATATTCATATGAGTTTTTTTCTCAAAATGAACCCAAGAATAACCTCCTTGAATATTAGCATGTTATTATGAAACATCCTGTATGTTATTTCTTATGATATGTATTACTATTTCTCGTCTTGTGAGACAAATCTGATCAATAACTTGATGATAGTAACGTTATCACATTGGATTGACATCAAGATTTTTGTGTAATTTTGAAAAATATCACCTTTTTCTTCGCATCATCATTATAGCAAAAGTTAACATTCAATGCTACAAGAGTTTTGGAATAATACTTACATATCATATATACTATTTATACTTATTACCCTGCATCTTTTCAACCTATACAAGAATTTGATTTCTTACAGGTTTCCCCACTCTATTGTACAATATTAAGGCTAGCTTATGATATTTCTATGTTATAATGGTTTTTCCTTTTTTTGCAATAAATTTATTATTATTATTATTATTAATTCATTTTCGAGGTTGCAATTAGTTTTCGGTCTAATTTCTAGAGCTTCAAATTAATTTTTGGTGATAATTCAATTGCCCATTTGGATTTTTGGGTTACAACTTTCCACACTCTGAAAAAAAGGAATCTATACGAATGTATGTATGAAAACAAACTTCTTGTATGCCCAATAACCTATTGCTTTCACCATATCGTTTTATCTGAATAGAAATATATCCATTATTGACAAATTCGGAATTCAGTGCATTGTGTAATCTATACAATTATAACATTGTAATTGTCTGTTTGTTTGTTCGAGCATCACGCAAAAACTACCAGACCGATTTTGATCTATTCAACGCCATTAAATAGATATTTCGATCTCTGTTTTCACTGCGACATCATTTTTGCAATAGAATTATTTTCTCTTGTAGTTCCAACGTTTATCGAATATAATTTATAATCAAACATTTCTGACCAGCATGGGAACTAATGCAGAAATCAATTTGATTAATCAACAGTAGATAGGTAATGGAAAATAAATAAAATAAAACGAGTTACGTTTCACTGATCCTTAATCCCGGTTCTCGACATAGAGTGAGCCGAATCCGCCATCCATGTTTTTATCCCTGGCTTCATCAACATCCAAATTAACCGTGGACCGGACTAAACACAGTAAAAGCTTGATTATTACTCAAACAGTACCGAAAAGGGTAACGCAAACTGATGGAATTATCGCGTAGCATCTGCTTTAATCAGGAGTTTACATCCCACTGACGTAACTGATTCGTATTCTAATTATTTCCTTCACATTATACAAAAAAGTTGACAGAAATCTTCTGAACGAGTAGATGTTTTGTTTGTAATTCGATATGTTGATCTTTAGGTACTACGGAAATACAACACCTATGAGGAAATAACTCAATCCATCAACAATTTCAAATAAAACGACTGGATTCGATTCCGCTAACTGCTGTTTTTTTTCTCTCTGAGAACTGAAGAATAAAACTGTCACACATGTATCTATTTTTAACCAACGAAACCAAAAAGGAGGAGGTTCTCTAGTCAACGTGTGTATTTTTTTATTTTTTTGTATGTATGATCACGCATAACTTTTTATTGAGACGTCCGATTCCGATAATTATTTTTTCAGTGGATAAGGTGTACTTCGAAGTTGGTCCCATTTGAATTTTAAAGATGAAATCCACCCCTGAGGGTAGCAAAATGAAGGATATTGATCACTCACCCTCTGAATTCTGGTCCGTTAATCGATTCTATCAGGCATAACTTTGTACTGGGATCTTCGATTTGGATGATTTTTTTTATCAGATAGGCTATACCTCATAGTTGATCATATTTGGATTTCGAATGGAATTATCCACCCGTACGGGTAGAAAAATAGGGGATAATTGATTTTTCACTTGTGAACATTGGCACACATATGTAGTTGACAATGACAGATCGCTTGTGTCATTATTTTTGTTCTCCTACATCCGATACAATCATTTTATTCTATGAGAGGATGGAATGATATACAAAGTAATGACATAAACTAACGAGAACAACAAAAATGAGTTATATTACAACAAATAGTAAAAGTAGATAATCATATTATTTAACTGGTAATAGTTGAAGTAAGGTGGGTAAGTAAGTATTTTGGAAGTTATCAAAAAACAAGTAGTTAGTAATTAGTAGATTTCAGCCACAAAAAATGGAAAATAAAAACTTTTTAACAAAAGCTCCTAAACTAATGTAAGTAACTAATTTTGAGTCGGCGCCAAACAAACAATCAACGAAGATAATTAAATTACTTCAAAAAAATTATCAGAATGTCACTGCGCATTTTACGCCTTACCTAATTTATTTGCTTGTTTGTTTGGCGCCGACTCAAAATTAGTTACTTACATTAGTTCAGGAGCTTAGTTATTGAGACTAAGAAGGTTTATTTTATTTTTTACTTTTCAGTTCCGTATTCCGTCGGTTCCATTTTTTGTTAAAAAGTTTTTATGAGTTGACAAAACGTCATATAAAAACTTGCAACAATCCACGGTATCCTGGTTAGGTCTATGATTGAATGTTTTAGAAAATCCGTAAATGGATATTTATTTCAAATATTAATTTATTTTGTTTTCATCATGTCAAAGATAATAAATGGCAACTGGTAATCATGACACTGTTAGGATGAATTCAAAATGCAGAGTCAAATAAAATGAATTGAGATTAATTCACAACAACTTTACCAATAAAAAACTTAGACCCTCCAAAGCTAACTATGAACGTGGAAACACCTTATCAAGAAAAAACCAGGAGAACTTGGTCTGAAATAAAAACAATAATAATCTCATATCCCAGGATATAAGATCCTGATCTACAAGCAAGTCCTCAAACCCATGTGGCAAAGTGGCACTCGACTCTGGAGGAGTGCCAAAGATTCGAACATATGCATAGATAGTAGTGTTAAGCCCCATGGGCTGAAGAACATTGATACATGAACTTATGATGGTAAATATTTAGTTTGGTGATTAATCCAGAACAAATTAATAATTGGTTATTTCGACCAGCAAGCTTTTTATAAACTAGGTGTCCCAGAACTGTTAGGCCAGCAGGTATCTCAGTCATTTGCCAAAACAAACATTCAACAAAAATGAGAATTGAAGAGAAAATGAGGTTTGTAGGCGATCACAAGCCGAATAGCGCATAGAAATCAACCACCTGTCGAACAACCCTACATACCTAGATATTTCGAAAACCGGATTGCATTCATTGCTCAAATTCAAGTCTTTATTCATGACAATACCAACTTCCTCAAACAAATCTTGTGGAGTGACGAATCCCGCTCCTATAACAATAGCATCCGACATAACATGCACTATTGGTCATACTTCAATTCTCACTGCATAAGATAAATCAATTTTCAAACAATGCATGTTTTATTGGCCTTAATTTTTTCCATGACTGACCTTCTTGGAAAATGTTATCCCTGAACTACAGGGAAATTTTCCAATCCACAAATATGGTGGCAACAAGATGTAGACTTTCCTCAATAATACTTTCGAAGAGCGTTGGATAGGAAATAATGGACCTGTTCGATGGCCCGCACGTTCTCCAGATCTCTGCCACTTGACTTTTTGCTATGGGGATATTGTGACAAACTGTGTTCAAATCAATGTGGAAGATTTAACCCAGAAAATTTCACAAGCTCTAGAAATGATTAGGGCTTTCTGTGCTCCAGCGATGATTCGAAGCAGGTGTGGCAAGTGATGGCCAATATTTTCCACAATTTCAGTATTATTTGAATTGCAGATTAGCTTGAATAATTTTTTCATTTGTCTTTCGATTTACCATAATTCTGGATTACACGTATGGGGGTGCAATTTGAACGCTACACGCAAAAGCTTGTAATACCGTTCAAACCGTATTTTTCAGTCCTCCTGTTATTGCTTACTGTTACGTACAAGAGGAAGTTTTGAAAAAATATATCGGTCGAACTATTTTCCTATATACTCATTTTCAGAATTGCAAAATACGCAACGTACTGAAATCTATTCGGAACAAATATAATTATAACTTTTCTCTAGTGAACAATTTATACCCTAATTCTTCGGACATACTTGTTATTTTGGACGTACCATGAAAAAAAAATATCCGAGGAGGAAGGATAGCATAGGAATTATTTCTCTAATTCTTTGAAATTCTATAATCGAGATTATAAGAATATTCGATCATACTTAAATATTCGAATCCTCAACCCAAACATCAATTCAAACAACACTATTCTTGAAATAAAATTATTATAAACGTTTCTCTCCCTCCTAGATCCATGTTCCACGAAGGAAGGCAATTCTGCTCCATATTCAGACTCGACTAACGATTCATTTATATTTATCATTTTGAACACCATCTTATTTGTGTATATTTGGTTTTGCGGAAAACGCGATCCCAGTTAAAAGCGGTCCATTTTGTTGGGGTTTGTTCTCGTATAGCTCAAGGCAGTCTGCTGTTCGGCTTCGTTATAGTCCGGAAAGCGGCATCTCTTTGTGAAAGATGTCATCGAACTTCACCGCTATCAGATTATTGATCAATTGCCTTGGTATCTCATGATGTTCGAGATGATTGAGGTTTGTATGACTCGATTTATCATTATTGTAAAATAGCGAATTCTTCGACGTATCAACATAGGTAGAGAATAAACACAATTTCCACATCGTCTTATGCAGAGGCATCACGGAAAATTGGATTTATTGCCATTTGAACTTATTTCAATCACAATTGGGCAAGAATTCAGGTTCTTGTGGACCAAGAATAGAATATTGCAATATCCCCAGTGTGCTGCAATCAACGAACACTTGTGACGATCCTAAAAAGTGTACACGTGATTATGTTCCAATAATTCTCGTCATTTGAAAGATCACCCCATCAGTTTATATGGTTTCTGTTCGATGAGAACTAAGATTATCAATCTGTGTTTTTCATTGATCTATTTAAATGGTTTATTAGCTGGTACACGCGACTTCAACCGCGTAGCATTTTTATTTTTTCTTATGTTTTTTTTTCTGTTGTTCCATCTAGCTTATGCCTGTCCGCTTTCCGTTATCCCGTTTCACGTTACCCCGTTATCTCGTTTGGGTGGCATAATTGATTAGACAGCTGAAGTAATGCTTTGTGACGACTGTTACAAATTTTCACCCGTTTAGGGACGGAATTATCAAATGAGGTTGAACACATTTATTTGTTTGTAACAGAGCGCCAAAATACCAATTATCATGACCCAAGATAGAAACTAACTGAACCCCAATACAAATTTTCACCGCTCCATACCACCCCTTTAGGGGTTGAATATATAAAAACACTGAAACGCGTATTTCTTTATTTCAACAATGACTTCAAATACCAAATTGTATGACCCTAACTCAAACACTACAAACTCATACAAACTCTCACCCTCCTTTCACACCTTTAAGGATTGAATTTCTAAAAAATTTGAAACATATTTCTTTTTGGAAATTTTTTGACGGAACCCCTATAGACACTTTTACCGTTTCTCCTTTGGGGGTTGATTTCTAAAAACACTGAAAGACGTATTTCTTCATTTGTAACAAAGACCCCAAATACCAATTTTTAACGGACGAAAACAAAAACTTTTTACAAAAAATTAAACCGACGAAAAAATCAACTGAAAAGCAAAATAAAATAAACCTTCTATGATATGGCTCTAAACAATGAGTAACTGATTTTGAGTCGGCGCTAAACAACATTACAAGTCAATCTATTTGATGAAGTCATAAAGCTGCGGCTCATATCATTTACGCTCACCTAATTCAATTGCTAGTTTGTTTGGCGCTGACTTCATTATTTATCATATTTAGGAGCTAATTTATTTAGACTGGTTATTTTTATTTTTACTTTTCATTCCGTATTTCGTCGGTTTGATTTTTTGTTAAAAAGTTTTAATTTTTCAATTTTTTGTGGCTAAAATCTACCAATTACTACCTATTTGTTTTTTGATTACTTCCAAAATACTTACTTACCCACCTTTCTTCAACTATTACCAGTTAAATAATATGATTATCTACTTTTACTATTTGTTGTAATATAAATTATTTTCGTTGTTCTGGTTAGTTTATTTCATTACTTCGTATATCTTTCCATCCTCTCATATAATATACTGATTTTGACGGAACAAGAATAATGTCAGTAGCGATCTGTCATTGTCAACTACGTATGTGTGTGCTAATGTTCACTAGTGAAAAATCAATTATCCCCTATTTTTCTACCCGTAAGGGTGGCTAATTCCTTTCGAAATCCAAATATAAGGTATACCCTATCTATTAAAAAAAGAATCATCCAAATCGAAGAACCCAGTACAAAGTTATGCCTGATAGAATCGGTTAACGGACCAGAATTCAGAGGGTGAGTGATCAATATCCTTCATTTCGCTACCCTTAGGGGTGGATTTCATCTTTTAAATTCAAATGGGACCCGAAGTCGAAGTACACTTCATCCACTGAAAAAAGAATTATCGGAATCGGACGCCTCAGTAAAAAGTTATGCGTGATCATACATAAAAAAATATGATGGAAAAACATAAAATATACGGGTCGAATAGAGAACCTCCTCCTTTTTGGTTTCGTCGGTTGAAAAAGGAGGATGTTCTCTAGTCGGCGAGTTTTTTTTTATGTCTGATCACGCATAGCTTTTCACAGAGCAGTTCGATTTCGATTATTCTTTTTTTAGTTGATAGAGTAGCGTCATTCGGGGTGAAGTCGGATGATTTTTGCCGTTTTTTGTTAATAAAAATAAGAATTTTCCAAAGAAATTTGGGAAAAAAATTATTGATTCTTGGATGTATCTATTGTCAAATTACATAGTAGAACCAAATAAATTTTCATTCTTCCCACAACTTTTTTTTTGTTGAAGAGTGTTCGCCTCCACCCTTATATGTGGGGTGAAGGTGGCCGACCATATGTTGAGCGTTAAAAATTGTCTTAAGACTCTTTACGGGGATATTCGGACAAACAAAATTAAATATATATATATATATATATATATATATACCGTGTGTAACTGGATCATGGTACACCCCCCGTATCTTTTAGTTTTGAAGGTATTTGATTGAAATTTGGGATATCCCATATACATAATAAGCGGCACTTTTTGACCTACAAATGCCGGAAGTGATACCAACTTTCGATTTTTAAATAGAACACCCTGTATATTATTACATTTCTGAAATATGCATATTTTTTTGAATCCAATGATGCCACATAAGTGACATTTTAAACGTCAATATTTTTGATAATTCAATTTTTTGTTTTCCATTTTGTGTGCCATGATGGTTCCGATGTATTCCAATTCACCCGTCTAATGCTAGAAAAATCGAAATCTCGTCAAAAATACTAAATTGCGTTTTTTATGAGCAAATAAAGTTCATCGTAATCGATTTTGGGGTAAAACTCAATTTTTTCAATGGACCATATTGGTACCGTGGTACCATTTATTAGTACTATTAATAAGGAATGTATTCATACCTGCTAATAAAATGTGCGATAAATACAATCAAAATTACAGCTAAAAGAAAATGAGATAATACAATTATTTTGTTCTAATTTAATGCTAAGAAGTTACTAAGGTGGCTTTGAAATACAAAAAATGAACAAAAAACATTACAACAATTGTTCGAAATGCTGTTCATTAACGTCAATGCACTTCTGAACTAAAGGAGATACGGGGGGTGTACCATGATCCTGTTACACATATATATATATATATGTTGAGTACAAAAAAAAAGCGCATTGTCCACCATGTTTATTACTTTTCCTCCCCTTCATCTTATCATGTAGTGTAGGCTTTGGCACTCCATCATACTCTCTGCAGCCTGTCTTGAAGTTTTCTTGTCTTTTTTAATATCATCGAGTGCTTTAACTAAGTTTTCTTCAGTGTAATTCATGAAAGTAATTCCGATTTTTTTGGTAACGTCTAACCATGGTGTCCGTTTTTACCCCTACAAAATGAGTTTTTCCACAAAAAGGCCATCATTTAAGAAAAAACAAACTTTAAAAAAGAAGAAACTTGTTTTGGCTTTACTAAAAATAAACCACATGAGAAAAAATAGCTCATTTTTTTTTTTTTAGTATTTGTTTATGTACAACAGTTTCTTTTCGAGTTATCAAATTCTATGGAAAATATATGATTTAATAAAATCCTCACTTACGTGCTCTACGAATAATTTATTTAGCGACAATGTACACACCAACAGCATTCAGACTCTTACTGACAAGAATATGCCTGTCGTTTCAGTTTTAAGCGTCGCACTACATATCTTGAACAATACCTTTCTGTCCGAGTTCGCCTTCACGGTCCGACTTCACCCCGAATGACGGTATATTGCGAAGTTGGTCCCATTTGAATTTGAAAAAAAAAGTCACCCTTAAGGGTAGAAAAATAGGGAATATTTATCGTTGTGTGATGTGAAGTATCTTCATTAATTTTTCTGTCTGGCCATATTTTTCTCTGTCTTCTATTATATGACTTCAAGAGACCCAGTATTGTTCCTAGACTTGCTATTATGTCTTATCATAACAGTTGTATGTAACTGATGCTGTACATCTACCCAAAGAAAAATAAGAATCTACAGAAAAATGGCGAAAATTGATAACTAACGTTACAAAAGCTTCTATGTCGATTTTGGAATTATCTCACAATCAATTCTGAGAATACTATGAAACATTTGTGTTTCTCCTAGATGTAGGACTACTTTCTTTATTTCGGTATTTTTATAGTTGGTCTGACGCGTTTTCATTTGCAGAATTGGAAATTACTGTTTTTTCCTCGACCATCTAGATATTATCTGAGGCAAAATTAATAATTCATGTAAGCTATTTCCTTATACTGCTTCTAATGATATGTAACCTGTGTTATCACCATATATCAAAATTCATTATTTGAACGTTCTATCAGGTTTTTCTTAGAACCAAAATATATAATTCATGTCATTCTTAATAAAGGATTTTTCCATTTGTTATTTTGCTTACAAAGTCAAATTCATCTAAATATATAGTAGTATATTCCCTATATAGTTAGTCTATTATTATATAATTTCAAACAAAACGTGTTTCTTTAGCTATTTTCTGCCATTCTGTTATTTGAAAGCTATGTCTATTTCGACTTTATGAAAACAATGATCCTCCGTCTCAACCTAAAAATATATTCCACTAAGGCTGGCACATATCGAACTATGGAAAGTATTTGTTCTGCTATTTAATTATTTACTATCTGAATGGAAATATGAACACCTAATGCCATAAAGATTGGAAGAATTTATGTCTTCTCCATTTCCCTATACTCTAATATTCAAATTTAGTGGCAGTGGCTCAGGTGTCAGAGTATCAATCTTTTAGATGGATCCACATGTGGGTTGGTTCTAATCTAACCAAACTGAATATATCGAGGCTCTTGAATAAATGATAAAGGACGAGGTAATGTATCGTTGTCTTCACTAGGGATTTCGTATCATATACATCAAGTAGGAGAAGGGATCGAATGGTAGAATGAAGCACTTTTATAATAACCCGACATACGAGGGTAGCTCCATATGTCCAGACCTAACAAAGACAAATTTGGAAAAAAATATGTCTATTTCTCTATATAGTTTCCTTTTAGCTCGGTTCATTTTCTCCAGGAACCATGTTTCTAGTGATAATCGACGAGCTCCTCAAAATAGCCGTCAACCGCAGACTTTTATTCTTCATTGTTGGCAAATCTTTTACCACCGGGCCATTTTGTCCAGTTTGGAAACAGAAAATAACCCGCGGGGGCTAAATCTGGCGAATAGTGTGCACAAGAAAGCAATTCGAAATACAGGGTATTCATTAAAAATAACGCATTTTTCTAAGAAACTTGGACTTTATTTTTTTACTCCTGTATACATAATATGACTATGCAACGTTCTTAACATTGAGGAATGTTTGATGTATATATTATATGACATGCTCTCCCCTATCCGAACTAAAAAACGAAGGGTTGACGTATCTCTATTTTCGAATAACCCGGTATAAAAAAATAATGTCAATTAACTTCGATCGAGAATGAGGGAGTTCATCCAGGTTAAATTAAATCTTCAATTCTCATCAGAAAACTCACACTGGTTGGTTTAAAATGAATCGAAAAAGTATAATAGATACGAGATCAATGTGACATTGACATTAAGGCTTCCTAAGCAGCATTATAGTGACTGATATGAAACTGATACTGCAACTTCGACTCGATGGTTACCACGTAATCACCACTAAATCTACAACTATACAGTGAGAATAACTGAAATTTTATATGTATTGTTATATGGTTGTTGTCACGTAATTCCCATCTATGGTAGCCACTCCACAGTTTCTATAACTTATCAGTGTCATTTGAGGTTTCTGAAACATTATGGCCTCTGAGCAAATCACTTTAAAGGTTTCCTAACTTAAAAAATGGAGAATAACCGTTGCGGTAACCATCCTGTACCACTTAAATATCACTTAGAAGTCACAGTAACTTTCAAGATAGTATGATAGTTTCGGTGACGTTTTGGTAACTTCCATAAAACCTTCAATGTGGCAGGCACTTGATTGTGATATGTGGTGATGGTTGCCACGTTCTTGCTATCTCCATAAGTGATAACCACAATTCGCATTTAATAAAAGTCACTACAAATTACAATAACCTTCAAAATTCACCATTCCGCGCGATGACGAAACTAACCTAAATTTTCTCAAATTATTTCATTGTGGCTTGCAAAAAGTTTGTTCAACCTGTTACGTGAAACACGAATGATTTTATTCAATATGAAATGGGTTATGCGTTTTCAATAGACAATTTTCCTTGATTTTGAAGTGACCGTGGATTGGTTCCTGCGATGACGAAAACTAACCCAACTTTTCTCAAATTATTTGATTGTGGCTTACAAAAAGTTCGTTTCATCTGTTACGTGAAACGTATTGATATTCATTCAATATAAAATGGGTTATGCGTTTTCAATAGACAATTTTGCTTAATTTTGAAGTGGCCGTGGATTGGTCAGCGCGATGACAAAAACTTACTTTTCTCAAATTATTTTATTGTGACTTACAAAAACGTTTTACCTATTACGTGAAACGTGACTGATATTCATCCAAAATAAAATGGGTTATGCGTTTCCAATAGACAATTTTTCTTGATTTTGTATAAAAAGGTTAATTTAAATAGATCGGGTCTCTGACTTGTGCTCCTGCTTAATATTTATACTTCAATTGTTGATTCTGTTTGCATAAATGCCATCATTTCCATTACTCGCTAATTGATAATTGTTACTTGATACTTGATAATTGTTGATTGGAGCTGCATGAATCCACTATACTTTCTACATGTCCTTTTTCAACAAATTAATGAACATGTACCCGCAATTTCGAGGTTATAACTTTGAAGTGGCAGGTTATAATAGCCTGACGTGTTCGCCCCTTTCAAGGGTATAAGACTTACTGTAATTTTAGGTTATAACTTTGAAGTGGTGAGTCATGGCCTGCGACGTGGGTGCCACTTTCCAGTGGTGGAAAAGTTAATAATTTAGATCCACTGGGCACTTTATGATGGGAGGAGCTTTACACTTTCTGCCACGTTAAAGTTATATTCTCCAAAAGCCGCCATATTTACAGGAATACGCTGTGTCGCCATTATTAGAGAAATGATCAAAATATTCAATAAAAATATATTTGTCATCAGCACTGCATCAAACGTAGTGATTTGTTACGTATGTATTTGTTTCAACTAACCAAGATTGTTAAAACAATGTTTGACGGATTTAAGTACCTAATTTCAGAGGCGAGTTATTTCCAAAATTATGTTTTCCTTAAATAAAGTGTATTCAAATGACGCGTGCTCACAATCGAGCTACATCACCCATATTTACATAAAACTTTCAATCGTTTTAATTTTTTCTCGATCAGAAGTATCCAAATTCAATATACTCACTAACGCGTTTGTATGTTTATATGTTATATATTTTTATAGTTGATCGAGTGTTAGAAATGAATCAGGCAAAATGGAAGAATGAGGAACATTCATCACAAAAATATGTTGCTGAACAGAGATAGAGCTAAATATTATTTACACAAATGCAGTCAGTTGTTTAACGTGTCTAGTGTCGGCCACTACATATCCACGTTTTTGCCAGGTGACCACAACGTTGTTGGAATGTGGCTTGATCGGAACGTAGCAGCCACCAAAAAAGTGTTCCCCATTTTGGTGGCCGCCGCGTGATAGAACCGTGGCAGTCGTTGTGGTCAAACACTTCAAAGTTTTCCAGAATCGTGGCCGCTACGTTCCGTCCACTCAAAATGCTACTTGGGATGGTAGGTATTCTCAGTATAAATATGCGTTTTGTCAATTCTCTGATTTGTTAATAATTCTGAGCAGAAAGCTTCACTTTTGATCTTTAACTATCTCAAAAACTAGTCGGTCGACTTGTTTGTGCACATGGACACTTTTGCCGAGGAAGTCAAAATCTACAATATACCAAAAATTCAGGAAAGTTAACCGAAAGCCATTTTCCATAAGGATGGTTGGTGCGGGTGGTTTACCCTTGTTGAGAATTTCAAAAACACTTTTCTTTACTATTTAGGAGATAAAAGGAAAAAAACGGAATATTGTATTTGCAAATGTAACATATCCGATAATAAAAAATTCTCGACCTTTTGCATGGAACGATGGATTAATCAAATGGACTAGAACGGTTCTGAATGGAATCCCCGGTAAGGTAATACTTTTAATCGGAATGCGATCACCCTCAATTAAATTGTCGAACCCGCATGTTTTCAGGCTTCTGTGCTCGACTAATATGATTATGTGGGCTCTTACCTCGACCTCGTACAACGAGCGGAGGCTGTGAGCTGCAGTCAATTAATTGTTAAAAACTACGGAGTTTTATGAGTGCTTCTGAAGTACGTTTTGTGCCGGGATAACAAAGGGAAAACTCTTTTCACTTGTTGATGGCGAAGAATAGTTTTTAACGAAACAGGTAATGAACAATTAGGAACTGCGACGAGAGGAGAAAGAAGTTTCGACTTAGATTTTCAGGAGCTGGATGAACTCTTTATCGAGTTATCACGGGGAAAATTCCATCTCGGATATCAAATGTGGAAGTATATAAATTGAATATTGTACCGAGAATAACTGTCGCACTTGTCGAATAGAATATTCATGTGGACATAACAATACAATATGATGTGATAAAAAAACGAATGACGGCCAATCGGAAAGATAGGTTTTACAATTTATTTATTGATTCTAAAATTACCATAAATCAAATTAACATACTATGGGACATATTTTCCATTGGAAAACACAAACAGCATGTCTGTTTTTGTGTAAGCAAACTCTACGATCAAAGTCAAATCAAAATATTTTTTTTACCAAGCTTGTGTTCTTTTGGTTTGACTAAGCTCTGAAATTACATAAAGATATTAAAAAGATGAGAATTCAGATTCAAAACACTGACAAAACAAATATACTGTCACAAAACTGGGGTTCGTCTATTCAAAATAATATGAATTAATTACTATCCATTTCTTTACACTTCGAAACTACAACACAATAATTCACTCCGACAATTAAATACATCAATCACGTCATAGAAATCCTCAATTTTCTCGATGTAGAATGTTGTAAATTGTGTGTCTTGTAAGAAATTGAAGCAATAGTTTATATATAATTTGAAATTGTGATAATTAGGGGTGTTATAGAAAATCAGCTGGTTCACAAAAAGGTAATAAGTATCTTTCCTTTCTCGGAGAAAAATCTACATTCCCATGATAAATTGGAAGATAACATTGAGAAAATCAGTTCTGCACACCGTACTGTATATTATATAATAAAAATAAAAGTTTTGAGTGCAAATTCATCTTTTATTGGCTACATTTCGATTGTGAAATATAGTGAGTTAATAAGATAAAGTTATTCGATACTTAAGTAGTGTATAATATTGATTGGAAGAGTAAATATTCCCGCTCTAATTAATTTCTCATGGGATTTAGTGGAAGATAAGCTGAAACATTTCAGCCTATCTGAGAAACTTCACTTAATCACGATAATCCCGAGATGAAGTTGTCATGGACATGATTAAGATATCGTTTTGAGTTGAATGAATTATTTTTATTTATTTTCAGGACAGTAATTAGAGGAGATATCTTTTTGATATCCAAGGGGTAGTCGATGTGTTGATTTTTTGTTTTTTTTTTCTATTTTTCAATACATTCGCTTTCAATCATTCCTTTCCAAATTTTAAATAATGATTCATTTTCGATACGTATTCCCCATGAATTTGATCCAATGAAACTCATCGGAATTGTCCTTTGTCACCCCAACACCGTAAATACCCACAGAATTTGAATAACCCTTTTCAGAAAGCTGCTCATGCTATCCACTTTATATTCTGATCTCTCACATACTGTTATCTATTCTCCTAATGAACCTGCCTTTCCATCCTACAACTCTTGTCTTTGCATCTCCAAGAGCATTTATTTTCGTTAACTACCTCCCTGCCTTCTTTCCAGTGAACGTTTAACGTTTTTATGAGACTTATAATTAAAATTTCGTTCCAGCCACATTGTTCCATAAAAGCTTCGGTATGCACTTGTTGATTTTTGTTCGTTTTGTCGCGGGTTGAGAAGGTTTTTTTCTGTCTAGCCTCGTTCAAGCTCCAACAGTGAATATAAATGTTCGATATGAATATAAATATTCGATATGAATATAAATGTTATGGAAGCAGTTTATAAGTTTTCATATCCGATTTCATGGACAACAATAGTCGAAATAATATAGTCGGCGGGAATAAAATCAAAATGAATCTAGAAAAATTCGCAGTGATGATACAAAACAGGAACATATTTCAAAAAACATGAAAACGAAGAAACTTCAAATCATGAAACGCGGGTGCATTAGAGGCAACATGCTTTCTGAATCGCAATATTCAAGTTGTTTCACCAACCGCTGGTTGCTCCTGGCTCTCAACAGCCATTCACGTGGTTTGATCTCTGAACAGCACCTATCCACCAACCGACTGATGTCGAGTATAGTTACTCTAATCCCAATTGGAACGGCTATGAAAATAAGAGAACCACGAGGAGTGTTCATATGCACTGCCCGGCAAATGGGAAATTTACATACTACCAGTGTTTTTACTTTCAAAGCGTTCCTGGTACAAGCATAAAAAAGTTCTGTCGTATGGAAGAGAATTCCTTCTCGAAACTTTTTATGTCGGTCCAATTGGGATTAGAAATACTATACATATTTTGTTTTTACAGCTACCAACCAGTAACGTGACGTTCCTTTTGCTAGTAGCAAGTCTTCACAAGTAAACTCCCTACTATGTCATTTTCAGCAGCAATTGTGTACTCAAGTCATATCTACGTAGAAAAAGTAAAGTCCCGAAAAAAAAAAAATCTTCAAAACCACCAATAAAGCAGAATGAAAAAAAAAATACCGCCCCTATTTAGTTTTGCCAGAAGAATTGGAAAATATTGTAGAATCAGAATTATTGGTATTGACTACATCTCGATAACTTCGATGTGATTGAAAATAGGGTACAAAGTATTATTAGTGTAATACTTTCAATTCTCTCGTTTCGGACGTCCATCGTCTTAATGGATTCAAAAGGTTTTCACGACGTTTCGAATGCTTGTTTCTGCAATCGTCTTCGGGTCAATACTGACAAGCTTAGGTGCTACTTACCAATTTATATGTCTGTCGGTGCAATAGTGCGTGTAATTCCGCCATGTACAGTGGTGCAGGCAATTTCGCGCGGTGTGGTCGTGCGTGAAGTTTCGCGCCTCTGCAGTCCGCCAGAAAGAGCAACTAGTGGTTTCCATACGTTCTTGATCTCAACGCTTGGTTGACTTAAGGCATTGTTGGCTTCGATGTAGGCGGCCTTTTTGAACTTCCATTCGAACCAATGCTCTTCTCTATGTAGAACACTTGCGTCGTCCCAGAGAATTCGATGGTGCTCAGTCCAGGCGTGGTCAGCAACTCCCGATTCATGTTGAGTCCATTTCTTGCGCTCATCCAGTCTTACCGATAACGGCCTCTTTGTCTCTCCAATGTATGAATCTCCGCACTCACATGGAACTTAATAAATGCAATACTTACTGATTTCATTTTTGTTGTCAGGTTTGGTCTTGGTGAGGAAACTCAGTAAAGTACTGCCGGATTGAAAGCAGCTCTTGATGTTGAATTTGTATCCGATCCTTCTGATCTTTTCGGAGACATCTCTGATGTTCGGACGGCAGATCACTGTGCTTCGTTGTTGCTCTTCAGAGGTATTCGTTCTCTGGAGTTGTTTCAATACTTCCCCTAGGAGTTTCTTGGGGCATCCATTCCGATGTGGTTTAATTCGGCATCTAGTGACTTCTCCTCGTCCTTGCATATGTGCATCGCTCCCTCTACCAATGTTCTCACGATCACTCTCTTTGTCGAACTCGGATGGTTGGAGCTGTGTCTTTTTTCTGTAGACAGAGGTGCGGATTGTATCGCCTATTCTGTCAAGGCACTGCTGGTTTCCATTTCTATCGTGAATTTGATCGAATCCCTGATTCTGTTAATTCTCGAGAAGAAATCCTGAAGATGTTTATTTCCGTGATTCCATATAATGAAAGTGTCACCCACGAACCTCAACCACAGCTTTGGTTTGTATTCGGTCTCCCGTATAGCCAATTCCTCGACCCACTCCATGTATATGTTGGCGATAATTAGAGTCCGTCGACTTGAGAGAAGAATCGGCCCTTTTCCTGGAAATATGAGTTCTGTAGGCAGCCCTGCAGTAATTCCAATTTTCCTTGGATGGGAAGGTCATTCCTCTCGTGGAGCTGGTTATCTTCTTCGAGTTTCCTTTTGATAATGCCAAGGGATTCCTCTTTAGGGACATTGGTGTAAAGGCTCTCCACGTCGAAGCTGATGAAACGATCTTCTGGTCCAAGTTCAACATCTCCGATTGTGTCTACGAAGTATGAACTGCTATTTCCTTGTAAAGGTTGTAGTATCGGTAGGAGGTATTTCGATAACTTGTAGATTGGTGAGTTTCCTGGAGCTGGTAATCGGTCTCAGTGGTATGTCTGGTTTGTGGATTTTCGGAAGCCCATAGAGATGCGGTGGTTTGCTGTAGTGTGGCGTCAGTTATGATCGTTCGTTGTTTGGAATGAAATTTTTAAATTTCCTCAGAGTGTTGTAGATCTTCTTTTCAATAGTGGGTGTTGGATCCTTCTTCAAAAGTTTATAGTTCCTTGTATGAAGTCACGACTCTATCTTGCCATCATATGTTGTGGTGTCCATCACAACCGTGGCGTTACCTTCATCGGTTGGAAAAATCTTTAAAGATGAATCCTTTTGTAGGATTTTAGGGCCCTCTGTTTCCCTGCAGTGATGTTTCTCCGGAGATTTATCTCCTTCTAGAGTGTCTCTCTCACTTTCCATCTGATCTCCCCTACCTGGGTGGGATTCATTCTGCTACTGGTTGACTCTACAGAGATTACAATGTCAAGGATAGGTATTGTTTTTGGTACAACTGCAAAGTTCAATCCCTTTTCGACCAGACACTCCTCTACTTTTTTTGGTTGAGATATTAATAATGGTTTTCTCACCTTCGCTGTTGATTTGTGGAAACCGTGTTCTTCCTGCTATTCGATTCCATTTCTTCTGATGCCTCCTCTCTTGTTCATGACGAAAAAGGGAAAAGGGAAAGGGAAAAGGGCCGATTCTTCTCTCAAGTCGACGGACTCCTGATGGGATCTTCCCTTTCTCCAATTATTGCCAACATATACATGGAGTGGTTCGAGAGATTGCTATACGGAAGGCAGAATACAAACCAAAGCTGTGGTTGAGGTACGTGGATGACACTTTCATTATATGGATTCACGGAAATAAACATATCCAGGATTTCTTCTCGAGAATTAACAGAATCAGGGATTCGATCAAATTCACGATAGAAATGGAAACCAACAGCGCCTTACCCTTCCTCGATGTGAACGTTGAGAGGATAGGCAATAAAATTCGCACAGACAAAAGACACATACGGCGCAGTATCTCAACTACAGCTCCAACCATCCGAGTTCGACAAAGAGAGTGATCGTGAGAACATTGGTAGAGAGAGCGATGCACATATGCAACGACGAGGAGTCACTAGATGGCGAATTAAACCACACCAGAGAGGACCTCCACCGGAATGGATACCTCAAGAAACTCTTAGGAGGAGTATTGAAAACAACTCCAGAGAACGAAGACCTCTGAAGAGCAACAACAAAGCACAGTGATCTGCCTTCCGTACATCAGAGGTGTTTCCGAGAAGATCATAAGGATCGGAAACAAGTTCAACATCAAGAGCTGCTTCCAATCCGGCAGTACTTCACGGAGTTTCCTCACCAAGATCAAAAATGAAATCAGTAAGTATTGCATTCATGGAGTTCCATGTGAGTGCGGAGATTCATACATTGGAGAGACAAAGAGGCCGTTATCGGTAAGACTGAATGAGCACAAGAAATGGACTCAACGTGGAGAAACGTCAAAATCGGGAATTGGTGACCACGCCTGGACTGAGCACCATCGAATTCTCTGGGACGAAGCAAGTGTTCTACATAGACAGGAGCATTGGTTCAAACAGAAGTTCAAAGAGGACGCCTACATCGAAGCCAATAACGCCTTTAGCCAACCATGCGTTGAGATCAAGAACGTATGGAACCCACTAATTGCTCTTTCTGGCGGACTGCAGAGGATCGAAACTTCATGCGCCACCACACCGCGTACAATAGCACGCACCACTGCACATAGCGGAATTACACGCATCATTGCAGACAGACATATAAATTGGTAAGTAGCACCTAAACTTATCAGTATTCACCTGAAGACGATTGCAGATACAATCATTCGAAACGTCGTGAAAACCTTTCAAAGACGATGGACGTCCGAAACGAGAGTAATCAAGTTACCACATCGTCTACAACCTTGACCAGCGAGTCTATCTAACTTTCCCCTTACTATCAATTTTCCTATGAGGCATTATCAGAGTTTGTTCCATACTCTCTAAACTGAGATTTTATGAATTGGTAGCTCCAAGTGCAAGAGATGTTTTTTTCCTTCAGTCATGTAACTAATATCGTTTCAGATTATATTATTTCCCTACCTAGTTACACCAGTCTACTACCTTAATAAGCTCCCACTCAATTTGTATTGTTTTTCTAGATATGGGTCTCGCAGTAGGAATCAAATAACTATTTGTGTCTACCCGGTTCGACAAACTTACAATTTAATTATGATTTCATGATTTGGTATTATAAGATACTCTAAAATATTCATGCTATTGTATATATTCCAGTACGGCCGAACGTATCTAATGGAATACTCGAATTTTGAGGAACCTAACATCGGATCCGTAATATTTACACAAAGTTTGTTCAGGCTATTATCCAGTCGGTTGAGTTCAGGCTAGCTAGGTAAAGTAATTGCTGCACTGTACTCAACTTCAACAAATATGCAGATATAAGCTTGTTAATAAATTAGACCAACTGTTGTGTTTATGAGTTGTTCATCGTAGGAGTTAGGAACTCTCATACGTATACAACTTCCAGGAAAACTACCTTCAGTTAATCGTTATTCCATTAATAGGTTTTGAGATACGAAATAGTATGGAACATTGTTTGCTGGAAAAAAGTAGTAGAGAAAAACAAATTGTTCGTATACCTGGATAACTTGTTATTGAATTGAGTTACATTTTGTCGAACAGAAATGGGTTAATTTCCTCACATACATTTTGCTACTACCCAATTTACTATAAAGTAACTGGTAATTAAACCGACATTACCAGACCTATTGTTTACCTAGAAATTCTCACCAACTCATCGTATATGATACCGGAGCTGGGCCGGGTACTGATGAATTGTACTCGATACTGGGTACCGGATACTTCCAAAAACTGAAGAATGAGTACAAAGTACCGAGTACTTTACTCATTGCACATGCTGTCGAGTACAGTACTCCCGAGTATAAGTACTCGAATTTCCGGAGTACTTTTTGCAAGTAGTTTTACATCAATCTGTATATATATATATATATATATATATATATATATATAGCAAGTACAAAAATAATATACTATATTGACAAACATTGATCATCTAACATATATTATAACATGAATAGCAATGACTTAATGAATTATATAAAAATATTGTCTTTAGGTAGTCGTTACATAGGCCCTAGGCAACTGGTAAATAAATACCAGCGCGGATAATACTGCGGTTGGCCCACGTCCCACCCCAAGTGCTGTACATTTCTACTTTGTGTCAGACTCTACACTGAATAAAATAATAAGGATGAAGTGGTAAATAATACGAGTGCTCAAGTCTTCAGTAGCCAGTGGTGACGCCAACGTGAGGTTCTAATGATTTATAGAGCCTAGTGCCTTTGGAGGTTGTTGATGAAGCCTGCCAGAATGAGTTGGACAGCCGCAGACAAGTTCAGACTTCAGACTTGCGTCTTGTAATGCGTTGCATATTGCATAATAAAGAACTCGAAAAAATGTACTCGCATAAGAGACGCGGGTATCGGATATTTTTACATGATATGTACGGGTACGAGTACCGAATACTTTATTGAAAAGGTACTGGGTACCGGGTACAGAGTACCAGAAATGTACTCAAGAGTACAGTAATTCGAGTAATTGTACTGAGTACGCCCAGCTCTGTATGATACACATATGAAATCGGAATAAAAAATAATCGCAAAAAATCGAAAATAGGGCTCAGAGAGTAAGAAATGTAGAATTCAAAATCTGATGCTGTCATTTTATAGGAATATTAAAACTTTTTTTGATATATTTTGAAATAATGAAAATATAAACAAAAACATGATATTATGTTTTTTCGTAATATCCGGCCATAATATGTCGAACCGAATTTCACCGCTGGAAAGTACTCCGAAATAACTTTAAACGAGCTTCTAACTCATGGTTCAATACCATTGAAAAAGTTGCCTTCCTCTATAATAGCGATTCTAAGATGTTTTATCCATATACCATATACTTCTCCGTACCTCATCAACATGTAGTTACCTATACCGAAGCTTGATGGAAAAAATTGAGAATTTTAGTAACAAAACTTTATTGTCCCCAAGAGATAGGAAAGAGTTAGAAATATTTTATTCAGTCACGAAATTATTAGAATTTTTCGTTGAAAAACTCCAATGCTAGAAGAAATTACCTAATCTTTACCCGATAAAGTTATCTAGCGCAGAAGGCCAGAAGATTACGCATGTATCTTGGTGGTCTCATTTATTACTAAGGGTGGGTTGTATCACCTCTCGTCATCTTTGGTTTTGCTAACTGCAAGTTCTTTCTATTTTTATTGCCATGATCTAGAAAGAGAGAGAACCTCTAGTTAACATTTACCAAAGGATGACCAGCTGTGTTACAACTCGTCCTGAATAAACGCCCAAGGAGCTTTGTGATGGAATAAAATCGATAAACAAGCGTATAAATAATCAATAACGTCGCGAAAGATAAAGCCTGTATTCATTCATAGTATTCAATAATTATTACCCCAGGCAAAAAAACTATATAAATAATTGACAATTACAGTGTGGAAACAAATACAGCATTGATTGAGTAAATTGATGATTATGGACAAATGACCCTATCGCAATGTCGATTTCCGGTCACCGACCATTTCAACGCATCATGTCCAGCGTTATTTTTGGGAATATGAAACCATTTGTTGGGGTAGAATAAGAGAGTTAGTGGAGTTCAGTCGGTAGAAATCAGGGATGATGTAGTTCCGAAAGTTTTAAATATAAATAACGGTCAGTGGATGGTAGTGAACAAATTAATTGAATCTGGCAGTTATTCATTCAAAGTGAAAGGTTGTAATTCAGTTGTGAGTCAGAACTCCAATTCAATCAGTTCTTACAATGAAACATTTTAAGTATTCAATTGAGAGACAATCCTGAAATCACCCGGGCTATTAAACATCAAATGAGCCAGTGTATTGACTACAGTAAAATGCGTGAATAACAACCCAACGAGAGACTATTGGAATATAACAAGATACAAATAACAGAAAACGCGGATTGAAAATAACAACAAAACAAGACGTTGAGAATCAAATTGTGAAATCAATATGGAAAAATAAAGTGGTGCAGAAGTTCTTGGAGACAGACGAAGAAACTAACAAGGTGGTCATTATTATACAATAAGTTTCAATGGCTCATTATCATCTAATACCTTGAATTATGAATTGAAAAATCAATGCATTTTCTTTTTGAAGTATTCCTAAAAGTTGGGTTTGACACGAATTGAACGTCATATCGATCAACATACAAGTGTGGAAGGTGATCTATTCGTTCAGGTTTCCTTTCGAGTGGGATTTTCGCAAGGAAGTTCCACAATTTGTATAGCCCGCTCAGGGCATCGTCATAACAAGCGATCTCCAAAAGCAGGCACAACATGAAATATTAGGAAACGTTTTATTTTTCGTATTTTTAATGGAAAATAGCATATCCTATTGGGAGAAAATCATAAAGAAAAAGACTAGTTTTATGGTTAGCAACACTTTTCTACTTAGAAAACTTTTATTAAAGATCATTATAATGATTATACGATGGACAATTCTAACTATAAAAGTAACTTGTAAGATTGTTCGTATTTTTCTTTTGACTTGAGATGGTAATATATTCGATGTAGCTTCAGAATCTACCTTTAAAATATCATTACGATCGTCTTCTGCCTAATGCATTTTGCAAAATGAAAAAATAATTGTTTGTTTACTCGGTATGTTTTGTTGTTAGCAAAGTAAGATTTACATTTGATGTCACATGAACTTCCATACTTGATTAAACTGTTTCAATTTCTTTATCTATCTGTCAGATGTATCTCTAACGAATGTAGTATACGAAGGACGATTATAATGATCTATGATGATTTTTATTTTATTAATTAATGCTTATTCATTAAAAATACAAAAAAGCAGGGTATTCAATGCGTATGAAAAGTTAAGCCACGCTCCACTCAATAATGATCTATGATTATTTTTATTTTATTAATTAATGCTTTATTATTAAAAATAAAAAAACCAGCGTATTCAATGCGTATGAAAAGTTACGCCACGCTCGTTAATCAAGATATTTCCACTTAATAGAAAACTATAACTTCTCTTTTTAACCGACTAAAACAAAAAGGAGGAGGTTCTCTAGTCGACGCGTATATTTTTTTATGTATGACCACGCATAACTTTTCACAAAGTATTTCGATTTCGATGATTCTTTTTTCATTGGATAGGGTGAACTTCGAAGTTGGTCTCATTTGAATTTGACAAAAAAATCATCCCCTGAGGGTAGCAAAATGGAGGATATTGATCTTTCACCCTCTTAATTTTGGTTCGTTAACCGATTCTATCAGGCATAACTTTGTACTGGGTTGTCCGATTTGGAAGATTCTTTTTTAATTAGATAGTGTATACCTCATAGTTGATAATGTTTGAATCTGGGATGGAATAATCCACCCCTATGGGTGGAAAAATAGGGGATGATAGATTTTCCACTTGTGAACATTGGCACACATATGTAGTTAACATTGACAGATCATTATTTTTGTTCTCCTACATCCGTCACAACAATTACATTCTATTAAGATGTCTAAAAACCCTGGCAAATGAACTGATTCGATATTGTTCAGATTTACGAGGGGACACCACCTGTTACTTCAACAGAGCTTCTCTCTGTGATAGTCTGTGGTAGATGGCGCCGTCCAAAAATGTTTGTTTATATTCTCGCTCAATGTCAGAACTTAATTTCTGACATCTGCAAAATTTTATATGAAATTATTTTCAGTGTTTTGTCGGTATCTATGCGTTTTCCATCTCTATGATTTGAAATCTTGCTTAGTGTATTCCTGAGTTTGTTCTTTAAAAAATCACTCGTTCATCAGTTCATTAGTGCGTGAGGAATTGTTTATTTTCAGGAAGTGTAGTGTGTAAGGATACTTTTTGTAGAATGGACCACATTTGTATTGTGTGTGGACAGTATAAAGCCGCAGATTCGAATATTCACCTGTATTCAGTACCAAAAGCAAGTACAAATATTGACGAATTGACTAATAATGATATTTTCATAGTTCATCATATTGTATGTATTAAATTTTATATTTTTAGCAATTTAATGACAATTTCATTTCCAATTATCCGTTTGTCAAGATGCAGTTAACCTCAAATTCGAATGGTATAAAATACGAAAAACAAAACGACAGTGCTTTCTTTGTGCAATGTTCGCGGGCTTCTAATTCTAGCTTTGCTATTGGTGAAGTTTGACAGATGTCTCTTTTCATCCAATAGCAAAGATAGAATTAGAACCCGCGAACAGTTCGCCCCAAAAAGAAAGCTGAGGAAATAAATACCATGTTACTGAATTGAAACTGAAACGAAATTGGCGCCATCTGACACGCTAGTAATCTCTATTATCAAGTAGGAGAAATGTCGCCAAGTCGATCCCAAACTTCTACAGGTATAAGTGCAAGCACCAGGGTTTTTAGACATCTTACATTCTATGAAAGGATGGAATTATATACAAAGTGATGAAATAAACTAACCAGAACTACCAAAAATAATTTATATTGTATAACAATAAATAATTGAAGTAGATAATAATTTGATGGAAATATGAACAGGATGTTCATAGAATTAGATGTGGAATCATCTGCGACTGAATGGTAAACTTTAGTCACTATCTTCCATCGTCAAGATAACCTCTTTTGGGGTATTCATGTTGAGAATGTTTCCGTTTTCAACATAGATAATAATATTGAATTGTTAATATTTGAAGTAAGGTGGGTAAGTAAGTATTTTGGAAGTCACAAAAAATTTAAAAAAAAAACTTTTTAACAAAAAATTAAACCGACAATAAACGGAACTGAAAAGCAAAAAATAAAATAAACCCTCTTAGTCTTAATAAACGAATATAAGTAATTTTGAGTAGGCGCCAAACAACGAAAATCATTAAATTACTTCAAAAAAATTATCATAATGTTACCGCGCATCTTGATGACATCATTTTACGCTTGGCGCTGACTCAAAATGAGTTTAGGAGCTTAGTTAATAAGACTAAGGAGGTTTTTTTATTTTTTGCTTTTCAGTTCCGTTTATCGTCGGTTTAATTTTTTGTTAAAAAGTTTTTTCTTAGAGAACAATCTACTATTGTCATTTTAGTTTTTGAATATGCAAAAGCGAGTTTGAATTTCTGAGTCAGTGTTCATTCAGATTGCATTATTATCGTGCATATACCTTCATTGGGTTTTATAAATTATCCACAACTTGCGCTAAATGATTTTTAAAAGCTCCATTACGAATTCAATATGTTCATATCATCCAACAACAAGATATTCCATAAAAAAAACTAGTCAATCAATTGCATCATCCATAATATCAAATTCATACACGAATGACGAGCTCTCCATATTCCATCGAGCTGGCCATCGACATTCGCTCGTTCAACTTGTTGATGTTGGCTCTTTTGTTGCAGACTGGATATGGCACACAGACCTCGACTTCATCATAAAGCATCGAGATCGAATGGTCGTGTTGAGTTTCATGACGTCGAACGGCTCCAATTTATCTCCGCCGTCAGTTATGCAGAACAGAGTGACGGCCACAACAATGGCCACCATGAGACCGAGTGCCATGCCGTTTGTTAGCGGTCAGGAGGCGACACACACTGTCATGAAAACGCTAAAGGATCTCATCGGACACGAGAATCATACCATGTTCGAGAACAAGGATATCGGTGAGTGAATATTTCCTTCTTTTCTGGGCTACATACTCGGTGAGATATAAATTGCACATAGAGTTTTGATGTTCTACTCGAATATGTATCAATGCGAATTACAAAAAAGTACAATGGCTCCCCAATAGTCAGGATCACGTTGGATATTGCTCAATGTAAAATATTATCAATATATTGATGTTCAAGTTGAACTTTCCATGAAGTATTATTGAGGTAAGAATTCCAACAGGTCGTAACGAGACGTTCAAATTATTTTATCGTCAAACGCAAAGTTGACGTTTTCCGAGGAATGCCATTAATTGACAGCATTGCCCCTCTAGAGCGAAAAATCGCTCGCATTTATACGGTACTGTTGAAAATAAATAAGCATTCATGGAAAATAGTAATAGTGAATTATCTAACACACCTCTTGATGTGACAGAAAAAGCGAAAAATGTGACTTTGAATCTCCTTCCAGAAAAATCGAGGCAAAAATATGAATTACAATACAATAAGTTCATAACTTGGTGCCAATCGAAGAAGGTGAATGAGCATTCAGAAAAAGGATTACTGGCTTATTTTGGAGAAAAATCCAAGACTCTGAAATCATCAACTCTTTGGTCTATGTATTCGATGATACGGACATGCTTGAATGTTAAAAACAATATAAGCATCAGAAGCAACAACTTTGATTTTTTAAACGAGACACCCTGTATATTATTGCATTTTTCGCTTTGCTATTGCTTTACGATCATTTTTGTATGATACTTCTCTATACCTATCTCAAGCGGTTTTCGAGAAATTCATTGATTTCCTTATTTTTTGTGCAAAACATAGCTTTAAGTGTAGTTTACCAATGTCCTGGGTTAGTTATGTTCAAGAGAATTCGTTCTTCATTATACAGGGTCGTTCAAAATTTGTGATTTTTCCAATAGACACAAAAATGGTGAAAAGTACATTTTTTCAAATGGAACACCCTGTATATTATCGAATATCCTGAAAGACAATTGAAGTTCCTTCCAAATGATGTATCATGTTCCTATACCTAAAGAGTCTGGTTTCCGAAATAAAAGTTTCTATAAAAATTTAAAACTGCATTTGAATATGTATTATTAACCATTTAAACAGAAACACCATGAAAATCACTGCTTGTCAAACTAAAAGATTGTCTTGCTCTCTTCTGGTCACGGCACACTACTACATTTCCATTTTCCAGCTAGAGAATTTTGAATTTTATCCATTAAAATAACAGTAAAAAATAATTTTCTATAGGAATTTTGACTCATGGATTCTTGTTAAAGGTATAATTTCCTAGAAAAAAGCCCATTTCGTCGAGTTTGTAACTCCAACAGGTTCGACGAAAAATGTCATCTAAGCTGAATTTTCATAAAAATAGCAGTAAATCGCGTTTATTTCCTAAACTATTGAAGATAGAAAGAAAATGTGAATGACAAATTTGTAGGGGGGTTTATACCCCACAATTTAAAAAAAATGCCGCCATAAAATTTCAAAAAATACAATGACAAACAAATTTTTTATTCAATTTTTCAACTTGGATTTCATAAATTAGTTATTATTTAAAAAAATAGATTTTTTCGTTAATTTTGAGTTTCAAGTGGCTTTTACAGCTAAACCATGTCAATAGTTTAGCAAATAAACGCGATTTACTGGCATTTATATGGAAATTCAGCTTAAATGACACTTTTCGTCGAACCCGTTGGAGTTACAAACTCGACGAAATGGGCTTTTTTGTAGGAAATTATACATTTAAGAGGAATCCATGAGTCAAAATTCCCAAAAAATATTTTTCTGGGTGAGCGGAAGGAAAAACGTAAAAAAATCATTTTTTAATGGATAAAATTCAAAATTCTCTAGCAGTGGGTAAAAATTCGATTTGAGGGGTCGCAATATGCTCAAAAATTTTGTTTTTCTATAAATCACAAGATTTTAAGGCGGGACTTGAAGACAAAAAATGTTGCTAAAAAATGAAGCACCCTAATGACTCATATCTATTTCCAAAATTTCCTCAGATATTTTTTCAATTAACCTATGCCAAAACTGAAATGCATCTGAGAGTTAGAGAAAAATTTAAGTTCCAGCTGTATCTTCAAAAGTACGATGAAACCTCAGGTTTCAAGGTTTTTTCTGGTTCTGCTGCATTTTGGAACTTTACTCAAGATCTTTCGATGTAATAGAAACTGAGTATCTTCGTATCTACTGTTACTGAAATTACTCAATATTTTCTGGGTGAAAGTTGAATTTGAGTCCTGTGTGGGTAACAGATAAGGAGAAGTTATTTGTATTTGTCAGCAGAATCCAAAATCAGAATGAAATACTGGGTGTTCCATTTGAAATTCGAAAGTTGATATTAGTTAAAGTACAGGTGGCAACACTGCAGAATTTATATCTCAGATCTCCAGAAACGTCCAATAGGAGTTTGGAATACCTGTATATTAATCATTCTTTGTACAATCAGTTCGTCATATTATCATTCATACATTTCAATATACCACAGGACCTTCTGAATGTTCTCGCTATAATTTGATCACATTGACCATGAAGAAAAACAATTTCATCAAAACTTCGTTTGAATAGTTATTGCCTTCTATTTTGATTCATTTCTGATCAAATTTTTGGTAATGAACGCGCAAACGTTCCATTATTGATGCACTAATTGTCGAATTTTCATAATAACATATTCCATGACATTTAATACAAAATATGGCAAAATAATCCGATTTATAAAGAAACTTGCTTTTATTCCAGAAATCAGACTATTTAGATATATGAAAATGATACATCATTTTGAAGGAACTTTATTTGTCTTTCAGAATATTCGATAAAATACAGGGTGTTCCATTTGAAAAAATGTACTTTTCACCATTTTTGTATCTCGCGGAAAAATCACAAATTTTGAATGACCCTGTATAATGGAGAACGAATTCCCTCAAACATAACTAATGCACAGAAAATTGGTAAACTAAACCCAGAATTTCAGTTTTGTTCGAGTCCAAATACCGAAGTAATAAACATTTAATTGAAGCTGTTTTGCACAAAAAATAAGGAAATCAATGAATTTCTCGAAAACCGCTTGAGATAGGTATAACGAAGTATTATAAAAAAAATGATCGTAAAGCAATAGCAAAGCGAAAATGTAATAATATACAAGGTGTCTCATTTAAAATATCAATGTTGTTGCTACTTTTCAATATAAGCGGCAACGCCAAGCAGAACTAATTACCCAAGAAACCAAATTTACAAAATAATCCTGTGTCTCGTTCTCCAGAAACGTCTAATAGGCCATCGAGTGTGGAACACCTTGTATATATTTCCACCACCTCAGAAAAATGGTATTCTGTAGAAAATTTTATACCAGTCATTTTCAACCAATCAGATGCTTTATTTCGACATTGTTACTATGGTAACCAGCAAATTTTCTGAAAATTTTTCATCCACATTAGCATGTAAACGTAAAATTAATAAGTGGAAATTTCCCGGCACATGACAGCTATCATATAATTAGACAAAAATAATATTGAAATAATATTGACAATATTTTTTATTCATTTACTTTATAAGTTGTAAATATTACAACAATTTATTAAGGTGTACATTCTATAATATCATTAATTAATTTTAAATTCTTCAAAAATTCCACTTCTACCTCCTCTTTCCTTAGCGGTGAATAAAACACAGAACCGGTGTTTTTTCAACAATATGCCTGTGTTTCATGAAATAAAAATAATACTGAGACACCAGTTTATTTCTTTGAGTATTAGATTTGTGTCCAAAAGAAGGCACAATATCACGCAGAATATTGCCAATCTCTTTAAATAAGTTTTCTTGCTCAGGATTTAATCCAGATTCTTCCACTAGGTATGTTAGATATTTTACATTTTTATGGTACATTTTAATGTGCTGTGATTCTTTGCAAAAGGAGCACAATTCATACGATTGAAAGTTCATTTTATTATCACTTTTTTACTAACTTTGATTGTATACAATGTATGTATGTATGTATACTTATAATGCCACAAATAAAATATTGATTGATTGACAGGAGTAGCGAATGTCAAATCCATGGCTAACTTTACAAAATATTGTTTTAACCGGCAACATACGCCAACAACATTCTATTTAGAATAAAGAATAAGATATCCCGATTTCCTGAATTATTTGAAAAACAAATTATTACCGCTAATATAATTTTTTTTTGAATTAAACCTAAAAGAATATGAAACATATTTAAGTATATATGTATAGGTATAGTTATATATTTTTTGCTGTATATCACCTTTGTCAATATTGACATTTCCCTGAATCCTAGTTAAAAATTTTATAAAACAATTATTTTTATATAATAATGTATCTATTATAAATTTTAATTTATAGGGCACGGGAAAAATAAAAATAAAATATCCCGCAATACGAACATCCACTTTCATTTTTAATCAATATTGACATTTCCCTGAAACCCAGTAAGACAATTGTATGAAAACAATCAATTTTATACAAAAATGTATCTGATATTATATATTTTATTCTACTAGGGAACGGGGAAAATCAGAAAAAATCTCCCCCAAAACTCCCATTACACACAGCCTTCTATTTATTTGTGAATAACGTCAAAATAAATATTTACTTAATGTTTTCTATTTAAATATAATTCCGGTATAAAATTTTCTTACCGAATACCCCACGTGCTTGAATTAATTGCGGGAAATTTGTACTCAAAAAATTTCCGGCAATAATTCATGCTCTAGGGAGATTATAAGTGATAATTTTTTGAATTTACGATCACAAACACACTTCCTCGCAAAATGATATAATGAACTGAACCGGTTTTGATTCATTACTCACTTTTCATGCGAATTGATGTGAGACGTCAAATTAAAAATATAGGTTGTCAAAGAATAAAAACAAAATACCTCAAATTATTCCCGCGGCAATTTTCTAGGTCGATTATTCTCACTATAATAATGTTTTGATTGGCCAAAACGTACATAAAAGTTTCCATTGGTTTCTAGAAATGTCAAAAAATAATCACGAACATTGCGTCGTCTTGAAATCCAATATTGTAAATTTCTCTTGTGTTCGTAAATTCTTCTGGAATTAAAAGAAAATAGCAGGACCCCAATCTTTCGCATTGAAAATTCTTAAACCCTTATTACACTATGCCTTTTTCGTGCCTATTTGTCTGCCTGACTGCCGGTGACTGAAATTTTAAACGAATACGCATGCGCGCGAGGCTATTTTGTTGATTGTTTCAGGCGTGAAAATAAATAGGACTGGTTCTATTTTTTCCGCCTGAATCGAGGGGATTTCAAGGACGTTTTTAGAAATGTCAGGTTTTCAAAACAGTAATTATGACATAACCAACAAATAAATGAAATTAATCACATAGTTTTCGTTTTGTTCAGTATGACAGAAAAGAAGAAAAAATCTTGTACCAGGTAAGGAAAAAGTTGAAACAATTAGTCCAGGTATACTAAATTACTTAATCATTTGAAGTAAATGTCAATTTTCCTTAGGTTTGCAGCTCTCAAATTAGCGCCTGAAACAATCATGAAAAAGGCACAGTGTAATAGTGCCAGTTATTTGGGGAAATTTAGCCAACAAATTGTCATGAAAATAAGCCCAAAAATAGGCACGAAAAAGGCATAGTGTAATGAGGGTATTAGGTTGTGAACCCCATTTTTGTGACAAACGTCAATAATGGAAAGGAAAATACATACACACTATTTCTTGATCTTTGTCATCAAGAAATGTTTCTCTCGAGACAGATGCAGTCTTCCCTTATTCTACAGTTTAAATTCGAATTCCAATGTTAGATCTCGCAATTAAATAAAGCCACGTGAACAAATGGGATGCCATTTTTTCTTACGAGAAATGAGCTAATTCTTGCCGGCACAATCCGGTCTTTAATAAATTTCATAGTCAGCTGAATGTTTAGAATCCTTTCGATTCCTTCAACCTGTTACCCGGTTTAATAACAGTCATTGAACTCCGCACCCGTTCGAAATGCAGTAGGAATCGGAGAAAAAAGAAACTCTCATCTCCAACGATTTACGTCGGGAGTTTTTCCTGGATTGTTTTGTTCAACCACAAAACCAAAGGATTTGCGGGGAAAAAAGCCGCTTTAGCGGGATCGATGACACAGATAATGAAAAACACATTCTCTAAGATGATTTGGAAGCGGATGGATCTAGAATCCCTAAACGAAAGCCATACCGGTTTAAAATTATTCGAGGAAAAAAAATATATATTATAGAGAAGAAGAGTAAACTTTGTTCAGTTCGTGATTCACGATCGTAAAAGTAGACAAGTTGTTTAACAATGATTTTTTCTCTCACAATTTTGTGTACAAAGTTGAATTTGTTGTTTTAATACCACAGCAATAACTTATATAGTGCAATCGGTCTAGAACCTAGAATTGGTTTTGTTCTTACAAGATGATTGAGCTTTGTAATGTTTGAACGTCCGACACAAGTATTCGTGTGTGCAAGACTGGTAATGCCCTTTAGTGACTCGATAGCTGAAGTTTTCCTGGTTTATTTCCAATACTCACTGTGTAATTATTTCTAAATAATCTACCACGATGTAACAATTTTGTGCTCACTACTAGTTACAGATGAATCGAGGTTTTTTCTGTAAAAAAAAAATACGTAAATGATAAAAAATATGTGTACTGATACGATAGTTCACCGCATTTGGAGGTTATGTATGTCAAGTTATAGATATTTTGAATAACATAGAGTAATGCTACTTCTGTGTACTTTTATGTACGGCGAGTAAAATGCTTGTTCGTTAGTTTATTGAGGTCGCAGGTTCATAAGGTCTTGAGAACGTAAAACAGTGAGGGCGCTAAGTAGTTTAACAAATTAATGAAAGTACCCGTATAACCCTGGCTAGCTTTAACCTGACGGGAAACCACTAGATAACATCAGATTCAACGCAAAACTACCTATTTAATGGAATTCTCGAATAATATAATAATCAGAAATGGAAGTTCATAATTTTAATTGAATATAGGATTCCACTTTTACCTTGCAAGGATGTGAGAATGTTGAACGGTGTCTTAATAGTACACAACACTCTCTAATACGTATAATTGTTAACAAAATATTGCGTATTGCTTATACAGTACAAGTAACGATGTTTACTCTTAGTACTTAAAGTGCATTCCATTCAACATTAGTTCACATTTAAAGCCCATTGCTTTTGTTACCGAAACCAGTTCGTGAAAATTCAAACACAAATCCTCTGCGAGGCACTTATCTTTGTCCTGATAGGATGCCAATGTATGATAGACAACTTGGAAAAACATCAAAGGTATCTCTGTCCCCTGTTCATAAGGCTGATCGATCAGATCACAACACCGTCCAGGCGTTCCCGAATTCGCAGTTTAAGTCTCTATCTGCTTTTTATCACTGGCTCAACACCGTCCCTCGGAACTTGTCCACTGTGATAACCACGGTAAATCAAGTATTTTTATGTATTCATGTGTAATACCATTAACTGGAGAATGCGGCTATGAGAAGTCAACTTTTTATTTTCGTCCGCAATTGAATAAGAAAGCTGCAAGCGTTTGACAAAAAAATGTAACATCTCGTAAAATATCACTTGCACCGGCACACCAAACGAATCGACAATTATAACTAATCTTATAGTACGTCTCGACAGATGAATCACCTCAAGCGGCGACTTCATTCATAAGAAATTCCTTCCTTAACTAAATTAGATCGTAACTGTGCGCCGAAGATCTCAAAGTAAAGAATAAATAAATTCGTAGGCAGCTATTGACACATGCGGGCGATAGCGGAAAGGAACTTAAGGGGTTACGTAAACTATAAAAAGTAATGACCTATTACTGTAACATATCATGGCAGCTTTTCAAATCAAAGGCGTGTCGGGGTGTTCTCAGACACATACCATAAAATTTATGACCTTAGCGGCGTATCAAAAACAACTCGAAATTCCATATGAAGGGGAAGACAACAGTAAACGATAATCATTCGACAATCAGAAGTCATTCAGTGTTCAGCAAGTACAGAGCGAAGTTCTGTTTCAGTCTTCATAGTTATGAAGCGAATTGAAGTAAAGTCTAGTTTCAACTAGAGAAGATGCATTCCCATCTTCTGATGCGAAGTAACTTCGTATTATATACGTAAAGTAGCCAATTGATCAAAAGTATGCAGAAAAATAGTGTAAGTGTATCTCTCAGAAATCATCTCAGTAATAACTAAATAAATGGAATCGATATCCTTTATAGAAGCTAATTAATCATATTGTGACCAGTGAACGCGTAATAAAACTCGGTAATAACAAAGAATAATTAAGTAACATTTAAAAACGTGGTGTGTTCTCCAGTTGAGGGTGAGAAAATAACTTTGTTTATTTGCCAAGTTATATAGGTATAGTGTCATAAGAAAATATTCCATTATTGATTTCGATTTGACAAAAGTAAAAATATTATCAATCATCAAAATAACTGAAGAACAGTTATTTTAATTGGCATCCCATATTTGTTTCTCATTCAAGATTAGTTCATATTCAAATTCATTTTGAATTTCTCCGTAAATTATACCAGGTGTATCAATTATTGTTTTTATATTTCAGAAAATACATATATATATATATATATATATATATATATATATATTACAAGTCCTAAGTGTATTATTGTTTCTGAACTATCTGAGATTGGTAATTGTACTGTCAAATTGAGTCCCACGCTTCATTACATACTGAGTGAGATAATGTCTCAAGCCGCTCTGGGAGATTGTCCAGTTATTGGTCAATAGACTAATAACGCTCATTATGGTTAAGGCTTAGCTATTAAAAAACTAACGAGCAGCCACAACACCACTTCTAGGCGATCAAATGGAAAACATCTCAAATATTTATCGAATGAAAACCTCATGTCCCGGAATTAGAGATTGGAAAAACGTGGATTAACAGAACACTTATCTCTTTGCTGCAGCTTATGTGATGCCGTTGGAAATGTATAAAATTTACACGTACTATTTTTGGTACTATTTTTGCAATCGACTACACAGCAATAGCGGGGGCTCATTGTTATTATATGTATGTTATGCTACTATACAACCCAACCGTGACCATTGCCACCAAGATAATAATAATAATAATGTTTATTCATCTGAAGTATGGTACAATATTTTCAAGTGATTTTTGTGAATAAACTGGGAGACCACAGAAACTAAAAGTTTTCAGCTTGTGCTTGTGATTACCAGGATCATTACCTACTCCTGCCACCATGGGCGCTGTCAGAGTTTCATCTGTCTCCTCCAGCCTAATGCACACAGCGAATTGGCATGACACTTGGTTATTCATTCGTAGGCCAATCGCCATCTATTTCAGATTAGAAAAAAAAATATGACTGTATATCTCACACGATGGTTATTCTCAACAATTTCTGAGAAAGTGCACAAATGTTTCCAGGTAATTCTGGAGCTGTTTCTTAAAATTTCTTTTGTATTACGCGTATTTTTCTGCCCCTCCAAAAAACTATTTTTAGAAATAGGAATAATTTTTATAGGTATTGTGAAAAGTTAAAAAATCATCCGTGGCTATGCTCGTTTTTGTTGAATCATATCAATCAACATTATATATATACAATTACGATCCGATACAATTCTGGAATTGAATGTTTCATTTGTAATGTTCAAGATCAAACCCCTATTTTCAATATAAGTACTCCAAAAATAAATAATACATCGCAGTTTCTGCCAGTCAATTTATTGCTGTCACCAAAAGACATTATCTGATTTTTGCACCAACACTAGACAGGGAACTGGTGGTAACTTGCACAATGAAACATAACAAAACCTCGTTAGTGAATTGCTGTCGACATTAATTAATGGAACGTTTTAATTAAGTTCAGAGTTGTGCCTCACAATCCTGAACTACTTCAGAGGATATAGGATGCTCGAAGTCGTGTTAAGGTGTTCTTACGTGTTGACATCAGTACACATTCTCCAATGAATAAAGCAAAGCAGATCAAAACCATTCCAAAAAGCATTCAAATTCAAAATCGATTTATTTCTCAATGGTTTTAGTGATAATGGTTCTAGAACAACATTATAGATTTTGTCAAACGTTTCATTGGTTTAGAAGGAATACAGTATTCTCAGAGTATTATTTTGTTTCAGAAACGGGGTTTGGCAGCCCAGTCAGTATCGAATACATGAATTTGGCTCTCGCACTCGTCATCTACTCCGTAAGATATCCAGCCCTTTTTTGGGCCACTAACAAGTGCCTGGGGTTGATATTCTCATTCCAGTTACTAATCAACGGATTGCATACTCTAATATCCTTCGCTGGAATGTCGATATTATACAAGGTAAGTCGATATCAGACAGCTGAATGCCGTCCTGGTATATATCTCTATCTGCGGTATGAATGAAATATTTTTTCACACGCCTTTTTTTCCAATTCATTCACTAAAAATATACAGCATGAGAATTTTGCACTACCAAAATTTTGCACTACTGCATTTCGTGTGTGTTGGTCATTGTCAGAAACCACTAGCAATATTAAACTTTTGTGGGCCTTCCCAATATTGTAATGCTGCACCCTTTGAAATTGTTCTAATTTGGAAACAACTGACAGTATTCTGTCGCAAGAGATTGGGATACATTCAATGTTATGGATATAATTTTCCTGTCATATCCCTCCATACTTCACTGTGGGTGAAACGATTGGTACAGGCTTTCCTGTTGTTCATTCAAACATCACTCAACTCAAATCTTTGGAGTAAATTCACTTCGTTGTTAATTACAAGCAATTCACTGGTTCTGTCAACTAACACCTGTTCTTTGCAAGTTGTTCAACCACTCTTACAATTTGGGGGTATTTCCGTCCAATTGGAAAATTGCAAGAGTACAGCCAGTCCCTAAAAAAGGCAAAAAGGCCCTACCTAGCAACTACAGACCTATCGCACTGCTATCTATTATTTCAAAGGTCATGGAAAAAGCCATCAACATCGAGCTCATGAAATATCTGGAAGACTCAGGAATTGTCAACGATAGGCAATATGGCTTCCGCCATCAGAGATCAACTGGTGACCTGCTCGCTTACGTCTCACATATATGGCAGCTATCTATTGAAAAGCATGGAGAAACTTTAGCTGTGGCATTAGATATCTCCAAGGCGTTCGATCGAGTTTGGCACCAGGGACTCCTCGCCAAGCTTCCGTCTTATGGCTTGCCCCCTCAGCTGTGTTTTCTGCTTGCTAGTTTTCTCTCAAACAGGTCTCTCCATGTAGTGGTCGATGGAGTTTCATCTGACACTCTACTCATAAATGCTGGTGTTCCGCAAGGATCCATTCTCGCACCAACACTATTTCTACTTCACATCAACGACCTGTTGAAAGCAACTTCATGTCCAGTACACAGCTTTGCCGATGATAGTACCCTCCATATCGCTTTCTCTTCCAGGGCCCCTATATCAGCCCGTGAAACCAGAAATGAACGAGGAAGAAATGTTAATAATATAAATATGGACTTGGCAACAATTCTCGAATGGGGATCTAATAACTTGGTAGAATTCAATGCAAACAAAACACAAGCATGTCTTTTCTCTAGAAAAGCCGATCTCACTGTGCCTAACATAACTTTGTCAGGAGTAACCATACCACTGAAGCCATCCATATCGATGCTTGGTATTACTATCAGCAATAACCTTTCCTGGGAAAATCACGTGAGGTCCATTGCCAAAAGTGCATCCCAAAAACTTGGTTTTCTGTTTCGTGCCAAGAGCTATTTCACCCCCAGTCAGCTGCTTATGATCTATAAGGCACAGATCCGACCTGTCCTGGAATACTGTTCCCATATTTGGAGTGCGGCACCTAAACATATCCTGAGGCTATTGGATTCTGTCCAAAAAAGGGCAATTCGTCTCGTCGGTGATACCTCGCTTACAAACTCGCTCACTTGTCTGGAACACCGTAGAAAAGTTGGCGATTTGTCTCTATTTTATAGATATTTTCATGGGCGATGCTCTTCTGAAATATCAACAATCGTTCCTGCTTTGGCAGTCTCTTCGAGATTAACCCGTCAAGTTCAGTCATCACACCCCTTTGTGGTCACTTTGGAAACCTGCAGAACATCACTTTCCAAAGACTCGTTCATCCAACGAACAGCGAGGCTTTGGAACTCATTGCCTAGGGAGGTGTTCCCCGAGGCATACAACCTTCAGAAATTTAAGAAGAACACCAACTCCTACCTTCTTTCCCTAGGTTCCCACGATGTTCTCTGAACATTACAGGATATCCCTTTTCGTGGGAACCAGAACATAAAAAATAAACAACATCACTCAGCCAGCAAACTGCCAGAACCATACTCGAATTTTCTGAAATTTTAAATTAATGATATCTCAGTTATTATTAAACTTCAGTAAGGCTATTTTTTGTGAAATCACTTATTTTGAGGAATTCTACATCCTCTTGAAAAAGATGCATCACTTGAGAACACATCAAGATACGAGATATCGAGTGTTACGATATCGTCAGGACAACACAAAAAAATAATCACATAACTTGGCGTTTTCTTCCGCGCGAATAACTTTACACCTCTACTTTGTCTCATTTTCGATTAAGTTCATTCAGTCTCCGTTCCCTGAAAAAAAAACCTATTTATCTGTTCTGCAGAAACAATGTAAAAACCACTTCGAAATTGCATTCTACATTTCATTTCGACCAGTTTTTGTCAAACTCGACAGACTCAAGTGTTTAATTTGAACCTTACCCGAAATCACTTTTTCATTAACCTTGCAACAATTCTGTTTATTCAATGCTGATGAATATGTTCATTTTGTATTGCCTTTCTGGTCTTCATAATACAATATTTCTTCAAACTCTATGATTTTTTCATAATTTTTTCCATCGATATTAGATGTTTTTTGAGAATATCATAGAGCCAACTTTCCCACGTTTTCAAGGCTTTCACCTTTCGTGGAACCGAAACGAAAATAAGATCATTTGACCCCAATATCGGCAACTGACACATTTATCCATTTATATTTCACCTAAACCATCAGAATAGAATACATTCATCATCCCATATCACCATTTTAGCAGACCCTTTTCGTCAACTTAATTCGATCAAAGTAATGTTTATTCTCAAAATATTTATTCTAGGTACATGTGGTCGGTGTGTGGAAAGCCCCGTATCTGCTCAAACACAACGCGAGGGTCTACAACTTCGGCAACCCGACTCCTTTTCTGCTCAACTCTGAAGTTACGTTTGCCATGTACATGCTGTCGACTTTATTGGTATTGGCCTCGAGCATTGTCCTTTATTTCTACGGACACACCAGGTAATAAATTTTTAATGAAAGAATCAATGATTTTGTTTGAGAATCGGGGAATTTATTGACTTCCAAAAAGTCTTCACAATACAACTATGGCAGGCAGACAACATATATACAGGGTGTATTTCAACTTGTTGTACTACTATGAATGATGGGTGTGTAATGCAATTCCATAATGCATTACAGTGGTTAAAAAATATAAAACAAACATCATTCTACGTAAAATTCAACGATATTTTCAAGAACCACTGCGCGCTTTGCTGATACTATTTTTGAATATTTCAGTAGTTGTCAAACAGCTTTCGAGGAAATAAATTAATAATTTTTTCTCACTTATCAACTTTTTGTATGTTTTCAAACAGGAAAAATCTTTTAATTTTTCAATGGTAATTTATATATATATATATATATAAATATATATATATATATATATATAATATATAAAACTCGAGGATATTGGGGTTTAAAAAAAAAAAATTTTAGATTATTCCAAGCTTTCGGGAGTATTTATTCCCATCATCAGGGAGAATCTATGTTGAGGTTAGCTTCCATGATGTTACACAAAATTTGTATTGTTCGTACATTGTGAATCAGGTAAAATGAAGAATAACAATTAAGTTAAGTTAAGAGTTATAAAACACATTAAAATTGTAAAATACTAAAGTTAAGCTCACCAGGTGGTGTATAAAGTGGTACTGTATCACCAGTTTGGATATAACAAGGTTAGTTGATTTCTTCACTTTGAAATTGAATATATATATATATATATATATATCTCAGGCATCCTGCAATGTGTACATTTACCACAAAATCAGTTCAACATCCTACATTATCCAGATATCGAGTTAAATGTTTATTGCATTCGGTAATTGCCAAAGTTTTCTTCTGAGCAGGTCATCTAAAATTTTGTCGAATTTTACAAAGAACATAACATCTTTTCAATTTTTTTTTTCAGCTTTTCAACCACTGTAGCTCGCTATAAAATAGCATTATACACTCGCCATTTACGGGTATTCAAAAGGTAATATTACACCCTGTATATATATATATATATATATATATATATATAAAAATGCTTATTCACACACAGCCGCAATAATTTTTTTTTACATGAACCAGAGTCCAACAGGTCACAAGTCCACCAAACAGCCCAGATATTGCCCCAATAGATTTATTCTCATTGTTATTCATGCGTGGTAAGGAATTTCCCAAAATCAATGTAACAGTGACTGAATTCCAGTGAGTTATTGACGACTTGCCGAAAGAATAGTTCTGTCTCTTTCGACAATTGGTTCAAAAGAATAAAGGAGTGTATTGAAGCTAATAGGGAATATTTTGAACGATAACAAAATTATTTTCTTAAACAATTCTGTAGTTTTTTACAAACTTTTATTTAACTTCACATTTGTATCTTATATATGTATGTATGTTTAGTTCAAATCTTGCAAGTTAATTTTGACCCACTTCTAGTTGACCGATTAACGTGAAATTTGGCAGGTGTTCATTATTCCGGTTACGATACATTATGGAATTGCTAGAGAAGAAACAGAATAGCGCCTCTGATATGGCGGACGAGTTTTGTGATTTTGGTTCGATTCTATTCAAAATTTGTTTGTGGGGTTTTCCGAGACAGAGATCAAGAATTCAGAATTCATAACTTGAAGATGTCGGCTCCAATATGGCTCCAGTTTCGTGGTAATAGTCCAATTCCAATAAAAATTGATATGTGGGGTTTTTTGGGGTCGGAGATCATGATGTTTTTGTAAAAATTCATGAATTCAAGGTGGCGATTCCAAGATGACGCCTGATTCCATTCAAAATTGGTATGTGGGTTTTTTTGGGGTCTAAGATTATCAATTTTTGTCAGAATTCAATAAGATGACAGATTTCATGAATGACTAAAAGAATTGAATGAAAAATATAAAAATAGCGAATATAAAATAGGTATTCTTGCGCGGCAAGATTTTGAATCTGCTACTCACAGAATAACCTAGGTCAGTCAAACAATTGAAGAAATTATTTTTTTCTTCTCAGTGCATTTGTATAAAAGCTTGTCTTAAATTTGTTTTCAACTGAAGTTCATCGGAAAAGTCATTTTTTATGAATCTCTACGGTTTTGTCAGCGTGAGACAAGAAAGTATTCAAATGGTTTGATTTTTGGTGACTTACATTCATCTGCATTGTATAATCTTTCTACCGATAATTTTTCAACGGTCCAGTATTTACTTATATATTCAATGCCGGGTAGAAATCAATCCATGGAAAATTTATTTCAACAAGCAATTATAGTTTTCGAAACTTTTTAATCTCAACATTTATTTTTACATTTGATAAAAGCCCCAACAGCTAAAAAAGCCTTAATCAATTTGAGTTCCCTTCAACATTCTCCAGGAATTAATCTCCAAATCTTAAATGAATGCGCATTTCTTTATTTTTGAAGTTTTTTCCGGAAATTGTTCGGCTCATCTTCTTTTTTCCATTTACTCGAGCTAATTCTCGCATGACAGTTGTTGAATTCCCACCATCTTATTAAGGACGTGTAACCCACTTGATCGGATATCCGGAGCTTCGGAATCCATTTTATTAAACTGCCACACGATCAGTGAAATTCAGAAGTTGGATAGTTTTGCAATTGGTTTAGTAAGAATTGACAGATTCGACGGATGTAGACGGCCTGGGGAGATTGTTCAGAAGAGGAAATATAATTATTTTCGGCAAAAGATTCAATTTCGATTAAATGCCAATCCACATTAGAGAAATGGAGTTGCCAACCCAAAAAAAAGCCGTGTCTCCAAGTACGATTATTTCACTCGGGTGAATTCATGAGGAAATCGCCAAACTAATTCCAAAACGATATTGAAATTAGGTATTTCAATGAATATTACGATTTGGATAGGGCTGTGGAAATTGAATATCTACCGGAAAGTCTGCTGCAGGCATTTTTCAGAGTACCCGGAACATGACAATATAATCGTTCTACTGAGAAACTTAGACGTTAAAAAATAATTAAATATAAAAACTTTAAAGACAAGCTTTTATTCAAGCCGTGTTCTAAAACGTATAAAATAAGTTTAATTCATCGCTGACAATGATTCAATTATTTTTTGTTGAATTATTTGTTTTCAAAAACGAAGTGTTCATAAAATTGTTTGATAAGTAAAAACTTGTCGAAGTATTAATTTTATTACAATTGGCTCGGAAAGCTTTTTGAAACCAAATAATTCAACACAAAAATAATTAAATCATTGTTAGCGATGACTTGAACTTATTTTATTCGTTTAAGTAAACGGCTTCAATAAAAGCTTGTTTTAAAAAGTTTTTTTATTAGTTATATTATTTTTGCTTTCTAATAGGTTCGCCTCAATCTGTTCATTTCTAACAGAGCATCGTTATTACAAGGTTTCTTCCCTGTAAGTTTTGAGCTAGAAGAAATCATGATCTCCGACCTCAAAAACCTCTACGTACCAATTTTGAAAAGAATTTGATCATAATCACAAAACTCGTCCTCCAACTTGGGGAGGCCATTTTGAATTTATAAATTCTGGCAAAAAATTCAAAATCTCCCACCGCGAAAACCGCCGCATACCAATTTTGAATCGAATCGGACAATAATCACAAAACTCGTCCTCCATCTTGGCGCCGCCATCTTGAATTTATGAATTTCGACAAAAAATTCATAATCTATGACCCCGAAAACTCCCGCATACCAATTTTGAATCGAATTTTGAATCAAATCTTGAATTTATGAATTTCGACAAAAAATTCATAATCTCCGACCCCGAAAACCCCGCTATACCAATTTTGAAACGAATTGGACCATAACCACAGAACTGGTCCTCCATCCAATTTATGGATTTTGACAAAAATTTCATAATCTTCGACCCCGAAGACCCCCACATACCAATTTTGAATCGAATCGGATCATAATCATAAAACTCGTCCGCCATCTTGAATTTATGAAATTTGAAAACAAATTCATAATTTCCGACCCCGAAAACCCCCAATCAAATCGGACCATAATTACAAATCTCGTCCGCCATCTTGGAACCGCCATTGTTTTTTCTCGTTCAAAAATTCCATAATGCATTGTTACCGGAATTATGAATACCAATCAAAATTTCAAATTAATCGGACGATTAGAAGTCGGTCAAAATTCACTTGCAAGATTTGACCCAAACTAACAAACTAACAAGTGAAACTAAATAAAAGCTTGTAAAAAAAACCAATATTTCAACAAGGGGCATTTCACAAAATAAATATGCATTTTCTATTTTATACCATAAGAACGGAATACTGCTGAATATCCATATAAATTTCGGAAAATGATTAGATTTTCAAAAAGTCATGTCACATATCATCATGCCGATCTCCATCTGTGGAAAACTGGATAGAAATAATAAAATTACCAATTGAATTTTGTTTTTGCGGTTGTAACGGGAAACAGGTCTTTTGACCAATGTCTGTTTCATTAGAATAAAATAGAAAATAAAGATTTTCTAAAAATATCATACCAAAAGATATATCGATCGCAAAATGAACGAACATTCGTACGCCCGACTAGATAACATAATAAAGTTTCCCATACTTATATTATCTCAACTCCTCTCGTAAGTATAGTCACACTCTCTCTTCCTAATGAATATGAATGTTTCCACATATAATATTTACAATATTATAAGGGCAGCTGCTGTCACCAGGGTATATGCAGAAAAATCAGATTTTTCCACACATAACACCAATATTGATAGAGTTTTTCTATACTAGGATGTAAGGCAATGTTATTTTGGTCCGTCGGACTCAGATTCGCGCCTTTGGCTGAATATGCGAGGTCTTTTTTGAATAACTTTTCTTTTCAAAATAAATATAATAGCACTTTTTTGTCTTTTGTCTCGACTGACTTTTCTTCAGGTGAAAATAAAAAAAATTAAATGACTCAGTTTCACTTTCCTCAACTTTGGTTGAGAAAATAATACCCAAAAATAACTTCAATACAATATTAACAAAAAAAAAGTCAAAACTATGTTACAGCTCGACGCTTGTCGAATACATAATTTTAACCAGAAAATAAAAACGTAAAATAAAATCACTTTTATTTTGAGAACGCAAGAACACTAACAGTTTGAAAATATTGCTAACCAACGTTCTGTTCGAATAAAAGGGCTCTTATTTCTGTTTCATATTGTAACTTTCTGCATTGAAATGTAGAAACGGTTAACTGACAACCGCTTTTCCCCTAATTTTTATAGCTGAGGCCGTCCGAAACTAGTCTCAACTTTAATACCCTATACTATCTGTTATGAATACCCCTAACTGTGCATGAGGTCACCCCGTAATTGAATAATCAGAAGCAAAGTTAGTTTTTCTAATTACAAGCTACCGACTCAACCCTAGTATCTCCCCTTTTTCCTACCAGTTTCGGATATACTTCCCATTTCCCTCGCAACCTTCTATGGACCCTCGAATAAAATTTCTAATTTTAACACCTCATCTCCCGAACTGACGATTAAAACCAAAGTTTCCGCTATTTACTCGCGAAGGTTCTCCCGTGGAACCATTGTTTCGAAGAGCGGTTTTCTTCGATCTCCGGCTACCGAAATAAGTATGCCGTCCGTCCGTCCGTCCGTATAAAAAACCACTAGCCCAAAATGGGCTCTTCGCTGCCTAGTCGTGGCACTGTAATCTCCTATTTTCTGGCAAAGCCAAAATTAGGGCAATAACCACTCTTGGCTATCGCTGCGCGACCGCCCGCGGGTGAAAACCCGTGACCTAACCCCAGCTCGGCTAGTCGACGACTTCCGTGTAAAAACTTTTCAGATCCCCTTCCGAGACCCAAGCGACGCTATGATTTGCATTTTCATTGGTCGAAAAATTCCCCTGACGATGAGTGTTCTTAACCAGAGTCCACTCTTGCTTCTCTGGCATTCTGCCGACTGGACAAAATTCGTCCAACGGGTTTAATCACCGGGGCTTTGTTGAACATTCTCAACGATAATCATTAGCAACATTGTTGCATATCTTTACCGGGCGAAATATAATAATTCGTTTTTGTAGAAATACATGTTTTTTTCCGAGAGAATACCAAATTGCTCTATATCTAAATATGAACCCCTTTTATCGTGTTAGTTTCATTCAAGGAATTGAAATTTATGAAACACGAACAAAAATTAAAACAGCTTACACTGGGACCAATCTGAAAATATCAATAACACCTACAGGGTGTTACACGGTTTTAAATAATAAATGACACCTTAGATCTCGAAATTTTGGGGAAATATTTTTGTGTGACAAAGCGTGTCAAATTTTATACGAATTCCTTGATAAGGATTTTTACCACTTCGTGGCTGACTTTTCTTTTTCGAATGATATTCCAACTGTTGGTATCACCGACACAACTTAAATCTATCCCGCTGGCCATGTGTTTTAAGAATGTAGGTACCGATTAACGATATACAAGTAAAGTATAACACATAAGCGTAACACAGAGACAATGGATCCTTCGGTTGAAGTTTTGAACTACTGTTTATGGCGAGCAGTCACTAGAATAAATCGAACTTTAGAAAAAGCAATAGGTATACGTAGATAGCAAATAATGAAGTTCGAAGCTAAAGAATGTTCGGGTCCCTACATATATGTATTTATTATATCAAAAATATCGTTGGTTTTTAAGTTTGGATTTCAAAAATGTTTATTTTATTTCTGAAGGCAATCTACAGAATTTGTTATTGAAAACGTAAATGAAATTGGTGATGAAATAAAAAAAAAAATTTAAACGCTTCATCAAGTTTTGTCAAGTTACTATAATATTATATATAACAACTTATCTACTCATAACATTACTCAGTTTTTGATGATGTAAACTTTCATTAGTAATTTTTTTTCCTCGGATGCTGGTCTCGTCACCAGCTACACCTCAGCCTCTTGGGGTTTGTGTGCCTTCCAGTTTTTGTTTTACAGCACCCACTCCGTAACTCCCCTGTACCAGTCTGTAAGGTTCTTCATCGGTTGGCTACTGTATTCTTCGGGGGTTAGCTTTGGCTGTCCGAATATTGCTTGTCTTTTGCCTCGCATTCTGACAATATATGTTTGACCGTTTCTGTTCCTTTGCCATATTGACTGCAGGGAAGTTCTCCGTTGTACAGCCTCATTTTGTGCAGGTGACCTCTCGATGGGGTGTGACCAGTGAGAAGGCCCGTTATTGTTCTGACTTGGTTCCTACTCATCTTGAGTAGTTCTTCCTTTCGACGGTTCTATAATGTAAGTTTTCCCGTGTGCATGAGATGGGCTTCCTTCCAGCGTTCTCTTTGTTTTCGTTTGACCCAGTCCTGTATGCAGCCTCGGATGGCCGATGTTGTCACTCCGAGTGCAGGCTCTGTGCCAATATATGGAGTTGATGAGCCCACCCTAGTTAGTTCATCAGCTTTTTCATTGCTCTCGATGCCACAGTGTCCTGGAACCCACTTCAAAGTTATTTTGTATTGTTCTGCGTGGGCACTGAGTTCTTCTCGGCATTTCCATACCAGTCTTGATGTCACTTTTGGGTTAGTGAGAGCCTTTAGTGATGCCTCGAAGTTCGTGTCAAAAAAGTATCTAGGAGTTGTGTGGTCCGTTGGTTTCATTTCAAGAATGTTGCCCCCCACTATTTCCTTTATCTTGTTGTGATCCGATCTGTTACTCGTATTTTGTAGCCTTAGAAGTCCCATTCTTGCCTCGCCCATGATTGTTATGTCGATAGTTGAAGACCAGTAGTGCTTCCATGGCTGGTGTTGTTTTCATAGCCCCCGTTATGCTGAGGCAGGCAAGTCTTTGTACCTTGCTCAACCAGCCGCCTATTTTTTGGTTATTTTCCAACATACCAAAGATGCATAGGTGATCATGGGTTTCACTACAGTATTGTATGTCCAATACACCATTTTAGGGACTTAGCCCCCATGTTTTTCCGTGTGCTCGTCTGGCTACCATTAGTGTCACCTCAGCTTTCTTCTTTACTTTTGCCAGTTGTTGGTTCCATGTTAATTTTGAGTCTAGGACTACCCCGAAATATATAACTTTCCCCGACAGCTGGATGTTGGTTCCTTGGAGGGTTAGAGGTCCCAGTCCCTCTCGTTTCCTTCTTCGGGTGAAAGCTACTATGGTTAATTTATAGGGGCTGATATTCAAACCCTCTTCATTTATCCATGTACTGACCAGATTTAGGGCCGTTTGCATCCTCTCCCTAGCTGTGGTGTTGAATTTTCCTTGGACCATGATGACTATGTCATCTGCGTACCCAAGTTTTTTTTGTCCATTCCTTTCTAGTGTGATTAGCAGGTCTTCCACCACCACGTTCCAGAGCAGAGGGGACAGTACAGCCTCCTGCGGACAGCCCCTTGTGACCTTAGCTGCCAGTGTTTCTCCCAATAGAGAGGAGTAGGTTATTCTTTCTCTTAGCATGCAGTCTAGCCACCTGAAGCAGGTCTCATTTATGCCTTTTCTTCTCAATGCCCTTGAGATTGAGTTCAGAGATGTATTGTTGAATGCTACTTCTATGTCGAGGAATGCTCCCAGCAAGACCTCTTTGTTTGCCAGAGCAGTTTCCATCTTCTCTACGAGTTGGTGTAATGCTGTTTACCAACACTGTATCCCTGATATGCCTATCCAACAGTTTTTCTTGCGTCTTAAGCATGAACGATATAAGACTTATTGGCCTTAGTGTCTTTGCTCCAGTTCTTCCAGGTTTGGGAATGAAGACTACTGTAATTGCTCTCCATGCTTTTGGTATGTAACCCAGTGCAAGACTGTCCCTCAGTACCATGCATATTTTGTGTGCTAGCAGGTCAATTCCTTCCTACAGCATAATAGGATAAATGCCATCCGGTCCCGGCGATTTATACGGTTGGAATGAGTTGATGGCCAATTTCCACATTTTTGGAGATCTGCCATTTGCCCTGGAGGCCCTTGAGGGTGGTTCCAGTTCTGAGTGTCTCCAGGTCTCAAGTGATATTTATGTGTTTATTGATCTTGGGAAGTGTACCCTTTACAGTTTTTTCAGGATATCCATTCTGCGTGTAGACTTTGTCCTAATGGTTTGGATCATCATTCATTAGTAATGACCAAATCATTGTTAGTATACTGTTCTATACAGAATACATTATTTATGATATTTATAATACATTAATCACGTTATGTAAAATTAATGCATGTGAATGATAATTATTATTATCCTATCGACTGCGCCACAAATGCTTCTGTTCGTGGGTAACAAAACCAAACTAATGAAGAGAAAAAAGTATGAATTGTTCAACAAAAGGCAGAATTACGAGCTGCTAGAGACCTATGAAAACAAACAGCTTCTGCCTTCCACTCAACCTTGATATTTTGTGCTCTCACGATATTGCATAACTAGGTGCTAGTACGTGAGGTAATTCATGTCAAATCCTAGTTCAGCATATTGTTTCATATCAAATCTCTTTTAATTGTAAATTGTATTAAACTACACCGCATTGTAAGTTCAAATTAAAGTATTGAAAGTCTTTACAACTATGTGCAGAACTTGAGATGTATTTTCTCCATTATTCACAACATGGAGAAGTTGATATAAAATCTAATGAAGTTCAAAACATCCTGGAAACCATAGTGAATTCAGAAGCTAGTATCAAATGAAACGGATACCACAAAACGTCAATGTTATGAGGCACGAACGAGAATTTTCCATCAAGAATGCCAATCAACAATATATGGTCCACAAACATTTCCAATTCCTAATATGCATGAAATCCGGGCGGAACGGACAGAACTTAATGAACTCGGAATATGTTTCGGCATATTCTGCATTCTTTCATTCGTTTATACCACGACTCGCCAATATCAGACCGGATTTGCGGTATATTTCAAACGGCATCGATTCCAAATCAGATCTGCTTAATCCTCAGTGAAATCCACAATAATTGTCTGTCATTCCCAGTTATTGAATTCATTATTCTTCTGTTTCCTCGGTCATATTCGTTCAAATGGGAAGAGCAGAATCTTGGAAATAAATCTTTGAAGTATAATTTATTTTAATGGAATTTATTTCAATATTCAGTAGTTTTCTTGAAAATATAAAAAAATCTAATTGAACAAATAGGGCTATTATCCTAATACTTCACTAATATCCCCGATTTGAATAAAATAGTATAATATGAAATAAGTACATAGTATACTTCATCGACAAATATATAAACATTCAACCGCCATATTGAAACCGATATTTTAAATTGCTAACTTTTGAAAAATTTGGAATTCGCAAACATACCTCCGCCATATTGCAGTCACTATCTGGAATTTCTAAGTTTTGATCTAAAATTTTAAATCAGCAACCCCAAAAAACCCCTAGACCCCAAAAATGGTTAGATATCGATTTTAAGTTGTACCGGACCAAAAATGACTGAATTAGTCCACCATATTGAAGCCTCCAAAATGTTTATTAAAAAACTAATCTGCAACCCTAAAAATCCTTAGATTAAACCCCAAATAACAATATTAAAATATGACCAGCTCCCATGTTATTGTGAATCAGAATATTTTTCTAAGCATCAGCATATGTTAGAAAAAATATATTTGAATTAACTGCCAAAATTAAATTTTCGGAATAATATTTATTTCGACAATGAATTCGAAAGAGCATTAAGAACATTAAGCAATAAATACTGGCCTTTTCACGGAAGAATACAAAAAATAACCCCTATCTATAAAAAGGTGATAAACATCAAGTTAATAACTACAATTCAATTTCAATGTTGAATTGTATAGCAATTATTTTCGAGATTATTTGTATCATATGAGAAACTTTACTGCTATTCCAGAAACCTTATATATATATATATATATATATATATATATATATATATATATAATTTTGGATAACTAGGTAGTAATTTACGTCTTCAATATTTTTAACCATTTTGAAGTCATCTGCACAGAGAATGCAGAATGACAAATTTATAAATAAAAGCATTAGGAGGTCCAAGATTTGAGCCTTGTGGAACCCCATATTTGCACTCCATAGTGCGCTACACACTGCGTTCTAGATAGTGCCCAAGTTTGCCTAAAATAAAAATAATATCATGACTCACTGTACCGAAGAAATTAACAAAATCGGTGTATAAGCATTCCACTTATATATATATATATATATATATATATATATATATATATATATATATATATATATATATATATATATATGTGTGTGTGTGTGTGTGTGTGTGTGTATGAAAGATCCGCTCCTTTGAAGTTGAAACAAAACTCTCTTCTTTTGTTATTTGTTTGCGTTACTCTGAACGCACTAGAAGATTGACTTTTGGTGCCTATACTGACATTTGTCAACAGAACAACTGAAATATTATGTCCCTTCACATTCAAATCAAATTACTACAGGAATTTTTGACATAACCGTTCATAACTTCAAATCTCAAATAAATGACATTATACAACAAAACCAAAGAAATAATTATGTTTATTCAAAACAAATTAATCTACCCTAGAGATAGAATAAAATGTATCCCCTCTACTGTCACCTTTTCCCCATCTCAAAACATCATCTAACTTCAGTCGAAGTTTATAAGTTGCAGTTTATGAGTGCTTAGGATTATTTGCCGATATATTTTGTATATGTGTATGCACATAGATCTAAATTCAGAAAGTTATGCTATAAGTATCAGTAGTTTTTGGGAAACATGTAATTAGATGCAATAAGAGACAGAAGTCCGTAACAACATATCGATAGCCAGCAATTATTTCATTAAAAATGAAAAATGTCTCATTCCTCATATCCATCAAAAAACAACTATTTCCCTGGCTAATGCCTCGACGGACGTTCAATTACATCCGAAGGATACTATGCAAATGTTGTTGCGGAATGAATAAATATTAACTACTTCACTCAAGCTGACCACCTGTAGAACAGTTTCAGGGATTTGCTCCTCATCAGTACAGTTGTAGTACAGACAAATGACTAATGTCGGCGTTCTTAATTGAAACAATCAACATCCATGCAATTCATAGCATTTCGCTGGGATGGAATTAACAGAATGGAATACACCATTAGCTAACGCCATCTTAACTCAACTACTGAAACTACATTACCAACTGACATGTCATCCTGAGTATCAGGATAGAAATCTGCAATAAGGGGCATACGTCTGTAACAACAACATATCGATAGCCAGCAATTATTTCGTTAAAAATGAAAAATGTCTCGTTCCTCAAGACAGCTGATTACAATAGGTGTATGTTGGTCGCATATCCATCAATATTATAGGTATTTGTAGTCAGCTGTCTTGAGGAATAAGACATTCTTTATTTTTAATGAAATAATTGCTGACAATAGATATGTTGTTACAGACTTCTGTCTCTTATTGCAGATTTCTACCCTGAGACGCAGCATTACATGTCAGTTGGTAATGTTTCAGTTGCAGTAGTTGAGTTAAGATGGCGTTATCTAATTATTCCATTCTATCATCAGCAAATATATAGTGGATGGAAAATTGAATGTTTCACATCCCCCTGAACACTTAAAACCCCTCAGGTACATCACCACCATGCCACACAGCACAAGTCAGGTGAACATACAACAATCAGATAATAAGGGTTTAAAGCACTCAGAGGCTGACTTCATACCACAGGAGGTACGATTTCAATTTCGCAAACGTGCCATTTGCGAGTTGAGGACCGCTCCAAGGAGGAGCGGGGGAGGATGGAAGTGGATAGTAAATCTCGTTCACACATAACATGAAGGGGATTTACTATCCATGGGCGCTCAACCTTAAGGGGGGCATGGTGTGTGTGTTTCAATCATTACACCGAGAGTAGCACTCCGGCGCGTCAGGTGAGTAACAACTCAACACAAAACACGTAAGATCAACACACCCACATCACACCAGACACTTACACACCCATCAGGTACATCACCACCATGCACACACAGCACAAGTCAGGTAAACATACAACAATCAGATAATAAGGGGTTTAAAGCACTCAGAGGCTGACTTCATACCACAGGAGGTACGATTTCAATTTCGCAAACGTGCCATTTGCGAGTTGAGGACCGCTCCAAGGAGGAGCGGGGGAGGATGGAAGTGGATAGTAAATTTCGTTCACACATAACATGAAGGGGATTTACTATCCATGGGCGCTCAACCTTAAGGGGGGCATGGTGTGTGTTTCAATCAGGAACGCAGGCACTAGTCATTTGTCTGCTTGACCAACCCTGTACTGATGAGGGGCAAATATCCACAAACCGGTCTACAAGTGGTCAGCTAGAGTGAAGTGGTTAATATTTATCCATTTCGCAACAAACATTTGCATAGTAGGACTCTGCACGTTTATCCATTGTATGTAATTCAACGTCCGTCGAGGGCATTATCCAGGGAAATAGTTGTTTTTCGATGGATATGCGGCCAACATACACCTATTGTATAGGTATTTGTAGTCACTTGTCTTGAGGAATAAGATATTTTTAATTTTTTGATGATGTAATTAGATTACACACCTGTTTGATCCGCTAAATGAACGGAACATCCGTCTGCCATATTGGAGCTGGTATTTTGAATTTGCCCTACATATATCGTTGAAGTGTATTGTCATCGTAATTACACGGGTATGTAAAATTTCAACCCAATCGGATAGCCGGAAATGCTTCAAAATAGACAATTTGTAGAAGACAGACAGACAACAAAGCAAGTTAAATGGAATATTTATAAAAGTGGGTGTAAATTATTTCATGTGAAACGAAAGATATCGGTAAAGTTATGACCGATTTCAAAATATATCCCCTCGTTAGAAAGCATCTAGGTGGGCATAGGCTTTGTTTGTTTTTTCGAAAAATATAGGGTTCTTATGGGAACCGCGATATTTTTCAATCAAATAAAAAATCTGCCCATAGCTCTGGACACTTAAATAATGGAATTGTAGGGTAGAAAGATACTAATCATCAATTAATTCACTTTCAGTTATTATGTATTCATTTATTTTTCAGGCATATCAGGCATTTCATTTCTGAAAAATGTTTTATTTTTCGATTATTCAATGACATCGAATATTCAATAGATTTTCCTGAATACTGTTTCTGACAAGTTAGTTACGTCAATATTCTCATAATGTCGAATCGAAATATCTCAAGGCTTCGATAAATCAGAAACGCACCTCTCAGTCGTTCACTATACCGCCACTTCTGATTGGCTTCACTAGTAAAATTGGCGACAGAAGTGGGATTAATTTCCGCATTATATTCACCCCGAACACGTGTTTTAATTTCAGGTTTAACGCCTTCCTGAACCTGCAACGGGAGAGCAAAATAATCACCCTCAAGGAGGAGGGCAACAGTAACCTGTGGAGCTATTTCACCCACTGTGCCGCCTTGTGCGTCCTGCTATCCATCGGGATATGTAACGCTCCACTCATACACGATTACACTGTCGTCTACAGGGGAAGTTTGGATGACATCACTTTAATATGCATCATCGGAGGCATACTCCATCTGTTCTTCTGGATCGTTATATGGCTTTTCTTGACTATCAAACAGAAGTGGACCTTCAAGTTGAGAATCACGGTAAGTGCGTGGGTCGTATATTGCGGGCTATTGTGAATACGCAGCGTCGAGGAAATCGAAATTTGTTTTGAGTGGTCTGAAGGGCCTTCTCAGATGTTTCCGTTTCGGTGGGATAATAACGATTCGAGGGAAAATATATTGGGGCAATGACTGACTGAAGTGGGATTCGACATCGAATTTTTACGATATCAACAACGCGTTGTAGTTGCTTAACAACCCATCAGTGGATCTTGAATTTCAGCCAATAGAAACGATACCACGATGAGAATATAATTCACGTGCCGCATGCTACATTTCCGACTAGAGTCCCTAAAATAAAGGCACGGAGTAATAAACCGCTTATCGTATTAAATCCAGGTAGGTATAAGTACGAACTGCTATAGGAAAAACCTTTGGATTTTGCATACTGAATGAGGGACGCCTCTATTTTATGGACTATAATGTCAGAGATGATAAAAAAATAGATTAGAAGAGGCTATCAGATGATGATATTTCCATTATCACATGTTGATCGTCAACTGTTTCTAATGAAAATTATAGACTGTCAGTTTGACTTTAAGAAGTTTATCTTATCTGATATTGTTCATTATATTCTCTCACCAAATATAACTCGTACAATGATTACACAAGTTTACAACATCTGTTGCCGGGAAATTTTGTGCTGTTGCTGACTACATATGATATGAAGTAGATTTTTTTTATCAGCTCTAGTTTTTGAGTTTCAAATATTTACGTTCAAAGCAGAAAAAACATGTATTTACTAAGAAAAAAATTATTAAAAAATGTAATTAAACATTTCGCTTCAAAGCTATTCTCCTATGTGTGGATACAATATTCTTCCTTTAACTTTGTACTGTGAGCAATAGGTACCCCGCGTATTCATTTCTGTTATGTAGTACTTGAGTACTGCCATTTAGCTCGATTTTTAGCGTTTATGCCTTTTATGTTGACATCGAGATGATTCTGTGGTTCTCGCCAAATGGTTGGTGTTCCAAATTTAAAAGCACTTATTGACCCTTTTTTGGGATTATAACCTTCCACAATCTGAAAACAAAATTAAATGGATCAGAGAATCTATACAAGTGTAGAAGGGCAAAAAATTACTTTGCCCCGATAAGTTACTGCGTAAACCAAATTATTTTTCGCAAATTGAAAAATATTCAATTAGTCGTATTTTAATTTTTGCCTATCACAAAAAATTATTGAATTTAAATATACTTCTCTTTATACTCTTGACGTTTCGGAAACTGTATCCGTTCTCGTTTAAAAAAAAACTTCCGAATGTATATTAAATGTTTTCCATAATCTTAAATATTCAACACACGATTTACAAACACAATCAGGACCTCTTGTCATTTTTATCCAAGAACATCCCAAAATACAGAAAATAGGTATTTTTAACGAACTCTGATATAACTTTTCTATAATCGTTAAACACATATTCTCCACACATGTAGCAAAATTGATTTGGGTTGTTTAAACAACGTCTCCTTGAACTACTAATGTCACAAAAACTTCAGATAATAGTCTTTATCGTATCATTGAAGATTATGACATTTTTATATGAAATCTTTATCAATAATTATCAACATCATAAACGTACCAAAACCTACATAAAACCTTAGTTACTCATAATACATTAGTTACCAAAATTTAATACGTTAGTTACGAAAGCATAATACGTTAGATACCAAATAATATTAGAACTAGTTTTCATAAACATGTAAAACAATATTTTGACAGTTTTCAAATTTGATGGATACACCTTTGCCTTTAGCGTCCACGATCATAGGTTTATCCTCTGAAGATTGATTAATGACCGAGCAAGCACTTCTTTCGATTTCGTGCGGTTCCCCAGTGCTTAATCCACTGCCGGAAACATCGCCGATTTGAATTTTGCGAGCAATGGAAACTTTTTTGGTCACACTTTCTTCTAAATACCCTCTAGCAACCTTCGCCGATTCCCATCCACCAAGTTCTTGTAGGTCTAATATATCTCCTCCAGCATTAACAAGAAAATTTGCCGAAGATCTTCTAACGCAGTGACCAGTATACATATTAGGATTCTCAAGTGAGAGATATTCAGCTATTTTTTGAGGTATTTTAGAGAAGAAATGAATGCCGCAGGGCTGTACCGTACATTTCCCTTTTCTATATGATACAAACAATCTTCGGTGAGTAACATGGACTGGCCTTAATATTGCGTACTTTTTAAAAAGGATTGACTTCGCCGTCAGATACCACAGCGAAAATCCGTTTCTTGTGGATTTTTGAGTCGGGAATAGTAGCAATCAGCTTGTCCTCTAAAACGTCAACATCTTCCATGGTCATCTTCGCTAATTCATTGGTTCGACGGGCTCCTCCAATTCCAATTAAAAAAGCCACTTTCATCATTAAAAACTCCTCGTCTGGGGCAGAACGCACAAATTCGTTGACTTGTTCTTGATGGAATCTTAACAGCAGCAATGGTTATTTAAGTAGAAGATAAACTTTTATAATGAAATAAATAAAGTACTGTGACAAGTTTTATATCTGTCTTCAACATATCATATGTACATAACTACCGAAAACAATAATCTACTATCTAGATATGAAAATATAAATTCTGCTTTCCAACACTCCCACTAGAATTCATATTTTCCGGTCTTCAAATCTTAGTCCCATTTTTTCGGCACAATAAACATGTTTTCCTTGAAAAACTGGTTTTGTGAGCACATCTGCAACCATTTCATCTGTACTGTATGAAATGATGGCGTAGGTCGATATGCTTGGTTCTTCCATGGTACGCATCATTTTTAGACATTGCAATTGCACTCCGATTATCACAAAAAATAACAGGAATATCAGTATCTAGTTCGAATTCAACCATGAAATTTTGTAACCAAAGAACCTCTTGACAACTTGCTGCTAGAGCCATATATTCTGCTTCAGCAGTTGATAAAGCCACTGTTGGCTGTTTTTTACAATTCCATGTAATAGCACCACCCTGTAGAATGAAAACGAATCCTGATACTGATTTTCTTTCATCAATGTCACTTGCCCAGTCGGAATCGCAAAAACCAACTAAGTTTGCATTTTCATTATTCGAAAACTCAAGTTTTGTTCCTGTAGTTCCTCGTAAATACCTGAAGATTCTTTTTACAGCATTCCAGTGACATTTACCTGGATTTTTGTTAAATCTGCTGAGATAATTCACGGCAAAAGCTAAATCAGGTCTCGTGGCATTGGCTGCATAAAGAATGCTACCTATCGCTTCCTGATATGGCACGTTTTTCATTTCTTCTTTTTCACAGTTATTTTGGGGACCCATTTCTTTCGACAACTTCTGGTTTGGATCGATGGGTGTTTTGATAGGATTACAATTTTGCATATTGAATCGATTCAAAATTTCTTCAATGTATCTCTCCTGGTCAATCCATAATTTTTTTTGTTTCTTGTCACGGGTTATCCTTATTCCCAAACAGAAATGAGCCTCATGTAAATCCTTCATTTTGAATTTCACCATCAGCTGCATCTTGACATCTTCTTTATGCTGCTTATTATTGGAAAAAATAAGTAGATCATCCACATACACGGCAATAAATAGCAAATATGGACCAGCTATCTTGAAATAAATGCATGGGTCGACTTTAGATCTTATCAGACCAATTTCTTGAAGAACTGTATCTAATTTCTGATTCCATGCTCTGCTGGCTTGCTTCAGTCCATATATTGCCTTCTTCAATCGGCACACCTTTCTTTCTTCTCCAGGAATAATGAATCCTTCTGGCTGGGTCACATAAATTTCCTCCTTCAAATCGCCTTGCAAAAATGCACTGACAGCATCCATTTGATCAATGTCCATGTCAAATCTAACAGCAAGTGCGAATAGATACCGGAGCGATTCGTAACGTACAACTGGTGAGAAAGTTTCTTCGAAATCTACACCTGGTTTTTGTGCAAATCCTTTCACAACAAGTCTCGCTTTGTATCTCTCTATGTTACCGTTTGCATTTCGTTTTGTTTTGGAGACCCATTTTGTTCCTATGACCTTCCTGTTCTGAGGTAAATCTGATAATACCCACGTATCATTTTCTTCCAGTTGCCCCATTTCTATTTTCATTGCCTCTATCCAGAAATCTTTGTCATCCCTGTCCATAATTTCATCAATTGATGAAGGATCACCCTTTTCATGATGTTCCGCTTGATAGCACACAAAATTATCAAATTTTCTGGGTTGTGCTGTAGATCGACTTGAACGACGAAGTTCCGAAGGTTTTTCTTCATTATTCACTTGAATGTCACTTTGTGTAGAATTGCAATTCATCGGTTCGGATTCCTCGAAATGTGTTTCTTGAATTATATCTCCCTCTGTTTCGTTATTTTCATTCGTGAAAATTGGTGAAAATTCAGACGAAATTAACATAGGAACTGACTTTTCCTCTGACATTTGGTTATCAAATTTATTTAAAAAAAAAATCACATCTCTCGATATCATTATTTGTTTCGTCTTCAAGTTGTATAAACGGTAACCTTTTATATTATCGGCATACCCCACGAAAATACATTCTTCACTTTTCGGATCCCATTTCCGTCTTTTTTGTTTTGGAATATGAGCCATAGCTTTACATCCAAAAATGCGAAGATGGTTCAGATTTGGTTTCTTTCTGGACCAAATTTTTAAGTGTGATATTTTTGTAGGAGATCTGTTGATCAAATATACAGAGGTTGAAACTGCCTCGGCCCAAAATTCTTTTTCCAGTCCTGAATCGGCTAGCATACACCTTGATTTTTCAACTATAGTTCTGTTGAATCTTTCGGCTATTCCATTTTGCTCTGGCGTATAAGTGACAGTTGTTTGGTGTTTTATACCAGATTTTCGGAGGAAATTTGCAAAAGATCGATTTTTGTACTCAGTCCCATTATCAGTGCGAATCATCTTGATTTTCTTTCCACTTTCATTTTCTGCATAGCGTTTAAAATGTTCGAAAGATTCCAGCACTTGGTCTTTGTTGCAAGAAAATAGACAAACACCTTACGGGAGAAGTCATCGATGAATGTTAAGAAATATCTTGTACCGCCAATTGATTTAACTTCCATGGGACCACATAAGTCAGAATGTACAAGCTCTAAAATTTCTGATGCTCTGTTCCCAGAATATTCAAAAGGAAGCCGGTGTTGCTTACCTTTTAAACAAGAAATGCATGTTTCATTGCTTGTATTTTCGAAATTTACACCATGTACAATACCGTTTTTAAGTAAAATCATACTGTCACTATTTAAATGTCCTAATCGTCTATGCCACGTAGTTCTGTCTATCACATTTCGCGAAGATGTAACAAGTGCAGTGTCTATCGGTGCACAATCAAGTTCATACATATTATTGCTCATAGTTCCGGTTGCAACCAAAAATCCGTTTAGGTCAAAAATTTCACAACCTTTCGCGTCAAAATACACTTTATGTCCGTTTTTAGTGATTTGACTAACACTCAATAAATTTGTAGCAATGTCTGGTACGAACAAAACATCTTTCACAACCACTGTGTCTCTAGAACCATTTGCATCCACTTCTAATGTTATTATTCCTGTCTTCAGTACAGGTATCCGTGCTTCATTGGCAATAACAATTTCGGATTTATTAAAAATTGATTTTTCTAACCAATCTTCTCTTCTGGTCATGTGCGCTGTGGCCCCTGAATCAATGCCATTTTTCATTATCAACATTGTTTCCCAAATGTCGAGAATGGAATGATTTCGGTACACCTGATTGACATCTCACTTTTGAACCATCACATTCATAGGACTTATGACCATATTTATTACATTTATAGCATCTCGGCCCTTTTGATTTGTATTTGTGGTTAAAATGCTTTTTTCTATATTTCTCACTATTACTGATGAATGCACCATCATGATGGGATGCTTTTCCAACAACGTTCGACTTGATATCTTGTAAAAGTTTCGTCTTGATCGAATCACCTGTTATGCTTGTGCCTGAACTTTCAATCCTCATAATCATTGGTCTGTATTCATCTGTGAGGCCAGCAAGCAAAAGAGTTCCAACCCATTCCTCACTAACTCGAAATCCAATAGCATTCAGTTTGTGAGCTGTTGAAATGATCGTATTGACATATTGTTCAACAGTGTCCGCATTTTCAAGTTGGGTTGTGATCAATGTTCGGAGAAGACCTACTCTTCTGGTTAAACCTGAATCTTCAAAAGCTTTGTTTAACTTCTCCCACGCCTCTTTTGCAGTTGTGGTTTCTTGAATATGAACGAAAATGATTGGATCCACGGACAGAATTATTTTCGATCGTGCTTTCGTCACTTTCTTGGTATCGTTTTCTGTACCAAGAACACATTCCCACATATCCTCGTGTTCGAGATAAGACTGCATGGCAAATTTCCATGTTGAGAAGTTCTCACGACCTTTCAACTTCTCGATTTGAAAATTTGAACTTGAACTTGTCATTTTCTCTGGAAAGTTTCTTCTCGGCAAAATAATTTCAGCACTCTGCTGGGCCCATAACCTGATGGAATCTTAACAGCAGCAATGGTTATTTAAGTAGAAGATAAACTTTTATAATGAAATAAATAAAGTACTGTGACAAGTTTTATATCTGTCTTCAACATATCATATGTACATAACTACCGAAAACAATAATCTACTATCTAGATATGAAAATATAAATTCTGCTTTCCAACAGTTCTCTTGTGAATACTTTTGATTTTTTTGCTCCATATCCAACGTTTTTCTTCTCAATGAAACGTATTAAGGCGCCGTATTTATCGATTTCCACTCTTTCCTTCAGTTCTAAAGTCGCTCGTAACATGGAATATTTTGGCCATAAGGATGAAGCAGAATATTCCTCAGATAGTTTTGCGAAATACGCCAGCAACACCGTTTCTTCTGCACCTTGAACATGTACTTTGTTTCGCCCCTCACAAAACTGCCGATATTCTTTTTCATAATGGATTTTAGATTTGGCCGGAAGCAAGTTCAACCTTATAGTGTTGGCTGCAGCTAATATATCGTCAGGAATATAAAAATCTTGCATGATTTTAATGATGACTTTTTGAAATGCCAAAATGAAATGACATAAAACCTTGTTGCTTTTATTTTCGCATCGCCGTTGTCAATGATACGATAAAGCTTTGAATGTAACTCGATTATTAGCGATTTAACACCGTCTTGGACATTGCGGGTGACTCGGCTGTCGCCTCGTCACCTAGCAATGTCCTCGACTATTATAAATCGCATAATAATCTCGTTATATTAATAGCTATAACACAGTGAAGTGCGCACGTAATCAACGAATATACGCGTCGTTTTGTAAACGGTAATTGCGTGCATAAAAATCGATTTTCTGCACTTGTTAGGAAAATAGCTATTTCAACATAGTATCTTTTCTTGCCATGTGCAACCGCATGCGGAAAAGTGATACTTTTCGCACTTGTTACGAAAGTATTTATTGTCCGGGGAAATTTTTGATAGTGCGAATGCAGATAACAGAAGAAAACGCTTGAAAACACGAAAGATTGCGGTAACGATGAAACTACCTAGAGCCTAGAGCGTTCCATTTATAACCTGCCGTTTGAAAACTATCTCATTACAGAAATAAATGCGTCATAAGGACCATACAACATGATATATGGTTCGAAATTTAATATATCACGGCGACATCCGAGGAAAATCCGTACGAACAACACTAAATCACACAAATTCCAATGAAATCAGTCGGGACTCCGACCTCATAACAGCGGAAAATTTAATACACATCGGGCCTCCCGTGTATCCTAGCATCTAGTAAATCAATTTCGTGTTGCCAGCATCGGATTCAGTTTATATAGCCAGATAAAACAAATCAGTTTATCGTTTGTGGAAATTGTTCCTGACGTTTCCACTGTCGCTAATTTCCTGACTGCCATGAGCCGTATTCATGAATCGTTCAATCGGCATACCTCATCGGTTTCCGCTTTCCGCCATTAGCGAAATTAATACTCACTATCGACAATATGATTAATATAGCATTACACAATCACGCTTTAGCGCAATGCTCTCAGAAAACGTTTCGGAATAACCCTTTCATATCATTTTGAGTACAGAGGTATAATCCTATCGTTAAAAATAATTAATACGCACGCTCCGTGAGTTATGTATCACTGGCTGGGGCCAATCAGCGACAAGGAAATTAAGGTGGATTTAGTCTTTTTTTTTAGCAATAGCAATAGGAATAAGGATAGGAATAAGTGTAAGAATAATTATATACTGAACCCATTTCATACAACGAATTTAGATTTAGCAATAACTTCAAGAATGGCAAATCAGGTATGTCAAGTGACAGTTCGCTCAGTTTTATTTGACTATAACTAATTTGGATATTTTCAATTTGAAATATGTTTCGTTTATACTTCGATTAAGGAGATGAACGAAATTGTGATAAAAAAATTGAGGAGGTTCTATGGAACATGTATTCGTATCTGTCAGTTGTCATGACATACACATTGTAGACAATATTTTAGCGATAGCCGCATGAATCTGAAAGTTGGAATATTCAAGGTCGCGTTCTTAAAGTAATCATTATTGTTAAAATTAAAATTGTTGACTAAATGAAACCAATTATCACTATTGCTATTACTATTGCAAAAAAAAGTTGACTTAATCCACCTTTAATTATTCAACACTTGTATTTCCAATCTCGAGATATACGTTAAGTGATCTTTGCCGAACAATATATTTCCTTCTGACTCGTCATGAAACATAGAATGTTGTATTGACGTATGACACTTCAAAAGTATCTAATGTCCTAATTTCGGAAAGTAGTAATATCCTATCCAAATAGTAGAGAGGCCAAGTGCATTGAAAAGAATTTCCGTGGAACTGGACTGCTCAAGAAGTCAAAGTGTTTAATTATTGAGAACCAAAATAAAAAAATTATACAAATGTTGCCAAACTTCAAACTTATTACAACTTTGTATCATTGTAATTATGACCGTCATAATTACATTGATTGAAAAATCTGACACCAATGTGGCAAACATCTGCACAACCACAGCGGGATGTTCTACATCCTGTCTTGCAACTAAAAGAGATCAGCTCCAAATATTTTAGGGTTATTGGTTCTATTGAGGACATAATGAGGCGTAAATGCTCATTTTCCATCTCCCAACCGCAATCTATAGGTAAAGGTAAACTTTGAATAGCCACGTCAGCAGTAGGCCAGCAAAGTGCTTGAAAATTTACTCGGTGCAGATGATGCATGAGAACATGTCTTGTTGGTCGTAATTTGTCAAGTTCCTTCACTTGTTGGAACATGGCTGTCCTTAAGTCGTGTATCTTTTTTATCCTTTGAATGCTTTTTTTAGTGGAGACAATTAATGACGAACGTCTCTGCCTTCTCAGTGGTCTTCACGGAGCTGAGGATACTGCCCAAAATCATTCAGCAACTGAACGTGCTTCGTAAACGTTAGCCAACTAGATTTTTTGTATGGCCGGAGAAGGCACTGGTACCATCGCATCCAGTTATGGCATGGTAGGCAAGCAAGCAAAGCTTTCCTTACATCTGGATCGATTTTCCTTGAAATGTCATGGACTGGTATAAATTTTGGTTTCTTGGATGTTCCAAATTTCATCCACAAAGAAGCTGGTAGGTTTTCATAGAAGTAAATCATCAATGAAAGCACGTCATTATCACGAGTGTCAGTCTCCCGAATCCAGTCGAACTGCAATCTATTCCATGAAGGGCAAAACGAGTATCAGCCACTTTATAATTCTTCCGGAAATACTAGTGCTCATGTTTCAGGATCAGCAAAACCACCAGATGTCAACAATTCGTCGAGTTTCAATGCTTCCTAGCAATTTTTCGACAGAAATTCTGTCAAGCTTGCCTATCTCTAATCGAATGTATAAAGCGATCCCATTTTCTAGAAAGAATCGTCTCATGATTTGATATCTTGTGTTCAATTGGGACAGTCGAATGACTCCGTTTTAATCGCTTCCCAGACTTGATCCATGCTTTGTTGTAGCGATGAACACTTTGACATTCATTCTCTTTGAAATTTGTCTTCACAGCTCGTAAAAATGCAAGGCTAATATCGTCAAAAGTATTCGCATCTTCAGGTTTTCCGATAGCCTGAACCAGCGCTCGACCATCGATTAATGTATAGGTTTTGATTTGCGGTTCATTAGCTAATGTATCCAATATATTTTGATCTTCTTGTAATGGGATAGCTAGTGATGCTGTCGTAGTTTGTTTGAGTTCTCCATTATTATCGAATACAGATGGGGGTGGATTGCGTAGCTCATTTTGTAATATTTTTTTAAGATAAATTTCACGCCCACTCTTCACAGCAGAAAACATTTGACGAACTAAAACATTTGTATCCACCGCAACGTCTTTGTTTGTTATTTTATCAGTTAGTTTGAAAGTATGCACGTGCTTGAATGTCTTCGATTTAACTCACTTCAGCTGTAGATGTAGAAATTAATATATCTTTCCATTAACCGAGAATTGAAAAACCGAGTAACGGAGTTGTCTCAGAAAATTTGCTACAAATTCATAATTTTTTAACCGAATCTGAAGACTGAAATGTTCACGAAAATAAAAAAACTGCAAATATTTTCAAAACTGAAGTATTTATTTCATAACTTCATTGCGTTATTTGTTTTTTTAACACGTTCTCCACTAAATATCTTCTGAAGTATGGGATCCATGATTAAGATTGTAAGACTTTCTGTTAGGCATTTAATAACCTTTTTAACTACATATATAGCGGTGAGTTGAGTAATCACAGTTAATCGACAAAATCTGGTACTGAGAACCACCATCTTTGTGACGTCTGCCCACTCACTCCACAGGCTGAAAAAGCCACAACATGATTTTTCCTACCCAGAAAACTTCTCTGATTACGATGATACCAATTGTTGGTATAATACTGTTGACTCCCACGAAAATGGTTTTTTGACGAGTTAATTCTCTACTAAAGGGACTAAGTGTATATTTAATTCCCGAGGGGATTGAAAGACACTTCCTGAGTGTTTGCAATTTTCGCATCGCGGAGCTGAGACATCGTCCTGTCGCAAATTGAAATAAAATGATGTAATTTGTTGATTAATATCAAATAGTATATATGAAAATATTTCGATTTTATCAGAAAGAAGTCAAAAAATCTTGGCAGGGATTCGACATCAAGGCTACACAATATTCCAAAATTCGAATCATTAACAATAACATTTCCCAAGAGTTTATGGATAGGAAAATATGAAACCCTCTTCCAAATCTTTTGATCATGCCAATAACTCAAAATTTCTGCTAGAAAAATTATATAGCAATTTTTAAGTAGACTTCATGGAAATAGAGCCTCTGCATCTTTCAACCGATTGAAACGAAAATTCGGCACTTTTTTGTTTGAAGAACCTAAGAAGTATCACATGGCTGATAACAACACAAGGAATATTTCGGAATTTGATTAGGATTTCCAAATTCACATAGAAAACTAAGAAGTATGGAGCAAGAAACAAAAAAAGATGTAATAAAATTTAGGCGTTTCGCACATCGAAATGGATATTTATTGGAAATGGAATTCGAATGAAAAAACTTTTCAACAAAAAATTGAACCAACGAAAAAATTAACTGAAAAGCAAAAAATAAAATAAACCTTAGTCTAAATGATAATTGAGCTCCTAAACTAATGTGAGTAACTAATTTTGAGTCGGCGCCAAACAAACAATTATCGAATATCATTATATTACTTTGAAAGAAGTAATCAAAACGCAGCCGTGCATCTCGCTGCCATCATTTCACGCTTTACCTAATTCAATTGCTAGTTTGTTTGGCGCCGACTCAGAATCAGTTACCACATTAGTTTAGGAGCTCAATTATCATTTAGACTAAGAAGGTTTATTTTATTTTTTGCTTTTCAGTTGATTTTTTGTTAAAAAGTTATTATTTTTCAATTTTTTGTTGCTGAAATCTACTAATTACTATTTACTTAATTTTTGAATACTTCCAAAATACTTACTTACCCAGCTTACTTCAACTATTAACTATTAAATAATATGATTTTCTATTTTTACTATTTATTGTTATATAATATAAATTAATTTTGAATGTTCTGGTTAGTTGATTTCATCACTTTGTATATAATTCCATCCTTTCATAGAATGTAATCATTTTGACGTATGTAGGAGGGTCTGTCAATGTCAACTACATATGTGTGCCAAAGTTCACAAGTGAAAAATCAATAATCTCCTATTTTTCTACCCATAGGGGTGAATCATTCCATTCCAAATTAGCATATGATCAACTATGAGGTATACCCTTTCTAATAAAAAAAGAATCATCCAAATCGGAAAACCCACTATAAAGTTATGCCTGATAGAATCGGTTAACGGACCAAAATTCATTGGGTGAACGATTAATATCCTTCATTTTGCTACACTCAGGGATGGATTTTGTTGTTCAAATTGAAACTTCGAAGTACACTCTATCCAATGAAAAAAGAATCATCGGAATCGAACCGCTCTGTGAAAAGTTGTGCGTGATCATACATAAAAAAAATATATACGCGTCGAATAGAGAACCCCCCTCCTTTTTGGTTTCGTTAATTAAAAACTTTTTAACAAAAAATTTAACCGACGAAATACGGAACTGAAAAAAAAATAGAATAAACCTTCTTAGTCTCAATAACTAAGCTCCTAAACTAATGTAAGTAACTAATTTTGAGTCGGCGCCAAACAAACAAGCAATTGAATTAGGTAAGGCGTAAAATGACGACATCGAGTTGGGCGGTGACATTCTGAAATTTTTTTTGAAGTAATTCAATGATCTTCGTTGATTGTTTGTTTGGCGCCGACTCAAAATTAGTTACTTACATTAGTTTAGGAGCTTAGTTAAAAAGTTTTTATTTTTCAATTTTTTGTGGCTGAAATCTACTAATTAAATGTTTGTTTTTCGATTACTTCCAAAATACTTACTTACCCACCTTACTTCAACTATTACCAGTTAAATAATATGATTATCTACTTTTACTATTTGTTGTAATATAAATTATTTTTGTTGTTCTGGTTAGTTTATTTCCTTACTTTATATATCATTCCATCCTCTCATAGAATATAATGATTGTGATAATGACACTAGCGATCTGTCATTGTCAACTACATATGTGTGCCAATGTTCACAAGTGAAAAATCAATTATCCCCTATTTTTCTACCCGTAAGGGTGGATAATTCCATTCGAAATCCAGATATGATCAACTATGAGGTATACCCTATCTGATAAAAGAAGAATCATCCAAATCGAAGATCCCAGTACAAATTATGCCTGCTAGAATCGGTGAGTGATCAATATCCTTCATTTTGCTACCCTTAGGGGTGGATTTCATCTTTTAAATTCAAATGGGACCAACTTCGAAGTACACCCTATCCACTGAAAAAAGAACTATCGGAATCGGACGCCTCAGTAAAAAGTTATGCGTGATCATACATAAAAAAATGATAAAAAAAAATACGCGTCGAATAGATATCTTTTTGGTTTCGTCGGTTAAAAACTGTCTGTCAATGTCTACATACACGAGAGTGCCGTTCAGATACTCAAACATGATGTGAAACAGTGCTAACGGACACATTTCACTCGTGTTCCCATTCAACGTGCCATAAAATATATTCGTATTGTCGCCCTTTTCCAGAGCGTGTTCTTGACAATGTATGTGCCTTTCAAACTTGGCGTTCAATTCAATTTTCTCGCGGTACTTAAAGCGGCCTCCATTAGGACCAACTCCGCAACGCGTCATACCACATCATGGCGGCAAAATTAACGGCGATAATGGAGAAATGGAGTAGTAGGTGTAATTTGAACAGACGCATCCTTGTTTGGTGCTAAATCCTGGTTTGATATTGCGGAAACCCATAATGCGGTAGTTGCCAATTTTACGACAGCGGCCTACTCGATTCCTTTTTTTTTTCGAAATAATCATCAACATTGCTTATTGTGCAACAAATCTAGCAAACTTTACAAAGTAGACCCAACAAACTCTATATCGACAAAAAGCTCTTTAAAAATGTCATGCAATGATGCAATAAAATATAGGATGTAAAAGTCGAGTTATTCATTGCGCTAAAGACTGGGGAATCGATTGGAAAAAAATGGCTGAGTTATCTTGAATGGATCTGAAGTTATGACTTTTGGTGTGGGTCTATGCGCGACGCTATTCTGATACATAAATTTACAAAGTCAAAAACTTTTGCAGATAAGACTAAGAAACTCGGGTGCGTTATATCGAAAATCAGTGGCGATTCCAAAAATGTAACAAAAATGGGGGGATTGCCATTTAAAAAACAGAACTAGTTGTGTATCTCATTTTGGGACATCCTGATAGAAATAAAACGGACGTATCGTTATCGTATATGTATACAGTGTGTCTCACTTCTCATGGAAACGCCCCCGTATCTTCCGCAAATATTGGAGTAGAATTCTGTAATTTTCACGATCGGTAGATATACCGGAAGTGAGTCTAAATTCTCTCATGGGGTTGACCTGAGTGACATACACTGCGCGCCAGAAGCAATGGATATACCGATTTTTGCGAAAAATAATATTAGGGGGCAAGATAGGCTCAAAATTCTTATGGATTCGTGATTTTCGCTGAAAAATTTTCAGTTCTAAAAAATCAGAATTTGTCTCACTCTCCATGGAAACGCCCCCGTAACTTCCGTAATTATTGGAGTAGAATTCTCTAATTTTCACGATCGTTAGATATACCAAGGATGAGTGAGTCTAAATCTCTTCTGAGGTTAATCTGAGTGACATACACTGCGCATCAGTGGCGATGGATATATCGATTTTTGCTAAAAATAGTATGAGGGGGGCAAGAGAGGCTCCAAATATTTACAGATTCGTGATCAGGACATCAATTTTAGTACCAATCCATATTTTCGGTGAAAAATTTTCAGTTCTGATTAATCCGAATTTGTCTTACTTCCCATGAAAACACCCCCGTAATTTCCGTTATTATTGGAGTAGAATTCTGTAATTTCAACGATCATTGAAAATACCGAGGCTGAGTCTAAATCTCTTCTGAGGTTAATCTGAGTGACATACAATGCGCGCCAGGGGCGATGGATAGAACGATTTTTGCATAGTTTAGAACAATAGAACGTGATATCGAGTGATAATTATCACTGATAATGCAGTATTTTGGAGAAATATTTCTACATTGAGTTTCTCTAACCGTTGTTTCTTTAATGAATATTAATGAACAGGAAAAGAAAAGATTGTTTTGAGGGATACTTCAATAACATAGTCTGACTTCTTTTTCCATTTCGAACACTTTTCTCGATTTTGTGATGTTTTCGAAAATAAAGTTCAATACTTCCTTGACAAAATCCATATTTTTGTACTCTTCTCTGAAAGCTCAGCAAATTTGACTCCAGATATTAGACTCATCCCCTGGAAATTTCAGAGCTCTACTCCACTAATTTCGATAGATACGGAGAAGTGGGAAAATTCGAATTTTTCTGAACTGAAATAATTCTTCAGCAAAGATGCCTATCGGTTATGAATTTGATGAAAGACTCAGGTCAACCCCAGAAAATATTCAGCATAATCTTTGGTATACCTAATGATCGTGATAATTTCAGAATTTTACTTTAATCATTATGGGAGATACAGGCGTGTTTCCATGAAAACATGTATTAGCAAGATCTACGAGTATATGCGTTGACATATGAAAACTGACGAATGGACAAGTAGCCATCTATTCTCTCTTAATTTCCTCCCCACCAACATCCTATATACTGGGTGACACAGGATATCGGGCCACCCCTGTAACTTCTGCATTCGTGAACGGATTTTTCTGAAATTTGGTACAGTTATATAAGCAACCATTTCGGAATTGATCACATAGTCCAATAAGGTGGACTTCCGGTTTTTCTGGACCAGCAACTTTATTTGTTCAAATAGAATACTCTGTATATTTCTACATATTCAAGTTCAACAGGTCAAAACAAGTCCAAACCATATGTCAAATGTCATTTTTTTGAAACAATTGAAATTAAAATTGTTTTTTCATTTTACCTCGTGGATACATGAAATTTGGTCAAGGCTATTCACAATGAGTCGCACATAACAGAAAAACATAATTTTTTCTGAAAATTTTTTTTTGTGTCATTTATTGATGAATCAATTCAGTCACATCACATTTTCATCAAAAATTCATTGTTTTCAAATGAAACCCCTATGGGCCACCTACCTGTCTCTCTAGAACATTCATTAAGGAAAACAATTACATATCATTTTTGTATTTCGGTGCAGTAATAAATTGTATACATTCAAAAATCTACAACTAGTTCATGAGTTTCCTTGCAGCTCGAATAATTTTAAACTTAGTAAGCTGTGGTAAACAACATTTCTGATTATCGCTGTCATCTTTCATCTCAACTCGAAAATTAGTTAACTTCCGAGAATTAAAAAATTAAGTTCTTATGTTATTTGCGACTCATTGTGAATGGCTCCGATCAAATCTCATTTATCCACGAGGTAAAATGAAAAAACAGTTGTAATTTCAATTGTTTGAAAAAAAATTACATTTGACATAAGGTTTGGACCTGTTTTGACCTGTTGAACTTGAATATGTAAAAATATACAGGGTGTTCCGTTTGAAAAAACAAAGTTACTGGCATTTCCAGAAAAACCGGAAGTCCGCCATATTGGATTGTAATGTGATCAAATCCGAAATGGTTGCTTATATAACTGTACCAAATTTCATAAAAATCCGTTCACGAATGCAGAAGTTACAGGGGTGGCCCGATATTCTGTGTCACCCGGTATATATATATATATATATATATATATATATATATAAATATATATATATATATATATATATATATTTACCTATATACGTACAATGTATTTTCTATTGCTTCAAATATTGCGGATTTTGCTTACGATACGGTAATCTACTATACTGCAGATACTCAAGAAAATAAGCAAAATCGGACTTTATCGAAATACGCAAATACGTAGTATAAATTAATTAGTTTCAAAATGCTACTCACCATGATGATGCAATATTTCAACGATTCCATTCCTTTGATCATCTCCTTCAGACCTACAACATCAAAATAAAAATGGGTTGATAAATATAGTCAACAGTTGTTTCATTAACACATCAATGGCTGCTAGAATATATAAAGAGTATTCATGTTATAAAATTATATAAACACATGTACCTCATGTATTAAAAAAATTATGTTAGCCCCAAGGTGACAAATCGTCGAATATGACTTGAAAAATAGTAAAATTCGATGTTTTTGAAATATTTCATTCAGCAAAAAATTACACGAATTTGTTCCAGTTCTATTTTTTACCGTTCTTGATCGAGATTCCCATATATATATATATATATATATATATATATATATATATATATATATATATATATATATATATATATATATATATATATATATATATATATATATATATATATATATATATATAAATATATATATATATATATATATATATATATATATGTTTATAAGAGAATTAGAATACGTCGGTGTATAAATTTTTTTGGCTGTAACTTTCTAGTGTTTTTTGACTATTTATTAGCAACTCCTGATTTGGAGTCTTTTCCATATGAGGTTATCACTGATACAAAAAATAAAAAAATTGAATGTATTTAGAAAAATTCACATACACAGAGGTTGTTGGTATACTCAAAGTAATATTTATTTCCTTATACACTCGAAATTAGAATACACATTTTCTTTCAGGAAGAGGGTATTGGCGGATACTCTCTTCTTAACATTATATTGTGATGATAAACGCGGTGGTAAATAACCACCAAAAATTGCCGCTACTTTCAGCGCCAATTATCTACCAGTTGAAGAACGATTATCAGCATCTTTTTACTCTAGGTCCCCACTGTTAATTCACAAGAATCAAGTATACTTTGAAATATGCATTTATTAACAAAACTATTCACAGATTTAAATCAAATTCTAATCTAATTTTGAAGACCTGAATCAAAAGAAATATTGCTCCAGCAGTAACTAACCGATTTTTGTCCTCATCAAGCATCTGAGGATTGCAGACAATGAAAAGAAAGGGTGGGTAAATAAACCAGATCCAGAAAAAATTCTAGGAGTACCTACACGTACCGTAGGCTGGATCCTTGAAAAACCACTGAGAAAATTCTGAAAAGAGGCCAAATGAAAGTAGTTACGGACTGTTCATGCACCAGTGAAAGAGCACCCTTCAGATCCAGTACAAACTCGTACAAGGTACAGAAATTCTGCAGTGTGAGAAAAATTTGATAGGCTTTATACGATTGGCCAAGAGGCCTGAGTCTCTTCGGAGACAGTACAAAAGTGTTTACTGGGTATACTTGGGGTCGGTACTAGAAAGTCTCACACTACCATATAGGGGTTATGGATATATAAGGGGTCCACGAAGGATTCCAACTACTTTCAAGAAAAAACAAGCGATTCAGTGAAATTATTTGCTAAGCTTGACATTGCTCGTGAAAAATATAATCCAGAACCAAAAAGTCGAAAAAAATAATGTAAAAATAAAAAATTAATAAAAACTGACCTCAAGGAAATAAAACAGCAAGAAATCTTTTTAACCGACGAAATCAAAAAGGAGGAGGTTCTCTAGTTTTTTTTAATGTATGACCACGCATAACTTTTCACAGAGTAGTACGATTTCGATTATAATTTTTTCTTCGAATAGGGTGTACTTCGAAGTTGGTCCCATTTGGAATTGAAAAAAATGCCACCCCTAAGGGTAGCAAAATGGAGGATATTGATCGTTCACCCTATGAATTTTGGCCCGTTAACCGATTCTATCAGGCATAACTTTGTACTGGGTTATCCGATTCAGATGATCCTTTTTTAATTATATTGGGTATACCTCGAAGTTGCACATATTTGAATTGAAGAGGAATTATCCAACCCTAAGGGTAGAAAAATAGGGGATTATTGAGTTTCCACGTGTGAACCGAATCTCGACTGCGTCAATCATTCTATATTACTCGAAAAATTGGATAAATATGGTATCAGAGGGCTACCTCTGCAATGGATATCAGATTATTTGAGGTATAGAAAACAATATGTCACTGTGAACAACAAAAATTCTGAAATGAAGGACATTGATCTTGGTGTGCCTCAGGGCTCAGTTTTGGGCCCAGTATTGTTTATCCTTTTTATTAATGATTTGAGTATTTTATCAGTACCGGCATCATTGACTTTATATGCAGATGATACATCTGTGGTCATATCAGATAAAACCGATCTAGCCTTGCCATATAAATGCAACACAGTTTTCTCCAGATTGCACGAATGGTATTCTGCAAATCAGCTGTTTCTAAATGTTGGAAAAACACAATCCATAAGGGTTCATAACCGTCAAAAATTGTGTCAAGATATCACATTCGGCTCAGATGATGCCTCAGCGCAATATGTCTCTAGTAATAGTAACGTTATAACGTTTTTAGGTTTTCAAATTGATTCATGTATAAACTGGAAAAGCCACTGTCAATCACTGATATCAAAAATGAATTCACTATCATATCAATTCAGAACCACTAAGAAAGTGTTGGAAATAAATCAGCTGCTTGCACAAGCTGAAAGTAGATTGCGATATGGTATATGCCTATGGGGTTTATCTGTATTCTCACACGATGTTTTTATTGCCCAAAAGCGAGTTTTGCGTTCTCTCGTTGGTATATCGGGCCGTACAAGTTGCAGGGATTCTTCAAGTACCATAAAATTTTAACACTTCCTTCATTATTTATTTTTGAACTCTCTGTTTACGCATTTGGGAATAGAGGTACTTTATTCAGTACCAATAAAGTCAGACATCAATTTGATACCCTAACAAAAAATTACCTTCATGTACCTTTTAATAAATTTAGCGTTTCATTCAACTCTCCTCCCTCTATGGCGCCCAGGGTATTTAATAAACTGCCAAAATATATAAAAGAAAGTAAATGTATTAAAATATTCAAAAAACAATTTCTACTTGGAAAGTGTCTGTATAGTGTTAAAGAGTTTATGTCGTAGAACCGTAATGTTTTGTTTATATGCTTTTATTCTGAGATGTCGTTTCTTTTAGAATGTTCTTAGGACAATTTTAATTGAGGTTGATAATTTTTATTCCAAACCTAAGGTTTCAGCTTTTTGGTTTCATCTGAAAATTGAAATTCTGAATTTTGGAATTGTTGTGTGTTTCTATGTTTTTATATTTACCTAGATTTAAGTGTATGACTCTTCCTATGCGATGTTATGTTGTCTACTGGAAAATCTTATCTGGAGATCTACTTATCTTATCTCTTGAAACTTGGCACACATATGTAGTTCTGATAACACTACAACATAATGGATAGCTTAATTGTTAATTGAGTAAGTAGTAATTAGTAGATTTTTGGCACAAAAAATCAGGAAATAAAAACTTTTTAACAAAAAATAAAAACGACAAAAGAAACTGAAAAGCAAAAAATAACCCTTTTTAGCCTTAATAACTAATCTCCTAAACTAATGTAAGTAACTTATTTTGAGTCGGCTCCAATTTCTTTAAAAAAATTTATCAAAACGCCACCATGCATCCCGCTGCCATCATTTTACGCTTTAGCCAATTCAATTGCTAGTTTGTTTGGCGCCAACTCAAAATTAATTACTTACATTAGTTTAGGAGCTTAGTTATTAAGACTCAAAAGGGTCATTATTTGCTTTTTAGTTTGTTTTTTCGTCGGTTCCATTTAGAAAAGTTTTTATTGAAGTAGCAGCATATGACAACAACCACTTATTGAATATTGCCAGGAATTGTAAAGTATAGCAATAAATACCTTATATGGTTACAGTGAGTGATATTATTGTACTGTACTAGAACAATGGGCGGAAACACCAAATTTTCAAAATATTTTTAATGGATTCTACGACTTGTGAAAAGTCTGTTGGTAATTTTCCTTCTTTTTTTTATTTTCTAAAACATTTTAGAAGGCAAAATTCAAATGGCTTCTTTCTAGCGCCATTGGAAAATGTTGTTATGTTATCACCCGATCAACCAATCCCACAGTTGACAGCTTCAATCAATTTTGCAACGTTGCCATATTTTCAAATCTTAGGCCGCGCCTCCATAACAAGGATTAATTGGTTTTCTCTTTACAGAAATCGTTTTGATGGACCACAACGATTCATAATATCAAAAATAACAAGGTTTTTGTGCACTGTAAAATCGACAATATATTGTTTTATGACAGATCGAATGTTTTTACACCCTTCAAATCCGCCATCGTCGCTTGACATTTACCCTACCTCGTAGGAAAAACCACATTTCTCGGCTTGCACCTCGACAGGCAAGCTTCACGATCGTCCAAAAATGTTCAGCTTTTCCTACTAGATATAGAATTGTTATTGATGATACTCGTACAGTAACAGACAAGAACGAAACTATTTCAAAATACAGGAAATCACACCACTATCCCGTCTTTTATTGTTTTCATTTACAATTAATAACTATTTCCGGCGACCTCGTATCAACGAGTCTGTTTAATCTACTCGAAATCGATGGTTAAGGTAGTTGTCGTGAAATCCACTTCCAATCAGATTTCGTTTATATTCATACCAATTTCAGTTAACATTATTACCTGTATCATATTAAATTTTTGGAATGATTCACCACACCGAAAGCGAGATATAAGGTTGCAACGTTTAACACGTAATCCCTATATGAGCTACCGCGGACACCACATTTTAAGGCATAACTAAAAACCCTCCATTCAGATCTTTTTGAAAAACTAGTATATTATTAAAAGGTAAGTAACAAATTTTATTAAAAAAATTAAACACGCGTAGCCATACAGTTATTTAGTTATTGCCATAAGAAGTTTCTTAATTATTCCGTATGAGAAGTGCAAGATAGGGAAGGCTGAGAATCGTGGCAACGCCTCAAGCGAGTGGTCGTGATTCAAATGATCGAGAGCGCGAGGGTCTTGGGGGTTTGAATTGAACTGTGTTTTGGAATGCACATATTTATGAATAATAATTGTGAATAATTGCATTAATATATACTGATGCATTTTAAACATTTAAAATAGGAATAGATATAAAATAAAATGTAGTTTTAGCGAGTAACGGCAAAGAACAGTGCATAAACTTTATTTTATTTTTACATTTGTACAACACATGTACGTATAATATAATTCGAATATTTTTAAACAAACAAAAATTTTAGGAAGGGAAATTTTGGTGTCTGTAATATATAATATGAAAGAGAGTTGGCAGCGTGCAGACAAGAATTTTTAAATTCTAGAAAAAGATATCCTCGGGCAGGGATCGAATTTAAAAATTCTTGTCTGCACGCCGCCAACTCTCTTTCACATAAACAAAAATGATTCAGATTTCCAACAGGCTAATCAAATAAAAAGTATAAATCTACAAAAAATATAAACAACAATGAATGTAATGTTAGTTATTTTTCTAACTATTATATTAAAAATCCCTTGATTGACTGAACATTTATTTTTAAATCATTAATGATTTTAGTAAATGCTTTCCCATTTTTAGTAGCTCTATTTTTCTACTCTCCAATTTTCCAGTTAGGTGATTAATCACAGCTCTTCTTCGTCATCGTGATACATTTGTTTCAGAAAATCGTATATTATATTTTGTTGCGCAATTTTTTTCAATAATTCTCGTGATATAACATTTTTAATGCACTTAAATTAGGTGAATTACAAAATTCTTTCGTTCTCAGGTCGCTCTGAAATACATTCTTTATATGATTTCATGTATGTTGATAATTCTGACTCTTTACCAATGAAGCGAACTAATTTTTGAAAAATGTTCACATCATACATCGCTTCGTGGAAATTATCTAATGTTTCGTTTGGTATTGAATCTTTGGCTAATTTTGATAGCTCGAACATTCCTGGCCTTCTTCAATCTGGGAACGTTTTTCTTATATTCAATAATGATTTCTCGCAAATGTTTTTAGAGCAAACTGCACTGTATCTTGAACAACTAAATGCGAGCGATCGTTAGATTGCGACGTTGCCAACAGTCCAGTCTGTGTCACGCATGCTAGTTGCGTTTCTGAGTGTACAGTTCCCTTAAAAAAGATCCCACTAATTCAGCGTTTGAACATGTATTGCGTCGCGCTACAATCGAGCCTAATTTTTGACACTGTTTGTAGCACGGCAACTACCTTAAGAAACATGGCAACATTGCCGTTTAACGTCACAATCAACCCGATTACGCCTATTGGCTGCTCGGTCGTTTACGTCACAAAGAGCGCCAATATTAGTAGCTTCAAATATGCTGATTTTCAAAAATGAATGGAAACTGCTGTAACTGAAATTTGACTCGAAAAATGTTGTCTGGGTACATTTAGATATGCGGTATGTATTTTAAAGCATATTTCATAATTTCTCGTGTACTCGCCTATTTTCACTGAAGTCATCCATTACCAAATTTTAATATTCAACTCCACCTTCGCATTTAATAAATCACGGAGTCTTTAGTCTAATCAACAAGTTCAAAAAACGTATTAAATAGATATAAGGCTCCTAAAAATATGAGCGATAGCTCATTCGATTCGGAATGACGTCTAGAAAAATGTTTTTTAAGGGTTTATTAGCACGTAAAAAATTGCGATTGTTATTAACAAAATAAGATTAAAAAAAGAAGGTATTTCGTTTTTCGTTATTAATTTCTAAAATAATGATATTTAAGGATTTATGAAAAAAGATCCTGAAAGAGGAGGAAATTTCCAATAAAAAAGTCCCCACTCCCGGAACTCTATCTCTATTATTTATAAAAATTGACAAAAAATGAAATTTCTAAAAAATGTTATCAAAAATTTTTTTTTTCAATAATATCTCATTATTGCTGTTTTTGCATCTGATATAGGTATTAATTAATTTGGAAAAAATTTTTACTCATTTGTTAAAAATTTTTATAAAAGACTATTTTGGGATTTAAAAAAAAAAATTTTACCACTCATAAAAAATTTTTTTAATGAATTTTTAAATAATTAGTTAAGAAATTATTTTGTTCTCAAAAATCATCATTGACCTTTTTCAATGAATTAACAGAGAAATAATTTTTTTTTATAAATAATTTCATTGTTTATTAACTTAACAATTTGTTATAAACAAATAATATTAACCTTATATTTTTTTTTCTAAAAAATCAATAAATAAAATATAAGTTAATATTATTTTTTTTTTTTTTTTTTTTTTTTTTTGTTTATAACAAATTGTTAAGTCAATAAACAATGAAATTATTTATAAAAAAAATTATTTCTCTGTTAATTCATTGAAAAAGGTCCATGATGATTTTTAAGAATAAAATAATTCCTTAATTAATTATTTAAACGATTAAAATATAAAAAAACGATTATTAACAATAAAAAAATGTATTTAAGAAAAAAAAAAAATTTAAATATAATTTTACCTATGCAATAAGATGGTAAAGATTTTTAAAAATCCCAAAATAGTCTGTTTGTTTATAAACAATTTCTTAACAAATGACGTAAAAATTTTTTCCCAATGTTAATTAATACCTATATTAGATGCAAAAACAGCAATGATAAAATATTATTAAAAAAAAAATTTTTTGATAACATTTTTGAGAAATTTCATTTTTTGTTAATTTAAAAAAATTATAATTAACAAAATAATAAACTTTAATAATTTTTTTTTGCATTGCTTTATTAAGTACCTAAATGAAAAGAGCTCATATCGTAATTTATAAAAACAGAGATTGGAAAAAAATTAGTTAATTAACAATGGTGTATCTTTTTGAAAAATCGACATGAAAATTTTTTTTGCCGAGGTTTTTTTTGTTCAAGTGTCTAGATTACACCATGATTTATTCAAATTTTTAAATTGTTATTTAATACTATAAAAAAATTACTTTAGGTGATATAACGGCTTTTAAGACGGTGCGGTGCGCCTATGCCGTAAGGACCTCGCGGAGCCCTATTTTCAGCGTTAAAAAAAAATTATAAATAATAGAGATAGAGTTCCGGGAGTTGGGACTTTTTTATTGGAAATTTCCTCCTCTTTCAGGATCTTTTTTCATAATTCTTTAAATATCATTATTTTAGAAATTAATAACAAAAAACGAAATACCTTCTTTTTTTAATCTTATTTTGTTAATAATAATCGCAATTGTTTACGTGCTAATAAACCCTTAAAAAACATTTTTCAAGACGTCATTCCGAATCGAATTTTAGGAGCTTTATATTTATTTAACACGTTTTCGAACTTGTTGATTAGACTACTTGTCTATATTTCCGATTTTCATATAAACAACATCACCAGTGTAGATTAATATAACACAGCCCCTAGTTGATCGGTACGCTCAAACTATCAAATCCTCTGAATCAATACCGCCACAAATATTCTCCTGGGGCAATATAGATCTATCGTAGCTAATTCTCAAGATACAATGGTATTATGTCATTCAATTAACCCATAGACCATTTCATTTCCAATAATTCCTCAATTCCAACTATTCGACGACGACCGACTACGCTTCAACCTACCTCTAATCTGATTATCGCCTTCATTTCTTCGGAGAAATTCTCCAAGTTCAATTGTTTGAAAATAAGTCGCCACTCGAGCAGGTTTAATTAAAGATGTTGAATATGATCGCAACTTGGGTTTTCATAGGATGTGGCGATTTATGATGAATATTTTCGAAGTCATTTCCGAGCGAGTATTCCCTTAGTTGCGAATAGAGTTTGACATGTAAGTGGATCCAAAAAAACACGATTCTGTAGCAATGGATTAAAAAGTTAAATACAATATAATTTTTTCGTACCTTTAATCCATTCGATTTCTTCGAAGATATGAACAGGAAATTAAAAAAACTTTTTAACAAAAAATTAAACCGACGAAATACGGAACTGAAAAGTAAAAAATAAAATTACCCTTCTTAGTCTCAGTAACTAAGCTCCTAAACTAATGTAAGTAACTAATTTTGAGTCGGCGCCAAACAAACAAGCAAATGAATTAGGTAAGGCGTAAAATGATGGCATCGAGTTGGGCGGTGATATTCTGTAATTTAATGATCTTCGTTGATTGTTTGTTTGGCGCCGACTCAAAATTAGTTACATTAGTTAAGGAGCTTAGTTACTGAGACTAAGAAGGTTTATTTTATTTTTTACTTTTCGGTTCCGTATTTCGTCGGTTCAATTTTTTGTTAAAAAGTTTTTATTCTTTCATTTTTTGAGGCTAAAATCTACTAATTACTACCTACTTGTTTTTTGATTACTTCCAAAATACTCACTTACCCACCTTACTTCAACTATTACCAGTTAAATAATATGATTATCTACTTTTACTATTTGTTGTAATATGAATTATTTTTGTTGTTCTGGTTAGTTTATTTCATTACTTTGTATATCATTCCATCTTCTCATAGATAATAATGATTGTGACGGATGTGGCACAAAAATAATGACAGAAGCGATCTGTCATTGTCAACTACATATGTGTGTGCCAATGTTCACAAGTGAAAAAATGGCTTTCTCCTCATTGTTTTCATGCATGATAACATCATATTTGGTGCTCCAAACACGGAATTTAACATGCTAATAAATACAGCACATATATTTTAAATACAATGTCAATTTAATTAAAAAACGATATTATCACAGTAACAACAATTACAAAAAAGTGAAAAAAGACTACGGTCTAAGTTTTACAACGAAAAATGCGAATTTTACAGTCACAAGTTATAGAAATATTAGTATATTCATCGCATTATGGTAATGTAATTCAAGTTATTTTGTAGTTTTTTTTCTTTCCATCGTTTCCATCGAAGTTTCTCGGCGAATCGACCAACAAAAATCAGCAAGCATTGCTGCTGACCATTTTCCATTGTAGCGTCTTTCAATATGCATAATATCCTGATGAAACCATGCTCATCTGATACAACACCGATATTTTCCGGAAAGAAATCTAAATGCGAGTTCAGAAAATGAATTTTTCTAACCTAAAATTAAATGGAATTTATTAAAAAAAAATCTATCTTATATTTATTATCTCTGTTCATAAAAAAAATGGATAACCTACACATAAAATACTCAAAATATATATATATATATATATATATATATATATATATAATATGAATTTTGTGCAAAACTTACTGAAGTATTTGATATAGAACGTAAACAATTAAAAGACAAGTTTTCAACTAACTACCATAGAAGTCACTTCCGGCACTTTTCTTCTTTCTCTTACGACTAGCAAAAACCTATTTCGTATGTATATACATTGTTATATACATTGTTTATAATGTTGACGCATAAAACGAATTGAAAAAACCAAAATTTACGATATTTTGGAAAAAAATTCATATCGAAAAATCTAGACGTGATAGAAAAAATTGGCCGTAGGGAACAGATTCAGAGCATCAAAATCTTCATATTTATGACATAATTTTTTGAAGGAGGATTTTGTTGCAGACCAGTGTTATTAATAATAATTAATATAGTCGTTAAACTTCTTAGTTATCACAAACAAACCCAACGAAAAATGTTTCATGAATATTAGCAGGTTCCCAAATTTTTTATTTAACTGGTGATGACGATATTAATTATGATAGAAGACCATCTAACAGTTCCATCAAAAAATCACAGTGAACGAGAGATGCGTGCGCAAATATGTCATATCCGTGCGCAGTGTTTTGCACACGGCGTGTGCAAAGTACCGCTTTCGGAGCGAGTTTTCCGTGCGCAAAACCTCAATTTCTGATGCAATCATATAAAAAATTAATCAATATTCAAATCCCTTTTAAACGTTGTGGATTTCAAGAAAAGTCTTGGTTAAAGTGAATTTAGGTACACTTTGCGAAGGTTTGTCATTTATTTTGATCTGCCATTACTTATATTAACTTCGTACACTGTACTAAAGTCTGTTTTCGAATGGTGTTGTCACCCACCAACGCCTAGGCTGGCGTCTCTTCTTTTTCTTTGTAATTACAGAATGTAATATTAAAACCCCGCACTCGCTAATGATAAATCTTCCTAGTCGCTCGACTAGCTCTAGTCGCACCGAACCCTCCCAAACGCTGTCGAACTCAAATCTAAATTTTTGTGTGGACGTATACATGCCAATCCCTTCCAACGCAAAACCCAACGGACAAATGCTTGAGTTCGGTTGTTCGTATATATATATATATATATATATATATATATAAAAGAGATTAATATATATATATATATATATATATATATATTCAAGCATTTGGTTCAAGCGTTCGAAGTAAGTCTTGTTTCCTGTGATTTATGTCTCGTTGAGATATTCAACATCCATAAGAGACGATAATAAATGAGGTCAAAAATAAAGTAGTAAGTCTTGATGGAACAACCTTGATCCATGCTCATTAAAACCAAACGAAAACTCCTTTCATGTTCAATCCATTATTGCCACCCTCCATTCCTTTGGAGTAATTCTCCACGTTCAATTGTTTGTCGAAAATAAGCCGCTATCTAAGTAGGTCGCTCGTTTCCGTGTAACTAAAGACTCTGAATATGAATGCAACTCGGGTTTTCATAGAAGGTGACGACTTGTTATGAAGATTAAAGAGTCCCGAAAGGCCTCAAAGATTATATCCAGGGGCGAAATGTTCCTACATCGAGAAGGTTTATTAAAAATCGATTTTGTCTGTGATTACAGAGTCGCGAATGTTGGAATGATTCGGGATTGTAATTCGTTCGAGTATTAGGGATTATGGTAATCAATTCTGGTAAAGTTCATCGGTTGGTTCGATAGCGAAGATTAAACTCCCGAACTCGCTTGTAGCGAGAATTGATGTTCAGTTGACCGCAGTAGTGATTAAAACGATCTGATTGGAAAAATGTTAAGGGAAGGTTATGCTTCAGAAGCATATTCACCGCGGGATATTTGGAGGGCGGCAAATGAAAGGCTTTATTAAAATCCCAAACGATGATATAGCAAGCAAAACTGAAATATTGATAATTTTAATCATAACCTATAATATACAGATACAGATCCATTACTGTGTTTATTTATAAGCTTCCATGAGTGGATACAGAAGAGAGATGGAGAGAGTGCCAATGATAAAGAAAGATTACAGGGAGAAATATAGTAATTTTTTTTTCAGAATGTCTCCTATTATTAAAATCGACAATACTTATTTCACTTTACGATAATGTTTGAAAAGCAGATCTTTAGTGGAGTCGGTGAAGGTTTTTACTTCTGAACCCACAACAACAAAACACGTATTTGTCCTTTGCCGGAAAGTATTAATTCTCCGAGAGTTGGGTTTGGAAAAGGTAGGGTCCACAAGCAAAAATTGTATTATTCGAGGATGTTATAAAATAACGAACAGTGTTGTCAGCTCCACTAATATTTAAGAATATTTAAGCTATTGGTTTAAATATTTTGTATGCTGGTGGTTTTCATATATGTATCTAATTGAAATTCCAGAATGACTCTTAAAAACTGATTAATAGCCGGAAGAGGACTATAAAACGACTGATTAAATTGATTATGAAAGGATTCGCAGGCATTTTTGTTCTACTTGAAGAGGGTGAGTGTTCCGCCCAAATAAAGGGAGGAAAAGTACAATTTCGACCGAATAATCTCAAAACTTATCCAGTACATTAGGTTTCAATTTTAATTTAAAGAAAAACAATTGCAAAACAGTAGCCGACATCTTCTCGTTTTAAAAACGGTTGACTAAAAACATTATACTAAAATTCACCTACTTCAGTCATTATTTTTCCGTTACTCACCCGAAAGACCCATCTTCTGGATTTTTCTGTACCAGGAATGTGCTAAGTGAAATCGACATCCTATAATATTGGTTTCTGGAAATGCTTCCCATATTGCTTTATGAATAGCAATTTCAAAATCCGCAGACACACACTGAATAACTGTTGATACTCTTTCCTTATATACTCAAATGTTGTAAAAACGTTTTTTAGAGTTTATTTGACAACAAACAAAAAACTAAGGGAATATAATGGCAGTTTTTTAAACCATGGATGGTAAATATTTTCAAAACAAATTTAGGACAGTACTAAAAAGATCCATCAGCATATAGTTCCTCTGAATTTATCGAACAGTGTACATTTGTGTTACAGGAAAAAAATACTATATTGTTAATGGAATAAAATGGAATAAAAATTGTTCTTGTCTGTCAGTAACAATATCAAGCTTTCCAACTAGGTTGTAAAATTCCGAAATATCTTTATCACTAAAAACACTTTGGCACACGGTAGTTTCATCTAGAAAATATTGTTTTATAAGTAATAGTTATTAGTATCGTCTTTCCATGAGCAACAGTGTGTTGAATAGAATAGATTAAGGATTATATTAAAACAACAAAGGTTGAAGATCCAAAAACATGCATTTCGGTGAGATTTCAGCTAGATAATATTACACACGGTAATAAATATCTACCAAAAATAAACGCGAAATGAATTATTACTCTTACCACCGGGTTTGTTTATAGTGTGGGTTGATTTTCAGCTGCAACAACAATTAGCCAAAGGGGATTTTTTTAAAGTGAGCACTCTTCCCACAATCCGGAAGTTTTTGCGGATTTTCTGGAGGTAGAGATCTTTTGACGAACTCAAGACCCCCGGCTTAACGTCCCCACCGAAGGACGACATAGCTCTCACTATATGTCGGGCTCACCTATATGGCGCCTATGAGCCGTGATATGCTACTACGCTGCAGTTGTTCAGACTTTTAACACGAGTTTTATCTGGAAGGCTTATCCAATAACTCACTGCGGTTGGCGATCCTCGACTTCCAGATAACTACAGATGTGGAAAAAAATTGCAGCAGTATACGATTTCCAATGTGTTTGTTTTTGAATGGTGTTTATAGTCGACCAGCACAAAATATAACAAATATGCGCGAGGAGAATCAATTGGTGAACTGGGGCATTCTTGATTTGTTCCCACTTCTTAGGCTAGAGCGCGTGTCTGTGCTTAGGATTCGTAGGCTCAGTTCAGTCAGTATGAAAATTTCAGTGTGGATGTGTGTCTGGCTTATCAGGAAAGAGACTCTACGACGCCGACGTTCCATACACTTTTTTTTTTTTTTTTAATTTACAGAAAACAGCGCATCAACCCTTAAGGTTATTAGCGCCAAGTAGGTTACATATGTGTACAGATATGCATACGTATATACACACACATACATATATAAATATATACGTGTGGTATATTTTCATCATAATTTGTTATATTCTATTATAAATATTTATTTGATGTAGATAAGATATTAGATGGTCTGTGTGACAGCCCTCTCCTAAGATGTTGCCTATGTCTCTGGGAATATCGAATGTTTTTCTTGGGTTTCTATATCTTGGGCACTCTGTGAGCACATGCTTTACGGTCAGGGCCATTTGACAGTTGTCGCACTTCGGTTGTTCGGTGCGGAGCATTAGATATTCGTGTGAGAATCTTGTATGTCCGATACGGAGGCGGGATAATGTAGTCTGATGTCTTCTATTGTTTGGGGAGTACTGCCAGGGTCTCACGAATTGTTTTACTTCTGCAAGTTTCGAAGTCGATTGTTCCCATCTGCTCTGCCATTCGTTCAGGATGATGTTTCTCATATGTTTTTTTGTATCTGATAGTTCTGATCGTCTGACTGGATGAGATTGTGGATTTGATATCGCAAAGCGTGCGGCTGCATCTGCTTTCTCGTTCCCTTGTATACCTATGTGGGAAGGGACCCACATAAGCTTCACTGTTTTTTCCATTATCTCGATGTTATGGAGTTCGTTTTTTATGAGGAGAAGGATAGGGTTCTTTGGGTATATCTGTTGGATGCTTTCAATCGCACTTAGTGAATCTGATATAATTATATATTTACAACTGTTGTCAGTTCTCAGGTAAACTAGAGCCTGGTATATTCCGTAGAGTTCTCCTGTGCAGGTGCTCGTTATGTTGGGCATTTTGAAGTAGAGGGTAGAGTTAGGTTTAACTACAGCAACGCCAACTCCTTGTTCTGTTTTTGAGCAGTCGGTGTATAGGTGGATAAAATGTTCATCCATGTTCAGCCGTTGATGAAAGAGAATAATGATCATTTCTGGGTTGGTTTCGTTTTTTTTGAAGGAGGTCAAGCATAAGTCACTTTTTGGAAATTCGATGAGCCAAGGAGGGAAAGTTTCGATTTGTGAGAATATGGGAGGAATGGAGATATGTAGTTCATCAAGGATCACGTTGATTCTCTGATAGAAAGGTGGACGAGTACGTGGAGAGTTTCTGAATATATCCATGAAGCGATTGGAGATAACGTTATCATGGGTGGGATGGTTTGGGAGTGCGGAGATTGCACTTGCATATGATAAGCTCAAATATTTTCTGCGAAGATTCAGTGGAGGTTCACCAGCTTCACAACAGATACTTTCTATTGGACTAGTGCGTAGGCTCCTAAGGCAATACGAAGTGCAGAGTTATGGATTGGATCAAGGAGAGAGAGAACTGATGTAGTGGCAGAGCTGTATGCTATAGAGCAATAATCTATTTTGGATCGAATCAGGGTTTTATATAATCTAATGAGGGTGGTTGAATCAGCTCCCCACGTGGTGTTGCTCAATAGTTTGAGCATATTAAGTCCTTTGTGGCACGTTTGTATTAAGGACTTAATGTGCGATTTCCAGCTCGGTGTTTTATCGAATATCATCCCTAAAAATTTTGCATCGTCAACATATTCGAGTGTTTGGTTACATAATTTCAATTCTGGGTAGTCCGTTGTCGGTCTCTTTGAAAACATAATGCATTTCGTTTTTTGCGTCGAAAATCTGAAGCCTGTTTCGTTGCCCCAATCTTGCAAACTATTCAATTGCTTTTGGAGTGTTGATCCCATAGATTCTGTATTTCTTCCCTTGATATACAGGATCATATCATCAGCGTACAGTCTCGCTTTCGCGGGCGGTTCAATGTATTCCAATATATCGTTGATAGCGATCAGGAATAGTGTGGCGCTGATGGTTGATCCCTGTGGTATGCCGTTCTCTTGGGGGTATTTGGTGGATAGTTCGCCGTTCGCTCTAACCTGGAAGGTTCTATTTGCGAGGAAGTTGCTGATGAATGCCAACATATGTCCCTGTATGTCCCAATTCACAAGTTTTTCCTATTTGTTGTTTCCTATTTTGACACTCTTCTTCGTGGTTCACCGACATTTTGACATTTCCGGCAGTTCTGAACACATCCACATTTCTCAAACTATTCAATAATTCGACTCATGGCGGACTGTGACGGAATTGGCCTGTTTTCAAATGCAACAATAAACAAATTTATTGTATCTTGAATCGAGTGACTCCCAAAATACCACTTTACAATTTATATCTATTATTCCTTTATGAACGTGAACATTTCAGAATTCGCAAGAAATTCTTTTATTTTCAATCGTTATGGGCTTACTACTAATGCGAGTGAGTACTTTCAGTAGACTGCGAGACTGCCTGGCACGTAAATGTGCTCGAAACAAAGAGTGCAGGAAGGGGAAGAGTGGTCCAGTTGACTAATTCCAACCATCACACATTTCAAATGCACATTGTGAAAAAACAAGTCAACGGAATGATAAAAACAATTAGATGGTTGGATAGAAAATTGAACTATATTTTCAACGATGTGCCACATGACCCCCCATGCTATTTGAAATTTTGAAGTTGATGTGCCCCCCGCGCCATCTATCGGGCAATCACAAAATCTTTTATATCAAAAAGTAGTATCGGTGACATCATACAATCCTTTTTTTTTCATTGTTCTTCGTCGAACCGTTCACAAGTTATAAGGGGAGGGGGGGCATAAAAAGCAGCATAGTCACATATCAACGAAATGTTTTTTTTTATGTTTGGAAAGAAAACTGAATTACCTTTTCAACGATGTGCCACATGAAATTTTCAAGTAGATCTGCCTTCCGCGCCATCTATCGGGCAATCACAAAGTCTTTTATTTCAAAAAGTAGTATCGGTGATATCATACAATAACTTTTTTTTCATTGTTCTACGTCGAACCGTTCAAAAGTTAACAGGACCACAATGTATGGATAATAGTGTCCTCACCAGACTCAAGACTCACAGGAAAAAAGCAATCTTGTTACAGAGATTATTTTTTTACATTTCTAGAAACCAATGAAAACTTTCATTCCAAATGATTCATGTACGTTTTGGCCAATCAAAACATTATTACAGTGAGAATAATCTAAGATCTAAAAACCATGGTGTATTCACTTATACCTGTAGAATATTGGGACAAACTAGGGGACACCAGCCCACTTGATAAAGGGAGTTATCTAGAGTTTCAGATGGCGCCGACGTCGTTTCTTGTCATAATTCAGTAAACTGCAATTACAGACCACACAGGGTGTTTTTGTGATTTGTGTCTCTGATCCGTCCTGTGATTGTGCTTTTGTCGCCTTTAAGGTTATGTCAATTCGTTGTGAAATATTTTGAGGTTGATCGATCGATGTAACATATTATAGAACAAACTATTCCATGTACTTATGTCAGTTTTATATAGAATTTTCGAGAGGTGCTCCGAAATAATCCTAATTATGAACCGTACCAATTTATTTTGTATGGTTAATTTTCTATTGATACAGCTCCACCGAGTTGGTATTTATGTATTTCTGTCCCTGTTTGCTCATGATAAAAATCTTATGATGGAGCGGATAATGATTTTATGAAGTGCTGTAAATTACATACAATTACTCAATTTAGCTTTCAAACCAAATAAAAGTACGGGAGATGCAATCTCTTTCGCTTTCTGAAAAATCTATATTCTAGTCCGAAGGAAGTGTTTTGCGACACATCTAAAGCTTTTGACTGTTACATAAGCTTCAGAGGACGAAGCTTCAATTGGTTCGAAGCCTATCTGAGTAAACGAACCTCTCCGTTTTTGGACAAATTAAGAGGTGTTCACTATTTTGGCAGACAACACGACTATATTATCACAAGAACTCAAATTACCTTCATATAGCGGAGTAAAACATTATTTTGGAATCCTGGAGGACTCCATGGATATTCCTAAAACCTACTGATATCACTTAGAAATTGCTTGCAGAAAAAAGCTATAAACTTATATTCATGCGCTGCTTGTTTATTAATTGTTTAAACAATGAAAAATAATTTTGTTATTCAAATTTTACCCAAATTGATGCTATAGGGGTTTTTGAGGTCGCTGAACCAGAATATGACATTGAAAAAACGATGGCGTGGCCAGTTGTAAAGGTAGACTTCATGAATGATTCACAGCTACCTATTTTTTATTTATGTGTACATCTCGGAGAAAAACATTTCGGGTAAAAGTTCTGGAGCTAATGAAGCTCTCTCAAACAACTTATAGTTTACCGTTATTGGGAATGGAAATGAAATATTGCGAATGTTTTTAAATCTTTCAACAGCTGCCATTGAGACTATTGGACCATTTTCGAAATTAGCCGAAGTATTCATGAGAAGTATTTTTGTTTCATTCGGTTGAAAAATGTGGCCTCCACTCAACAAATTTCGTTATATCCCATATATAAGTTTCAATATCACATTTTAAACTAGAGTTTTTGAAGCATGGCCTCAAAATTCAAATTTGTAATTTTTTAAATTATTCAATATTTTGAGCTCTGTATTTTTCGAAATATATATATATTTTTTTAAATTGTCCTTTTTTTATTTGTCATTTTGAGAGTAATCAGTGAAAATTTCAGATGTTTATCTTGAAAAAAAAAAGATTTAAGACAGAATTCTGCTTTGACGTAATTTTATTTACGTCCTATTCCCATACATATGTTTTCACTTTTAAAAACATTACTTCTCGTTAGCTACATTTTTGTTTTTTTGTTATGTTAATTTGATCAATTAGATCAAAAGTTATAACAAATTGAGTGTAAAGCGCTCGTGGCTACGTGCTCCTCCAGCGCTGCACTTCAGAGTCGCCGCCTCACATTTTGTTCCCACGTTAGCAAAAAAATTCTGCAGCTTACAGTTTGTATTTTAAAGAAAAATTTTATTTACCTTTTAGATGTAAAATTTTCCATTTTTGATAGTGGCACCATTATTTATTAATTTTTTTCAATATTCAATATACAATGTAATTTGGCAACTTATTTGTTAAATAATTAGCACACACTTTGCGGTTGGTGACTTTTTATGTTGTTCCCAACATCATCACTAATGTACAGTAAAAAGTTACCACAGTCCCCCAACTTTCTGAAGCTAAAATCTAATATTACTCCACTACTAGTAAAATGATTAATTTGAATCTTCTCTGAACTACCTTTGCCCATTGTAATAATTTTTTTCAACTTGTGATTGTAATGTATCTAGCAACTAGCAAGTCAAATTTTTGTATTATTACTTTTATATTTATTTTTTATATTATATATATTTTGTATAAATTTTTCCCATGAGATGACAATCTTCTGACTAAAGTATTGGAAAATTCTAAATATAGTGGATATTTTTTTTCCAAGAGCCATGGGACCCTCTGTGACGGTTCGGAATTCACTAGCCAAAATCAAGATAACTTCATAGAATGAAAAGTCCACTCTTACTTGTGAAATTCATGTGTTTATAAAAAGTGATAATTATCCTAATCATAGTCATTAGCCTTATCGATCTTGGGAGTGGGCCTTGTTTTCCCGAACAACTGCTTGGTTTAGATCGCCCTCCTTCTCCGACTATCTCATGCAAGGTGTTACTGAAAAATAAAAGAGAAACATTTAGATAATTGTTTTCTCCCCTCACCTTTGTTAGTAGGGCTCACCTCCTCCTGAGAAATCATTCTAAGATAGCTGGAAGCAGCCTAGACTGTCGCATACCAGGATTCATCGATTTCTCAACTTCATCAACAGATTTTATGATATCTACAATGAACTCTCTGATTTTGTTCATATCAAAAGGTTGTTAGAGTAGTAATATTCCGGCAAAGATGGGCAGTGAATGGCTTGGTAATAGTTTGTATCAGAAAGTTTAATGGAACAATGTCATCGGGGACATTTTCCAATCCCCTCAATTTTCAAGTTAATTCAACATCTAGAGACATCAGTCCACTCTCCTACCTTTTCTCATTCCTTCGTGGAAGTATCCATGATCCCAAAAAGGACATTTGAGAAGAAATCACTTTGAAAAAATCGCCAGGTAGACTTTACGAAAAATCTGATTTTTGACAGACAGATGTAAACATTGTAGTAAGTTTCGAGGATTCATCTCATTTTAGCGCCAACTGTTCTGAGCGCGATCTTGTTCGTAGAACTCTAATCTTTGTAAACGATCAATTCACAATTTTTTGCATGAAGTAATGTTGACAGAAAAATAAAATTTAAGAGGTTTGAAGTTTGACATTTTGCGTGACACAAACAACAAACATTCCTTAACCGCGCCATCTACTGATGAAGTTCTAAGCAGAATTTAACGTTTTTCATTTGTTGTCGCCCAAAAATTCTAAACAAAATCGAATCAGTGAATACACCAGGGTTTTTAGGCATCTTAGAATAATCTAACTAGAAAATTGCCGCGGGAATAATGTGAGGTATTTTGTTTTTATTCTTTGACAACCTATATTTTTAATTTGACGTATGTCATCAATTCGCATGAAAAGTGAGAAATGAATCAAAACCGGTTTAGTTCATTATATCATTTTGCAGAGAAATGTGTTTGTGATCGTAAATTCAAAAAATAATCTACAGAATACCACACGAGAGTTCGATAAAGTAGAAAATAATTCTCCAGATTTATTTCTCAAACTTGATGCCATTTGGCAATAGCCACTCGAACCCGTCGGGCTCTCGTGTCTATTGCCTTGCAACAAGTATTCGGAAATCTGTCGAAACATTTTCACTTTATTCTCACTCTCTTGTGGTATTACAACTGATAATATGTCATGCACTCAAAATGAGTATCAAGGGAAACACTCGTTTATAACAAAGCTCTTTCTTGCTAATTTGTGAAAGATGCCTCCTCGTAAAGGCAATGGAAAGTTTCTTCTGTATAGGGAATAGATTCCAAGTCGCAAAACAGTATATCATCGAAAGCGAGTGCAATTGTTCATCGAGAGTTTGGTATTTTATCACAACGAATTCAGGCGAAAACTTCAGGAGGTAATGAAAGGAAAACGCTGTAAGACTGTTCGGAAGATAAAACTACAATGAAGTCGAAGTGTTTCAAAGTTGCAGACATTGTTTGCGTGCTGTAGTTTCCTTTGTAGGAGTTCCCATTGTTTTTGTTTGTATGAGAGGAAACGCCATATCGTAGATGTGCAATACAAGTAGAAAGTAACTTAATCTGAATTCAAGAAGTCGCTGGAATTGAAGTACACTGTTGTGTAATTTCTAACTCTACTTTTCATAAATATCAGACTGCTAACTCTCCAATTTTCTTTGTATGGCATATGCCATTTCATTTATGAAAATAATAATATTGGAAAACCTTGATTTGCAGAACAATCAGACAGGATGGATGATTGAGAACAAGATATAGCAAATGTAGCGTGTACCTGTGCCTTAGCAAACACCAACATTGTTTCTTGGAATTTCATAAAAGATCATTCTTAATAAACTGTTTTACAACATGTTCGTGTTCAATGATAATCACATCACAATTGTGTCCTTGAAATCATATTGAATGTTGTTTGAATTCAAAAACATGATTTGCCTCTTTAATTTTTCTGACCTTGGGTCTGAAAGGGATAAAGTGCAATTAGGGACTCAACTCAAGTAAAAATTGTAGCCGAAGCCATACTCAATACACTATTATCAAAGCTTGAATACAAATGATTATTTTTTGACATTTCTAGAAACTAATGGAAACTTTTAATTCAAATCAATCATGTACGTCTAAACATTATTATAGTGGGAATATTCTACCTAGAAAATTGCCGCGGGAATAATTTGAGGTATTTTGTTTTTATTGTCTGACAACGTATATTTCTAATTTGACGTATGTCCTCAATTCGCATGAAAAGTGAGAAATGAATCAAAACCGGTTCAGTAATTGTATCATTGTGCGAGGAAATGTGTTTATGATCGTAACATCAAAAAATAATCTACAGAATACCACACGAGAGTTCGATAAAGTAGAAAATAATTCCCCAGATTTATTTCTTGAAAATATGAACATGATATTCATAAAATCAGATGTGGAATCATCTGCGACTGAAAGATAAACTTTAGTCACTATCTTCCATCGTCAAGATAACCTCTTGTGGGGTATTCATGTCGAAAAGGGAAACATTCTCAATTGAATATTGAATAGAAAGATTTTTCTGTGAATTGAAAAATACACGATAAAAATGAAGTTATTTTTTGTGAATGTCTAACAGAAAACAACTACTTCCCCGGCTAAAGCCACGCTGGACATTGAACTACATCTGATAGATATTCTGAAAAGACCCTAAGTCAAAAGAACAAATCTGAAATTGAAAATTTGCATTTTATTCAGATAGTTATTTGATTTTCTATTCCAATCTGAATCAAGAACTCATAAAGATGAATGAGGCAAAGAAGAATGTTTTCCAAAAGAGAGTACTCGTAACATTGACGCAAGAGAGGCATCGTATTCACTAGGTCTTCAATACATTTTTGTCGACGAAAATGTTTTGTGTTATGAATACGAAACATTCATGCAAAATCGGTGTGACAGTTTCCAGAAATTCTACAAAAAATTTATATATTAATTACGGATCTAAAAGTGTGATGATAGAGATTCAATCGGGGGATGAAACTCCCATTTTCAAAGCGGAATCCTCTTAAGAGTAATGGGGGGATTTATTTCCATAATTATGAAAACTAGAGGCAATATTTCGTTCGTTTATCTTCCTCGATCAATCCCAATTAAGCAAAATTTCCCAGCGGATTCTCTTTTGTATTTCCTGCCAAGAAATTAAGGAGCCTTCAAAATCTCTCATTTGAGGTAATATCGGAGTCATAGCAATTATGTAAAAGAGTTCGTCGAATTTTGTTGTTGTTTAAATTGTTTCGGCCTTTCAGTTTGGTTGGAACGCGGGAGTTTACATTTATGTGTATTTGCAATTCACACAATAAAGAGCAGCTTTCAGAGTTACGAGACGGTACTTGATCTCTAACAAAACGTTTTATTTTATTGTGTTTTCCTCTAGGTGGTGGAGGTTGCTTCGGAGGGCTGGCGAGTTTCATGAAGCGTAAACAAATACCAATACTTCGAAAAGTTTTTTCGCCCTTGATTGAATTAATGTCTGAATGGTTGGAAAACAAAAAACCTTTCGAAAACGAAAAAGGATGAATAACTCAAAGACTGTATTTTTCGGGAGTAAGTGAGGATAATAAATATTTCCCCTGTTTCTAAAGATGAATTTATCACTGAATAATAATAACCGAGACAATCATCCCTTTAGATAATAACTTCTTTCTAAGTCGAAGTAGAAAAAAGGTTATCCTGGAAGAAAATTGAAAACAAAATCATCCCATGGGTTTGAAAATATGAAAAAATGACGAGGTATTGTACGTCCTGAAATTTCTCATGTTATTGGCATAGTCAAAATAAACACACGTTCACAAAACACTTCAAGGAATCCTGTGAATCGCGATGAATTTGATTGATCGTTACACGTTTTTGAGAATGGAAACAGATACAGTTCACGAAACGTCAATAGGGTATAAAAGAGGGAAAAGGTAGGTAATATGAGGTCAAGCCGGATTTTGATTAAACTTTCAGAGATTAAAACATGATAAAAAAACTGTAACAATTGAAATTTCAGCGCAGAAAGCCTTAATGTATTTTTTTCCCAAAGAAAAGTGTGATAGTATGAGCTCACCCAACATACAGAACAATCCCAAGATTCGACTCTTGCATATTTATCTAAATCAAATGCACTATAACAAAATGTAATAACTAAAAACTATATAATTTCAACAGTTCATCCACAGAAAGCTTATAAAAAGTAGAAATTAGAAAAAATCAAACTGGAAAACCATAATTGAATTGACAGAAAAAATAACTTAGTTGGACAATTCTATTCATTATTATGAATGAGACGTTATGAAGATAATACTGAAGAAGCTCTAGTGTAGCGAAACACGTGTCGTGGTTTTGTGAACCTAGTTTAGTGAAAATAATTTGGTGAAGGGAGTGTCTTTGGTTTGCTTCAATATGTACCCGTTTTTCGAAAATAGAATATGAATTTCGGTCTCATGAGTTAAAAATAAACCTACTATTCATTACTGTCTGTTTCATTATAGACACCAGTTGAAAGTAGAAAATTATAGGTTAGGTTTCCAAAAAAAAAGTTTTTATGCCTAATTGCGTTGGGATTAGCTTATATTTTTGGATAGAAACTTTTGTAGAAAATTTTGATATCTACAAAAATTCACTACATATTTTTCCTGGAAAATGTGTATTTCAGTTAATAGCACGAATAACCAGAATTGGTATATTTTATAAATATATTGGTACACCTGGATTATGTACCCCAGGGACAATACGTTCAGCTTTGTTCAAGCTAACACCCCAATGGAAATTTTTCATGTACCTAATGCTAATGTTGCTAATTACTAAAACATTTGTATTCATGATTAATTTCATGCATTCTCATGTCTAGAAACCCTTGTTTTCACATATGCTTATACTTATTAGTTTACGACACCTGCCTGTTTCATGAAAAGAGTTAACGAGAGTTTCAGATGGCGCTGATATCGTTTCTGGATATAATTCATTAAACGGCGCCATCTATCTATCTAAACGGCCCATAATTGAACTGCATTGGTTTTGACCAAAATTCTAAACAATATCGAATCTTTTATCTTTTTTTTTATTTGACTGTGCATATGAATATACACAACTGCAGATACTCGAGATCGGGTGATATTAATTTTCATTGATATAGGCAACACATACACAAACGCCTCATGAATTAAATGTTTGGTCTAAGATTTTTGAAAACCATATTGTAGTACCATATTTCATTGATGGTAACCTTAACAAAAAAAAGTATGTTGAGCATTTTGCTACCACCGTGAACCCTAGATAACTCAACTATTTGAAGAGATTATAATATTTCGAAGAATCAGCTCACTTTTCAACGAGAAGTAGCTCCTTTTGTTTACCGGTGCGTCAATTCTTAGATGACAATTATCCGGGGACATCTATTGGAAGGCAGGGATCAGTGAAATGGCCAGCCAGATCTCCTGATTTATAACCATTGCATTTTGTGAGGATATTTGAAACCTAGAGCTTATATCTCATAGTCGAAATTCTCGTAATGATCTATGCAAAAGAATTGTAGATGAGTGTCGTGCTGTGATGTGACCCCATAATCGTTTATACTTCTGCATGGAAGTAAACGGTACTCACTTCACTCCTGATAAAACATGTTTTGCAATCATACCTTCCACAAAACCCAATGCATTCTAGATTGTATTACACCGTTGTATTCGTGATTTGATTTCCATCAAAATGTTTTCACGAATTGGGTTTCCACTCAAAAACAAAATCAACTGGTCTGAACGATTTAGATTTTTTGTTTTGAAGATCATGGGGGTGGCATATTTTAGTTGGGCCACACTATGTATGTTAACAGCTCACTTGATAAACCAGATTGACTGATCAGTACCAATGACTCACTGAGCCGAATCATACACCTGTGAGTACTCAACCTGAACTCTTGCTCTTGTTTCAGATCGGCCGAGCGACAGTCAGAGAATCCCGCTCCCTCAGACTCGTCCACGACGTCCACCTCAATTCGCATCGCGAAGAAGCCACCCAACAACCCCTTCTGGTGGTGGGCAACGGTCGCACCTATAGTGTCACCGAGAACTCCCCCAAAAGAGCTATCATGGGAGTGATCCAAAAAGCCGCCCTGATGAAGAAGTCCAAGAGCAACGGGTCCATCACTACCAACGACGACAGCGATGAGCAGATCTACTGGCTGAGGCCCGCTTTGGTGCCTTCGCAGAACTCGCCTGATGGTTCCAATTACTTCTGCTGGTTCAAGAAGAAACCGAAGCACAAAGTGACGTTCGATGACAGCACCACTACGTCTACCAATCGGTAATTGTAGTTTTTTAGGCGAATGTGTGTTTTGTATATTTTGTATAGTTATTATGACTTGGTTAATGTGTTTTCTTTTGTAACGTTTTTTGTTTTGGAATTTTTCCCATTTTTTTCATTTACCCGCTTGGATCGATGTGTTGTGTGTAGTAAGTAGTATTGATTGTAACATTCCCACAGTTATACTTTGATGTAGATTATATTACCAATATATTTCTGAATCAAATATGCGGCTTATTGTATTCCATATCACAAAGATATAGGAAATTAGAATTACCACCACACTTGTTTCTTACGAACAGTTCGATTATGGTGATAGAGACCATATTAATCTTCCGTTTCTTGAAGATAATCTTATATTATGAGAGTTTTTTATCTTATAGTTGGGAGTCTAAGGAATAACTAAACTGACCCGCCAAAACTACTTCATGTCCGAATCAAGGGGACACAAGTCCTGATATTTGAGGTATTATTTGTGATCAAAAAAAATTTTCACTAGTATAGTAAGATGTTAATCAACAAGTTGTTTCTTGCGAAGGATATTATTTACAGACTTTGGTCAATGAAAGAATGCAATAGACCGTAATAAAGCACCATAAAATGTCGCAAAAAGAGTTTTTTTTTTCAAATTCTTCAATAAATACAAATCGTTTTAAAGCACATTGCAACTTATATATTCAGATACAGTAGGTACTGGAGATAAAAAAGAAAAAACTGGACAAGATATCAAGGATTTTACTGCAAAGCAAATACTCTAACATCTAATGTCAACTGTCTATATAGATTAACGTACGTTAGGTACCAAAATTCGAGGCCTTGTCCTCTTATGAGAAATTAACCAGTGATTTCGCTTTAATTTATCATGTTCCGCTATTATTTTCAGAATACTCAAGAAAGCTGTTGAGTTTTCATTGCAATTGGACGATAATATGTAAAATAAAATAATTAATAAAACACTTTTTTAAAGACAAGCTTTTATTCAAATGAACTAAAAAGTCAAAAATAATGGCTTTGGATGTGTGACGTAGGTTATTTCGTGAGTTATAGATTCAAAAGCTTGTAGCGTTCGAATCGAAAGCGACAAGCTTTTGAATCTATAACTCACGGAATAACCTACGTCATACATCCAAGGCAATTATTTTTTACTTTTCAGCGCATTTGAATAAAAGCTTGCCTTTGAAAAGTTTTTCATAAATTATTTTATTTTGTGCTTTTTAGTACTTAAGTACGCCTTAATCTATGCATTTTTGTTAAAGCATCGTTATTATGAGGCCTTTTTGGTGTAAATGCTGAGCTATCTAGTCCTTCAATGAGGAGACCATCTAAAGATCAACTCATCCGCCCTTGGAGTTGCCATCTTCAATTTATGAATTTTAACTAAAAATCAATAATCTTGACCAAATTCATAATCTCCGATCCCAAAAACAAAAAAAAATTGAATCTAATTTGGCCATAATCACAAAACTCGTCCGCCATTTCGAATTTGTGAATTTTGATGAAATTTCATAATATCCTACCCCAAAAACACCCACATACCAATTTTGAATAGAATCGAACCATAAACACAGAGATCATCGGCCATCTTGGAGCCGTCATTTGGATTTTATGAATTTTGAAGGAAAATTCATAATCTTCGACCCTGAAAACCCCCACATACCAATTTTGAATTAAATCGGACCATGATCCTAAATCTCGTCCGCCATTCTAAAACGAAAATTCCATGAGCCGCCATTTCAATTTCATAAATTTTAACAAAAAATTCATTATCTGCGACTCCGAAAACCCCCACATGACAATTTTGATTCGAATCGGACCATAATCACAAAACTTGTCCGCCATCTTAAATTTTTGAATTTTGACAATCTCCGTCCCTGAAAACCAATTTTGAATCGCATCGTACCATAATCACAAAACTCGTTCGCCATCTTGGAACCGCCATTTTGTTTCTTCTCTTACAAAAATTTCATAATGCATTGTCACCGGAATTATGAACAACAACTCAGTCAGATGTCGGCAAGTGCTCCAAAAATGGATTACAAATTTTGAACCGGAAAGAATGGCAGAATGACAGAGTGACTTAAAGAAGTTCAATAAAAGCTTGTAAAAACGAACAAAGCACCATAACCATAACAAAGCACCATAACATTTGGCCTGGCTTTGCCAAAAATCGAATACCAAAGGAGACATTTTTCTATTTTTCATCTGTCCAGAAATCTAAAATATAAGACAATTGGGAATCCAAAATTAGATGCCAGCGCCAGAGTGGCGAAAATTCAAACCAGACATACGTACATTGTTTGTCTGTTTTCTCAGAGGTTTACAGACTTGTGATTGGAGTTTTTCTTAAAATATTTCCATTTGGTATTATTTTCCAGTTTTTTTCTGTAGTGTTATTCATTTCAAGACTCAAGTGAAGTGGTGTGTATTCAAATCTTAAGACAATATCATTTGCGAAAACTCACTTTGAAGGACACAAAGTATGTTCTAAATTGCTTGCAAAAAAATTTTTTTCGAAGTTTCTGGACAGCTTAGTGAAGTCATCGGGAATTATTGTTATGAATCATTTTGAAGAAATGGTACACATTGTTATTTGTGAATGTTCGAATTGAAAATAAAACTAACAAAAACTTTTTTTTTATTTCATCTAAAACAAACAAGATGGTGTGAAAATGTGTCCTTATCACCTAGATATACATATACTCTATGAATAATCTTCGGTATGTTGAATAATATCTCTTCTTTATCTTCTTAACTCTCTTTTTTTTCTTCTCAACTCTCTTTGAATGCTTTTTTTCACTTTTTTTGTTGGTTACACACGATACAGGAACATTTTGGGAAGGAACTGTATTCTCCTTCAAGATCCCAAGAGCCCGTCGTCTGTCTATATACTCACTCAATCCTAGATTAGTCTGCACCAGTATGTTACATTCATTTTCTCACGGAAAATGATAAAAACTCATTTCAGTACAACGGGATCGTTTTGCCCAAGAGTCACATCGAGGTACCCAACATTAATGATTTGAACTAGAATCACTCAATTTTTCACTCGAGGACATACAATAGTCAACAGAATATTCACCAGGTAAACCAGAATTTCATTGAATGTCAACAATCCCAAGAGATTCGACAAGTTTTAAGTGTACAATGGCTAAAATCGTATAAACATTAATGTTTCGAAAAGTAAACAATGTGTCCTTATCACCTAAATATAAATATATAGTCAATCTTTTTCCATACTATATGAATAATTTTCGATATGTTGAATAATATCTCTCTTATCTTTCCTCTCAACTCTTTTTGAAGAACCTTTTTAACTTTTTTTCTTGGACAGGAAGATTTTGGAAAGGGGATGTATTCTTCTTCAAGAGCCCATCGTCTGTCTATAGACTCGCTCAATCCTAGATTAGTCTGCACCAGAACGTTACGTTCATTTTCTCACGGAAAATGATGAAAACTTATTCCAATACAATGGTATCGTTTTGCCAAGAGTCACATTGAGGTACACAACATAATGATTTGTTAAACTTGAATCACTAATTTTTTCACTCGAGGACGTACAATAGTCAACAGAACATTCACCAGGTAAACAAGAATTTCATTAAATAACAACAATTACAAGAGATTCGACAAGTTTTAGGTATAGAATGGCTAAAATCAAATGAACATTAATGTATGGAAAAGTAAACAATGTACGTATGTATAGTTTCAAAAATCGACACCAGAGGGAGTATCCGTTATTTTGAATTCCCAATAGTTTCATAAGAGGGTGCCTTTTTAGGTTATATCCAGAACCTAAAAGATTTAACGAAACGATTTACGAAAAGTACAACAACAATAATAATCAACAAATATTCAGTGCTATCCATGAAATAATAAAAACCTAATAACATAATATAATGGTCCAGAAAGAGGTTGCATTGCAAATTCTTGACGTATATAGACCCATTAGTCGTCAGGGGTAATAGTCACGAATACCTACCAGTTTATGAGCCATAGCTAATGTGGGACATATCCATTACAATCACTGAAGTGAATAATTCCCCCGCATTATATCTATAATGTAATGGTGAAGCTCAACTAAATTTGTCTAATCTTGGGATGATTCGCATGCTTTTCCAAAACTCGTAGTAAAGACCCACTAAAGCATAAATTTTGTCGAATATTCTGGGCTCAAGTATCTGCCACCATTCGTATTATGTGTATAACAACACCAAAATAACTGAATTGATGAAACAAGCAAGGTTCCTAACCCGGTTCAATATTTTAATTATAATACCAATTATTTATAACGATAGATGTGGCGTATTTGGGAGCAAGATAATACGAGTCGCAACATCAATATTGTTCGGAGAAACTAACAGTATTATTACCAAAAAAGGAAAAAAAATTTGAAATGCCAAAGCATAAGATAGTTAATTGCTATATGAGCAAAAGCAAAAACTTTAGAGAAGAGAGAAGAAAGAATTTGAAGAAAATAAACTAATAAGTATGAAATTACAAGATAACAGGTTTATGGCCATGAATATGAAAAATCAGGTTAAAAAACTTAAAATATGGAAAACAACTTTTGGAGGGGTTCAGAGTAAAAATCCGGAAAGTAAAGCGAGAACTGAAAAAAGAGACACAGAAGAAACCCTAAGGGATTAACACTGTTCTTGCTGAATACACTGCGGAAGAATATAAACTAAAAGAAACATTCATGAATGGGGCATCGAGGAGTGAGTTAGACTCGCGCACTGAGTGTTCCCTACAATTACTCATTCTGTTAACTGCGAACAAAGAGCATATTATCCCTAACATAGTTCCATTATCTCCTCTCAAAAAACTGCTGTACACTGCATACTTTCGTAATATCCCTTCGAAACATTACACAAGTCATCTTGTAATCGGAAGCACTCACTGCTATCTGGTAAATAATAGTTGAACCGAGTAAATACTCGTGCACATTATCGCCATCTAGTGAAGAGTAGCCAAAATAAAGGCTAATTCATTTTAGCTACTCATCGCTGGACTACTGATGCATGAATGTTGTTGGTAATGGAAAAGCATGGGTTTCTCATATACCATAAGACCTGAAATCATCGCTATAGTTTTTTCGTTGTTTTGGATGAAGCGGAAGGGAATTTGATGCACTATCTATCATTAGAGCAATCAATTACAATATTCCCAACAGTTTTTGAATACATGATTGTCTAGTTGTAGTTGTGAGGCATTTTAAGAGTCAATGAACTTTCATAACCATATCAACTTTCAAACAGACTCGGTAAACAGAAAAATGGCACTAATGGGCGGACACCTAAGAGATATAATTAAGGTTTATTTTTCAGGTAGATTGCATAGAAATAATACCAATTCCAGACGTTACAACTTTCAACTATAAACCTATTCTGTACACCGGGTATCCCAGATCTTTTCATATCAGAGTTTCGATTATCGGGATTTAAAAAGTACTTTTCAAATTCTTATGTCAATTTAACTCATCAAGCTATGACCCCTAACTTCAATTATTCAAATAGGTCTCCTATAATTTACTTGTGGAGTCTCATTCTAACTTCAACTGATGCAAATGATATTTTCCGCAAACTCATGTGCTACCAACACATTTTCAATTCATAATAGAATTTTGAAACAACTTACATGTCAAAGTTTCCCTTATTTCTTGCAGCATTATCAGTCCCCATACATCTTCTTTAGGGTCATTCAGCCGTGAAACCAAAATGAAAAAGATAATGTTTAATCATAAATAGGACTTCAGGAAAATTATCAGCTATTTGGGATTCAATAACTTGGTAGAAACATCTTATTGCACACACATAGTTGTCTTTCTCTTTAGAAAATCGATTTCACAGTCCTAAATATTTCATCTCAATCAACCACTTGAAGTATTTTATCAGATGCTTGTGTTTTATATCTGGCAATATAACTTTCCTGGGAGAAATGTGGGTCCATGCCCAGTGATGCCAAATACTTGGTACTTTTTTGTTCTTTGTGCAGCATTAGTGCTCACTTTCTTATCCCCATTCATTCTAATGAAAATATATAAGGCACGATCGCCGTCTGGAAAACTGTTCTTATTTCTAGGCAGCGTGGCACCTTAAAACATATCCTAGCTATTGGATAACGTAAACAGGCATTTCTTGATTGGATACCCGATTGAAAAGACCTCAAGAACAACTTTCTGAAACACGTAATAAAAAACTGAAGACTGTCTCTATTTTATATATTCGAATGAGCGTGACCTTCAAACTATATCAACAATTTTCCATTACATGCTGTACTCTTGAAGTTTCTAATTTTGTCAGTTCAGTCATCACACCCCTTCGTGGTCACTTTGGAGACCTGCAGAACATCACTTTCCAAAGACTCGTTCATCCAACGAACAGCGAGGCTTTGGAACTCATTGCCTAGGGAGGTGTTCCCCGAGGCATACAACCTCCAGAAATTTAAGAAGAACACCAACTCCTACCTTCTTTCCCTTGGTTCCCACGATGTTCTCTGAACATTACAGGATATCCCTTTTCGTGGAAACCAGAACATAAAAAAAAAAAAAAATACAGCCAATATCTCGATTATTCTGTGTTAAAAAAAATAAAAAAATTGTACTTATTTCAAACTTTGAAGTTTTGTCAAATTTAACTTATGTCAAACTACTCCTGAGAAACCTCCCCCATCTTCAATTATTCAAATAGCACCCTATATTTTTTTTACTTGTGAAGTGCGATCAATTCTAACTTCAACGATGAACCACACTTGATATTTTGACACACCAAACTGACAGAGTAAGAACCTATCAACAACAATTTTCAAAATTCTATAAGTAAGAATTTATTGAAAACAAAAACTATAAAAGCTGGTCAAAATGTCTACCATTATTATTCATACATGCTTCAAAGCACCTTATCAGTTCCCTAGTACAAGATTTCCTAATTATTTCCTCCGTTACAGGCGGGTACAATCTTCTCTTGTAAGTCGTTCAAGTGGATTGGAATTTTTTCTCAAATAACCCCACAGAAAAATATATAATGGTGTTAGATCTGGCAAACGTGCAGGCCACATCCATCGATCTGGAAAATTTTGATCGAGATATTTGGTTACAAAGTGGTGATTATGTGGTGGAGACCATCTTGTTGCCACCACATGAGTTGTCTTTCTTTTGAGGAAAATCATGTAGCAGTCCCTGAAGTGTATTTCAATCTTCAATCAACACTTGCATATTTTGTAAGATGATAACTATGTGTTTTTATAATTCTGTGCACATACGACTTAACTTCCTCAACTAGGGCTCGAGTAGAAATGTGCGGGTAAGCCTCCATGTTGGCCAGTACATTGATACTAATTTTCTCAGTTCGTGTTGGTGCAGCATGTTGACGTGCTCACCTTTTTCTGGAGATATTCCTGTTCTCATTTCGTTCTCAAAATAGGAAAATGTGGTATGATTAGGTACTCGCCAATTGGAAAACGCTGCTGGTATAATTCTATGGCAGCACGAGAATTTTTCTGGCACTCACAAAAAATTAACAACATATCAACATACTCATTTGGAGTAAACGTAAACGGCATTTACTTGATTGGAGGTACAAACCGATTGAAAGACCCGTGCAAGAACAACTTTCGAAAAACGAAGATAATAAAAACAACTGAAAAGAAACTGTCTAACACATTGACAGTTTTATCACTCGATTCGAATAAAGTACAGTTTGACCCAAAACTATATACAAAAATTATTCATTACCAAATGTGTTTACTTTGAAGTTTCTAATTTTGTGAGTTTGACGTCTGTTAAAATATCAAGTGTGATACATCGTTGAAGTAAGAATTGATCGCACTTCACAAATCAAAAGAAAAATGTATAGGGTGCCATTTGAATAACTAAAGTTGGGGGTGGTTTCTCAGGGGTAGTTTGACATAAGTTAAATTTGACAAAACATCTTCAGAGACATATATAAGTTTGAAATATGTACAATATTTTTCATTTTTGTTTACACAGCATAACCGAGAAATTGGCTGAATAAAGAGGGACACCCGTATATAAAAATGGATGTTGGTATATACAGTGCGGCTTTCAATAGCCCCCTCCTCCCCCCCCCCATTAAATTTTGAACGGTTCGACGTAAAACTATGGAAAAAAAACGTATTGAATGATTTTACCGATACTACTCTTTGAAATGAAAGACATTGTGATTCCTCGATAGATGGCGCGGGGAGGCATATCAACTTGAAAATTTCAAATAGCATGGGGCAAGTAGCACATCGTTGAATATATAATTCAATTCTCTTTTCAACCATCCTAATTTTTATGAATTTCGTTAAAACGTTTTTCACAATATGCATTTGAAATTTTGTTATACTTGACACTTCAAATGCATATTGTGAAAAAACGTATAAACGAGATTGAAAAAAACTAAATTATTGAAGAGAGAATTGAGTTATCTTTTCAACGAGTGTCACTTGATCCCCCATGCTAATCGAAATTTCTAAGTTGAAGTGCCCCCTGCGCCATCTATCGGGCACTCACAATGTCTTTTATTTCAAAAAGTACCGTCGGTGATTTCATTCAATGCCTTTTTTTTCTCATTGTTCTACGTCGAACCGTTCAAAAGTTAACAGGTTAACAGCCGCACTGTATGTACGAGATTGATAAACTCTGACACGGTTCGACCGATCACCATGAAAGTTGGCACATCTGAGTGTTTTTTCATGGAGGAGGTTCTTACGCTGTCCATTTCACTTTAACTTCACTTACACCCGCCACTAGATGGCGCTACTTACTTCGCATCAATTTCTATACCGTTCAACCTATCGCCATGAAAATCAGTATACACAGATAGTTGAACACTGCAAATATTTTCGCGCCATCTATTTTGATATATATATATATATATATATATATATATATATATTTATATATATATAGTTAAAGAAAAAATTTCCAGACTTTCATTTTCATACCAATATTGGTAAACCAAATGTTGTTTGATAGATCTTTTTGAGTCCCACAAGCTGTACAATGAATCATTGCAATGAATCAATTCTTGATACACTTTCAAATAAATGTATTTAATTTTTCCGATAATTCTGCACATTCTATTGCTTAGCTCAGTTCTGGAGCTGTAACTAATCTTTATTTTTATTTCAATGAGAATAAATAAACATTCTTGTAGAGGCTGTTGAAAACACTTTTCACCCGACTGCTCGACGCAAAGAAGGGTAATGTGTTTATCAAGTTGTATGTTTGTTCCTTTGTGACGCTCTAGAGACCAAACGCATGGGCCGATTTTGATGATTCTTACGTCAATCGAATTGTCTTAATCTTGCGAGTGTCACTAAGACAGTAATCAAAATCCAATATGGCGACAACCAGACGCCATAATGTGAATAAAGTCATGACCGTAATAATCAAAATTCAATATGGCAACAACCAGACGCCATATTGTGACAAAATTCAATATGGCGACAACCAAAGCCATATTGTGAATAAAAATATGACAGTAATAATCAAAATTCAATATCAACAACCAGACGCCATATTGTGAAAAAGTTTTAACAGAGTATAGCTTGGTAAATCAGTAATTGGTTAATTTGCTCGTTAGTTGGTTTATTTCGGTTTCAGTTACTATTTCGTTTTCGTTACATCTTTAATACACTATCACTTGAATATTTTAATAGAAACTCAATTAAGTACAGTCGAAATCGGCTATAACGAACGCCTTAATGACTAGAAATGGTTCGTTATAAAGGATGTTCGTTATGAAGAATATATGCAGTACATGCATCCTGGTAAAAAAAAACGCGTAAATTGACGACAATGTTGATTGTTTGAGACCATAATCCCGACAAATTTGTGCATTTGCGCACCCACTGTCAAATTTTCTAATTATTTCCAGTTTAACCGACAATGTAATAGCCTTCCTGCGTGCTTTTGTAGTAGGTATATTGGTACAATGCAGTTTGAACACTTACTAACACTACGCTATGTATCTAACAAATCCCTAACAGAGAGATAGAGGAACCCCCCCGGTCGACTGCGGTCGTAAAATTTCGCAAATTATCGGCAATTGATTAAACAATCTCTCCTCGGTAGTTCATTATAACCGAGTTTGACTGTATCTTGTTAGTGACTGAAATTATCCATCTACTTTGTTATTGTAGTATATTCATTTGTTATTAGTGAAATCGTTCATGTACTTTGCTAGTGTATGATTCAGTACACATGGTGAGAGTATCTATTTGTTGTATACCTGAGTATTATATAACTCACAATGTTACGAGCTCGAAAACGTCGTCGGTCGTGTGCAAATCTTTCTCGTAAAACCAAAAAAGCCCGACAAAAAAATGCACGTCGCGAAACTCCGGCATCGCGCCAGAAACGATTGCAACACGTTAGAGATCAAATTCGTCATAGTTATAATAGCCATTCACCCACAAAAAAGTAACCTCTTATAATCTTATAATCCTAACTAAAAAGTGTAAAATGAAAAAAATTACTTTAAATAATGATTTTAGATTATTACCGTCTTATAATCCCAACTAAAAAGTGTAAAATAAAAAAAGTTTATTTAAAAAATCAAAAAACCCGATTGCGTAAAAAGTGTACTCTCACGCAGTCGGAGGCAATGATATATATCATCATCCGACTGCGTGAGATAGTTTACAGTATCAAGTTTAATAGTTAACCTCTTAAAACATAATTTTCGGGGAAATATTTTCTGGTCATCTTGTTTCCATATTTTTTAAAGTACACTTTTTACGCGGTCGGGTTTTTTTATTTCTTAAATTACCTTTTTTCATTCTACTCTTATTCTTAAACAAATGAAACCATCGGTAATATATCGATATATTAACGGATTCTTAGAAAAGTCTGTAGGCTATTCTATCAGAAAAAGACATCCAAAAATACCTACACCAATTTACTACACTGATCCGATTCTTTCAATCAACGAAAATATTTGTTTGCTCTTAGCGAAAAGCGAAAGAAAACACAATTCGATTCATCGAATTTCCCCAGGCGAAAAATTCCAAAATGAAAAATGCCTGTACGGCTAGCTGTTCTTCATTCTATTGATGAGAAAAATAACGAACTGAGGCGAGTTTAACGAATATCGATTTTCTTTCGGCATGTCGCTAGCATGGTTTTGTGGTTGGAAGGAAATTGAAACGTCATTGTAGATCGTGTTTCCAGATTAAAGCTGACATTTCCACAAATATTTCCACAAAGCGTTTTGTTACTGTTTGATTCATATGTGAAGGCATAATCTGGCAGGGTTTATTGTATAGAAGATAATGTACAAATCGAATTTTGAACGCTGAATAGAGCGGGTTTAATTTATTTATTTCCAGTTGATAATGCAGGCGATGTACATATAGGTGTGTAGAAATATTCAATATATTGTCAATGCGAATGTTTTGTTTTATTTTATTTATTGCGTACTGATTCATAATATTTGACCTCCCAGTTTAAACACAAACATAAAAATATCTCGACTGAGAGTATAGTATTTTTTATTAAATGGCCACTTATAATTTTTTAAACTATTCGAGTTTTTTTAATTTGATTTGATTCATTATTTATTGGCCGTTGTAGAGTCCAGGTATTGTATACTTCAATCACCTTCTTTGAGTCTGAAAGGATTGTTTCTTGTTACTTGAGCCATATTTTCAGCATGTCAACTTTTTTATAGTAATAGAATATATTCATACAATCATACATAATTTTTAGCACTTTCACTTGACTTTCCAGTTGAAAATTGGAAAAAAATATGCTGAAGTATGATTAAAAACTTAATTTTTGTTATATCCAAGACAAAAAAACAGCTAGATATTTAACCATATATCTGACAGAGATTGTAAAACTACGCGGTTGCTTAGACCTATTAGCCACGACATAAAAACAAACATTTACGTCCCAAATTACATTCCCATCTATAATACCAACCTAAAAAATGTTCGATGAAATTTTAAATCAACAAAAAATAATAATTTGCCTAATAACGAAAAGAGGTTTTTCTTTAGCTCTCAGTAGTTCTAAAATGCATCAATGTCTTTGAAACTCTTTTTGACAATTTGTCACGAGAGAAAACTTTCTCGACTTGGGAGTATTTATTGCTGCTATTACACTTGTTCACAGTAGAAAAAAATTTAAATAAAAAAAACATTTTTAAAGACAAGCTTTTATACAAATGCACTAAAAAGGAAAAAATAATTTATTTCATTATTTGATCTAGGTTATTGTGTAACAGATTCAAAAGCTTGCCGCGGATACAATAATTCCAATAATTGTTCGCTATCTTGAATTTTTCAATTCACAATCACCCATTCCAAAAATTCCAAATACATTGTTTGAAGAATCAAAGCATATAAATAAAAATTATTAAAAACACATTTTTAAAGATAAGCTTTTATACAAACGCACTAAATAGGAAAAAATAATGTATTTCATTGTTTGATCTAAGTTATTCCTTGAGTAACAGATTCGCAGATTACCTATTTTGTATCCGCGGCAAGCTTTTTATTCTGTTACTAACAGAATAACCTAGATCAAACAATGAAATAAATTATGTTTTCCTTTGTAGTGCATTTGTATAAATAAAAGCTTATCTTTATTTTTTTTATAATTTTTATTTTTAACTTTTTAGTTTTGTTTTCATTGACTAATACTAATAAAAGCTTGTTTAAAAAATTTTTTTTGTTTATTCATTTATTTTTCATAATCTCCGACCCCGACAACCCCTAATACCAATTTTGAATAAAATCGGGCCATAATCACAAAAGTTGCCCGCCATATTGTTTTTTTTTCGTAACAAAAATTCCATAATGCCATTGTCAGCGGAATTATGTGCACCTGCCAAATTTCAAATCAATCGGACGATTAGAAGTGGGTCAAATTAAACTTGCAAGATTTGATTACAGACAGAGAGACACCATTATACAGTTTAGAGTTAAATCTGAAAAACATGTACAACCAAGGTACATTTTCCTGTTAAAATACAGAATCAATGTTGTAAAATTCATTGACATCATACATGTCGTGTTGGAAGAGAGAACTTTGAGTGTCTTTTTGAATATTTGGAAATTCAACTCATTTCTCAGGGAGAGCATTGCCCATTAGGAAATACCATCTCGGATTTCTGACAGTCTCAAGTAATTCAGCTTGATGTTGACAATTTGCAATAGGGTAATTAGGTATTTGAAAGTAGTACATATATTCAAAATTGTTTCTTCTACAGTCAGAGATATTTAAAATGCAAATATAAAATAGGCAAATGGGAAAAGATTCGTGATGAAGTAGGTATTTTAATAACAAAAAATTTTTGAAATGATCAATCAAAATAGTTCTTATTGATATAAGTATAGCTATGACAAATTATTTGTTGAGTGGCAACCCATCAGCAGCTATAATAACAAAATAGTTTATATTCCATGCCTTTACTGGCAGCTTATTAATTCATAAGTATACCATTGGCACAACGTCTGTTTTTTTATTTTGTCCAATTCTGAAATCAATAGGCAGGAATGACAATATGATGAACGCAAAAACATTTATTGTTTAGCTGTTCTCCAGGCTCAGTTCATATTTCTGTCTTATCACAAGAGGATATCGCGGTAATGATGGAGACTTATCTGACATCTGAGCTACCAATGAAAGAAATTTTTCCGTTATTGCTTGCATGGCCGCAGATAATCAACACTTGTGAAAATAAAAATGACTTGCTACAGATTACAGAGATGCTTCGTAAGTAATTTTCTAGTGTATGAAGTGTAAAAAGTAGAGTTCATTCTTTTGAGCATTCTACTATACTTTTTTAATAGACAACTGAATACAGATTCACCTCAGTAATGCATGAATAAACTGAATTATTTTAATTTTTTATATATCAATCCGAAATATATTCATCTTAGGAAAACTGAACCCGCATTTCATCTCAGAACTCCTGAATATTCCTTCTTCAACCCCTCAAGTGAACTCATAGACGATGAGGCCAATACGAGCATAGGACAATGTGGGACGAATTTATTCCCACCTATTTCTCCCAACACGCACTGCCAAAAACTTTATTATTTCATTAAATCCAACAGTATTTGTATTATGCTTACTCATTCTGCTTGGAACTTTAGAAGTTGAATGGAATTATTATAAAAGAGATACTTAATCCAAGGTGTAACATAGTTTATGCCGAAAAATAATGAAAAACCTATGGCGCGGCCAATCGGTAAGGTAGATTTCAGAATTTATTTATTTCAACTTCAAACTAAACTCAAAATATACTTTATTGTCGAAGATATAATCTTATTGACAAAGCGTGGCCATACTCTAATTTAGAAATACAAAAAAGGTATTTATTTGAAATGCTAATTTTTTTAAATTATTGTAGTATGTTAAAAACAATAGTCATAAAAATTGATCAAGTATTAATCATTATAAGACATAAGAAGTATACAAAACACTTCACATTAACTAGCAATCACTATTAAAATGTTCAAGAAACAAAAATTATATACTGTATTTTCATGGAAAAAGGGGTCTTATTTACAAAGCGTACTCAAAACTAGAACTTGTTTATGTTATCTCAGAATAGTATAGAAACAGACAATAATATATACAGTACTCGTCTAAAGTCTGTTCCCCTCCTACTAATTTTTGAACCACCTGGTATATCGCAACGAAATTTGGAGGGCTTGAATAGGAGATGAAAACCTACTTTTTTATGAAATCACAGTTGAAAGTTTCAAAATGGCGGCTGCGCGCCATCTTCAATAATTTTTTTAAACAGTACACCCTGTATATTATTCCATTTTCAAAATCTGCTCATAATTCTGAACAGTTTTCTCTAATACACTTTACTCCTAAATTCAATTGTTTTCGAAATATTAACGTTTGAAAAGTGACATTCCGGTTAAAATGAAGTATGGATTTTGGTCACTTCCGGTAAAACATTTTGCTAACTAAACGTTGTTATTAATTTGTAGTTGAATCTCTTAATGAATTCGACTAATAAGAGGCGTAAAGAAAGTTTATTAAGGATAAACAGTACCGCTTACCGGAAAATATCGAAGCCTTCGAATGTGTTCTGTAAATTCACAATCAAAACAAATTAGTTAGCTGAAAAATTATAATTTATTCTTGAATGACACTTTTATTTAACCGCAACAATTATTTCAACAAGGGTTCAATGTGGCCCCCTCCTAAATCTTGACAATAAAGTGCCCTATTATAAATAGCTTCTCTCACGTTGATGAAAGTCTATGTCTTCACATGTATCTATTATTCTGCGTTGCAACTCTTCTATTGTTTGGCATTCAGTGGCGTAGATTTTTGACTTCAGATACCCCCAAAGGAAAAAATCTAGAGGCGTAAGATCCGGAGATCTTGGTGACCATTCTGTACTTCCCCTCCGACCTATCCATTGCCCAGGAAAGTTTGTATCGAGGAACTCTCTAGCCATGCGATCGAAATGGAGAGGTGCCCCATCCTGCTGAAATATGATTTTCAAACTATTCCTGATTGTTTAATACAATTTGTCTTATTCGAGGTTCAATTTCAGTTTCTGAAAGATTTCTGTAAACTCCTGTAAGATTGCCTCTGATGAAAATCGGTCCAACAACGCGATTGCCCAAAATCCCCGCCCAAACATTCACCTTTTTAGGAAACTGGGTATGTCCCTCTCTAAAAATATGCGGATTAGTATCGCTCCAGTATCGTACATTATGTTTGTTGACTTTTCCATTAAGAAAAAACGTGCATTCGTCTGCAAAACATACACGTTTTAGGAAGCCCCGTTCTCCTTCAATTGTCCTTGTTAACCACTCACAAAATTCAACCCTTCGGTCTGGATCATTCTCCGTGAGAGCATGCAGGATTTTCATTTTATAAGGATGAAACTTTTCTTTTTTTTAGTACTCTTTGGACACTTTTAGAACTTACTCCACAGGATTCAGTAACTGCAAACGTCGACCGAGTCGGATTGATTGCCGTTTCAGCAACAATTTCTACCTTTTTTTCTTCTGAAAGAGGCGGTCTTCCTGATCTTGGAGCATCTTTCAGCGTACCAGTTACTTGGAGCTTATTTAAAAGTTTGCGCAAATATGACCTCGAAATAGGATTCTCGGGAAATATATCGTTAAACATACGGACTGCTAGATGATAATTTCTTCCAGCTTCTCCAAATATCCAAACTGCTTCAAATGTATCGTCTAAACTACGAGCCATGATCACACTTTTCATAAACGGATTTAGGCGCTCAACAGACTATTTGACAGTTAGCAGTTCAGTTTGACAGTAAACAAGATGTTACCGCGGCAACGATTTTTTCCAATGCAAACTTGATTGAAAGCAAGTGTTTTTGGTTGGGTTTGAAATGACCAAAATATCACTTTTCAAACGTTAATATTTCGAAAACAATTAAATTTAATAGTGAAGTATATGAGAGAAAACTGTTGAGAATTATGAGCAGATTTCGAAAATGAAATAATATACGGGGTGTTCTATTTAAAAACATTATTGAAGATGGCGCTCAGCCACCATTTGAAAACTTTTAGCTGCGATTTTTTCATGAAAAAGTAGGTTTTTATCTCCTATTTGAGCCCTCTGAATTTTGTTGCGATATACCAGGTCGTTCAAAAATTAGTGGGGGGGAAACGGACTTTAGACGAGCACTGTATAGATTTATAAAGAAATAAAAGGATGTAAACGGGATAATGAGATAGATTATCGGCGAAGATATATCAAGTCTTGTTGTGGTGTCTCAATAGATAGTATTTCTATTGAAATCTACGTAATGAATACATTAGTAGGGGAGACCGGGTCACAGTGTCCATAGGGGCACAATGGTCACTAACGAATAACTTTTTTATAGATTCGTGAATCCTGTTGCCGTCTAATGAGGATATCGATAAACCCTCTAGGGTCACGTGTGTGTAACACCAGCACCGTATGTTGATCAGTTATCTGTTAGAAGTTAATGTGTATAGCGGTAGTTGCTCATGTAAAATTTCAAAGTTCAATTTTTGTTTGATTTTTTTTGTCTGCAATGATAAATGAAAACTGCCGTATCATAGTCCAGAATTTTGTGGATAAAAAACACTTAGAGAACGGACAAATATGAAGTGACACAACATGATGACTGAAGATCAAATAAAAATTTATATTCGTGGCACACTGAGCACCTTTGTTCAGTGGTCACTACTTCCGAAGCTAAGTAGTGACCATGGTACCCCTTTTAGAGGGGTACATCGGAAACTTCACACTCCTGTTCAGAGTTGAATGAAAGTTTAATTAATTATATTTTGAGTATTTTGACTCTTTCATGAGATGAATAAATGTTTATTATCACTTTTGTGCTTCAGTTTCATTGTATACCTTAAATTCACGATAATAGATCAAATTGAGCAAAAATATGTTCACTGTGACCCGGTCTTCCCTATATTACATCAGCAAAATATATGAATGGGAAAATTACAGTCGCCAGGTTTTTACTAAAACGTACTTTCTGCGTATGCGAATAAATATTGTCACTTAAATATTTACTAGCAGAAATGTACTTTTATGGAATCATGGTAGATCGTAACATCATATGACTGTATTCATCAACGAACACGAAAATAGCAGATATCCACAACATCAATTTACATTAATATCACATGTGACCATATTCGATTTCGCAGATGTCCGCCTGTGAATATGATACAATGTGCATAAATCGTATTTTCACGGAATAGCCACAATATTCGATGTGAAATAGAGTTCATAATGAACTCAATGATGTAACATATTCAAAATATATCACAATTAAACTCAAACAAGCGCATTTTCATATGCATAATTGATAGATGATTGATAAAATGGAAATTTGAATTTCAAATTTTTATGGTTGGGTAATTCCGTACACAAGGAATGGTAGATTGCCAGATGCAAACAGATTATTTCATAATCTTTTTCTGTTTTCAAAGTGAATAACAGAAAAAAAAATACTGGCAGTTGAATCGATGAAGCAAAAAACTTCTTGAAAGTCCTAAACCCACCAAAACAGCTCCGATATTGATGATTTCTTCCAAAACGTTTGTTTTATTCAATTACTCAAAATCAGATATATGATTGATGGGGCCGATAATTTTCTGAACCTCAAATTAGTTTTTTTATATTTTGCAAATTTTCAGTGTTTTACATATCAAGTCCTGTTTTCAAGAAAATGACTAAGAGATTTTCGGGTCTGCTCAATACCAATATATTATTAAATAGAATAACTTTTTTGAAGAAAAGCTTCTATTCAGGCCGTGTACCAAAACTTATAAAAAAACTTTTTAACAAAAAATTAAACCGATGAAATACGGAACTGAAAAGTTAAAAATGAAATAAACCTTTTTAGTCTCAATAAATAAGCCCCTAAACTAATTTTGAGTCGACGCCAAACAAACAAGCAAATGAATTAGGTAAGGCGTAAAATGATGGCATCGAGTTGGGCGGTGACATTCTGATAATTTTTTTGAAGTAATTTGATGATCTTCGTTGATTGTTCGTTTGGCGCCGACTCAAAATTAGTTACATACATTAGTTTAGGAGCTTAGTTATTGAGACTAAGAAGGTTTATTTTATTTTTTACTTTTCAGTTCCGTATTTGGTCGGTTTAATTTTTTGTTAAAAAGTTTTAAACCAATCAAATGGCCAAAATTTCAAACTAGAGAACCAATCAGGTCAGTTTTATAGTGATAAAACGTCTTCTCGCTGTTTTATAATGATAAAACGATTAGTAGATTCGATATTGTTTTGCGATACAACGACACTAAGGTCCTGTCAGAATTATATGTCAACACATTCAATTCCTATATAGGGAAACAGAAAATTCAAAATTGATTAAATGAGGGATTTGCTATTTTAATTTGAATGTTAAAAACCTCAGATTTTTAAGTCAGGCAATGAATAATCGAAATCCCTTATTTTCATAACATCAACAATCATTCACGTGGACTAGTGAATAACGCAAAATACAACATTATCAAAAGGCCAGTGACTGCAAAGCCAGAGGTTGGCAGTTCGAGCCCCGGCGACTTCAGAATTTATTTTTCAAATTTACTTTTTTTTATTTTTCCACATAAAACACCACACAAATCCAACCCCAAAAACATTTTTAACATATCTTATCACCCCATCTCACCAACAATAGACTGTCTGTTATCAACATTTTTCACCTACGGCCCTCTTTTGAGAGTTGCTGGAAAACGCAACATAAGCACACATGTGCTTAGGCGTAGCAGGCTACTCAAAACGGGGTAACATATTTACAATATTAATATTATTATTATTATATTCGTTATGTTGTACGTTGCCGTCAATAAATTGAATTGAATTTCAATTTAAGGTAGGTGCGGTGAATATGCCCATGCTGGTAATATGCTCACCCGATGCAATTTTAAAAAGTTTAGCTAATTTGCTAATAGAGGGCGGTCAACACTTCAATATTCCGTTCTTACAGCACTACGAGCCAAATAAATCTGTGTTTGTTAGTCTCTCCAGAGAGGTTGAAGGGAAGACATACGTTTTCGGAGCTATCGATTATAAAAATAAAACGTGCTTTAATAGAGTAAATAGAGTAAATATTGTGTATGTTTGTTCACAATAACTGTAAGCACGGCATTTTAAAATACGCCTTTTTGGTATACTACCTTTAATAAAAAATTCAATAAATTACCATTAACAACTTTTAAGATGCATTTTCTGTTTCTGTCGCTAATACGCTCATCGTTAAGGGGAGTTAATATGCCCTATGTTTTGTTTTGTTTTTTAAAGAGTTTCCTTAGTTTAAGAATAATTTATATATTTTTAAAATAGGCTTTGTTATTATTTTGATAATTACTTTTTGTACTCTCAGTACTAAGTGATGTCTACCTACCAGTGTAAAGTTTCAAGTTCAATTTTTCAGTTGAATTAGAATTATGGGTTTGTTTAGTTTGTTGTCATCATTCAATTTGTTTTTCCAAATAAATATACTTGCCATATAAATATGTTGTTTTGCTCTTGATAAAATTAATCATTGGTCACATTAGGAACATGCCATGGGCATATCAACGACAGGGTTGGTAATATGGCCAGTAAGACGAATTTTTAAAAAAATGGTATAGAAAAAATATTAAAGATTAAATCATCTATTACTGTCCAAACATCACTTCTTTGGTTTTAAAGGTACGCTTTCTATAGAAAACCGAATTGAATATTTTGCATTTTGAATTGTTATCAAGGATTTCACTAAACATGGGCATATTCACTGCACTTACCTTATTACACCCCAAAAACTAACACAAAAGCACACTCACACCAAAATCACCATCATATTTATTGATTATTTCAAGTTGGCAGATGGCCCTCGGGATAGGGCCATGATATAATTTTATCCAGTTTCAAATGTGATTCGGGAAATATTCTCATCAAATATCATTTTATCGCAAATTTTTTAAGTTTTCACTCAAGCATTTTGCCTCTAGGAAATTTAACTCGTGCAATTTGCGGCCTTATTATCAAAGATTAAACCACTCAAGCTACGCTTTCGTGGTTTAATCAGATAATAAGACCGCAAATCGCACTCAGTAAAATTTCCAAGCAAAATAATTTCTCGAAAATTTCAAAAAAAGGTTGAGCGATAAAACCCCTAGCACATATGATATTACCCTCGATGAAACCCCTAGCACTTATGATATTACCCTCGATAATTCACTTTCTTCAAAAAAAACACAAGTTGAATTGTCAATGTTTAACTATTAGTTCATGTAACAAGTACGCAAAGAATTTCGATTCGTCCGCCAAAGCCATTTGCGTACGTTTGCATACAACATTTTTCTGTATAAGCTTTCCAAATAAACAGAACAGAAATGCCACACATATTTCCTCCTATTTTCAATTACCATCCATTCGGTAGTGTAAGGAAATCGTGCAAAAATCATAGCAAGCGATTGTCATTGAAAACCAGAAAAAACTAAATTTCGTAATTAGTGAGAAAACAGTCGAAAATAGATTATAAAAAACATGCTCGTAAGAAATGGATGCGGGAACCCTAAATATTGTGTATTCAATTGAAGCATCTATATGGTATTTCGTCTCTTTACTCTTTGATAAACAGCAAAGGGTATACTCATATAGAACTAAACGAAAAACTTTTTGTGATATAAAAACTTTTCAACAAAAAATTAAACCGACGAAAAAATCAACTGAAAAGCAAAAAATAAAATAAACCTTCTTAGTCTAAATGATAATTGAGCTCGTAAACTAATGTGAGTAACTGATTTTGAGTCGGCGCCAAACAAACAATTATCGAATATCATTATACTACTTTGAAAGAAGTAATCAAAACGCAGCCGTGCATCTCGCTGCCATCATTCTACGCTTTACCTAATTGAATTGCTAGTTTGTTTGGCGCTGACTCAAAATCAGTTACTTACATTAGTTTAGGAGCTCAATTATCATTTAGACTAAGGTTTATTTTATTTTTTGTTTTCAGTTGATTTTTTCGTCGGTTTAATTTTGTTAAAAAGTTTTTATTTTTTACTTTTCAGTTCTGTATTTCGTCGGTTTGAGTTTTTGTTAAAGTTTTTATTTTTCAATTTTTTGTGGCTAAAATCTACCAATTACTACCTACTTGTTTTCTGATTACTTCCAAAATACTTACTTACCACCTTCCTTCAACTATTACCAGTTAAATAATATGATTATCTACTTTTACTATTTGTTGTAATATAAATTATTTTCGTTGTTCTGGTTAGTTTATTTCATAACTTTGTATATCATTCCATCCTCTCATAAAATATACTGATTTTGACGAATGTGGAACAAGAATAATGTCAGTAGCGATCTGTCATTGTCAACTACGTATGTGTGTGCCAATGTTCACTAGTGAAAAATCAATTATTTCCTATTTTTCTACCCGTAGGGGTGGCTAATTCCTTTCGAAATCCAAATATAAGGTATACCCTATCTATTAAAAAAAGAATCATCCAAATCGAAGAACCCAGTACAAAGTTATGCCTGATAGAATCGGTTAACGGACCAGAATTCAGAGGGTGAGTGATCAATATCCTTCATTTCGCTACCCTTAGGGGTGGATTTCATCTTTTAAATTCAAATGGGACCAAATTCGAAGTACACCCTATCCACTGAAAAAAGAATTATCGGAATCGGACGCCTCAGTAAAAAGTTATGCGTGATCATACATAAAAAAATATGATGGAAAAAAAAATATAAACGGGTCGAATAGACAACCTCCTCCTTTTTGGTTTCGTCGGTTAAAAATTATTTTGGGTGCTTTTAAAAAATGTTATTCTAGTTTCAGTTTTTGCTGGAAATAAACAGTATGAGATGGCGTCTGCTAAAGCCATTTGCGTACGTGTTGCATACAACAAATTTTTGTATTAGTTTTCCAAATAAACAAAACATAAATGCTACATATATTTCCTCGCCGTGCATACAGTTTCAACCCATACGGTAGTGCAAAGAAGTTATACAAAAATCTAGCAAGCGATTGTTTATCAATGACACATTTGTCAAATACTTGTCAAATATTATTGTAAATTTTTCATGAAATAAGCATTACAAAAGAATATTTCGAAGAAAACGTGTGCTGTGCACAACAAAATTTCAAATATGCTATAGTTTATTGCGTCTCCTGAAAAATTTTTAGGATATTAATTATAAGTTTTCTGGATAAACAAAAATAGTACGATAAAGTGTTGCCATGACGACTTTGGCATTTTGCGGACTCTTTTCAGTATCCAAAGTAGATATTTTGTGGAGAGTGTACAAAAAAAACTATTGCTGACAAATGGATGACGTTCTGATATGATATATATATATATATATATATATATATATAGATTGTTCGTTTTTCACAAATAATCGGTTCTATAAGATTCAATTTGAGAAAGTGCCATACTGATGTGTTACGTGTGTTGTACAGAAAAAAACGATTATCAAATGGTATCTAAATAACACGAATGAAAGAACCTCTTATGAAAGGAGCATACAGGGCAAATAAAAATTATCAATTCATTGAAAAACATAAATGGTAATTCTGTTTGTTTTGTTTGTTCTTAGAGAAAAACTTTCTGGCTGAAAGCTGTGGAGTTCAATCAAATGGCATATAGTTTGTCAATATCGTGTCAATAACTAATTGAATTTTTTGGGTTCTGGGGACTATGATCGGCGAAGATATACCACCAAATCTTTTGATAGTCGTTAAGTGGAGAACATCGATGCCATCGATGAGGAGAACAAATATTCAATCATTCGATAGAGCTTATGATAATGAAACCATACCAATTCGATAAATCAGGCATTCGAAAAAAATAACGACAGAGTTTGGACTGATAGTCATACAGAGAAACCGCAGACAAAAACGACGTTGCTCGAAAATCGATGAAAGGCGGCTCCATACAGATGTGAGGCGGCTCCATACAGATGTGTAATGAAAAATTTTCCACGTGTATTATATTATAAATAAATGATAGTTTAAAAACTAAAGAACACGCTTTGATAGAAAACTAAACTAAAAAGTTGAAAATAATTTTAAATGAGTTTGAAATAAGAATACAGTGATTAACAACAAATTTATTTCATCGTAAAAAAACGTGGGGTGCTTGATGTCAATTGTTGTTACAGATACTGGTATAAGTAGAATCATTATGAAAATATATTTTAAAGCACCCCACGCGTTTTTACTATGAAATAAATTTGTTGTTAATCACTGTATTCTTATTTCAAACTCATTTAAAATTGTGAAAGATAAACGCCATGTGAAGTGGAATAAATAGAAAAAATCGAATTAAACGGTTTTCTTCACATAAAAGATTCAATATAAATTGAACCAGAAAATGGTAGATCTCAGGTGAAAAACAACTACTTTCCTGGCAAATACCACGCAGAACGTTGAATGATATTCACCTGAAAATCCATGCATACCTCCATATAAATGGACATTGAATGCAAATGTTTCTTTCTGATAAGCTCGATTATGTTTAATTTATGACGTGTTCACCTAACAATCCGCATACCGGTTTCAGGCTTTTTGGCCCTAGATGTCAAAAAACCAAAAAAAATTAACTACAGAAAAAGGGCCAAAAAAGACTGAAACCGGTATGCGGATTGTTAGGTGAACACGACATAAATTAAACATAATCGAGCTTATCAGAAAGAAACATTTGCATTCAATGTCCATTTATATGGAGGTATGCATGGATTTTCAGGTGAATATCATTCAACGTTCTGCGTGGTATTTGCCAGAAAAGTAGTTGTTTTTCACCTGAGATCTACCATTTTCTGGTTCAATTTATATTGAATCTTTTATGTGAAGAAAACCGTTTAATTCGATTTTTCTATTTATTCCACTTCACATGGCGTTTATCTTCCACTATATGCTAGTCGGGCTTGCCACTCCTACTGAGAAGGAATCTTTCATTTAGAAACCTATCGAGGTGGGAGATTTTCGGAGTGTTTCTTTCTGTCACTAGGTACCGCCAGTTAAAAGTTTCCTTTTCCGGCGTACCTATAGGTGTTATAGACTCGATGATGGTTTTGGTTATGTTGTGTCTCGCTTCAGCCAGAGCTCTTCGGACCTTTGGCTGGTTGACTACTCCGTACTGATGAGGGCCAAAAAAGCCTGAAACCGGTATGCGGATTGTTAGGTGAACACGACATAAATTAAACATAATCGAGCTTATCAGAAAGAAACATTTGCATTCAATGTCCATTTATATGGAGGTATGCATGGATTTTCAGGTGAATATCATTCAACGTTCTGCGTGGTATTTGCCAGGAAAGTGGTTGTTTTTCACCTGAGATCTACCATTTTCTGGTTCAATTATTTTCTACTTTTTAGTTTAGTTTAATTTTAAAAAACCTTTAATTTTTCTCATTTAAAATTATTTTCTACTTTTTAGTTTAGTTTTCTATTAAAGCGTGTTCTTTAGTTTTTAAACTATCATTTATTTTCAACTTTTTAGTTTTGTTTTCTATTAAAGCGTGTTTTTTAGTTTTTCAAACTATTATTATTATTATTTAATTTTTTTAACTATTATTCTCCAATTTTGAATAGAATCGGACCATAATCACAAAACTCGTCCGCCATTTTAGAGCCGCCATCTTGAATCCTTCAATTTTGACAAAATAATCATAATCTCCGACCCCAAAAACCCTCACATACCAATTTTGAATAGAATTGGACCATAATCACAAAACTCGTCCGCCATTTTGGATCCGCCATCTAGAATTTTTCAGTTTGACAAAAAATCAAATCTCTGACCACGAAAACCCTCAATACCAATTTTGAAGGAATCGGACCATAATACAAAACTCGTCCCCATATTGCCCCATTTTGTTTTTTTTTCAAACAAAAATTTCTTAATGCATTGTCACCGGAATTATGTACACCTGCCAAATTTCAAATCATTCGTACGTCTGGAAGTGGGTCAAAATCGCGCCCAAAGGTGTCGGTTACAAACAAGCATACGGTTACAAACATACAAGTGAAGCTAATATAAAGCGTGTAAAAAGGGGACTTTGTTTGAAAATAAATCACATGAGATGAAATCTGACAACTGTTTGTATACAGCTCATACGTTGTGTATTTTCTGTTGGAATTTCCGAGTAAGTGCGCTAATGAAGGTGTAGACGACTGATTCATATTTATTCAGTTGTTACCCTGGGAAATATTTCCCTAGAGGATGGATTGAACCATTAATTTATCCTTGACATCGTCCCTGTGGTACTTGCCGAAGTGCACCAAACCATCAACACTGAGGCCATGTATAATTTCCCAAAATTATCTTAAATTCAGCTCAAATAAATACAATATCACCATTCGGTGTTGCTAAGGGGATTCATTCAGGAACTTAGAAAGGGTATTTGCCAAAGTGTCTGTCATAATCAATTTCATCCATTAGGAAGCATGTGTATCTTGTCGAGTAAGACGAATACTAGAATTGTCTGATAGTGCATTGAATTGGCAAAACTGGCCTCAATCAATCAAGCAGTTTAGCTTTAGGATATATACCTAGCAATTAGAGAAGGGCAAGAGTGACCTTCATTCCAAAAGTAGGAAAAAAAACAATATTCCAAAATCGTGAAAACCAATCTGTTTCTCGTCCTTCCTACTGAAGACACTGGAGAAGGTTGTCAGATGTACTGGAGAAAGCCAGGCCTGCATGCGTACAGAGCGGGCAGATCAGAACAGAAACCGCACTGTTCGAGCTTACCGAAAACAACTAAAAATCATTAGTAAATAATTTGCCATTTGCGTCTTCTCACACAAAGGATGAGCATTTGACAATACCACTCACCAGGCCGTAAAAAACATGATTTTACAAAGGAGTCGGTAGAACTATATTATATAGACCAATCAATAGAGATTTTTTCGTAACAAAAATACCACCAGGAAACCGACTGCGCCATCATACGAAAAACGGTCCGTAGTTATATCCAGTTATGTTTCCTACTCGCAAGTGTCATTGCTAAACTTGTTATAAACATTTAAATGCAAAAAATATTTTTTTTTGTTTTGCTTGTAACATGAAAACTAATGAAGCAATCTAGATGCCTTCAATGGACAAGTTGTAGAGAATTTTTTAACCCCCTTCCACTACTTAGCCGCTTGCACGCCCTCGCCCATTTTCGGTCATGTTTGCAATTATTTCTCATCTATTTTGCAGCATTTTAATGCAAAATGAGAATATATGTTTTGTAGTTCTATACTTCTTACTCTCAAAATATTTTTGAAAAATTGAAATTGGACCACCTATAGAGCATCCAGGTCTGTTGCAATGAAGTGCGTAAAAAAATTCAGATTGCAATTTTGCCAAAACCCGACAGCGCCTCAATTTCTCACACATAAAGTATATATTAATCACTAGTATGTCGTGGAAAGTCTGCACTACAACTCAGAAAGTGGTGAATTAATGAATTTTTCAAAAACGCTGTTTTTTTCTGGTTTTTTCGGTTTTTCTCCTTCAGTAATAAACTTATTTCCTTTGTATTTCAATTCCCTACAACTTGTCTAGATTGCTTCATTAGTTCGTGTTACAAGCAAAAAACAAAAAAACAAAATATTTGCATTCAAATGTTCATAACAAATTTAGCAACGACACTTGCGAGTAGGAAACAACAAAATAACAAGTTATAACTACGTATGATAGCACAGTCAGTTTCCTGGTAGTATTTTTGTCACAGAATCAATAGAGCAGAAAATCTCTATTGATTGGCCTAATTCAAATCAGCAGTAAAGCATTCAAATCAGTACTACCAAAGGATGCCTACCGGAAGTGGTATTGTCAACCTTGATGTGAAGCCTGATGGTGGACAAACTACTGAACTGAATATGGCATCACTTGTTTCACATTACAGACAGAGAGTTCGAAATTACTAGTGCCTGCCAGTGGGATTGAAAATCTTCACTAGAGGAACAAAACTTCGACCCTTGAAACCGGTTCTCAAAATGAAAGTAAGGAGTAAAATATCTAAGAATTAGCTAAAACTCGAATCTACTTTGGAATCGACACGTGGAAGAAGTCGCCAGCAAGCAATATCCTCAGTAACGATATGCAAAAGCATTGCGGAATAAATGTGTGTCTGTAACCAATTAATACTGCGATATATGTATACCCTGAAAGTGAGACCAATGATCATCTACGGGACAAAAGTGCGGCACTGAGTCAGCTATAACAAGTAAAACCGTGGAGAATGTGCGAAGACTGGGGGTCATACTTCTCCATAGAGGCTGGCAAAGGTCGAACTTGAAAGGGAAGAACACTATGCAAATTACTCACCCTTACGAAAAGTGCATACAGGGCTGATTCACCAACGAACAAAATCGCCAAGAAATGGCTCCGAGTTAAGTATTAAAGGGGAGTGGAGCATAAAATTATCCGTACATTAAGAGAAAACACTGAAATTCGATGCAGAGACGGGTCTGAAACCTCTGAGGGAACTGGAGCAGGCGGCTTTGGGTCTCGCACCAAATACTCCGAATTCAAAGCATATTTCAAGCGGAAATACATTCTGAAGATTCGCCCAGTTCAATCTGGTCAAGGATAATGCAATCATGTCCAGCAGCCGAGCACCCATGAAGCGTTGAGAATGATATGAACCAGGAAGAAACATCAAAGTTATTGTCCTCGAGGTGCCAGGGCACGCCGCAGTGTTGAGGTACAAACAAGTGAATCCGATGTCAGAAAAGGGGGCATCAAAGTCCAATCTTGGACCTGGGAAGCCTGTATTTCCAGATGGATCTCAATGAAGAAGAATAAGCATCTATAATAATACAATGACTGAGACTTCCAAAGATGCAGCAAGCTAACTTCAACCAAAGCCTCAGTCTTAGTCAATAACAAGATCTCTAGCTCAAGCTCACGAGGTGCTCATTTTTTGTAATCGCTTGAGTTGTTATGTAGAATTTTCCCTAGAAAATTCCACCCGGAAGGTAACCTGAGCGGTTAGATCGTATGTCAATTGCTGGGTCATTCAATTTGTGGGATAAAATCGAAACATGCAAATTGCCAATAGGATCCATTAATATAATTACAATACATTTGACATTTTCTGTCGTCATTAATAATGACAGTACTTCATTAAATTATATCAGTTGCCGAATAAATTACAACAATACTCTCACTTGTTATAAAAATTATTGCCATATTGGTTTCTGTCTGTCCCCAAGGAATTCTGCACACTTATGCCTTTATTTATTTTCAATATAAGTGTAACTACTTTCTTCGTGTAACTGTATGTCGGTTTATTATTTTTCGGTTGAATAATCTCATTCGTAATTGTCTGATCGATTAGGTATTACAATTCGAACTAATCTTAACCGCACTGCTTCGATGCACTGAGTTGAATAATTTTAATTCGATTAATTGACTGATTTGAACTTACTCTTAAAATTTCACATCTTATGATCTGAACCATACTGATTCGATTGATGGCCAATTTATACTAACAAACAATTTATTTTTCATTAAATTAGTTTTTATCATAACAATGAGGTTGTTGCCTCCTGAATGAATAATAACGTAATTATTTATCGCTTAGTTATTGATTATTGTTCCGACTGTTTTTGAAGGCCTTTTAATTATATATATATATATATATATATATATATATATATATATATATATATACTGTGTCCGTAAAGTATGGAACAAATTCATTTTTAGCTAAACAGGTCATTTTAAGAAATAATCCTGAAACACGTCGATTTTTGATGTTAATTTACCGTATTTTAAAATAATAATCTAATATACATGGTGAATTACGTTCGAGTAATGACGTCACCGTCATTTTTTTTAAATGGAACACCCCCATTTTGTCTCAATTTTCGGATTACTCTAGCTGAGCTGATTCCAAAAATGTATCACATGTTGATTCCAATTGGTACAGGGTGGACAAAAATACAATAGTTTTGTGTGTGCTCATAAAGTAACGCGTAACATTCTTTATTAGGTAAATTAACAATATTATCAAAAATACTTATTGTCTAGCGGACAGAATATGCTGAAATACATGACTTTATAAATGTTCGAACTGCAGCCCTTGCTGTATTTGACAGTAACCCAAACGGTGTACAAATTCTTGTTGAACCTTGTGTATGGTTTCTTGCGTAATATTGTTTATTTCTGTTCGAATTTTCTCTTGTACATCTGCAATATTTGCTGGTTTCGTTTTATAAATAACATTCTTCAGATGGCCCCACAGAAAATAATCCAAAGGATTTAAATCTGGTGACCTCGCTGGCCATTCAGTGGTTCTACGTCTACCAATCCACCTGTTCGGAAAAATGTCATCTAGGTACCTTCTAACATCTACAGCATAATGTGGAGGTGCACCATCCTGTTGAAACAATAAACTTTCATCAAAACCTCCAGGATTACGTCTGCTGGGAAACAAATTACGTAAAGTAGGTACGAGATACCCCCTTAAAAACTCAAGGTACGTTGCCCCGTTTAAATTACCTTCGAAAAAGTAGGGTCCGATGATTCGATTTCGTACAATTCCAGCCCATACATTTACCTTTTGAGGGTATTGTGTATGAAAATCTGAGAAGAATCTTATGAACTCATTCATTATAGGAAAATTGGTACTTTCATCAGATTCCCAGCATTATCCATAGTTATCGAGACGAAAAAAAAATATTTTGATGTTCTCTTTGAAATTTATATGAGCAAATGAACATGCATTTTGGATACCCAATTTACCCGAGAAAGTCATAAAACATTGTTGTTGAATTGCAATATATGGAAACTAGGAGCTTTTGAACCATTTTGCTGAGCTGGTAGCAATACTACGTTATTTGGAAGGAAATCTATCACATAAATTACCGTCATCAAAGTTCAGAGTATTGTCAAATGACAGTATTATGGAAACGATTGGAGTTTCGAGATTATATGGGATTTCTTGATCGCTCCTGCCTGATGTTGGCCAGTCAAATTTCTTTTTCGTGGTTAATTATTCTCAAAAAGTCATAGGTAAATCAAATTCGCAAAATCGACCGCTTAATAGACCCATGTTCACTTCGAAATACCCCGTATTTAGGAATATATAAACATCTAAAAAGCATCTATTGAGTACTTCGCTGTATTATTCCTACAAAAGGAGCGGGACGAAACATCCTTGAAAGGCGTTATAGTGGAAGATGATGAAAAGACGATAGGCTACAATGCCACTTCTTGAATGGTCGCTCTGGCCCGATCTGCTTTGATAATATAACAATGGAGAATCTTACATCATAAAGCCTTTTAAGGAAATTGGGTTTGGAATCAAAACTCCAAAGAAGTATTTCTTTTCCTTTGAAACTTTCGACGAGAAAATCCACCACAATGTTCTTGGTATAATAGCATATTCAAATCAAAATAATTGATAAAGGCAAATTGGGAGTTCGGAGCGAAAGCAGTTACTCCAGATAGTATTCATGAATGCAATCATAGTGAAAACACCATATTTTTGGTCCAGTATATTGAGACCAGTGTTTCTATAAAAGAAAAATATCTCATAGCATCTCTTATTTTTAACTTGTACTTGAGTAATGACATTTTTTAATCAATATTTCAGACATTCAATTGATGGAATTTCAAGAAGGTTCCAAGATGTCGTACATATTTTGTTATTTTTCATTTGATTCTATTGAAAAAAAAATATCAACAGATGTTTAGAAACCAGGATCATACATGATCATACAAGAGCCAGTAATATTTGCGAGATGTAATACCTAATTGTTCCTACTTATTACAGATGTGGATTCTCAGAGTCCTCTATCCAGATGCATACCTAAATATTTTACTCTCTCTGTGGTTGTCATCAACTAAGGGTCATATTATGAATATTATATACAGTGTGTGGCACCGAAAACGAAACAGATCGAATATCTTCAAGACTTATGTGTTGTGAAAAAAATGCAAAAACACGTCGATTATTTTTCTATCATAACCTCAACTATCATACCTCGCTCCCCACCCCTTGGTCACTATCACCCATACAATACGGAAAGTACTGAGTGTGACACATCATTGAAAAGGTAATTTGATAAGGAATTCAGCCATGTGAATGTTCGCTACGTAACTTTTTATTTTGGCGCTCTCTTGCGGGAAAAACAACTGTTCCGTATTCCAAATTATGATACTTCATTTGAAAGCCACTTTGAACAATTCAGAATAAAGAACAAAAATTGGAAAAATGCACATTGTATGAACTTCAAAATTGGAAAACCTCTCATAAATTTAACTCCAATCATTCCAAACTAATTAATTCACAGTAGCTGCTCAAAGTGTTCTCCATTAACTGCCATACATGAGTATAAGTTAGTCTCGAAACGTTGTCTGACATTTTGGAGCATTTCTGGAGTTATTTGACGAGATTAGTGCCTTTGGAAAAAAATTGACTTACTACGCCTATGTTTTGGTGAAATAAAACACCTTTTGTTTCAGTGCTTATTTGTGCCAGTTTATTGTCAGTAGTACTTCGGGTCTATTAACGAGAAAAACATAAAAATGGTTTATTGTATTCAGGATAGGGTAGAAATAATTGAATATTATTTAAAAAATAATGAATGTGCCAACACAGCCAGTAGAATGTTCAATGAGCAACACCCAAACAAAAACGTTAATAGTTAATACGTTTTGGAACTAATTTCAAAATTTCGACAAACGGGACCTGTGGCAAATAAAAAACATCAAATTGAATCAATCAATCAAAATATACTTTATTGTCCAAAGAATCAGAATCTCATTGACAAAGCATAGTTTTAGAACTACCATCATTATAATTATTACAGAGGAGACAGTGTGGAGTCAGCTTTAAAATAACAAAAAATTCAATAAATAATCAGTACACACACACCTAATATAATAATGTAAAAGAATAAAAGATTCAAATGTTAAAATGGTTTAATCACTAACTGTTACTCTGTGAAAAACACAAATTGTCAAGAAAAATACAAAAAGAAAAACACCTAACAAAAACAAATTAGACAGGTTAAAATTGAATGAAAAGTTGGTTATCTTATATCTATTAAATGTAAGATCACAATTCAACACGCCTAATAAAAACCAATAAGACACGTTAAAATTAAATATAAAGTAGAAAGTTAAAATCATATAAAAAGTTGAGTTATCTCTATCTATAACATAGTACGATCGTTGAAAAATTCCTCTAAACTATAATAGGGTCTATCAGAAAGTAATGCCTTGACTTCTTTTCTAAAAATAACACCAGATACCACTCCATTTATATTTTCTGGCAAGTGGTTGAATATCTTGCATCCCATTATATATTAATGAATCTTTCACAAATTGGTAGTTTTAAATGTTGATTTTGTCGGGTAGAATAAGTGTTTACTCTATTAAAATTAGATTTGTGTTTGTGTATAAGGCATACTGTTTCCATTATATATATATATATATATATATATATATATATATATATGGATATGACAGTCAGAAACGAAGCAGTAGAGGTAGCCGTTCTAGAACAGGTTGCTGCTTGTCCAACTCTTAGTACACGAAATCTTGCCGAATTATCTGGAGTAAGTCAACATACCGTCGGGCGAATTTTGAAAGCTCCCTATAAAATTAAACTGGTTCAGGAACTTAACGAAGACGATTTTGATCGTCGCTTACAATCGTCATAATTGTCGGTAGGTACTGATTCCAATCCAAAAGTGTTTCATCAAGTACATACTCAACATCCAGAAAAGTTAAACGTTTGGGCTGGAATATTTGGCGATCGCGTTATTGGTCCATTTTTTTTTACCAGGTAATTTGACTGGGGACATGTATTTGGAATTACTCGAAGATACCGTTGATCCAATGTTAACAGACATAATAGAAAACGATAACCGATACCTTGAAGATCACCTAATATTCCAACAGGACGGAGCTCCTCCACATTTTGCTGCAGCAGTTCGTCAGTACCTGAATGAAAGATTTCCTAGACATTGGATTGGAGGAAGAGGATTCATTGAATGGCCCCTCTGATGTCCCGATTTATCCCCCTTAGATTACTTTTAATGGAGCCATTTAAAAAGTCAAATAAACGCCACTCAGCCAGGTTCTTTAGAAGAGTTACGTCAACGTACTATTACCGAATGTCATCAAATAACTCCAGAAATGCTCCAAAACGTCAGACAACGTTTCGAGACTAACTTATACTCATGTATGGCAGTAAATGGAGAACACTTTGAGCAGTTACTGTGAATTAATGTAGTTAGGAATGATTGAAGGTAAATTTATGCAAGGTTTTCCAATTTTTAAGTTCATACAATGTCCATTTTTTCCATTTTTTGTTCTTTTTTTCTGGAATACGGAACAGTTGTTTTTCCCGCAAGAGGGCGCTAAAATTAAAAGTTACGTACACTTAGTACTTTCCCTATTTAAATTGCATGGGTGATAGTGACCAAGGGGTGGGGAGGCAGGTATGACAGTTAATTATAATAATAATAATAATAATAAATCGCCTTTATTCATATGTAATATGAAATGGTGAAGTGTCAGCTGAGAGCTGTTTTTCAACTTTACCAATTTTTTACAAATTTGAAGAAAAACAAGAAGAAATCGATCAAATATACAAATGCAAACAGAGGAGAGATTAATATTTAATAGATATAACAAACAATAAATATACATCAATGCAATAAATACAATAAATATACCCACACTCATATCACATAAATGTACACATATACGCATATAAATAACTACTAAATAATAATACTAACTATTAAATACATTATTCAGGTTAGATTTACATGGCAAGGTTCGTGAGACGTTGGGTGACTAAGATTCCAAAGAAAAAAAAGAACGTTTGAGTCTTCTTTTGAAATTGATTATTGAATAATCCCTAAAAGGAGTCGGAAGATCATTTATAGAGTGAGGTGCGATGCTTGGGAATCTGTAAAGTCTGTTTTTTCCCAGTATTAACATAATTATGCTTTAGGAACCTGAGTTTACCATATATATATATATATATATAATAATAATAATAATAATAATAAATGGTCTTTATTCATCGAAGTTTCACATTGTTACAGAGGTATATTCAGGAATACGAATTTACTTTGATGAAAGGGCGAAGTTCAGCTCAAGCTGCTTTTCAACTTAACCCAAAGAAAGTAAAGAAACCAAGTACACTCACACAGTGAGCAGCAGGAAAAAAATATAAATAAATAAATACATAATCGAAAGGTACATTGTACCTAAAAAGTTACCTATTTCTAAGCCTATAAATAGATAGATTCCAAAATCGGAAAATACATTGTACCTACAAAATCGTTTGCCTATTTCTATGCCTGAATCATGACATCATATTTCATGTTGTGATAAGGAGATTAGTTTTCAATCGTTTTTTAAAGTTCATTATCGTGTAGGATCTAATTTCCTCAGATAGCCGGTTATATTCTGTGCATGCCTTGTACGAAAATGACCTTCAAATAGTCCGTCTTATGTTTTGGGATAACAAGAGTTGATCTGTTTCGTGTGGATGAATCGTGTATGGAAGAGAAAGTTATCAGTTTATTGTGAAGATACTCTGGTTGCTGGAGTTTTACAACTTTGTGGACGAGAGTCAATAAATGTAGTAAGTAGGATTTTTCGAAGCTTAACCAGCCTGTTTCTTTCATTTTATGAGATATGTGATCGAATTTTCGTATTCCATATGAAAAACGTAGACAACTATTTTGAATTTTATGCAAACGTGTGGAGTCAGATTGGAGAAGTGCAGGTCCATATATGGTGTCGCAGTAAAAGATTTTGGAAAAAATTAGCGACTCGCAAAGTTGCAACTTGAGTTTAGTAGACATCAAGTCGCGATTCGGATATAATTGCCTTTGAACATTGTAGGAAGATTTAGTTAAGGAATTCACATGTTTGGTGAAACGAAGTTCGGAATCTAGCCAGAGTCCTAAATTTTTGGTGTTGTTTGTAAATTCTAAATCTGTGTCGCCTATTTTGATTTCAAGCTGATTTGCGAGGGTTAGCCTCACTTTTATTTGGTCCAAATAGCATCGCAGTCGACTGTTCAGCATTTAGTTTGAGGTTGTGAGCCGAGGAAATATCAAAGAGATTCAAGATCTTCATTGATTAATTTTTAAAAGAAGTCTAAAGAACTGATGTCGGAAGAAAGGTACTAACTGCGTATAGTCGGCATAATGGTGGATAGAACAATATTTTACAAAGTTATAAAAATCAGAAATATATAGAGAAAAAGAAGTGGCCCTAAAATGGAACCTGAGGGTATCTGGGTTACAAGCAGTTCGTCCGACGCCTGGTCTTCCAAGATAACTCTATGGCTGCGATTGCTAAGGTAGTTTGAGATCAATGAAACTGCGTGTCGGAGAATCCAAAGTAGTTTAGTTTTTTACAGAGAGTATCGAAATCTAAGGTGTCGAACGCTTTGCTATAATCCAAGAGCGTAAGGCACGTTATTTTCCCTGAGTCCGTGGCCTTGAAAATATCATCAGTGATTGCTAAAGGCGGTTGTTGTACTGTGAAGACTGCGAAACCCTGACTGACACGAAGTTATGATGTTGTGTTTATAGACGTAGTCACTTAATTGTGCTTTGAGGTTTAATTCGAATGCCTTAGAAAGAGTGGGAGGATACTTTTTGGGTCGGAGATCCGAGAGAGTTCTCGCTGATCACATTTAGGAGGGAATAACTATAGCTTTTTCCAGGCTGCTGGATATTGAGCAGGATATTATTTTGTTGAAGATGAAAGTTAAATGGTTGATCAGCTGATTTTCGATCAAGAGAAGCATTTTTAGTGATATATTGTCACTTCCAACCGCGTTGCTCTTTATCATATGAATGGATTTTCTAACAGATTCTTCGTCAATGATGTTGAACTGGAACCTCTATCGGCAGAGTTATGTACATCGTATCGATCTAGCAGTGCTAACTGATTTACAGACTTTTGGGCAGTAGGTAGAATTGAAATGACGAATGATTTTTATTTTTTGAGTTGGGGGAATTTCAGTTTTAGTTTTTTTTCCTCAGAACATCTAACGACCTAAGCGTATTCCAAATATTTTTGAGTTTTTGTCTCAGAACGAAATCAAGATAAGCCTTTTTTCTCTCTACGAATTGCGCCTGTTACATAGTTTCTCAATTCTGTGTAGCCATCCCAACTCGCGGCAGTTCTATATTTTTGTATTTGTCAAAGGCTTTGTTCCTAAGTGAAATCATTTTTAATATTATAGGTCAACCAAGGTGCAGGTGGTTTACTTACTTTTTTTCTTTACCATAGGGCATGTGTGGAGAAAAGTAGCAATAGAGGGCTCATTCAGGTATGAGATCATGTCATCAATATTATTTAGTGAATATAGTGATCCCAGTTGATATAAGTCAAATCGTGAGTAAAGTTATCTAGGTGAAATTTTGAGAAATCACGATATGTAACGAATTTAACTTTTATTTTCTGAAACCAAGGGCTTTATAGTGCAAGAGGGCTGCTAAGTGATATGATAGTCCGCGACCCTTTACATCTAACACATCCACACGACACTAAGTTAATAACAGATACGCAAATTATGTCTAATCAGGGTTTTACTCCGGGGGGTGAAATGGGTGGGTTCGTTTACGACTTGGTATAAACTAAGGGAGTTCAACAAGCCCACGCATAACTCAAGGCCTCTATTAGGTGTCAAAAAATCTATATTAATGTCTCCTGACATGATGAGAAAATCACTGGTAGGTAACAGTTCGCCGATAGATCTTCCCCGTTCATTAATACAATTGGGGGTGGAAGAAGAAGGGGCCGATAATAACCTCGAAAATGTAAGTTTTTTCCTTCCGATTTTGTCGATATCCAAAAGCTGTTCGAGATCCGGAGGGACCGTGAGAGGATATGTCTATGTTCAATATGACGGCTTATGTAAAGGCGACACCACCCCCTGCCATCTCTATCGGCTCTATTAAATTATGAGAATCGATACTGATAGTACTGGAGTCGATAAGGGGTTTAACCAAGTCTCGCTCACACCTAAAATATCAACTTGCCTATTAGTTAAGTATTGGGCTACACTGTTATACGAGGGAATAATAGATCCTACGTTCAAATGAGAAAAGTTACATTTCGCTGTGTGTTCATTTTACAAGCAGCAATAACAATGTTTTTTAGCTGAAGAAATACGATAATAATGAAGTATAAGACTATAAACTATGCATCAGTGGAATTCAATTCAGTTTGGCGGCTCTCGTGATTCTCTTGGTGTGCTGTGGGCCATATATAGTAGAGGGATTTTAGCTTTCCTCACTTCTCCAATCAAAGACTGCAACAAATCAGGTTGAGCGGTGAGGTCCTCGACAGTGAATTTCCTATCATCGACAATTAGACAGTTATTCCTTATGGAGGATTTCTTTCCGTGAGATTTCAGGGAGTTCGAAACCCTCTTAAAGTCCTATGAATTTGCTGGTCTTCGGGCTGAGGTCATTGGTGACGAAGATGTTTGTGTTTTCAACTTGTGGAGCTTTCTCAAGATTTCAGCTTTTGTAAAATATGAAATGAATTCTATTTTTAGAATATTCTTGTCTTTGTTTGGAAGGAAGTAAAATTGTTTAAATCCTGGAGTCAAACTGAATATCAAGTGCGGCTGCTAATTTCTGCAGGGCTTCAGACTGGTCGTCGGTTTCAGACCAAAAACTATAATGTTGTTTTTCGCATCTGATGGTCTAAGGATCTGATTTGTTTTCAGTTTGACGTTTTCGCCTTCTAGTTGGGCTACTTTGTTAGTCAGACCTGATACTTCGATTTGATATCAAGCAAGGTCTCTTGTTGCTTGTCAATTTTAGTGTTTAAAGAGACAGGAGATGATGGAGATCACCTAGGGTTAAATTGTTCTGATTTTCAGTTCCCATATCTAGCTTCCAAATATATAGTATATGGCCACCAGACTAATGGATTTTAATTGTACCAGCGCCGTTAATAAAAAAGAGAATGGGTTTTTGCACTTGCCTGTTTACTGTTTTGTCTCTACGATTTCAATGCCAAAAAAAAGGGGTCGGCAGCAAAAGCTGTGTAAGCTTGGTCTTCGATGGGTAAATTCCTCTGAGTTAGTGCATCCAGGCTGGGTATTTATGCAATTTCCAGATCAAGCGTGTGGTTTATTAATAAGGTTTTGCACCACTTTCTCCACTGCCGAAGGCTGGTCAGGTTATTATCATTTTCACTTTTATCAGCCTATTGAAGCCACGTATTTTCACGGGATATTCACGAGTGATTTTAAACGTGTATTTGGCGGCCGAGTTTTAACAATATATGATATGATATATATGGGGGCATCTCCGTTTTTAATAATTTTATGCGTTAGAGTGAGTGTTGACGACTGGACTACGGGGTGTTGTGAACTAACCCACCACACCTGTAATACCAGACGTTATTCGTTAGGTTGGAAAAACAGTATTAAAAGCATCGACTATATGAATATAGTCGAACCGGATATGATATATGGAGCGGCCTACAAATATCAATATCCTTTCTTTCAATACCGGAACATGGGTTGTTTATTCAAGAAATACTACCGTTCAGAAAGATTCGAACTAAACAATTATTTGATAAAATAATAATGCACTCATAAAATGTTAAAAATGTATATATATATATTTAATAAAAACTGACACAATTCTCTCAATCGTCTATGTACGAATGATAGGTAACAATATTCATGCAATGAAAACTAATGTTGCGTATTGGCAAATAATTCTGCAATGGGCTTCACAATAGAAATAATTTTTACTAAAAGAAATCTTGCAATCAAGTGCTGCAAACGACTAACAATAATTCTCTTTTTGAAAACTTGGTGATCTTGAAAACTATGGACATACATACACATTTTAATGGGTTGGGTTTTGCCATAAACATAAATACAGAAAAACAAACATGAGACTCACCCTGTTTACCACTTATTCACTGGAGTAGTTTTAATCGGCAATAAGATTAGAATTTATTATTATCAGTTCGTTTTCTCCCGAGTCAATCGGTTATTCTAAGTAATTCGTCCAGTATATTCGTATACAGATAAGGTTTTTCTAAGTGATAGTGAACCATTGAAATTGCGGAATCCCGTTATGATCTCTGTTTTGTAAGCTTTGACAATTTGTGGAAACTATACTGTTCACTCGTGTTTTTACTAGGAGCTTCAATACTTGATTTGAATCGGCTGAGTTTCTATGCTTGCTGAAGTTAACTACACTGGTTTGGAAACTCTCATTATTATTGCACGATACTGTAATTAGACTGACTTTTTAACCTAACTTTTGAGAATGGCATATTCTCGTGTTCACGGTGGAATACCAAATCGAACTCTCTATTGTTGACATGAAACTCACGCTTTTATATGATCTTCAGCACGGGAGCTAGTGGGCGGAGCTTAGTGTGTTTTATGAGTATTTTAACGAGTTGACATCGTAAAACTGATAAGGGACTTGTTTGTCTAACCCGTTCTCGCTTATCTTATGTTATAATTGGATAATATTTTACTGAATGACAGGTATTTACGATCGCTGGTGCGTTATCGCTGAGTTAATGACCAACAAGTGTGTTTATGAATTTCAGAGGTGTCTCGACTCTCGGTGATTTATAAGTTGTTTACCTCCAGTAACGATGCGGGGTGGTGATACATCGCGTTATCTCGTCTTTCAACTGCTCAGTGTTTATCGACTTAGGACGGGTGTTTTGGTAATTATTTAAACTGACTTCCTTATCTCGCTGTGACTGTAACGGGTAGCAATAAAAAAAAACTTTGTTTTGCGCTCCTAGGTGAGTCATATAAGCATTCGGTATACAATGGTTACGTCTTGGTAATTATCTTTTAAATGCATTTCTGTAATTACAGGGCATAACATGAGAGTGTGAAGTTTGAACATTTTATCTATTTTCAACCAACCCAATTCTGTTATGTTATTAGATATTCGATCGTTTTTTCTGAGACCACTACAAAAACGACCACAACCTGTTCAGATTAGAGTTTATTATTGCAGACCCGTAAAGCTGGTCACAATAAGGCAATTTAGAAAATATTAAGCTTTCACATAGTTTAACCTTAATTTGTTGAGGAAGAACGTGCCTGTGAGGAAATAGTTGTTTCAGTGTGCCAAAAGAGGTACTACATAGCATTTGGATATGTTTGGAGAATCTGAGCTCAGAATCAAACCAAACACCCAAGTTTTTGCATTCCGCGGTTAAAGGTACAATGTCGCGATCAATTGATATGACGAAGTTTTGCTCAACCAAGGCTCTTTTATTTCGATTGCCGAATAACATTACCGATGATTTGGCGACATTCAATTTCAAATTGTGTGCGGAGGATATCTTAAAAATATTTTCCAAATCTTTGTTGATTTGTGTAGTGCAAATATCTGAGTCCTCATACTCAAAGTCGATATATATTTGGGTATCATCAGCGTAGTGGTAGATTTTGCAAGATGTTATGAATTCATGGAAATCTGATACATATAGAGATAATGGCCCTAGTATGTAGATATGAGGTTATGATAGGAATATGTCCCCCTTGGCTTACAAATCGACGTGTTTTTGCACTTTTTTCACAACACTTGTGTCTTGATTCACATTTTGCCAAGTCTTCTATGGTGTTTAGATTGTTTTCCAGAATTCTCGCAGCAATGAATCTTGATGAATTAATATACACAGCAGTGTTGTCTGCAAACGTTGTCGCGATGATATTTCCATGCGTTACGTTAGTTAGTAGTGAGCTGTATAAAGTAGATATAGAAGTGGTCCTAAAACACGACCATGCGGGACACCAGATTTTATGTGGTATAGTCCATCCAATATCAATTTCAGAAGCTGTTTGTATAGGGAGCAAATAAAAACTCACTTCGCTAACACGAGCGTATATGCGAAGAAACGGAACGGAAAATAATCTGTACTACTTGTATACAGTCTCCGTAGGCACAAAGAGCCCGCTGGTAAACGTGGACTTGAGTGACTGCTGTCTGTTCTACAACCGATTCGTCTGGGCCAATCAAGTCGGACATCAATGCTTGCAGGTGTGTCTATACGATGGGAGGTCATAAATCACGCGTTATATTTGTGTTTTAATAGCTCTGAAAGATTAAAAACCAGTAGCTTCAGTGGTCTTGGTGTGTGCCGATCGAAATACGTTTTAGGATATTAAAATATCTAAATAAAATTAGTCATCTCCGCCACTGCTGCTCACAGGATTTCGCCGCAAGACTTGTTTATGCTTCTGCAATTGATATTGGGAAAACTATACAACTGCTACTTCTCCATATCTTACCCGAAAATATATTTCACTTAAGTATGAGTTCAGGATTGAATACATTTCTACTAGCTGATCATTTCAAGTTTGTACTGACGTTTAGAAATACAGCTGAGCGGATCTTCTACGCTTCGAAGGTGTTATCTTTGTATCACATATCTATGTACTCAATAGTTGGTCAATGGTTGCGTGTTTTCTCTAAAACCAAAATGGTGGTCTGATAAAATAATTTTTTCGTGCTATCATTTCCTTTATTCTGGTTGCTAAAAGTTTTTCAACGATTTTTCTCATGATGAGTAAAAGGTTTATGGGCCTGTAAGATGCCGGATCATTTATTGTATGAATATTACATCAGCCACTTCCCATTGTGGAAACAATTATTTATTATTTGAGTAGCAGCGTTATCATAGCTTTCCCTTTTTGTGGTAGCTGTTTCATGACCCATCCTAAAATAAAATCATATCCTGGGGCCTTTTTCTGGATCCAAGCTATGTCCTATTACTTTGATGATTTCATTTGTGGAAATTATTTTCATTTCCTCGATGTCTCTTTGTGGTTCTCTAAGATAAGTGTATTCTTCATCATCGTCTGCTTCATTTACCTTTGGATTTGGTTGAACAACATTTCCTAGATGGTCTGCAAATACTACTTATTATTATGAAAACTCAATGATAATTGGAATGAAGTAAGTACTAAAGTCATATGATAGAAATTAGTAGATACTTACACTCTGCATCAAAGTACTAAGAAATTCTTTATGAAAAAATGAAGAAATCATAATTTCTGTCATTACCTGATTATAAGATTTGAGGAAGAAGCCTAAAGCATTCATTCATAGCACAATGCAATTCAAAATGTCATTCAGCTACGATATGCAAATTTTCAAATATCCATTGAAATTCTTCAAACTCTTTGAACATTTTTATCTGTTTTTATTTATATTCACACTGATATTTTCATCTATTTTTGAGGATTAGGATATTCCATTTGTCGACTGATTGCATTAAAATTTGCACAATTACTATAAAATTGTTTGGAATTGATAGTTTTTGAGTAATCAATATATTTTATTATCATCAACAGGAAAAATTCAGAAGCCATGGTGGCAGCGCAAGTCTCTTGAATTTCATCGCATTTGTGACCACTAAAACTTCTAGTAGTTGATAGCTATCTCGAATTTAATTATGTAAAAGAAAATAGAAACTGAATTAATTTTTTCTACTAATATGAAGCGTGCAAGGATTAGTTTAAGTTCCCCTAACCCTTTTGGTTGCATAATCATATAAAATCATTATAGTGAGAATTTGGAAAGAAAAAAAGTGAAAACGCAGAGAATACGATGAGAAAACCACGTATCGAACAGATTCTCGCACAATATAACTTTTTTCTACAACCCTTTACGAAAAGACGTCATTTTGTAATAGAATACCTTCAGCAAAAACGTGATTTCCGTCGCAAGTGAGAGAAATTCTAACGTTAACTTTCGTTTCTATTGTCGTATATAATGTTTTGATGACTTCAAACTATTAATAAACAAAGGCAGGAATCATTTCTATAATTAGAAAGCCTTTTTTTTACTTTTGATTAATTAAAAAGCAAAATAGAATCGTAAAAATACCGTGAAAATTAAAAACAATTTATATCTAGTTGCCTGGTTTCATTAGTTTGACGTTCCTCGTTAATTGTTTGCACTGAAAGCATTGTTAGTTTTTTAATTTATCATGATTTCTGATTCGGAAAGTGATTTAGATTTTCCAGATACACCACCAGAAATAGCAAATCAAGCTGAGGAAACCTCTTTCAATTTATTACCAGTAAAATATAAAAAGAGATATGAAGAAATATATGCAAAATTCATGGATTGGAGAGTTGATAATCGAATAAATTCATTTTCGGAAACTGTGCTGCTTGCGTATTTTGGATGGTTGTCAAAAAAATTTAAGTCATCGACGCTATGGTCTATGTATTCGATGTTGAGAACCTCTTTATCGATTAAAAATCATATCGATATCAGTAAATATCCCAAGTTACTTTTTTTAAACGAAAATCTGATGGTTTTAAAAGTCAAATTACTAAAAAAAAAATTCCGATGAGATACACACTTTCTTAAAGAATGCACCCGACTCCAAATACTTTAGTCTAGTTAATTACTTTATTATTGCGACAAATTCTCAATGATATTAATATTAACGTTTGTAGGTAGCCTTAGTTTTTGTAATTTCGGGGGCTTGTCGTTGCCATGAATTAAAAGATTTGATAGTAAATGATGTAAAAGATACAATACGTAGTACAAAAACAAAAGTACCGCGTTCCTTCCATATTTCTGGGTTCTTCTACGAGATTTCTAAAATATATATATGAACCTCTGTCCACTAGATATGGACATAATAAATTCAAGATTCTTTATTAACTATCAGAACGGAAAGTGTTCTAGAGAGGTTGTGGGAATGAATAAATAAATTCAGTAAATTTCCTATGCAAATAGCTCAATATTTATACTTGCCTGATCCCCAAAAATACACTGGGCATTGTTTGCGTAGAACTTCCGCAACGCTATTAGTGGATGCAGGAGGTGATTTAAGAAGAACACCAACTCCTACCTTCTTTCCCTTGGTTCCCACGATGTTCTCTGAACATTACAGGATATCCCTTTTCGTGGGAACCAGAACATAAAAAAAAAAAAAAACTATATGGAGGGATATGTTGATCAATCAGCAGCAAAAATCAAATACAAACCAAAATTTTACAATCCATACAAAATAGAACGCTATCCGATTACGTCGCATCTTCATCTGGAGTGACATCAGTTAACAACATAACAGATGTGGCATCGTCTACCTCAATACATAAAAATCTTGATTGTAATACACCTATAATTTTGAATAATTGCTCGAATGTAACAATTAACCAATATTTAAATCATAAGTAATGTTTAAAGAAATTCTGTTATTTTTAATTTAAAATAAAATATTTGTTCATCGTTCTTTTTTAGCATATTATTATGATATAAACAGGGTTGTTGAAAAGTACAGTGTTTAACTCGTCGAAAACATGTGTTGAAGCTCGTGAACATTACTGTTCTCTCGTTAAAAAAAATTTTACTTTCGTCACTCGTAAAACAATATACTATTTCAGCCTTCGTTTCTCAAAAACACTCTCAATTTGTCTAAGATCGCTACGTCACCCTCTAAACGTCGTCGATCGTTGGGAACCAGCCCCGGGCATTAACTTTATTGTTTTCGGGACAAAAAGCGGCGTGAGAAGGAGCGCCATCCCCCGAACGGATGAATGAAGACGGAGGCGATTATGCCAGCCGCTCTTCGAATATTCTCGGGCTACCCTCCGCTTTGCTATGACTCATTATGAGACTTCTTTATTCGTACGAAAATTACAAACATCGAAGTTTCATCCAGCACGATCAATCAATACGAGGAATTGAATCCAATAATCTGCAGTGATTTTCAATTAATTAATTTATCTTTTCCTTGAACGAGAATATGGTGAATAGTGTGATGACCATCCTAGTAACTTCATGAAGTTACTTAGAACCGGAGTAATACGATTCCATTTCGGAGGAATAACTAAAATAAGTAAAAAAAAATTAAGTTAAACATAATAATGATGCAGATAATGTACTAAAAGCTCAAAAATAATTAGGTAGGTACCAGTCATCACACCACTCTACTCATCAATATACCCACGATTTTATTTTAGTCTGATCAATGCCCTATATTGATGAGGAGAGTGGTGTGATGACTGATACCTGGTACCAACCTAATCATATTTTAACTTCTAGTACATTATCTTCATCATTATTATCTTTCTCTACAATAAAACCGTTTAATTTGAAAAAAAATTATACTTATTTTATTTTCAAGTTTTCAGTTTTTCATTTGTCAGTTTGTTGCAATCTAACTCCTCAATACATAATCCTTCCAAAGACTTTACTCGACTCGTGCCACGTAAGCTTGTCCTTCCTCAAACAATTTCGATCCTAAATACACAACTTCGTGGTTTACAGTGCTGCCTTGCATTTTGTGGACAGTGGGAGCCCATGACAAAATTAAGGCAACATCCTTCTTTCCCTCGACATGATACGAAATCTTGACTTGAGTGGGGGATTCATGCTTGAATCCAAAGTCCTTTGTTTTGATTAGATACCAAGGTTTCAGTTTTAATGTATTGACTGTCTAAACTCTATGACCCACCATTTGGTTTTGGGCGCCATCTTGAATTTGGAATTTTTCCATGATGTACTGTATTCTACCAGTCAAGCCCTTCCATTTGATATCATATTGAGGGGGTTTAAAAAATATGTAATCCGCCATTTTGTGGCGGCGGCCATCTTGGATCTACAATGATACTGAATACATATAATTGTATTGTCATCAGAACTAAAGGTGTGTACCAAACTTCAGATCAATCGGTCAACAGCAAGGAGGTAAAATTTCAATTACTAGATTGAAACCACACAAGACACAAACAAGGCAAACTAAATAAAACCGTTTAATTAAAAAGACATATTTCATCCAGTCTAGGAATTGAAGACTCAAGTGGATGAAGGACCATGTTACAAAACCTTGAGAATTATTTTTTTTGCATGGATGAAGGTGATTTGTACCCATATTCCACATAAATGAATCACTAGTAAGTGAAATTGTATGATCTTCGATAACCAGTTGGACACACCGTGGCTCAGCTAGTCCTGAATAGAAAAACTTTGGCATGAATGTACTCAAAACTTTAATTTTGTATTATAATACCTTCATCCACTCACGTCTTCAATTATAATTGTTTTCAGTAAACAAACTCAAAACTCCAATGCAAGTATACCGACTACCTGATCTTGGTCCAACAAAGTAAAGCCAAAAAGTTACACTGGCATGCTTTGTATTGACACTTTCTGCACTATACGTTTATTATTGCTCGATTGAAATTCATAACCAGTAATCTGTCTTATCACCTGGCCTCACCAAGGCTCTATGAGTTGCTAGCTGGCAATTGCCAGAGCGTTGATCCGGCGTATCCGGATTATCCGCAGCATCTGATATACAGATATACCGAAAGGTAGAAGCTGCCGATATGAGGAAGACGATCAGGATTGATGGTACTGCCATCTTCTTCTTGGATTTGAAAACATTTATGCTATTAATTGTGCAGCTGAGGCATTAAAATTACGCCCTAGGATAATTTCTAGAATACGGCACAAAGGTCCACTTGAAATACCTGTATTTTTTTTACTGTTACAAGTGCTAAATGTAATGATTTTATTTTATTTTTATTAGGTCTCTGCAAAGAGAAAAGCTTCCAAAACACGATATTGAATCTGCAATACGTACAGTTATTTATACCATGATAGAAAATAAACAGTTCTAAACAAGAGAAAACCTACGACAAGAACTACTAAATTGACATATTATAGATGTCCAGATAGATATGCAATGTATCATTCAAGACTTATGGAAAAAAATCCAAATTCCCAATCGACCAAGAATGAAATCATAGAATGGCTGCAAACTGAAAATATACGCATTCCTCAGCGCGCCTTTAAATGTGAACTATTAGAGATTGTGCACCAATTTAAGCCTAAAAAAATAGCATATGCGACTGATGAATTTTTAAAATGGGTCATTCTTTCTACGACTACCACCATATGGGCACAATGAAAAACATTGTATAACAAGAACATATGACAAAACGGCTACAGTGACGAAGCTGTATTGAATACATGGAAAGAAACAATAAATAAAGTTACTAGGCAAAATTGGGCGGATTATATTAAACACACTGAAAATCGTATTAGAACAAATTGGGAATGAGAAAAAATGTTGGATTATTAAATATTACTCATTATACTTAATTTGAATGAATATTCATCATCCGAAAATAATTATTCTTCAGATGCAGACCACTGAGAAATTCGTTGATGACTTTGTTACAATATGTTGCTGATGAAGCTATAATATAGTATCATTTTCAATACAGCTATCGGATTTAATAATCCTATTTCTTAATACCGATTTATTCTGTTAACAAATTCTATTAATTCTCATTAATTATTCTCTTTACAATTCCAAATCCGACCCCAACAATTTATATTAAGACATAATTAAGTACGGACATACCTGCACTACACCAATCTTTCCTCCGCACATGCATTCTCAAAGATGTTACTCTAAGTGTAATTTTGGCTGGCCCGACAGCTGTCGCTCATTTTTATAACCATAACCAGATAAAGTTGAAATCAAATAAATATATACATTTCGTCTCACCAATGATTTATTGCCTACTTGGCCATCCGAAAACGCCTGCAATTTTTGTTCCGACATCAACTAAATTTTGTTCCAGGGCCAAAAGCAGCGTGAGGAGAAGCACCATTCCCGGAATGGACGAAGACGATGGCGACTATGCGACTTTGAGGGAACTACCTCTTCCACCCTCCGCTTCTCAGAGGCTCAGCAGTGGAGAAGACACAGCGAGTGAGGAAGGAAAGGTAAATATTATATTTCTTTATATTATTTTGGAGTGGTGCAGTAACAGCTTTGCTTCTAATTTGCGTTTGCCATTGTGGGTGCCTACTTAAGAAACGTTTTGCTGAGCTAAGGGGTGTTCAGACTTTTCAAAATACCATCGCTACCTTCTGTAATATGGAAACGAGCTGATTAATCCAAATAACATACAAAGCAATGTATTTCTGAAACTAAATCTAGATTAAACTGTTTTTTCCGCTTTGTATAGATTGCCAAATCGCTTGATGCGATAATAACTTTCATGAATCATATCTCTATGTGAACTGGCGATTGTTTTTCATAACATCTAATCTTTGTTGTTGTATCTGCTTGCTTTAGCTTCTGGCTTGTGTTCACGACGAACACATAACTTACGCTAGCACCAACCAGGACTTTGAACCACCAACAGTTTATGAAGAACGGAGCCCTCTGCTTGAAGTAGAACCGTCTGTTATTGTACACAACTTCGAGAATCAAGTGAGTATATTTTCTCCCAGCTCATCCTTATCATCGTGTTTGTAAGGGTCTACAAGCAAATCTTGGCGCTTCTTTATGTATTTCGAATTTGCCTCGGGTGCCACCTTCTGTTTATAGTGGGAAGGCCAGAAGGGCAGATTCAACCTTCCCTCAACTGGGCTTGGTACCCGGGTGCTGGCTGTGCAATAGGTAGTTCAACTCAAAGCAATAAATTAAGTAAATAAAATAACCAATTCCAAACAAATCAAATCAACTTTAGACTAAGTTAAATAAATAACAGGCAGGGCGGCTGACGACAGCCTAAAATTATTACCAAGGGAAAGTAATACATACCATACGCGGGGAGGGGGCACTGAACTCAACATAACCAAAAGCACATGCTAAGGAATATTTCAACAGTAGTATAAAAACTCAACATGGGGTGCAAAATAGTAGTTTCTTAAATTAAAAAGAGACAGCGAAGAGAGTGTCAACTAACAGCTTACGGGCTGCCAAAACTACGAGACAGGTGAGCATTTTGAAAAGGCCCGTGTAAACGATGTCGTAGTTTATTCTTAGCTTTATCTGAGAGCTGCGCGACTGTTAGTGGGGTGAGTCCCAAGAACTGCGACTCAACTGTCATCTTTCATAACTTCGGCTAGCTATATACCTAAATTTCGGCATTCCTAGTTTATTGCTATCCTGCGCGACTGTTAGTGGTGCGAGTCCCAAAACTGCGACCCAACTGACATATTTTATGTCTATGGTTTAACTATAAAGCTATCATAACAAATATTGCGGGCACGGAATGCTTTTTGAACTGTTTCCCTTTTAATGAGTATGCTCATCGGTTCAGAAAAATGCGATCAACATACGTTTATTAACTCACTCGACTGCGCGTGGTAGTTGCTAGACTCTCCGAAACTGTACTGATTACTGATCTGTATATCGCGCTATGAAGTGTACTTCAATCAATTTTCCTCTCCCTTAACTATTTTACGCGTCAGCGCGGACCGATAGTTTATGGACTTACGATTTTTCAGATACCTTGTTTATTATAATTACCGACTCCGAGTATTTTTTTATCTGGTCCTCTAGTAGCTCGTGACGTCAGGATTTGGACGTTTGCTGGTGGCGAGGTAAACTGCTGGTAGGCTCAGGAACAGCTGCTTCTCTCAATCTCCTTTCGTGGAAATTCCAAATACAGGCCCACTTCGCTGCTCTGATGGACCGGCGCAGTTCCATTCTTTGTGAATACTTCTCTGGTGACCCATACGGATGTCTGTGACGTACCTGGCTTGGCTTTCTGTGACGGTCGATGGTGTGGACTCCTTGCTTGCAGGCGTAGAACTGAATCGTTACGCGATGATTGTTAAATGCCGTTCACTTGCTACGCAAACGCTATTGAATCGGAGCGCCGCGAAGAGAGAAATGGCGTATGCTTTTTTATGCACGGTGTCGCGTCATAAGCGTGTCGCGTACTTTCTATGACGATACAAATACGGTCAATTTTAATTCGCGTATTCAAGCCTAAAATGAATTATACAGGGTGGCCCATCGAAAACGTACTGCAAGGCATTACAGGGTGGGAAAGGATGTTTTGGCAAAATCAAAAACCACGTCAAGATTGTTTCTCAGGGGGACACATTTTGATGCAAAAATCATAGTAAAACCTTCAACCCCCTAAGTAGGGGTGTCATCCCAAAAAAAATTTCGAAGTTTTTGAAAATCGATCCACTCTTTTAGAAAATATGGAGCGTTGAAACTCCAACAATAATGTGTGACGAAAAATGCAAAATCGATTCAATTGTACTTTAAAACTTATCGTAGGTATTATTGAAATGAATTCCTCCAAATGAATTCACTGTTTTTGCCGATTTGCAGATTTTTTTGGCTCATTTTAGTGAATAAAAAATTATCGGGTTTCTTTCTGCACGTTTAAATTAGGTCAAGTAGTTGCTAGATACCTGTCGTGGTTAACGTGTTTAAAAATTGTTGACTTTAAAATTTATCATTATGGTGTATTCAATTGCAGAAAGAGTGGAAATTATTGAGCTTTTTTTCAAAAACGATGAAGGTGGAAATCGGGTCGCGGTGTTGTTTAACCAACGGCATCCTGACAAACATACCTCTGGAAAAATTGTTCGCGAATTGGTGACAAAATTTCGCGAAACAGGTTCGGTTCATAACAAAAAGAGGCAGCTTGAAAATCGAGTACTAAATGAACCTACGGAGATAGCACTATTGGGGCAAATTGCAGTAGATAGTACGCTAAGTACAAGACAATTGCGACGGGTGTGTCTCGTACTAGTGTCCAACGGGTATTAAAAAAATATAAATTCCATCCTTATGAAATTTGCTTAGTGCACGAACTAAATGAAGACGACTTTGATCGTCGCTTGCAATTTTGCGAAGTTATGAGTGAGCGAGCGTTAAACAATGGTAATTTCCCATTTAATATGTGTTTTTCGGACGAAAGTTCCTACTTCCTGAATGGTTTAGTGAATCGCCACAATAGCCGTTACTGGGCTGACACCGATCCAAGGATTTTTCCACGAGTCACACACGCAACACCCCTAGAAGTTGAATGTGAGGCATGGTATTTTTTGAAATTCCATTGTAGGACCTTTTTTCCTTCCTGGAAATTTAATAAGAAATATGTACTTGGATTTACTACAAAATGCTATCGACCCAGCTCTAACAAATATCATTGAGAAAGATCCCGCATACAATGAACAGGAACTGATGTTCCAACAAGACGGAGCTCCTCCGCATTACTCCCAAAATGTGCGCAATTATTTAAATGACACGTTTCCAGGACGATGGATAGGACGACGGGGCGCAATTGAATGGCCACCTCGGTCACCCGACTCAAGTCCTACATTTTTGTGGGGACACCTAAAAAGCCTTGTTTTCAAAACACCACCAGACACATTAGAAGAGTTGCAAAGAAGAATTATTAACGTATGTCACGAAGTGACACCGCAAATGCTCCAGAATGTACGAAAACGGTTTGAAAATAACTTGTACCACTGTATGCAGGTTGGCGGACAGCAATTCGAGCATTCACTTGACTAATAAATAAGTTTTAAAGTACAATTGCATCGATTTTTGCATTTTTCGTCGCACATTATTGTTGGAGTTTGAACGCTCCATATTTTCTAAAAGAGTGGATCGATTTTCAAAAACTAAGCAGCACTGTATAGGGGATGACAAGCCCCTTCTAATGAGGTATCACTTGACCACCCCTTCCCATTTGTTTTTTTTTTTTTTCGGATGATACTACTTAGGGGGTTGAAGGTTTTACTATGCTTTTTGCGTCAAAATGTGTCCCCCTGACAAACAATCTTGACATGTTTTTGGATTTTGCCGAAACATTCTTTCCCACCCTGTAATGCCTTGCGGTACGTTTTCGATGGGCCACCCTGTATATCTACGATTCCAAATAATCTTTTAGTTATTTTCAGGGCTCTTGGTTGTTTACAAAAACGATACAATAGTAACTCCATTACATGCTATTCCTATTTTGTGACCTCCATGCATAGACTCATCATTCCCAGACCTTTGTGATAACTTCATTCTCAGATAATAATTCCCGATTTTATCCCTAGGATCAGACTGGAGCTGCACCTCGCTGCTTACGCCGAGCAGATTCAGGAATAATTCCACATGAAGAAAGACCTGGCAGATCAGATTCAGTAAGCACCGAAAGCTCCCACTCGCCACCAGATGTCCCAGGAAGTAATCACAGCGAAACCTCCAGTGGAATCCACTCAAACGACAGTGAGCACCAACCGACAAGTTCGAAAGGGAACCTCATCAAAGAACCAGAGTGGAAATCATCGCAGAGCGACAATTCCCAGAACTTGATCAACCTCAATGACCTTCCGGTTGAGCCGCAGCCAGAAAGCACAGTGGTGATCAGAAGGAAGTCTATCAGACCGAGCAAAAATGAAATTATAGCGCCAGTTATTCTGGAGGAGGATCCCTATGGCCGTGCGACCAATATGCGAATGACCTCATTCACTGACAAAACCGAACTGAGCCACATCCAGTCGTGCTCAGCCACCCTACCACACTATCCCACTCAACCCATGCAGAACGTATACCCCAACTGCTCAACGATGCCGTTACCACAGCATACAACTACTAATGCGCCATCTAGCTTGATGAACGGCAATAGCTGCAACGTGTACCCGCGGCAGCACTCTACTATACCGACGCACCATAACGGAGTCAAGCTCATCACGAATAACCACAATCCGTATATAAAAAGACTGCACTCCAGGCCCGGAGAACCAATAAAATACGAACCAATTTACACTGCGATTAATAGGAAATCTGGAGAATTATATCATTATACGTCGTAAGTAGTTCATGTTGTTCGAGGAGGGTTGCGAGGACTGAATGAGAAATTGAGGGATCGGCGGAAATTTGGCATTAGAGATGTTAATGGAAAATGGTTGGAAGGGTTTGAGTTAGTGATTCAATTCGGTCAGTGAGATATGTATGCCCGGAAATTCGACGGAATGCTAATGAAAACACTGTTGGTAAATAACTGGGATGTTTTGCTCAAATTAAACAATTTACTGAATATATACATTTTGTTATACACCACACAAGTTTAAAGAGAGCGTAACAACTAAATTTTGTATGAAAAATGTCTTCTCGAAGGGAATAAAATAGCGTCAAGTGAATATTTCCCCTAACAAAAAAAAAATATTAAGCAAATTATTGTTAGTTTTTTAAACTATCTCTACTACTTCAACTGTTTTCAGGGGATTACACTGAATAAACTGATGTTTTGCATGACTGAAAACAATTTATGTGTCGCTAATACTCAAAATATACGAGATATTCTTTTCGATGGAGATATTCCCCCAGAAATTCACTATGTCATGAAAACAGCTTGCAGAGAAAAACATTTTAAACAATGGCAATTCTCATTTGAGATCTTGCAGAACCTCCACCATTATATACAATTTTATACAACAAAAACTCATATATAACGCACTAGTCAAAAAGCATTATACTTTTTATAAGTTTTTAGATGAATTCATATACATTTTATAAAATAAGTTTAGGCAAATATCACGAAAAATTAGACGGTGGCACATCGAATTTAATTTCTTGTTGGATATGACGTCTCGACGTAAAAAGTTCTTGCGGCCGATAAACACGCAAATTCAATTTAGGACATAAAAGGATTAAAATAAATCCGGTCGTGTCTAAGGAGATGAAAGATTGTGAAACGTTTGTCTGGAAGTCTTTGGCTTCCCAAGAAATATCGTATTACATCCCTAGTCATAGAACTTATCTATGCTTATGCAAATCCTTTCACCAGTTGAAAGAGGTATATATTACATGGTCATTATCCGCAAAAAATCCACACTTTTGATAAATTATTTCAATAATGGGATGAAATAACTGAATTGTTTAAAAACTCACAGTCATCCCACATACCAATGAGGTAACGGAAAACCAACCAGAAATAAAAAAGAAAATTGATATTGCACACAAATCAGTTGCATTCGATGTGTCCACCACTTTCGACCATTTTTAAAACAAAAATATCCACAATCATATCAACATTTTTTACAATTCACCATAGTTCTAGATTATCTATCATCTTTCATACCCATACATCTGTAAACAAATGGATAGGCATAAACAATAAACCGTAGACCATATAATAGCTTTTATATGAAATTATTATTTATACTGTATATTTAATGATATTATGAATCAATGTGATGCTCACTCTTGTCTATGAATCGTAGTTGGTTGAGAACTCAACCAATGATCAAATAATAGGTTAGTGATAAATGTAAGTTAGTTTTAGTTTTTATAAATGTACCTCTTCTCTCGAAAACACAATTTGCGATTACCGTTTTGACTGAATAATCCACAAAGATAAGGAAAATATGAGGACATATATGTGACATATCATTTTTTCAGAATCTTGTATCTGAAAATATCAATTCCAACGTTCTTTTAAAGTATCTTATACTACCATCTTGGAATAAATACGGCTCATTTTCCATATCAAGATTAGAACCCCAAGCCAAAAGATTTTTTAGTATTTTTAATGGAAGCGAGCATACTTTATTGAGAAAAAAATCGTAAAGAAAAGTACAATTTTTATGGTAAGCAACACTTTTCTACTTATCTATTATAATAGATCATTATAATCGCCCCTCGTATACGACATCCGTCAGATAGACGATTCTAACCATAAAATATAATATTTTCATCACATCCATGCAGTTTTGTATTTGTTCACCACTGACAAAATTCATTCTTCAGTTCAGGTGGTAGTTTTTCAATCGGACTAAGCATCTCATTTACTTATACAGTGAGGATTGGAAACCTCGAAATATCTACGTTAGGTAAAATGTCAAATTTGAAATTTAGTTTTGCTTTTATTTTAGATAACCACATCTGTGATGAAGTCATGATGACCTCGTGATAACACCATGCATTTTTTCAAATAGAAAACTATATTTTTTCTATTCCATTTGAATAGTCAGTAGGAATCTAAAAACGGCAATATGTATCACTATTATCCTACAGTTAATACAGGGCGTTAAAATTCCAATTCAGGAAACTGCGTTTAATTTTTAATAACAGAAGCAAAAGTATTGGTTATTTGAATAAAAAATAATTTGAATAAGGTGTTAAATTGGAATCCCCCACTTCCTGACAAAAAGTCAACCTTTCCATGAATTCCCGCAACACGTTTTCAAGGGTTTGAGGTCGAATAGACCCTACGAATTATGTCTGTCAATTCATTAATATTATTGGGTCGATTGTCGTAAACTTTGGATTTATAACCCCATAACAAGAAATCCAGCGGAGTGAGGTCTGGCGAACTAGCTAGTCATTAGATAAACCTCCTTCTGCCAATACATTGATTTGGAAATATTTCGTTCAAATAATCACAAACGTTTGCAGCATATTGGGGAGTAGTTCAGTCTTACCGGTACCATAAAGCTTCATCTGGGATGTAGGGGTTGTTACCATTTAGGAATAGCGCGATTAATTCTGGTGCTATTTGTTGATGTATATTTCTGAATATTTTGTACCAGAGAGATATCCGTCTATGAAAATTGGGCCGATGATTATGTGGCCAATAATTCTAATCTACGGCTACGTTTATCTTCGTTTAATTCCTAAACAAAATGTATTTTGTAAGTGTGAGGGGTTATGTTTTCTCATGTAATTTATTGCTGATCTTTGATGTCATGTCTAGAACTAACATTTGGATTGTTTTGCGCAACAAGTAGCATGTCTAACACACATCTTCTAACACTCTTCTGCGCCCAAAAAAAATATTTTTAACATTTCTCAATTTCTTATTTTTAATCTTAGAAATACCTGTGGATATTTATTATTGAATATAGTGCACACCTCGGATGATGTTCGAATCATGCCATCATACCCTTTTGAATTTTTTTTTTTTTTATTTCATTTCCAGATTATTATGTTTGGTCTAATAGTTATTTATGCAACAAGTGCAAAAAGTATGTGTTTATTTATTGCACGTCGAGTGCAATAAACACTTTTTGCACGAGTTGCATACAATATTTTTTCTACGTTCTTGCAAATGTTTTATGCAGATGGCACTAAGTGTAGGAAAATAAAAAGCGTACTGAAATTGCGTCGATTTGACGTTTATGTTTGTTATGATCACAAATGATAGATGTAGAATGACAGATGAGTGCAATAATCATATTATTGCACAGTGCAATAAAGTATCACTTTTTTCACTAAATATATTTCAATAAAGTTTTGTTTTTTGCATGAACGTAGATTTTTTTTTTAAATTAAATCATTTTAATTGAACCTTATGTCAAACAGCAAATGAAAAATGATGAATTGCTCACTTGGCATGAGTATCTAGATTATAATCTGGAAATAAATTAAGTTGTGTGAATAAATAATTTATCCAGACTATACTCCAGATAGCCACGCCAAGTTGACAGTTCACTACTGTTACTTATTATACGATATATAATTCACTAATAATTATTAATCTGATACAATTCAATTTTCCAATCAAACAGGGGTGATAAAAATAAATTAAAAATAAAACGTTGTAAAACAAGGTGTGATGCTATACATTTTAGCAATTTGTAGATGTTTTTGTGGGATTTAAGATGAGAAGTACCTATATATGTCAACCGACCCAATAATATAAATGAATTAAATCTGAGAATTTCTAATTAAATTAGAGCTATTCGATCTGATGTCCCTGAAAAAGTGTTGCAGAAATCAAGGCAAAGTTTGGCTTACTGTCAAAAAGGGGAAGATTCCAATCTGAGCCTCTAATTTTAACTATACTTTATTCAAATAACCTTCATTCCTGTTGATGAAAATTGAACGGCGTTTCCAGAAACTGTCTAACTTATTTTTGAAATTTTAAAACGCTCTGTATCTCAAAACCTCTTAACTTTAGGGTAATGGTGATTCATATTGAAAAAAATTGGTTGATGTTGTCACACCCATCTACTATAAAAAATTGACATGTATCAGCATTGTTTACTCAAACGTTACTTAACGTAGATACTTTGTGGTTTCCAACCCAAGTGCTCTCACTGTATAATGATACTAGTACAGTTTCCTATATTACATGAAACAAAACTTATGAGCAGCGTTCTACTCACTCATTCATTTTTCAAAGATTGGGAAAAATGTAATGGTTATTGAGGTGATTTGAGGAACTTTGAATACCTTTTGATAACAAGTTGAATCTATAATTAGAAAAAGCCCAGTTACTAAGTATTTTAACTATGTTGATAGTTTCACATATGTGAAAAGACTAAGAACTGTATTAGAAAATATTTGAAAATTTTACGAATATAAATGGTATTTTAACACAAAACTGCCAAATATTTACAGCAAAGTAATTTTTATAATAGTAATAGCTTTAGGAGCGTCGTAGCAAATATGTTTTCAATGGTGATTTCTATTTCTACTTTGGACACATATCAGTATTTTGGCAATAGAATGTTCTGAAATATTCGAAATTATAATAAAATAACCTCGATCACTAAATGCCATAGAGAAAATAGGACAAAAAAAATTGACAATAATTTTAATATTCTCGATTATCGCCTTAAAACAGCACAATTTTTGAAATTTTTGAAACGTTTTATATTACCTACTAAAATTCGCAAATTGTGTTTCGTGTATTGTAAATATAATTTTCTACGTGAATATGTCTCGCGTTCTCATTGTTTATTTAACGTTTCACTGTGTAGATACAGTGTGAACCAATTCTGTTTCGACAACCCTATAGGATAAATGTGCAACTCTGCTTATTCATTTATTTTTTTATGCAAGAAAACAAGTTGGTTCACAACTGCAACTGCAATTGTTAATTTTTGTACTTTGAGTTTTGTTGTTGATCCTTGTAGAAAAAGTTAGTAAAGATATCTAGTCATATATCAATCTATTCAATAAACCAAACACATATTTATTGTGATTTATATGAAATATATAGACATTTACTTCCAACTCTATCGTATGTAAAAGTGATATATCTATGGTGTTTATAATTTTATGTTGCATTACTAAAAAAATTATTTATTAAGAGAGGTTTGTTTTGTTTTACAACTAATGATATCCTAATAAATCTATAGAAAATATTCAGCCTCTCAAATTGTTCAAACATATAACCGCAAATCCAAAAGTATTTGTAAAATCAATCAGTAGTATATTCATCTTCATCTTCGAATCCACTAGTGGTTTCTTCTGTTTCAGTTTGACAGGCCAGGCATACATTTCCCATGTCTTTCCAACACTCCTTGCAATACAAAAAATGGCAAAATTCATTGGGACATTCCACGAAATCACTGTTCTTTCTTGGTTCTGGATCCTTACATATAAGGCAGTCCCTCCTAGCACAAGCGAAAATCTTCAACCAATCGCATACCTTGGGGTAATTCATTCTGAGAATCGTGAAGGCGCCAAAGTCTTCTTTCAACCTGTGTTCTCTCACCAAACCTTTGATCTTCTTCCGCATAAATCTAGGAATTATTATAGTAGAGGATCCGAATTAGAGAAGACCTTCACCCATCTGTTTGATGGATGAAAAGTATTTTATATTAAATTTACTATGTTAAGAAATATATCGCGAGTGGATTGCCTAAAAAATTCCTGGCCAGACTATAAATAATAAAAAATAAAAAAATGACCTTTTTTGAAACATTGCACTCATTACTTTAACGAACAAATTGTATACCAACCGAAAGTATGAAGGCTATAGAATATACAAACGTTGGGTTGTCCATTTTTTTCCTGATTACTATCGTTTCGGACGTCCATCGTCTTAATGTATTTAAAAGGTTTTCACGACGTTTGGGTTGTTTTCGGAAAATCTAGTTTGAATGACGGTTGGCGAGCTTTAAAAAGCGAAATTTTGGTGCGAATGAAAGAGGTCCGAGCGAACTATCCCGTGCGATAGAAGAGGACGCAGCATTGCAGCTGCGCGCGGCGTGTTCGTCGGATGAAGGAGAGTGCGCACGCTATTTGTGCAATTGAGAAAAATAGCGATAGACTAGTAAATACTGAGCATTATTTTGAAGCAACTGGCAGTACACTTGTGAAGAAAATGATAAATGTACTTTCTGTGGGTATTGTTATGTCACTTTTGACCTATTCTGGGACCTTTCACTCCCTATTCCAAAAAGTACTGGCAAGCTCAGACTGTCACAATGTTTAGACTCGTTTACTAGGGCAGCATTTTGGAAGATGACGAAAAACCAACAAAGTCATTATCTATACTTGAATTCCCAAAAATTTTAGTAATTCACTTGAAACTATTTTCGCAGATGGAGAGATTCAGAGAAAAACTGAATGTCACCATTGACTTTCCTCTCGATGAATTAGTTATGAAAAATTATGCAGTAGATAACGCAGCTCCGTATCGCTACAACTTGTATGGTGTATCCAACCATAGCGGAACAACTTTTAACGGACACTACACGGCTTACTGTAGGCACCCTTATGCAGGCACATGGCACGAGTACAATGACTCGAGAGTATCACCGCTATCACCAGAATCTATTGTGAGTGGAGAAGCATACGTCCTCTTCTATGAGCAAGAGGGAACCAAATCACAGCTTTGAAACTAAATGAATACATTCTACTTATTTACATTATATATTTTATATATTAAATAAATGTTAAAAATATGAATATAAATATATATATATGGAAAGAATTTAATGGACATAGCCCTCAGAGGAAAGTGTTAACCGTAGACACGTGTTTCGGGCTCTCGGCCCTCATCAGTACGGTGGAGAAGTGCAAGGATGAACAACATTCCCCTCGATATTACTCTCTTTCATATATATATATATATATATATATATATATATATATATATATATATATATACAGTGTGACCCATTTTTAATGGAAACACCCCACTAAAATTTAAAGTTGTGAACAGATTTTAATAATTTTTTTTTCGAAATGTCAAGTACTGAAAGGTCTTCCTTGGGACAGAATTTGAAATGTTCATTATATCGAAAAAATGTGTTTGGAATCCAACGAGGACCAGATCAGACCAGACCAGATTGAAAAAAAAAACAAAAATACCATTTTATTCCTCTACCCTTATATATTCTTGTTTTATCTGTAAACAGCTTTAATAACCTGAATCACATAATTTTGGGTCAAAACTAATCAAATATTTGTGGGAGATTAATTATGAAAACGCGATTTAGTCTTGTCACTAGGTGTAGTCATGCCCTGTATATTGATGCACATGAGCTTATTCAAAATTCTCAACCCGTGAATAAAAAGAAAGAAAGGAATAGCCATGTGAAGGGGGATAAAATAAGAAATGAAATGCATAAAGCACACAAAGTCGTCCTCACAAAAGGTTCAATATAAATTGAAACACAATTGATAGACCACAGGCGAAAAACAACTACTTTCCCAGCAAATACCAAGCAGAACTTTGAATGATATTCACCTGACAATCCATGCAAACTTCCATATAAATGGATATTATTCTGCAAAGTTCTTCTGATAAGCTCGATTATGTTAAATTCATGTCGTGTCCGCCTTAACAATCCGCATACCGGTTTCAGGCTTTGACCCTCATCGGTACGGAGTAGTCACCAGCCAGAGATCCGAGACGTCCTGGCCGAAGCAAGACACAACATAAATGAAATCACCATCAAGCTTCACAACATCTTTAGGTGTGTAGGAAAAGTTAACTTTCAACCGGCGGCACCTAGTGACAGAAAGAAACACTCCATACATTTCTCCTACCTCGATAGGATTCTAAATGAAAGATTCCTTCTCAGTAGGAGTGGCTAAGTTGCCCGACTGGCATATTAACAAAAAGAAAAAGCCATGTGAAGGGGGACAATATGTTTTTATAAATAAAAATACTATAGCGATATATACTTATCTTGAACATTTTTTGTTTCCTATCAGGAGACTAAAGGAAAATAAACAAAGCAAACAGTCAAAAAATTAAAAAATAACAAAAAACAAGAAGGATTTTTCGTTATGTGCAAAAATTTCATTATAATATAACATAAATACAAAAATATATTAATAAAAAAGTTTTTCATTCGACGAACGCGCCGCGTGCAGCTGAAATGCTGCGCCCTCTTCTAGTGCACGTGATAGTTCGCTCGGACCTCTTTGTCGCACATTTTCATTCGCACCAAAATTTCGCTTTTAAAGCTTGCGAACCGTTATTCAAACCAGATTTTTCGCAGACAACCCTATATCATCGTGTTCACAAATAAATAGCCTTTATTTTGATATAAGATTTATTTATTAAACAGGTGGGTGTAAATAACTAGTATCGACTTACCTGTTCATACGTTTGTCTATAGGCTTCATACTTTCGATTGGTATAAAATTTGTTCCTTAAACTAATGAGTGCAATGTTTAAAAAAAGCCATCATTGAATTTTTAATTAATCATAGTCTGGCCAGGAATTTTTTAGACAATCCACTCGGGATATATTTTTTAACATTTAATATAAAATACTTGTCATCGATATATTTTTAAACATACTAAATTTAATATAAAATACTTTTTATCCATCAAACAGATGGGTGAAGGTCGTCCCTAATTCGGATCTTAGACTATTAGTGTTTATATCACATATGAATACAAAAATAGAGCTGAGGAAGAACATTTTCCGTGGTATAGGCTTGTGTTTTATAGTAGACGAATTAGTTGAGACAAAACCTTCCGAAAACTCTCACTGATTATGAACACCCGCTGGGTGCATAATGCCAGAATTCCAGGGTAGGCTTCGCGCATGAACTTTCACAATGTAAATTAGAAAAAAATATTTACAAAAATAATTCATTATGAATTTTGATGTGTTTAAAATTGTTTATGAGCGAGCAATTTCGTCTATTTTTGTAAAAATTCAAGTTTGTTTCCTCCAATACTGAATCAGCCGGTGTACTAGATAAACGTGAGGACTACAATGAAAATATCCCCAAGTTCAAGGTGGAACAGCATAAGCCGAAGACTGCATGACTAGTGGATGGACTAGTTACAACTCGGGGGTGCCTGGCGCCCCCTAGTTTCATCTGCCTTCCTGCGGCATGCGGGGCTCTGCCGCAGGTGACTGTCTTTCCCCAGGTTCTCATGGGACCTATCATGGTTGAAAACACGAAAAACAGGGCGAGGAAAACCCCCCAAAAACATGGGAGGATACGGAGCTGAGGCAGCTGTGCCCCACAATGAAATATTGGTGAAAATCCTACCTAGATGAGCCAAAAGCTCAATGCTCTTCAAATGAACCTCCAACATTCAAAAGAAGCCAAAAGTGTGCTTAGAAGGAGGTTCATTGGAGAAAAACTCAGTAAGGGGTTGCTTCAAGAGCGGGGCGAATACAAGGACTCGCAATGAAATCATGTAAGTTACTTTTCTGCAACACTAATGAAAAACCACAAGCAGCCGTATTACTCGCACCCAACATTCAATTTACTCCTGTTCCGGAGTTCATCACTGGAGAATTGCCAACCACCATTGTGGAAGTGCCAATGAAACTGGCAAGAGGCAGATAGTTATTGCATCGGCCTACTTCCCAGGAGACTCGCCGACACACCAACCACGAGAGGAAGTCCAAAACCTTAACAGATGGTGTCAAAGAGGAAACAGGCGCTTCTATGTACTGCGACGCGAACGCGCACCATCTCACATGGGGAAGCTCGGACACAAACGCAACGCGCGAAATGAGATTATCATATAATATAATATAGACATTGTCAATAAAGGTAACAAACCCACCTTTATAAATACGATCAGGAAAGAGTTTTTCGACCTAACCTTGCTAATCAATTTATAACAAACCATATTCACAACTGGCAGGTTCACCAACACACGAGATTTGACCTGAAGTCATCAGAAACATACTTCGAGGGATACAGGATACCCAAGCTTGCCAACTGGGAAGCTTACAGAGAGCTTCTCGAGAGGCAGCGGGCGAACCAACAAGTATCCATCGACTCAGCAGAGGAACTCGACATAGACTCCAGACAACTCCAAGATGTCATAACAAAAGCAAATGAAAAATAGAAGGCAGTCATCAGAGACGTGCCGTGGTGGAACGAAGAGTTATTCATTAAACTCAGGAAGAAAGTCAGGAAACTCTTAAATACAGCTAAAAGTTTGAGACATTGGGAAATCAGCTCTTTCTGAGTAAAACAATAAATTCAGAAAATTCAAAATAAGAACATGGAGGCAAATGTGCCAGGTATTACGGAATTAGTCACAGCTCAACGTCTCCAGAAAGTTATATCCAAAAAATATACTGTAACGAACCTAGGCCGGACCTGTCGCCTCGCGCGTTGCCATCGACAACGATGAGATCATCCCCGGAGATATTCGAGAACCATCCAGTGCGCTCTGCCGCGGAAAACAACGGTCAATATTGGAAACAATTGGAACACGCCGGTCGCCAACTGAAAGAATTCGAAACATCGAGATTGCTGTATCGGAGATAAATAGGCAACCCTCAAGTGGAGTCAGCTCAGTCTGAACGAGCCCATACGATCGAGCTATTCAGTGGCGTAGTAATATAAATTAAGTTGTAGATTAAGTGTGAAATAAATTATTAGAACCAAGTTAAGTTTATTTACGTTACAATTGGTGTCGGAAGTGAGATTTTGAAAATAAACAAGTGATCGTGGAGTGGATAGTCAGAAAAATAAATTGATAGACCTTTTTGTACGCCCAAAATAGACAGTGGCCCGGTTTTCGCGAAGTGGACAATTGTGCGTGGGAATATAAACTGATACACTGTTCGCGTGAAACAGAAAATAGACAGTGGCCCGGTTTTCGCGAAGTGGACAATTGTGCGTGGAATATAAACTGATACACTCTTCGCGTGAAACAGACTGATACCTCGTCAAAGACAAAATGTGTTCAAGAAAAGTGCGCCTTGCGGACTTGAAGGTAGCGGAATTGAAACAGGAATTGGAGGAAAGGGAACTGGAAACAACGGGTAAAAAGCAAGTACTCCAGGAAAGACTTGCAGAAGGACTTATACAAGAAGGTGAGGACCCCGAAACATTTTTATTCGAAGTTCCCGGAGGTGATTTGAGTTTGGTAATGAATAAACTCGAAGAAACTACTAAATCCGTGAAAGAAGAACTGCAACAAAATTCGAGGACTTTGGAAGAGAAGCTTCAAGAAAATTCTAGAAATCTGGAAGAGAAGCTTCTAGAAAGCCTGGAAGATAAGCTCCTTGAAAACACAGAAGGCCTAAAAAAAGAACTCTGTGGTGTGGCGAATCGTCTAGAAAAAAGAATAGGAACCGTCGAGGCAGAGATGGACAAGATGAAGGAAATAATCAGCGATGAAATCAAAGACGGAATCGAGGCAGAAATGGACAAAATAAAGGAAACGATCAGTAAGCTGGAAAAACGAATTGATAGTGCGCCCTCCACAGAGATGGTTAACAAAAATGCAATGCTGGACTTGAGTTTGAACTTGGATAAAGTTCAAGAGGGTATACAAGATGTCAAGGTCATTTCTGAAATAGGGAAGCTTTCCATGAAGCCGCCTCAGTTCGACGGAAAAACTCCATGGGCAAATTACCACCGGCAGTTTGAAGCAGCGGCCAAAGCAAACGGATGGAATGCAGGGGAAAGAGCTGTAGCACTGACACTTGCATTACGTGGAGAAGCGACAAATATTCTACAAACTCTCACCGCCCAAGAACAGGAAGACTATGATCAGCTGATTAAACATCTAGAATTACGATATGGCCACGCCCATTTGGAACACGTATACCACTCCCAGCTGAAAAATCGCTGCCAAAAATCGGGCGAATCCTTACAAGAATTCGAAACTGACATTGCACGCTTGGTTCGTCTCGCATATCCAGCCACACCAGAAAATGTAATGGAGCGACTAGCGGTTCAAGCATTCTTGGATGGACTCCGTGACCAAGAAACCAGACAAGCGTTGACACTAGCTCGTCCAACACATCTCGTAGACGCACTGGCACGCGCTTTGGAATTTGAGGCAGCAAAGCAATCCTGCAAAAACCAAAGTAAAGTCCGAAGTATTGAAGAAGACTCACAGGAGCATGCTGACTTGGAAGCTACCATAAGAAAAGTTATGAAGGAAGTGTTGCCTGAGAAAAGACAGATAAGATGCCGGAATTGTGGCAGAATTGGACATGTGCGTAGCAAATGTCCAACATTCATCGACTCCGATGCAGGAAAACTAAAGAAGGTCGACGAGAAGGGGCAATCGTCGGCATGTGTCCGGCAAGCCCCGGTTAACAACGCATATGTCGCTATCCTTCAACGACAGAACAGAGGTGTCTTCGTAGACGGTCTCATCAATAACGAGCCTTGCACCATGCTGCTAGATACAGGTGCGACTAGGACAATCCTCGGGCCTTCCTTTGCCAGAATACCGGAACGGATTGAACCGACAACTTGGAAGCTACGCACAGCAACAGGGGAGCCAGCTACTGTATATGGCGAGCTACCGATTGAAATAATTTTGGGCAGCACTAAAGTGAAACATCAGGCACTTGTAGCGGACATCGAAGACGATGCAATCATCGGAATGGACATCATGAATTCCAGAGGGTTTGAATTGGATTTCAAAGACGGCGTCCTACGTGTCAACGGAGAAGAGCTGGTGCTTCATGGGAGAAGTGAGGAGTTGATCCGTGTGCTGTTGGCTGAAGATGTAAGCGTACCTGAGAGGGCTGAAACCATTCTGGAGGCTCGCCTGGACGGGAGTGCGAGCAGTGGAGACGTGGTGATGTTCGAGCCCAAACTTCATGATGAGAAAATTGGACGAGGGATTGCACTAGGGAAGACCTTGTTGCGTGATGACAAATTTGTGCCGGTAAGGGTCATGAATGTCAATTATTTCCCAGTGACCTTGAAGAAAGGAACAATTTTGGGGCACTGCTCGTCAGTTTCATCTGTGATCCGGAGCGTACGAGGTACGATTAGCCAACCCAACAACTTGCCACAGAACTAGAAAAATTAGTTGCCATCTCTTCCAAAGACATAAAACCAGCTCAACAGCCCAAACTAAGAGATTTAGTCAAAAAGTACCAAGACATCTTCGATACCGGACAAGGAAAAGGAGGTCGAACTAATGTGGTCCAGCACAAGATTGATACTGGGGGTGCCCGACCGATCCGGCAATCAGCAAGAAGACTTCCTCTTGCCAAGAAGGAAGAGGCTGACAAAATAGTCAGCGATATGGGAAAAGAAGGAGTTATCGAACCATCTGACAGTCCCTGGTCCTCTCCAGTCGTACTGGTGAAGAAAAAGGATGGATCGACACGCTTTTGTGTAGACTATCGCCAACTTAATAATGTCACGAAGAAGGACAGTTACCCTCTCCCAAGAATAGATGACACCCTAGACACGTTGGCTGGTTCCACGATTTTCTCGACCCTTGATCTGAAGAGTGGATATTGGCAAGTAGAACTGGCTCAGGAAGATCGAGAAAAGACTGCTTTTACCATCGGCTCAGGATTGTGGCAGTTCACCGTTATGCCATTCGGCTCTGTAATGCTCCCGCCACATTCGAAAGATTGATGGAAACAGTACTGAAGGGACTCTCATGGATTTTTTTTTCTACGTTCATGCAAAAATCAAAAAATATTTTATTCAGATGGCACTAAGTGTAGGAAAATGAAAAGCGTACTAAAAATTGCGTCGATTTGACGTTTATGTTTGTCATGATCACAAATGACAGATGTAGAATGACAGATGAGTGCAATAATCATTTTATTGCACAGTGCAATAAAGAACCACTTTTTTCACTAAATATAGTTCAATAAAGTTTTGTTTTTTGCATGAACGTAGAAAATAGTTATTTATGCAACAAGTGCAAAAAGTAAGTGTTTATTGCACTCGACGTGAAGTTGTCCGACGAGGCCGCCAGGCCAAGTTGGAAACACGTCGAGTGCAATAAACACTTTTTGCACGAGTTGCATACAATATTTTTTCTACGTTCATGCAAAAATGTTTTATTCAGATGGCACTAAGTGTAGGAAAATAAAAAGCGTACTAAAAATTGCGTCGATTTGACGTTTATGATCACAAATGACAGATGTAGAATGACAGATGAGTGCAATAAACATTTCACAACCTCGATAAATGGTCATTTTATAACCGTAACTTCAATCATAAACAAGCACATTTTGTACAGAATTTCATTTTTGCATCGGTCGCTAGGCAAGTTGCTAAGCAACAAATGCGAAAAGGAATATTTCGCGTTAGGTCTAGGTTCACTCTAAAATCACGACGACTACGGCTTGTCAAATTATGACGTCCAGCGACAAATTGATGAAATGTCAGCAGATCGTTTCTGTCAAAGTTTTAGTAGGTAACGAGTAATTTCATAGTTGTTTTCTATAAAAACTATTAATTAAAATGGAAACTGATAGTGATATTGACTTAGATTTGACACCTCCGAATATAATAGAAGCAGCGAAGGTAACAACACTGAATTTATTACCGGAAACGTCGAAGAGTATGTATCAACGCGCTTATAACCTTTTTTTGGAATGGAAGGTAGATCAAAAGACAAAATCGTTTTCCGAGAACGTTTTAATTTTGGCCAAAAAATTTAAAAGTTCCACTTTGTGGTCACACTTCTCAATGCTGAGAACGACTCTTAGTATCTATAATGATATAGATATTGCCAAATATTTGAAACTGAAAGCATTCCTCAAGCGGCAGTCTAACGGCTACAAACCCAAAAAATCAAAGATATTTACAGCAAATGACATACATCGATAATTTCATTGAACAGGCTCCAGATGAAATATATTCGGCAACAAAAGTAAGTTTTATATTTCCATTTGATGAAAAATATGTTTGAGTAAACTAATTTACATTGAAGGTTGCATTAGTTATGGGAGTAATGGGTGCATGTAGAAAACATGAATTACATCAAATGAAAATTACTCATTTCAATGATCTTGGTTCAGCTGTTTTAGTAACAATACCAGACAGTAAAACCAAAATAGTACGAAATTTTACTGTAACTGGCAAATTCTACGAAATTTATAAAAAATACGCAAATCTTCGCCCTCAAAATGCTAATGGTCTATGGTTTTTCATTAATTATCAAAAAGGAAAGTGTACCATCCAGAGAATAGGTCTGAATAAGTTTGGAGCTATGGGAAAAGACATTGCCAAGTATTTAAAATTGGCAAATTACGAATTATATACTGGGCACTGCTTTCGCCGATCCTCCGCAACAATTCTTGTTGATGCTGGAGGTGACATAACCACGTTAAAACACCACGGTGGCTGGAAATCTACTACAGTCGCTGAGGGATATATTGATGAATCGAAGAAAAGTAAGCTTAACATAGCAAATAAAATAGCAAATGCAATACAGAACATACCATCAGGCATACCAACAAATTTAGAAATGGAAAATCGCGAGAAGCCGTCTACTTCAACGTCGACAAATTATCAATTTCGAAAAGAATTAAGTATTCAGCAATCAAGTTCCCCAAATATGATATTCAATAATTGCACATTCAACTTCAATTAGATACATACATACATTAATAGGCTTCTATTTCTGTGTACCTATTAGAAATAGCAATGAAGAAAATATTTACATATTTCTTCAATTTATATTTTAATTCTGATAGAAAGCCCATTAGCGGCGAATTCGGAGTAATGAAATATCATCAGTTTATTTCTTTCAAAGTTTTTGCAAAGTATGCATGTATTAAACGTGAACGATATGTTGTCATAGAAAAAGTATAGTATGCAACTCGCAACAAAATGGCCATTTTGCACTCGTATGAATTGCAGCACTTGCCTTCGGCTCGTGCTGCAAATTTCATACTCGTGCAAAATGGGCATCATTTTGTGCTCATTGCATAATATACTATATTGCACAGTGCAATAAAGAACCACTTTTTTCCCTAAATATTCAATAAGGTATGGTTTTTTACATGAACGTGGAAAAAAAAATGATACACCATGATGAAATGAGAGAAAATAGTATATTAACTGTTCACAATCTGGGCAATATAAATCACTTATCAATTGAAAATCCTTTCAACATGCAGTAACTTAACGGGACTTCTACGATTGAATAGATTTTCTTGATTTTTTTTTATTTTTTCAGATTATGAAAGTTATTATTATATCAGAAAAACCCGTTAACAATGACGATTCTAAAAAAAAGTTAAACAAGTTCTTCTCGAAATCTCAAAGTAACGTCATTTTTTCAATTATTTTGTCTTCTTTTGTCGAGAAAAGCCCTTTTGTCTCCTATTGTCAATTTTTTTTGAGAGAAAAATCTCTTGTTGTCTCGAACAAGACAATAAGACAAGTAAGAGCCAAGAATATCTTGTCCTGGCGGCTTCATTAGCTCTCAGGGAAAAGCTTATACACAAACGAACATAGACTCAAGAATCTCACATTACAGGGCATTCAATCGCAACCAAACAACCGTACCTAAAAAATCCCTTTCTCCTCTTCAAAGTTTCATTGTACAAATAAAGCACCCGCTTTTTCTCTCTTTTTCTGTAAAAGTATGAACAAATCAGCCTCCTCATCCTCTGCGAATATGCTTGGATAAACATCATGACGACAATCGCAAAATATGTGCCGTAAATTTTCAGCAAATAATAATTCAACAGTAATCTGGGTCTTGGCAAACAAATTACATTGCTTCTCGCAATTCTCATACGTTTTTTGACGTTAAATCCTTTTACCAGCGATCTCAGTAGTGATGCAATCATTCCGGTTCCTGAAAATTATATAGTATGATATCATTGATCGTTTGTGTATATTGCTTCGATCACGAATCTGACCACAACTATGAGAATCCTTGATTAGACGAAGAGGAGTCCCAAATAGTTCGTCGGCATTAAAGGAACTTATAAATGTGGTTTCTCCAATTGTTACTATTGGGAAATTATGGGTATCTCTATGATTCTAAGTACCTTAGTAGTGGTTAATTGTAAGTTTCTTGAAAACTGTCGAAGCGTTCTTCTTACACGACTTTTCACAGAAAGGAACTCCCCACGCAAGACACCTCGCTTAGTTTTTTTTTCATTTGCATTTCGTTAGCCGGTTAACTTGTTTGAAATTATTGTTTTTCAATTACTGTTATGTTGGTTAGAAGTGGTATTTCAACGTATTTAAATGGAATCAAATTAAATAATCGATGAAAAAATGTAGAAACTCATAGCAATGTTTCATCAAGATGCAACAAGTATCACAATATGTGGAAATTATTGAATCACATTCAACATCTATCCTCTATATTTTGGTTGTGTGAATATTAATCGGAACAAAATGTTTTCTCGCAAATGTGAATTTATTTATATAATTTATTCATAATATAACATCAAGTATTAAGTTGAATTTCAATGTCAATAAAACAACATAATTTTATGTGACCCTGATCTATCTTACCACAAATGTCTGTTTCAGGTAAATTTTATAGAAGAATTATAAATATTCATGAATTTTAGAATTTGATTGCACCCAAGTTTTCACGTGAAAAAGAATACTTTTACATATATTTATATAAGTTCGTAGTTGGGTACAATGTGGGTAGTTTAAAAATTTGTTGAAATATTAAAAAACTACTTAAATTTCTATTTTCATAGCAATATCGGCAAACTATATATCATTTGAGCATTTTGAACCCCACAATGTTCACTTGAAGGGTTTGTTGACATAGATATTGCAATAAATTGCAAAATCTATCTTTACGACTGGCTGCGACATCGTGATTTTTTACAAAATTATAAAGCTTTGAAAAATGCAGGAATATTTATGTTTTTAACATAGATTTTTTTAATTTCCAGAAAAAAAAATGACCATATTTAATCGAGAACGTTTTCCTTTTCAAGATAAATATAACGTTAAAACAAATAAAAGATGAATGGTCTGCGATTGAATCGAGCTTTTCCAGAAATTACTAAACAAACGAAAACAGAAAAATTCCCCAAGGACTTTCAATAAAAATAACATATTTTCATTAGAAGAACCTGTGAGAAAGGAACAAACAAAAACTCGTCCAAATACATTCATAAGGAAAAACATGCATGTAGAAATCGTCAAAATAGATTATTTCACCAACTCACCAAGGTACATGAAAGTTGGAAAATAGCGAACGTATAGAACTCACAGATGGAATTGGTCCTATATTACGGTCTATTTATTTACTGAAAATGTATTCACCATTAGTCTAGTTAACAAGTGCTTTTTAGGTAAAAATTGTTTCGCATTCTCCGAAAATTATGATTGAGGTGTCATTCGATTCGGAATGGCATGTAGATATTTTTTGAGAAAATGCTAAGACCGCTCGCAAAAATTGCAATAGTTATAAACAATTAGGTGAAAAAAAAAGGGGGTTTGGTTTTTCGCCAATATCTCGAAAACTATTCGAGATCCTTCGAATTTGAAAAAAGATGCAAAAAGAGGAACAAATTTCCTAAGAAAGAGTTTCAACTCCCGGAACTGTAGGACCAATATTTATAATTTTCCCAGAGGGTTGAAAATACGCCCGAAAACGGGTACTCCGGCTTGCGCAAGCCACGCCCCCGTCGAACCTTTAATAAATAAATATTATTTAAACTTATTAAATATGAAAATTAAAAATTGAAAAAATTCAGGCGCCTGCAGAATAGATCAATGAACAATAATCCGTGGTCCAAAAGTTTTTATCGCGATTTTTCAATAAGTTATCCATTAGTTTATTAACATTTTTTTGTAGCACGAACATTAACATTGCAAGTGCGATAATTGTTAAACTATTAATCTGAGAATGTTTTCCTTTCGTGGATCTATTTTTCGAAGGTCTAAGAATAGATTCCCGTTGGAAAAATTAAAAAAAATTGTTAATTTTCGTTTTGTTATTAACAATTTACTAAGGTGAAAAATTACAAAAGCTTCATTAAACATTGAAAAAAAATTTTTTCATAATATTATTATTGATCCGTTTTCTTATGATCAGAAGCTACTCAAAAATGATTTTTAATAATTTTTATCTCCTATTGTTTGAAAAATTGTTATAAACAAATGCGTTGTTTACGAGATAATTTTAAAAAAAAATTATAACATAATCTTTGATGATAATTATGATTTTTCAAAAAAAAACAGTTTCTCAAAAAAAATTTATTGCTTAAAAACGCATTTGTTAAATAACAATTCTTTTTACCACTTGTTATGAAAATTAAGGAACCATTTTTTTTAAATCATTATTTTTGGTCTTTGATATTAAAAAAAAAAGATTATCATTTAAATTTTCATTGTTTATTTAATATAAACAAATGAATTATCTCTTTGTATTCTTTTTCTTTTTCTACTTAAGAAAACAAAAACAACCATCTATTATTTTTAGAAAAAAAAATTACATATATTTTTTATTGAACTTTCAATTTTCTGTTCTCTTTCATTTCACCACTATGACGTGGTTTTTTACGAGCGCCAACTTCAACAAGAGATTCAACACAATTTACACGACTTTTAATGATTCCGATTTCGATTAATTTTGCTTTTAATAAGTCTTCTCTGATCAAGAACTCATCTTCTTTTGCTTTGCTTTGCCATGGTCTAGAACACAACAAACACAATTTATCAAAATCGATTCCTCAGAACCACGTGATGAGTAACGAGAAGGTAGAAGAATGTAGAAGCATGTTTTGCAGAATAGGTTTTTATGCACATCTAATTCAGTTTAATGAATTAAAATTCTCCACTTATCATCTTTCAACGTTTTACTGTGATTTATCATAGTATTAATTGCTTTTTGCTTGATTCGCACAGTTGGCAAAGTACTCAACAGATTTTCACAGATGAAACAAGTCACTTCCAAATCCATTTTCACAAGAAAATAACGTTAGTTATGATATTCACAATGTAATAACTTTTGAACGATGCGTAATGTTCGAATGTCGACTTGAGACTAAATTTGTGAACATCTACAAACTGTTGTTTAATTAATAAAGAATAAATAAGTCTGAAATGTTTGCCTTGTATCTCCATAAGTTAAAAAGTTAAAAAATTAAACATAAAAATCCAGGTCAGAGTGGTGAAATGAAAGAGAACAGAAAATTGAAAGTTCAATAAAAAATATATTTTTTTTTTTAAATAATACATGGTTGTTTTTTAAGTAGAAAAAGAAAAAAAATACGAAGAGATAATTCATTTGTTTATAACAAATTGTTTATTAAATAAACAATGAAAATTTAAATAATAATCTTTTTTGTTTTGTTAAATATCGAAGCCCAAGATGAATGATGATTTAAAAAAAAATGGTTCCTTAATTTTCATAACAAGTGGTAAAAAAAATTGTTATTTAACAAATTTTTTTTTTTAAACGGTTTTTGAAAAATCATAATTATCATCAAAGATTATGTTATGAAAATTATTTTTTAAATCATCTCATAAACAACGCATTTGTTTATAACAATTTTTTAAACAATAGGAGATAAAAATTATTAAAAATCATTTTTAAGTAGCTTCTGATCATAAGAAAACGGATCAATAATAATATTATGAAAAAAAAAATTTTTTCAATGTTTAATGAAGCTTTATAATTTTTCACCCTAGTAAATTGTTGATAACAAAACGAAAATTAACAATTTTTCAATTTTTCCAACGGGAACCTTTGAAAAATAGCTCCACGAAAGGAAAACATTCTCAGATTAATAGTTTAACAATTATCGCACTTGCAATGTTAATGTTCGTGCTACAAAAAATTGTTAATTAACTAACGGATAACTTATTGAAAAATCGCGATAAAAATTTGGACCACGGATTATTGTTCATTGATCTATCCTGGAGGCGCCTGAATATTTTCAATTTTCATATTTAATAAGTTTAAATAATATTTATTCATTAAAGGTCCGACGGGGGCGTGGCATGCGCAAGCCGGAGTACCCGTTTTCGGGCGTATTTTCAACCCTCTGGGAAAATTATAAATATTGGTCCTACAGTTCCAGGAGTTGAAATTTCCTCCTCTTTTTGCATCTCTTTTCAAATTTGAATTATCTCGAATAGTTTTCGAGATATTGGCAAAAATCCAAACCCCCTTTTTTTTCACTTAATTGTTTATAACTATTGCAATTTTTGCGAGCGGCCTTAGCATTTTCTCAAAAAATATCTACATGCCATTCCGAATCGAATGACACCTCAATCATAATTTTCGGAGAATGCGAAAAAAATTTGACCTAAAAAGCACTTGTTAACTAGACTACATGAAGATTTTCTACCGCCAAACGGGAGTTTTATAAAATTAATTCACTTAATTTGCTGAGTCTTTGTCATTGTTACGATCTTTTGATTCTTCGAGAATGTTTTGATTGAAAAACAACTAGCGATATTCAACTCTTGTGGAACGATATTGAGGTTGTAATACATTCAATGATGTTATGGAAGAAATGTTTCCTTTTATATTGTCTTTCATACCTTAGTGTGGATAAAATGATTGGCACAGGCCCGTTGTTCATTTAAAAACCACTCGGAAACCTCTACAGAAAATGTACTTTATCGTGACTTGAAAGTGATTCATTCGTAAATTACAGTTATCTACCCTGAACAACGATATGGAAATGGAACAGTCAGCAAATGCTAGGACAATAATTGAATTTTAAAAAATTTTTAATTAATAATATCTCTGTTGTACATCCTGTTGTGTTGTACATTTGAGAATAACCTGTATATATTATTGGAGGAATTTTGAAATATACAGTTATCGAGTGTCAAAAAAATTGGGCTCAACCGGGATTTGAACCCGGGACCTCTCGCACCCAAAGCGAGAATCATACCCCTAGACCATTGAGCCGCCATGTTTGATGAAATCGAAAATAAAATCTCGATGTAGAAGGTTTCGATTGACAAGATAATCAAGCACATCTTGACATACTTTCACCGCATATCTATCAAGCGAGCGCCGATCAAGATAAGTTATGTAATTTTACTAGGTATACCGTTTGAAATTTCGATGCAGAAAGAAGCTGTAAAGTGCGAGTGTACATTAAGGTTTTAGTGTACCGACAATTATTTTGTTTATGAACCGCTAGATGTCGTAGGCGCTGACGGTTTTGGTTATAAAATGGCCACCCTGTAAATATTAAAATTACATAAATCTCGCCTACGCCTCGTTATGAAAACTTCTCGCGCGTGCAAAAAAGATTCGTTTTATATTCTTGTTGTATAAATAACGATTAAGTCATTGCTGACAATGATTTAATTATTTTTTGTTGAATTATTTGGTTTCAAAAAGCATGTCGCGTGAATTGTAATAAAATTAATACTTCGACGAGTTGTTACTTACCAACCAATCATTGTCCAATCAAATTAATTGGTACCTACTTTTATGAACACTTCGCGCGAGACAAGCTTTTTGAAACCAAATAATTCACCAAAATATAATTAAATCATTGTTAGCGATGACTTAAACTTATTTTATACGTTTTAGAACACAGCTTAAATAAAAGCTTGCCTTTAAAAATATTTTTTATTACTTATTTTTTTTATTGTCTATCCCTAAACATATTTGGTAATCAAATTATAGTATTTCTGAGAAAAACAATTTAAATCCGCTAAAGTGCTACCATGGCGGCTTGAGTATTACTACTGAAATGGCACTTTGCGGACTCTTTTCAGTTTCCAAAGTTATAATTTTAGATAGATAGATAAATACATAATTTTAATGTATATAAAGAAAAACAATTCTTATTACAAGGAGTGGAAACAAAGTTGTAAAAATAAATAGATGCACGTGTACAAATAGGTATCCTACCTGCGTAACATAAATAAAATACAAAAACTGCATGGCTGTAGGTTAGCAACAGAGGACAACATTGAAGTAATATATTAGTGAGCAAAAATATCTGAGTTTGAACAAATTTATCAGTAACTGAACAAGACATTTCAACTCAGTACGGCCATAATTTAGGAGATATATCAAATCCTCTAGAGATATCACATCTTGAAAAAATCGACAATCCCTTACACCGGCATAGACTGGACATTCGAAAAGAAAATATTCAAGTGACTCCAGCCTATGGAGAAATGAATGGGTCACTGATAAAAAAAAGCACTAAAGCGATAATGTTAGATCACACTTTCAGGTGCAGATACTGGCCCGAAATCAGCAGGATAAAGGTGTTCACGCGATGAAAGCAAGAACCCAACTCCAAAAGTTATAATTTTAGGCAGCTTGTATTAATATAATATTATTTTCAGATCAATCAAGGATGTTCGGAGTCATTTCCGATAATTTATTATGAGGACTATTCTCAACATTATATGTTTTAAAAAACTGCCATTTGCGACAAATCAGTTGTCACATATCCAAACTCACCTTTCACCTCCAACATCAAATCATGGTGGCCTGTTTGGAGATAGTCGATCCTCGAATGTCTCCGAATTATGTCTAAGGCTTCATAGAACAGTCTATCAAGCAACACCAATATAGTGATGGTGAGAACCTCCAAAATTATCATAATTACTTCAGATTTCAGTTTCTCCTGTTCGGCTTTCAAAGGTTTCATTGTCCATGGATCAACCAACTTCTTACTTTCTATTTTCTTCAACGGAAGTAGCGTATACTTCTCTTGTGCATTCCTACGAGCATCTATCTTTCTGAAGTACCTGGTGATGTAGATGTTGTCGAATTCGACATCTCTCAGGTATTTATCATGGTATTTCTGGGACTCGAGAACTATCCTGAGGAAAACGAAAGCCAGTATCCTTTTGACAACCGCCAAAATCTGCATGAGCATAGCTTTCTTCTTGTTAACTTCATGAAGAATAGCTTTAGCCGTATCTCTGGCATCTCTTATGTCCTTCAGCGGTTTAAACTTGCCCAACTTGTACTGTAGCTTGACGTCTTTGAAATTCTGCGACAGGAACGATCTAGAGTGCTTCAAGTAGGAATACCCTTCGCCGAAACCAGGATCTATGTCTTTAGAAGGATCGCACCGTCCAGCACCTCCCAAGGCTTCTGCGATATTACAGATGAAATCTAGTTTCATTGGCCAGCAGAGCAGCCAAGCAGCCACCCAGCTCACGGTGTTGTAGCAGACGTCGTAGCCACTTTTGAACATGTCGCGACATCTTTCGGAAGCTCTGGTGAACTGATTTTGACATCTCATCTCGACTTTTTTCATATAAAGTTTTTCGTATCTCTCGGCTTCAACTTTCTCTCCTAAATGAAGGATTCAATGAAAGATGCGATAAAGATATCATTCAACACAATGCTAGGAAGAAAATTCGTTTTCATTCAACAAAAGAAACAGTCACTGTGACGATGACTGGACAAAAGTAGGCACCTAATTTTTTTCTCATTCTTGAATTCGATATTCTGAAGAACTTTTTTCATTCTAAGAGTCGTTTAGGATAACCATTTTTTATTTTTAAAGTTTTTGGTTGCCCAACAGAGAACATGCTGATAACAGGACTGCACATTTAGATTTCATAAAAAATACCAGCTAAGTGAACAAACTGAAATCAATCAAATTCAGAAAAAAACACATCCTGAACTCTAGAGCATTCTGAGATAACTATGACAAAGTAATTTTTCAGTTCTAATATTATAATCCATTAAACATAATCTTCTAACACAATCGAACAGTATAAAAGATAAATCAATTTCTGAAAAGTTAATATTATAATTATGTTGAATTCTTGTCAAAGGTGCATTGGCGTTGCTTGGGTAGAATTATTTATTGCTGAATAAGTATTGATTTTAAATGTTATACTTTAGCAGAAAATACTGTCCAGCTGGTTGTTGGCAATATGTATATATAAAAATTGATGTTGGTATATATTATGTTTGATCGATCACCATGAAAGTTGGCACATCGAAGTGTTTTTTCATGGAGAAGGTTTTTATGCTATCCATTTTACTTGAACTCACCACTAGAGGTGCTGCAGCCAGGTGCGGATCCAAGGGGGGAAAAATAGGTGCAACTGCCCCTCCCCGACGCACTACCGAAGCACTTTTTTCAAACGATTTCAAAATTTTGAAGTCGTCATTAGAACATCACTATATTCACTAGTCGATATTAACGCTTAACGCATTAATACTACACAAATGATGTGTTTTGTTTTCTATGCGTTTTGTTTCCCCCCGCGCACTTGAGAGTACAGACAAGACAAGAGAGTTCAGTTCGTTGCGAGCCAATAGGCAATTTTGTTGAGAGTTGTTGCATGTATCCCATTGACCATGACAGAAAACCGCCTTCTTGGTCTTGCCCTTATGCACATCCATAGGTATATTCCAATTGATACCGAGAAAGTTATGACAATATTTTCAAAGACTGGCCGGAAGAAGAGGTTGGAGTTTGATATTTGAGTTAGAAATAACTATTATAATTGAAAAGAAAAGTATTCTCAATCAAATAGAAAGATTTTTCTGAAAATTGAAAAACCTACGACAATAATGAAGTTATTTTTTGTAATATCTAACAGAAAACAAGTACTCCACGACTAAAGCCAAGTACATCTGATAGATATTGTGAAAGAAAAATTCTGAAAGTGAAAATTTGCATTTTTATTCAGAAAGTTATTTGATTTTATATTCCAGTCTCAATTAAGGACTCATATAGACGAATGAGGCAAATAAGAATGTTTATCCGAAAGGATTACTCACCAGAAACCATTTGTAACATTGATGCAAGAGTGGCATCGCATTCACTGGGTCTTCAATACATTTTTGTTGATGAAAATCTACTTATTTCACGCTTCCTCGATCATCAGGAAGACCGGAAGAATTGGAAAACACTTTTTTTAGAAGCAATTCAACTATGCAATGATGGAAAAATGTTGGAAACATTTCATCTGGAGGGTCACTTTGAAATCAGTGTTTTTTGACATTAAAACCAGTCATGGGGGATTGTTTTGTTTGATAACATGAACAGGATGTTCATGAAATCAGATATGGAATCATCTGCGACTGAAAGATAAACTTTGGTCACTAGCTTCCATCGTACAAAATAACCTCTTGGGAGGTATTCATGTTGAAGGAAACATTCACAATATATATATATATATATATATATATTGTAAATTTTTTTTTTGTAAAATTGTTTTTAACCGCTTTCTTAGTTGTTTGACCAACCCTCAGAAGTCAATGAAAACTTGTACGAGTTAAGATCGTGGGGACCTTACCTTTTATAGTGGGATCCGAAACCACTCTTGGGACCTTGAAAAAATTTTTCACCAGCTGCGGGAATCGAACCCGCGCCAGGTGGAAACAGTTGACAAAAGACTGACGCTCGTTCCACTGAGCCACAAGCCCTGTATATATATATATATATATATATATATATATATATATATATATATATATATATATATATATATATATCAGATATAGTTCAATGTCCAGCATGGCTTCAGCCGGGGAAGTAGTTGTTTTCTGCTAAATATTACAAAAAATAACTTTAATAAATTATTGTCGTAGATTTTTCAATTTTCAGAAAAATCTTTCCATTCAATATTCAGCTGAGAATGTTTTCATTTTCAACATAAATACCTCCCAAGAGGTTATCTTGAACGATGGAAGATAGTGACTAAAGTTTATCTTTCAGTCGCAGTCGATTCCATATCTGATTCAATGAAATCCTGTTCATGTTGAAAAGGGAAACATTCTCAATTGAATATTGAATAGGAATTTTTTCTGTGAATTGAAAAATCCACGATAAAATGAGGTTATCTTGAACGATGGAAGATAGTGACTAAAGTTTATCTTTCAGTCGCAGACGATTCCATATCTGATTCAATAAAATCCTGTTCATGTTGAAAAGGGAAACATTCTCAATTGAATATTGAATAGGAAGTTTTTCTGTGAATTGAAAAATCCACGATAAAATGAGGTTATCTTGAACGATGGAAGATAGTGACTAAAGTTTATCTTTCAGTCGCAGACGATTCCATATCTGATTCAATAAAATCCTGTTCATGTTGAAAAGGGAAACATTCTCAATTGAATATTGAATAGGAAGTTTTTCTGTGAATTGAAAAATCCACGATAAAATGAGGTTATCTTGAACGATGGAAGATAGTGACTAAAGTTTATCTTTCAGTCGCAGATGATTCCTCATCTGATTTTATGAACATTCTGTTTCAAACAAATCAATACACCCATGCGTTTTTATTTCATATTTCTAAAGACAGAGCACTATTCAAATTTAACTGTATTTCTCGACAGCAACTGATTTCTATATTTTTTAGAACAAATTTTCTGAAAGATAAAAAATGACCCTCCCCTGTACAAAATCCTGGATCCGTGCCTGGCTGCAGCGTATCAACTTCTATACCGTTCAACCGATCGCCATGAATATTGATATACAAAGATATTTGAACACGGATAATATTTTCGCGCTATCCATTTTGCTATAACTCATATAACGGGATAATGCATTAACGGGATAACGGGAAACGGGTTAACGGAATAACTGGATAACGTGTTAACGTGATAACGGGAAACGTGTTAACAGGAAACGGGATAACGGAAAACAAATTCCTCGCGACGGACGGGTTAACAGGAAACTAAATAACGGGAAACAAATTCATCGCGACGAAGTCGCAGATACCAGCTAGTTTTATATAAAAATAATATGAATGTAATTTTTTTTATGATTTCTATTTCCTCGGTATTATATACTTTTAGATATTTATTTATTTTTACAAGCTTTTATTTAACTTGCTTCCTTCGTATGTCATTTTTTTCGGTTCAAAATTTGTAATCCATTTTTGGAACACTTGCCGACGTTCGATTGAGCTGAAATTTGACATGTTCATAATTCCGGTGACAATGCATTAGAGAAAAAAACAAAATGGCGGCGCCAAGATGGCGGCCGAGTTTTGTGATTATGGTACGATTCGATTCAAAATTAGTATGTGGGGGTTTTCGAAGACGGAGATTGTGAAATTTTTGTCAAAATTAAAAATTCAAGATGGCGGACAAATTTTGGGATTATGTTCCGATTCGATTCAAAATTGGTATGTGGGGGTTTTCAGGGTCAAAGATTATAAATTTTTCTTCAAAATTCATAAAATCAAAATGGCGGTTTCATGATGGCCGGATCTTATTTACGTCCTTTTAAAAAATTTTGAAGATTATTGATTTTTAGTTCAAATTCATAAATTGAAGATGACAACTCCAAGATGGCGGATGAGTTAATCTTTAGATGGTCTCCTCATTGAAGGACTAGATAGCTCAGAACTTACAGGAAAAAAGGCCCCATAATAACAATGCTTTAACAAAAATGCATAGATTAAGTGTACTTAAGTACTAAAAAGCATAAAATAAAATAATTAATAAAAAACCTTTTTAAAGACAAGCTTTTATTCAAACGAACTAAAATGTAAAAAATAATTGCTTTGGATGTGTGACGTAGGTTATTCCGTAAGTTATAGATTCAAAAGCTTGTCGCCTTTGTATTGGAACTGAAAACTTTGCGCGACAAGCTTTTGAATCTATAACTCACGGTATAACCTTCGTCACACATCCAAAGCAATTATGTTTTGCTTTTTAGTGCATTTGAATAAAACTTGTCTTTAAAAAGGTTTTTTATTAGGTATTTTGTTTTTATTTATTTAGCTAACAGCTGATTTCTTTAGCAGGGTGGGAAAAATACAGTAATTACAAATTACAATACATTGATGAATAGTACAATAATTCAAGCAGAATTAATAAGACTTACCATGCAACTATGCATATGATCCGAAAAAAACGTATTAAGAAAAAAAGGTCAGAGTATTATGAATACAGAAGTGAGTGTTACAGAATCACTTTCTTGATTTCGCTTAGTGTGGTGTTGAATATGTCAATATCATTCTGAAAATTTGTTTGAAGGTTGTAGACGATATGGTAACTTGATTACTATCGCGAATTAGAACCAAAACGTTCTAATAACAATTTCTGAGGAAAACCTTGTGTAAGATACTCCCCATCTACTATATAACATATTGTTTTGAGAAAACGTCGCTGTACATTCTCGAAATTATTCAAGTGGACATTATAGTCTGGAAACCAAATAATGGAAGCGTATTCAAGATATATGTGCATTATGTGGAAAAAGTCTGCTTGGGTATAATTTGAAATTTATGAATTTTTTTTTTGTGAATTCGTTCTACCTTATTTGCTTATTTTTTATAGAGTGGATGCAATAAATTAAAGTTCTAATTGAATATTTATTTAGATTTAGGTATAGTTTGTTATTCCTATAATAATTCTGAATCGATTCAAGCTCACCCTGGAGTAAAATTCGTATATCAACGGACTTGACCGTCATAAATTTTTCATGTCGCCCGCATATACTGAAAATTTTGAGTTTTCCAAACAGTGGTCGTTGATAAAAGTCAACAACAGTAACGGTCTGAGATGTGAACCATGAGGCACACGAAAAATCGAGAAATCTGTCTACACTACATCCACCTAATATCTATCGCTCATCGTTTGAATGATATTGTTTTGAGTGGTAATAAACCTGCCAAACACAACCTTTTCTGGAAAAAATATCACCTGAAATAATAGTTCGTCTGTGATAAATAATTTAATCTTTTTCCCAAAGATGCAGTGACACTCCTGTATAATTTTCAATATATTTTTTGTACCCAGTCAAATTCCAGCTGAATGATTTTGTTGGAAAAAAAATAATTTTCCTCTCGAAGACCCTCGGGTTATATTGAATATTATAATTTATATTGGATATTATAATGTTCGCTTCCTTATCCTACATCACATGGTCAAAAAATATACGGGGTGTTCTGTTTAAAAAACACGAGAAAATTCAATTCAAAATGTTCCGAATTAAAAAATCATTTTTAGCCACCCTGTATAATTTCAGAGTATGAAAATGGATCATGAATATCACACGTGTGTCTATCAAATAGTATTATCATTATTTCCTCTTAAATTTCATATCCGTGACGACGGTGATTTTTTCGGTATGCATCTGCAGATGACATTATTTCCACAAAAAAAAATTACTTTCAAATGGTTGAGATATAGTCAATAATATTGGAGGGTTGGATGGAGGTCACTAAACTGCTTGAAAAAATGAGGTAACTAATATACATTACATTCCGTTTAAAAAAATGCCCTCGACCCTGTAGATTTTCCTCGGTTCGCCCTGTATAGACTGTTGTCTAGTTTACTTTCGTTTTTGAATAATCTTCCTACCTATCATAGAACCCGAGCTGGACTCTGACGCACCCTGTATGTTAGGTCATGAAGTTTTCAATTTGTCAGCAATAGTTTTGTGAAATATACCTTACCGAATGGACGCGCCGTTGACTTTTTGTGACACTATTTTTCATTATTGAAATGTATTTCCATTTTATTGTGAGGATATCCATGAAGGAACGGATTGTCATGCATCATTACTCACCTTTCGTTTCGTATTTGTCTCCGATCAACGAAGACCTTTTAGTATCGCCCATTTTCTCGTCTAAATAATCATTTTCTTCCTTAATCTTTTTCATTTCGGATTCGTCTTCGATTTCGCCCGTAATAGGAGCCGATACATCCTTGATTGACCTCAAGGTATCTTTGACTTCGTTCACGTCGGTTTTCATCCCGAAGATTGCTTGAGCAAAGTGGTTTGAACATCAGCTCGAATCTGGTTTTGGTCAAGTTGAATGTCAGAGACGCGGTGCAGGAAAAAACCCGGACAACCTCTTTTCCGTTGGCGGTTAGATTTTCCACAGGTCCCGAAATCACGAACGTTATCACAATGGCCTTGAGAACGCTCCTTCCAACTTTACCTTGACGAAATCGGAAGGGTGATTAGGATAAAAGGCAAAATTTAACAATCATGTGGTTTAGAATTTGCCGTTTTTTATAACATGTTATCCTGGTTGGGAAAACATTCTGACCGAATTTCATCATACCTGACCCTGAAATTTTCCAGATATCGTTTTTGCTATGAAGGTAATATTCAACTTCGAATATGTGAACATTGCATTTTTCTTGGGAAACGGCCAAACAATATGTCGCATGTATCAAACGATCTTTACATCGACGAACATAAAATAGTTGTCAACAAAAATATTTGTTTGAAAAAAGTTCACGTCTTTCCTTATTAGGAGACTAGTGAAACAATACAAAATCTGTAACCGATAAAGTTCAGTGCTCTGGCGCACGAATATTTAAACCAAAATTATAATAATCGCTAGATAGGTCGCGGAGGACCACAGGCATGGCCACCTAGGTCCCCGGATCTCAATAGTTCAAATTATTTCCTGTGGGGTCATCTTAAAACATTGGTTACAGCACACCAATTCATACTGAAGAGCAGTTGAGAAATCGCATCATAGTTTCTTGAGAAACTATTAGAAACAGTCCTGGCATTATCCAAAGACTACCTACGTGGGTCCATGAGAAAAAGAGCAGAGGCATGCATATTTGCAGAAGGTTCACATTTTGAACATCTGATTTAATTTATTTCTTTGTGCGTTCTGGGTAATTTTGTGTTAGCATTCGAAAATGTCTTTAGATTACTTTAATTTTATAATGTTACCGTTTATAAAATTATTCTCTCAAATGAATTTTTGTTTGAAGTTACATAAATTGTTTTTTTATCTCTGGTCTAGCGAGATGCAAGTGAATGAATTTTACTTTTTTATGCGAAAACCGTACCGTCAAACGAAAAAAAATCATGACATCAGATTGGCTCAGAAAGAAATGATGATTTCAAAAATAATTTTTACTTTAAGAAATAGCAGTGGCGTATCCTTTTATCTATAAAATTCCGCACGAACGCCACTGCCAAGAATAAAAAATTATGTTGTACAGCAGAAAATGCCTTTTGATGCATAGAAGATGCGCATTACGTTTCACAAAAATATCTAGGGCCATATCAAAGTTATCATATTTTTTTTTAACTTTATCAGCCTGTAATTCAAAAGTTAAGACCATTAGGACATATGTTCATATGAAGTTTTTTTCTCAAAATGGACCCAAGAATAACCTCCTTGGATATTAGCATGGTATTAGGAAACACCCTGTATTTTATTATTTGCTTAATTTTGGTTATGCATTCTACATTGCTGAAACAAAATTCTATAGATTATCGAGCTTGTTTTTCCCTTTTCAGTTTTCAGTTAATTATTTTTTAAGCTGTCGGGTTTTTGTTTGTTTTATATTTCGGTTTATTACATCCACTATTGATTAGGTATACGGTAGTTCATCCAGAATTTGCAGTATGTACCTACTTACGAATATAATTATAGAAAATTATGAAACCTGCTAGGATTTTTTTTCGATCACTCTGTTTTGAGGTCAACACATTGCCTGGAATTAAAAAGTAACAATAAAGCTACTTTTTCTATGACCGAGAACTTAGGCTGGTAAAGAAAATGTACATAAAAAATTTATAAAATTCAACCCAACGCCATTTTTCTCCCGCCGTCATATTGAATTTAAAATTTGGTTCTAAAATTCCCAATTTGCTACTTCGAAAACCTCCAGGGTCATAATTCTTAAAAGCGGTCAGTGTCAGAGAAATTACGTCATTCTCTCTCAATTACCTGATTTTGCTATAATAACACTCCTTGAGTGAAATAATTTCGTTTGAAATTATAGGAAACGTTTTTCCAAGTATTCATTAGTTTATTCATTAGAAACAGAATACGCTGGCGTATAGGTCTCAATTATTCTGAAGCCGAGACCACACCAAACTGGGTTAGGCCGGCGCCACGTGCTACCGGCATAGACTGCCTGTCGGCTAGTCGGCTTTTGCCGGAGAAAAATTGAAATAAAATCATCCATTGAAGTCGCAGGCGCGTGCCGGCAGCCAAATGTCGCTAACAATCCAAAGGATTTTCGCAGCTAACATATTTATTTGCTATATCTGCTGGTATAATACAAGCACTCAGTTTTTTATTTTTGCATTTTGCATATACACTGGAGCCAATAGGAGAAGATTGGGTAAACCTGCAGCAAAGCGAAATGTCACCGATTAGGTAAAGGTTAAGAATATGAGATCACCCAGTATCTTCACGAAATTTCCACAGGAGCTTAAGAAAACGATAAAAACAGTATAGCAATCGAAAATTTAGCGCGGAAAAGATAATTTCAGGAGATATGGGCCCCAGAAGGTCCATAAATAGAGGTTATGGAATATCACTTTTGGAAACTGCAAACTGATATAAAGAATAGCTTTTTGCACTAAACTATTAACTGTACACTCATTTAACGTGTAAGTAATATTAAAATTACTTAATGATCAATAAAGACATGAAAAAACTCCGATTAGGTTTCATTAAATTTTTCACATGAACTGTCAAAAATCAAATATTGGTGGTTGCATTGTGCATTGATGTTGGCGTTTTATGTACATGCCACGTTGCCAACTATTCAAGTGAATTTGGCCAATCCGGATTTTCGCGAGCGGAGCGAAGCGTTGCTTTATAAGGTTGATTAGCTTGCATTCAACTTGGATAGCAAGGTTAGCCAAGTTAGGTTAGGTTATGTTCCTTCTTTTTACGTTAGAAATTGATTTGATCGAAATGTTCGCGAGTGGAGCGAAGCGTCGCCTTATAAGGTTGATTAGCTTGCATTCAACTTGGGTAACAAGGTTAGCCAAGTTAGGTTAGGTTATGTTCCTTCTTTTTACGTAAGAAATTAATTGAATGTTTTCTTGTATGCCTGGCCGAGACACGCCGAAGGCGGCACATCAACTCCATGCTTAATTTTCAAAATTATAATCACTATCAAGAAGCGTAGTGAAATATACTTTGCATTTCAAACACAGATATCAGATCGTTATTTCATGCTGTAATACTTATCATTTATATGCTCAATATGTATGACGCATTGAATTTCAGTATTTTCTTTTCCCCTTTTGGAGACATAGGCAACGTCGCATATCAATAAACTTCAAGATTCGGATAATCATAATATTTGATTTTTGACATTTCTTCTGTAAAATTATATGAAAAGTAATCGGAGTTTTTTCATGTCTCTATCGAAAATTATGTGATTTTAATATTACTAAAAGGTAAAACGTGTGTGCAGTTACTATTTTAGTGTAAATATAAATTGTTTATATCAGTTTATAATTTCCAAAAGTAATATCCTATAACCTCTCTTTATGGACCTTCGGGGGCCCATATCTCCTAACATTATCTTTTCCGCGCAAAATTTTCGATTGCTATTCTGTTTTCACCATGTTTTGAAGCACCTGTAGAAATTTCGTGAAGATACTGGGTGATCTCATATTCTTTACCTTTTCCCACCGATTATCACGAAATTTTCACAAATGCTTCAGAACACGATAATAAATGTAGATCCATGGAAATTTTTCCGCGGAAGCGGTTATTTTTGCAATTATGGCCCTTGAAAGATTCGAAAAGGTCTATTTTCAATCACAATTTCCACTTACTTGGGACGGCTTAATTCCTTTATTTTTTCAGCAACACAGTGTATGGAACCCCCGATTTCTATTCGATACCTTTTTCAATGCAATTCATGAATTATTTTTTTCGGTTTAGGATAATAGTTTGCTTTCAGAAAATTAAAAATCGTTTGACATTTCACGTTATACATTTCATCTGTCAAAGAGCGAACTATAATAGTTGCATCTGTTTTCTACAGTGTTGCCAATTATTCAATTCCTGATAAATCTTCATATATCCGGTAAGAGCACTCCCGCTCTCCGAAAATAGCTGAAAGACTTTTCTTACGTGTTCTTGCCCCCTGAACACCAATCCGGAAGAAAAACGCGGCGCTCTCGTACCCCTTCTGATTTACAGAACTTTTTTTGATCCAGAACACGTGTTTTCCAAGCACCGTTTTCTCGCGCAAAAATCACTCACAATGCCTTTCTTTTTACAATGTAAAAACATCCTCGATTGTGGTGATACGCGAAATGTCCCTAAACTTCATTTTTAGCAGTACTTATATCACTTTTGCTGAAATATCTGCTCCCATTGAAACCTAATTCAGTGTACTTCCATCTCGCGACTGACTGTCACTATTGTGCCCAAATAATTATTCGTAAAAACCCAGAAAAATCAACGCTACCGAAGTGCCCGCGAGCGAAGCTGAAAAAGTTGATTGGCTGGCCATCAACTTGGATAGCAAGGTTAGCCAAGCTAGGTGAGGTTGTGTTCCCTTCTCTTAGGTAAGACATTGACTGGATTTGAAGAAAGGACCGAGACACGCTGAAATTATAACGCATTTGTTGAAATATCTGCTCCCATTGAAACCTGATGCAGTGTACTTGCATTTTGCGACTGACGGTCACTATTGTGCCCAAATAATAATTCGTAAAAAACGAGATAAGTCACCGCTACCAAAGTGCCCGCGAACGAAGCGAAGCTTTTTTTGAAAAAGTTGATTGGCTGTCCATCAACTTGGAAAGCAAGGTTAGCCAAGTTAAGTAAGGTTGTGTTGTTCCCTCCTCTTAGGTAAGACATTGACTGGATTTGAAGAGCGGACCGAGACACGCTGAACTGAATTGTGCCCAAATAATAATTCGTAAAATACCGCTACCGCTACCGAAGTGCCCGCGAGCGAAGCGAACCATGTTTTGAAAAAGTTGATTGGCTGGCCATCAACTTGGATAGCAAGGTTAGCCAAGTTAGGTTATAACGCCTTTGTTGAAGTATATGCTCATATTGAAACCTGATTCAGTGTACCTGTGTTGAGTCCAGCCTATACAGGGTGTTATGAATTAACACACCACACCTGTAATACCAGACATTATTCGTTAGATTGCGAAAATAAGCAGCGAGAGCATCGACTATCTGAGGATGGTCGAACCGAAACTATGTTCCAGGAGCGGCCTACTGGAAATATTTCATTTCTCTCTGTGCTTGAGCGTGAGTTGTTTATCCAGGAAGTACGTACTGTTTCAGAAGGATTCGAAAAATATAATAATGCACTCATAAAAATAGTAAGGATATACATATATATTTCATAAAAATTGACACAATAATTTCATTCGTTCTATAGACGAATAATATGAGACAATATTCAGAAAATCAAATAGAGTGTAGTTTACTGGCAGTTAATTTTACATTAGGCTACAAAATCGAAATAGATTTATTAAAACAAGCTGGACATCAATTGCCACAAACGGCTGGAAATAACTATCTTTCGAAATCTTTGTTAACATGAAAATTATGGAGATACAGTTAAAGACACATTCGTATTATAAAAACTTCAATTTGCCACACATAAATACAGAAAAATACATATGACTTACCAGGTTCAAAACTTATTCACTTGAATAGGGTTTTAAACGACAATTAGTTTTAATTTTAATATTAGATTGACTATTCTCGCGGCAATTGTTTATTTCATTTTACTCGCACGGTATATCAGTATAGCGTGTATGGATATGGTTTACTATGAGATCATGAACAATCGATTTGTGGTTATTCGTTGATTTATTCACGTTCTGGAAACAATACTGGTTTACTGGTGAATTCACTTAGATACTAGGATTAAACTGAATATAAGTTCTATCAATGGCTACTTGAGTTCACTGCTTGACAACTATATTCGTACTTTTCTCATTGTTATTTCACTATGTTGGGACCGAATGAAATTCTAACCTCATTTTGAACGTACTGTTTGACGGCTGAACACCGAGTGATCTTTTGTTCAAAAAGTCTCGCCCTTTTTATATCAAATCTGTCCCACCACGGTGCCTCCGTGGATTTCATTCCCACACGAGCTATCTTCAACCTGTCATAATAAACCCATTTTCTTAATAATTAATGGCATTGTTGTGGTCGTACGCGAATGAATAAATACGATGAAGTTTATCTATGTTGTTATTGAGTATCTTTAATGGGCTGTCATCATCTATAAATTTATAGTGTTTGTCTGTTGTTATAATTACGTAAAAATAATTTTATGATATTTCGTGGCTCGATGTAATTATGGGGCTGTCAACAATCTTGGAAGTTATGATTTTGTTTACTAGATATATCGATCAGCTGACGTGATGAGTTATCTTAAATGCATTTAATGGTCTTCGGATAATGACATATTTTTTTTAACTGGCCTGTGCTTATCAGCTTTGGTCATGTGGAGGATTTCTGATTTTATTATCTCTCCTAGTGAACTGGTTTTTCTCGCTATAACGTTCATATTGAGAATATCGTGTTGTTTCTTATGAATGAACTTTTTCTGTAATTATGGAGCATCACACCTGCCTCTCGTGACCCAATAATAATTTGTACAAAACGAGATAAGTCACCGCTACCGCAGTACCCGCGTGCGAAGCGAAGCGTGTTTTGAAAAAGTGGATTGGCTGGCCAACACACTGAATAAAATCTTTAATTCACATAATTTTAATTATCCCAATAAATTATTTGATTCGATGCATGTTAACTCTTCATGTCTATCGGACATTTTTTACATTTGGCAACATTGCTTGTTCAATATTACTCATGAATGACAATTGACTTTATTGACAATCATCTCAAACATTTCCTGTTTACTCAAATGAAAAGACTTTCAAATAGGAATATTACATTCTTATCTGCGGGACATTTAAAACATATCTTCTTGTATCGCATTTATAAAGTCTAGTTCTTACTGTTTAGAGTGCTTGTTTCGTGAATAATTGTGAAATAATCCTTTTTAATTACAACAGTTCATGGATACCTAACATACCATGAAAATGGGCATTTTTTAACAAAAAAAATATTTTCAACCCTTTCCGCGAAAAAATTTTGGTTGCTCAACAAAGTTTAGAGTATTCTGAAGCATCTGTTAAAATTTCGTGAGAATCGGTGACATTTCACTTTGCTGCAGGTTTTCCGAATATTGATACCGAAAGGACAAATGAAAAGGTGTTATTACTTTTAAACTAGGACGTAAACAAAATATACATTTTTTGTGTTTTGCATTTAATAATTTTTAGGGCCATATACTCCAATACTAGCTCATCGTTGTCATAAATTCTCCAAACATGAATAAGAATTGACCCTCTCAAAAATTGAGAACACTAAGGCCCGGTTGTAAAACCATAGTTCACCTGTGGTTCTGCGTTGAACCAAGTTCAATTGCAAATTTGTGTTGTAAGAACGTCAGTCACTATTGATTTGTGGTTCAAAGCGAAGTTCATATGAACGATCCTTCAAGAGAAATCAAAGAAGGTATAGTTATTCTAATCCCAATTGGAACGGTAATAAAAATAAGAACACCACGAGGAGTGCTCATATGCACTGCCCGGCAAATGGGAAATGTATTTACTACCAGTGTTTTTACTTTCAAAGCGTTCCTGGTACAATCATAAAAAAGTTCAGTCGTGTGGAAGAGAATTCCTTCTCGAAACTTTTTACGTCGGTCCAATTGGGATTAGAAATACTATATCTTCATTTGACGTTGAGTTGTTAACCCCAAAAATTGAGGTTGAATTTCTGTGAACATTTATGAATAATGAAAGAAAAAGCCATATGAAGGGGATAAGATATGAAATGAAATGCATAAAGCACACACAAAGTCGTCTTCACAAAAGGTTCAATATAAATTGAAACAATTGGTAGACCGTCAGGCGAAAAACAACTACTTTCCCAGCAAATACCACGCAGAACGTTGAATGATATTCACCTGAAAATCCATGCAAAATTCCATATAAATGGATATTATTCGCAAATGTTTCTTTCTGATAAGCTCGATTATGTTTAAATTCATGTCGTGTCCGCCTAACAATCCGCATACCGGTTTCAGTCTTTTTTTGCCCTCATCAGTACGGAACACTCACCAACCAGAGATCCAGAGAGCTCTGGCCAAAGCGAGACACAACATAAATAAAATCATCATCGAGCTTAAAACATCTTTAGGTGCGTCGGAAAAGAAAACTTTTCTTTCATTAAAATATGCCAGTCGGGCATTTTGAGCCACTCCTACTGAGAAGGAATCTTTTATTCAGAATCCTATCAAGGTAGGATAATTGTATGGAGTGTTTCTATCTGTCACTAGGTGTCGCTGGTTAAAAGTTTTCTTTTCCGACGCACCTAAAGATGTTTTAAGCTCGATGATGATTTTATTTATGTTGTGTCTCGCTTCGGCCAGAGCTCTCTGGATCTCTGGTTGGTGATCCGTACTGATGAGGGCCAAAAAAGCCTGAAACCGGTATGCCGATTGTTAGGCGGACACGACATGAATTTAAACATAATCGAGCTTATCAGAAAGAAACATTTGCGAATAATATCCATTTATATGGAAGTTTGCATGGATTGTCAGGTGAATATCATTCAACGTTCTGCGTGGTATTTGCTAGGAAAGTAGTTGTTTTTCGCCTGTCGGTCTACCAATTGTTTCAATTTATATTGAACCTTTTGTGAAGACGACTTTGTGTGTGCTTTATGCATTTCATTTCATATAATATATAAATAATATCATACATTGCAATACAAAATATCATATTTAGGCTTTTATAGCCTGTTTATATGGAAGAATACGATAACAAGTAACTTCCTAAGTATGTACATATACAAAAACAATGTTGGCTTCCACCTTTCACTCTGTAGATGCATCCAATTTGGTCTTTAAATTTCTTCACAAATGATATTAAAATATTATTTTCTTTCGAACTAAAATTTGTTGATTGTTTTTTAATTGAGTTATCCATCACCTTTTGATACAAGTACAACAACCACCACCTTTTTGTTCACAACCACGTACACCTACAAGCATTGATATTTATATCTATAGCAAGTTCTATACGAATTTATTTGATCAACAACAAAGAATAAATAATGATAAATGAAATATCAGATGTGACATGTGACATCAAAATTCAAATGTAACGTTTGCAATTACGACATGTTGGTATGGGACATTATCTTTCAGACGAAAAACGTGCAACCAACGTGACCTGAACGGAGTTCAACCAAACCAATATTGATCTTCCACAACGAAAATCAGAATGAACTCGGTTCAAATTTGACCGGCAGTTCAGTTGAACTAGTAGTCTAATCGACAAGTTGAAAATGGTCTAAAATAGAGATACTGCTCTTAAAATTATGTGTGATAGCTCATTGGATCCGGAATAACGCCTAGAAAAATGTGCCAAAAGCGTGTATTAGCACATAAAAAATTGCAAAAGTTATAAACAATTAAAGATGAAAAAAAAATGGCATTTCGTTTTTTGCCAATATTTCATAAACTATTAATATTTAAGAGATTCTGAAAGGGGAGGAAATTTCCAATAAAAAACTCCCAGCTCTCGAAACTCTATCTCCATTATTTATAATTTCAATTTAACGCTGAAAATGGGTCTCCGCGCGCCATTTTTAGGTTGCGCGCGCGGCGTCAAAAGCGAGTACGACACGTTAATTAATTTATCTAAGGTATTAATTTTTTTTTTTTATTTGAAAAAATTATGGTGTATTCTGAACACTATAAATAATTTATTCCCGTTGGAAATTTTACTTAAAGTTAATTTTTCAACAAGTTAAACGATTGTTAACTAACAAAATTTTCTCGAACTTCTGTCTTAATTGTAAATGAAAAAAAAATGTTTAAATAATTATCGTAAAAAATTTTCGCTTGTGGGGCCTTTCTTATATACACACTCATCAAGATCACGCCATAAAATTTAAAAAATATTCATATTTTTTAAAATTTTTAAATTTTTTTCTCGATCATCATATTATCGGTTTTTTATTAATACAAAATATAAATTGATTTGCAAAAAAAAAAACGCCATTTGTTGATGAATTTTTTATAAACAAACTGATTATTTCAATATTTTTGAAAAAAATTTTTTCAGAACTTTATTATATTACAAATATTATGATTTATGAAAAAAAAATCCTTAATAACAATTTTTAATTGTTTATAATCGTTTTTTTATATTTCTATTGTTTAAATAATTAGTTGAGACATAATTTTTTTTCTAAAAATCATAATTGACAGTCATCTATGAAGTAACGAAAAAAATATTTTTTCCATCAACAATTCCATTGTTTATTAACTTACCAATTTGTTATAAACAAATTTTCAACTTTGTTAGATTTTTTTTCTGAAACTTCTAAGATTTACAAAAACAACCATATATAACAAAGTATAGAAAAAAAAAATTCCCAATTTTTCCCAATTTCAATTCCCAAAGTACAATAAAAAATTGGATAAATTTTTTTTCTATACTTTGTTATATATGGTTGTTTTTGTAAAATTTTAGAAGTTTAGAAAAAAATCTAACAAAGTTAAAAATTGGTTTATAACAAATTGGTAATTAATAAACAATGGAATTGTTGATGAAAAATTTTTTTTTGTTACTTTATAGAGGACTGTCAATTATGATTTTTAGAAAAAAAAAATCTCAACTAATTATTTAAACAATAGAAATATAAAAAAAACTATTATAAACAATTAGAAATTGTTATTAAGGATTTTTTTTTAATATAAGATTTGTAATATAATGAAGTTGTGAAATTTTTTTTTTTTTATATTAAAAAAATTTTTTAAAAAATGTATCAACAAATGGCGGGAACAATTTTTTTTGCAAGTCAATTTATATCTTGAGAAAAAAAACATTTGTTTCAACAACATTACTTGGATTTTTTAGTTTTTGTTCAAGTACAAAAATTATTATAAACAGAGTTTTTTTAACTTTTATGGGTTTTTGAAAAAATTTTACGACAATTATTTAAACATTTTTTATCATTTACAATTAAGACAGAAGTTTGGGAAAATTTTGTTAGTTAACAATCGTTTAACTTGTTGAAAAATCAACTTTAAGTAAAATTTCCAACGGAAATAAATTATTTATAGTATTCCGAATACACCATAATTTCTTCAAATTTAAAAAAATATATTTTATACCTTAAATAAATTAATTAATGTGTCGTACTCGCTTTTGACGCCGCGCGCGCAACCTAAAAATGTAGCGCGGAGACCCATTTTCAGCGTTAAATTAAAATTATAAATAATGGAGATAGAGTTCCGGGAGCTGAGAGTTTTTTATTGAAAATTTCCTCCTCTTTCAGAACCTTTTTTTGAAATTTCTTAAATATTAATAGTTTATGAAAGACTGGCAAAAAACGAAAAGCCTTTTTTTTTCATCTTTAATTGTTTATAACATTTGCAATTTTTTATGTGCTAATACACGCTTTTGGCAAATTTTTTCTAGGCGTTATTCCGGATCCAATGAGCTATCACACATAATTTTAAGAGCAGTATCTCTATTTTAGACCATTTTCAACTTGTCGATTAGACTATAGTATTTTCCCAGTATTCTGAACTGAACTTGATTAGATCGTCTCTATATACAGTGTATCTGAAAATATATTCATAGGAAAACTTTTACCATTGATTCGTAAAAAAAAACTCTGTTAAACAAATCGAATTTTCTTTCTTCTATAACGTAGATTATTTTTTGACATTTCCAGGAACCAATGAAAACTTTCAATTCAAATCATTCATGTACGTTTTGGCCAATCAAAACATTATTGAGTGAGTGAGAATAGTCTACCTAGAAAATTGCCGCGGGAATAATTTGAGGTATTTTGTTTTTATTCTTTAACAACCTATATTTTTAAAATGACGACATCAATTCGCATGAAAAGTGAGAAATGAATCAAAACCGGTTTAGTTCATTATATCATTTTGCGTAAATTCTAAAAAATATCTACGAATACCACACGAGAGTTCGATAAAGTAGAAAATAATTCTCCAGATTTCTTTCTCAAACTTGTTGCCATTTGGCAATAGCAACAAGTTTTCAAAAATATGTCGAATTATTTTCACTTTATTCTCACTCTCTTGCGGTATCACAACTGAAAATAACATAATTTGGAATTCAAAAGAAAAACTTTTTTTATCGAAGAATTACAAAATAAATTGTTCAAATTGCCATTTTTTATTTTAGTATAATTACAAATTATTCATGTCAATAACATTATTAAAGTCCATTTGTCCAATTATAGATGATGTTTCAATCCCGGATCTTGTGTTGAAATTGTTCCACGAGAAATAATTATACAATGAAGATAGAAATAGCTATTGCATGACCGAGTAACTCCTGTCGATCAATTCGAAAAATCGTGATTAGGAATATTATTTATTGATCACATGAGTAATACATTCCGAAAGGATTTTGAATACCTATTATTGTGATATTTTACAACTTGACAATCAATGATTCTCGAAGAGGGCTAGCCAGGTGTATTTTAGAAAGGACTCTGAATCAAAATCTAAAAATGTGAAACAATAGGTCATTTACAATGCTCCATTCATATGAAATATTTTCGTTTTTTTTTCAGATATGTCATCATATCCCTTATCTCAAATGGAACGTCATATGTGTTCCCATTTTTTAATTCTACATTTTAATACTAACTCAAAATTTGTACAATATAGTATGGCTGAAACATACTGTTTTTGAAGAAAACTTGTTTTTTCCCGAAATTTTGAGCAACGCATTAATTTTTTTCATTAAAATATCTCATCGCTGAAAATATTGGTAAGATCCCTACGATTAGGACGTTTCAATCCAAATGATTCACTAGCGACATTTCGAAATCATTCATTCAAGTTATTCAGAAATGAGAAAATCAGTTGAGCTATTTTAAATAGCAGAACCATATTTTCTACGAGTTGGATCGAGTTTGACACCATAGTTTTTCTATTAAATTCAACAAAAAACAGAATGAAAAAATACCTTTGCAGTTGCGACACCAGAAACATTGACCTAAAGTAATCATTCCAATCAATTTTGAAAACAGTCAATGATTTGAAAACTATAATATTCTCACTGAAGTAAAATTTTGTTATTCTGGTTCATCATGAGTTGGCCAATGACCTTTCACAAGGTTGACGTTGAATTTGAAGACACCATGTTAATTGAAACGTCTTCATCGTAAAAACTTATATAAAACTGACGATTTTTTCCCAATGCTTTAGTTAAAATTTTGAAGAAACAATATTTCTGAAATAGTAGATATGTTTCAGGTAAATGGAATGTGAAAATATATAGTGTGTTCTATCTGAGATTTAAAAAATCTGCCGATTTTCGACAGTAAAGTAAGGGCTAGTCAGAATATATTGTAGAGCCTACCCTGTATAATACCAATCGCTAGGTAAAATTTTAGTTGGTAGGAACAACAATTATATAAGATCATATTGTAACTGGAATCTGTTTGAGGGCAAGTTGTAATAATAGCTTTCGGGGCATCACAGTCGGAAAGAAATAACCATATGAATAAATTATGAACAAAAGCCTCACTACGTATTGAGCCAATAATTAACAGATTACTCTCTCATAAGAAATATCAGACTTGAGGGAATCTTTGCGGGGTAGATCGTATTGGTATTTTACCCTTTGTTTTAAATCCCAACATATAATAATAAAATTAATGTGTACCTAAATATAGGGTTGAGAATGTCCAAGCCATAAACGTAATTGTTTAGGGAACTTTGATCTCCCACGATACATTCAAGGAGTGAGTCTACTAAATAAGAGGAAAACAGAGCATAATTCGAACACAATTCAAATAATTACGTAGCCATTAAAACTATACTTTCTGTGCGCGATCATATACAGTAAAATTGTTACAAAACGTTCAGGCATTAAGTTTTATAAGTTAATCCGGATGACAATTTGTATGCGTGCCGATATTCCGTAAATATGTATTTGATGAATTAAATCAATGTGAGTCGCCAGTCATTCAAAATAAATCATGTATGAAAACTATAAGACTGTTTTGAATTAATATTTAATTAAATATAATACTCCTACTGATCGACCCATAGAGTCGGTAATACTAAACGAACATTTTCTTCCAAGATATTAAAAGACATAATGAAAGTCTTACGTGAATTACCAGTGCGGTTAATAACACTATAAATTACGCTAAACAGTTTGTGCCAAAAAAACTGTCAGACATATTCCAGCATGGTAGCAGCACGATCAATAAGGATGTATTGAACGGTAATTGATTCTTTTTGTAATTAAAACCCTAAGTGTCTATATGACTGCATGAAAATGGATTTCTTATTCTATTTGACGGATTTTATTGAGTGTTTTCAACTTGGCTATTGAATATACTTTATATATTGAATATATATTGAATATACTTTATGTAGACTTATCAATGCGTTTTTATAATTCATAATCAATCGGAATTATTTGGGAGATTATAATATTACACAAATTTAAAGTGGCAGTAGTACAAATTAAAGACCCACTCATAAATTAAAACGGTATACAGGGTGGAGACACGACAATATTATATCATTAGACCATTTCCAAATTGTCATATGTAGGTTGCACCTATCCGACATAAATATTTTTGTCAGGTCAAATCTACTAAAAAAATATCTAAGAGTTTACTTTCGGATAGGGATACCTTGTTTAAATACATTTTTCCTTATTCAAATAAATTCGACTTAATAGACAACTGTCTTCTTAATTTTAATTCATTATAGTGTTTTACAAGTGAACCCTTCAGTTGGAATAACAACATATTTCTGAAGACCTCAGTTTCTACAATTTTTATAGAAAATATTGCATCTATAAAAAAATGGTAACACAAGATCAATATTCTCTTTTTGATTTATGTTTGTCGTAACTAGAAAATTAGATAGCCGTAATTCAATTTTGCATGTGAAACTAATGCCCCATGAATTTTAGTATTTTAGGCATTACAGCTATTTTGCCATTAGCATGGATTAAATGATTTTGATGCCTTCTTGCCACCCACATTGGGTGTCTTTTTTGAAATGAGTCTAATCATCCCTATCAAGAATCACCCTGAAATCAGATAAGGAATAAACCAATACAGAGTTTGTATAACATTTCATTGGGGATTTTCACAAAGTAAAAAATAAAAAGCTACTAATCCAGAATTGGTGAACATTTCGCATTGAACAAGTAATTTTTATAGGCAAGAGCTTATTCGAACAATGAATATTATTTTCGCGTTTATCTAAGAATTATGTATAGAAATGTATCTCCAAAGTTATCAAGAAATGAATTAAATTGGAAACACTAGATTATACCGATTTTCCGCTTTCAGCTATATGCATATATATCATATTTACCTCCAAAGTTGGGAAAAGTAAGACAAGTTATGCACCGAATTTGTGAAGAAAATGTTATTCCAAGAGCCAACATCAGACAGATAACTGCTCCAACAATGAGACCTGCTTCGTGGGAGAAACTCAAATCGACCAAGATGAACTGGTAGAAAATTATACCAAGGACAATTCCATATGAGAATCCAAAAAATCGCTTCAGTTTCACGTGCTCAGTTTTTCCAGTACAGAACAGCTGATATAATAGAGGAACTTTTCTGCAAAATTTTCGCAAACTTGTCGGCACCTTCTCTCTTGTCATTTTGATTGAAGTAATTTTCACGGAAACCTCGAAAATAGAAAAGGTGATAATTATCCCTTCTTCTACAGTTGTTTTTCGGAAAAACTTCAATACAGCATGTTCTTTGATAATATTGCCTTCATTTTCTTATATTGCCCAATAAAATACCAATCTTTGGCATTTTGCTTATGTTACTTCGTATTTTTGTCACCTTCACATATATCAATTTGGTAAATGTTAACTTAGTCCACTCATGCTCCCTGAATATAGGTAAAAGACTTTTCTTTCATGTTTAGAACACTTTTTACTTTTTTATAACCTAATTTTCAAGCACCGTCTTCACGCACAAAAATGACTCAAAATGCCTCCTCTTTTTTAACAGCATAAACAATAAACCCTGCGCACAAAATATTGCCGGTTTCATCGAAAAAAATCCTCCTTCATAAACAGTTACAAATAAACAAACTTCACGCATCTGACAGATGAAATTTTCTGTTTATTTGTTCAAAATTCATAAATTCAAGATGGCGGACGAGTTTTGTGATTATGGTCCGATTCAATTCAAAATTGGTATGTGGGGCTTTTCGGGATCGGAGATTATGCATTTTTTGTCAAAATCCATGAATTCAAGATGGCGGCACCAAGATGGAGGACTAGTTTTCTGAGTATGGTCATATTTTACTCAAAATTGGTATGTGGGGGTTTTCAGGATCGGAGATTATGAATTTTCTTTGGAAAATCCATAAATTCAAGATGGCGACTTCAGGATGGCGGACGAGTTTTGTGATTCTGACCATAACCACAATATTCAAAATTGGTGTGTGGGAGTTTTTGGGGTTGGAAATCATGATTTCTTTCAGCTCAAAACTTACAGGAAAGATACCTTGTAATAACGATGCTTTATCAGAAATGAACAGATTAGGGCTAAATAAAAAGCAAAAAATAAAATAACTAATAAAAAACCTTTTCAAAGACAAGCTTTCATTTAAGCCGTGTACTAAAACGTATAAAATAAGTTTAAGTCATCGCTGACAAAGATTTAAGTATTTTTTGTTGAATTATTTGGATTTAAAAAGCTTGTCTCGCGAATTGTAATAAAATTAATACTTTGACGAGTTGTTAGGTACTTACTAACCAATCATTGTCAAATGAAATTAATTGTTACCTACTTTTATGAATACTTTGTAAAATTAAATACTTTGACAAGTTCTTACTTACCAACCAATCACTGCCCAATCAAATTAATTGTTACCTACTTTTATAAACACTTCGCACGACAAGCTTTTTGAAACCAAATAATTCAACAAAAATAATTAGCGATGACTTAAGCTTATTTTATTCGTTTTAGTACACGGCTTAAATAAAAGCTTGTCTTCAAAAATGTTTTTTATTAGTTATTTTTTCTTCAATATTTTTCTTTTGACTCATTTCAAAATCAATTTGAATTAATTTTCAACCCGTCAAGTAGATATAGTAAAGATCTCTTGAGTAATCAATATAGTCAATCTATCGATTGTTTTTATTATTTACCAATGTAACCCAAATAGTTCATTTTTCTCAAGATGAAGAACCCATTCATAGGTATTCACTCACATTCCACCGGCAGGCATTTATTCTCAACCATAGCAAATTTATCCAGTTGTGATTTTTATGAATATTCGAACCAACATTTTGCAGTTAAAGTATTTTCAATGAATATTTTTTATTTCGAATGAGAGAGAGAAAGAAGTGAATTCATATTTCTTATATAATTTAATTGTGATTCATGATGATAACTCACTAAAAATGTATTGCTGATTCATTTAATATCTGTAATCAATTCTATTTCATTTATAGTCATGGGAAAAGAAGTGGTCGAGCATACCGCATGGTGAGGCTAATAAGAGATTAGGAAAATAAAAACCTTGAAGAAATCATTTCCGAGTGCAAAGCTCACCTTCGAAATCTAAGAATAATGCATCTAGTGGAAATACATAGGTTTATGGGTATATAATATGACTAATGTAAGGAATAATAAAACCGATACGATGAATATAAGCAGAATACATTTTTTCAGCATTGAAAAGTGAAATTAGTTCATCTGTAAATAGCAACACTTTGGAGACAATATAGATTTGAATTGCCACTTCAAATTACTGCTAGGGACCCAAAAAAGGTTACGATTTTAGTATTATAGTGAACACATTATTTGAGACAAAACCTACTCACTGATTATGAACCAGTCATGGCCAGTACATCCCCAATCTACAAATCGTGAGAACTCATGGAAGGTTTTGTCTCAAATGATTGGTCCACTACTAAAATACTCCATGTAGGGTTATAGAAGGGGTATTTTGGCAATACGATTATATAGGATGTATCTGGACGAGTCCACCTAATCTATACAAGGTGTTTCAAAAGTTGAAGCATTTTGTTACAGGATGAAGAAATCGTCAAAATATCTGATTCTACAATAAACCATATGATATGTACACGTAGAAATAGTCCAAGCAATAGTGATATTGACCTAACAAAAACTTCAAGAGAGATGAACTTCTGGATTCAGGAATTCGAAAGTATGACGTATCCACTAAGCAATTCTGCACTATACCACGGTACTGAAAATCCAAAAACTCTGCGAATTTTCATATTTAGAGCTATAACTCCAGAACAATTGGAGATATGAAAAAATGTCTCGTCTTTTTATCTACAAAAATGGTTTCCACAAATTTTGCAAAAAATCATGTCGTTAGGGATATAAACGCGATTTTCCAATTGTAGTCTAACGTGTGGGGAAGAAAGCAAGATCAACCAAACTCTTCATACGGTCCCTGGGGTTGCCGACGGGGGTGGGAACAGCGAATTGAAAACACTCAAACATAAACTCAACACCACATATACCCACAAACGAAATCAAATCTCAAGTCAGCCGAATAGCCTACGTGGTTAGGACGAGGCGTGTAGACCGCAATTTTAAATAAACCTCAAATCATATCAAAATATTTCGATTCACATTCACAACGCAATCCACAAAATTTCACTTGAAAAATTTTAATACTCAATAAAACACCCAAACACACACATTTTTTACACTCAAGCAACCCCAAAACACAAAACATACCTCGAAAACAGCTCAAAACAAACCACTTTCACACCCACGAACTGTAAAATGTCACTACAAATTCTTGAATAAAGGTATCTAAAGCCAACGTCTCACGGCGCGAGACTTGACGAGCTCGGCTTGGGGATTGTCGAGTCTCGCGTCGTGAGAACGGCCGACTCGCGTAGGATCGAGACTTGTCAAGCGTAAGCTCGACCGCTCCCATGAAATGTCAGTAAATTCCCAAACATCAAAGGCGCGAGGCTCGACTAACTGGCTCATGCTTTATGGCTTGTTGAGCGGTCCAACGGCGCGAGAGCAAAGAGTAGAGTAACAAGCGAAATCACTAACCCTATTCATGAATGAAATAATAAAATCGTTTCAAAATCCTCCAAATGCTGTCACCTTTAATTTCATTCATAAAATCAGAGTTGGGTGTAGATTTGGTGTAGCCAATTAGGAGTCAGGAAAGCCTGTCATGTGACATCATGTGTCGGAGATCGTGCATGAGGAAACGCTTTGGACCTTCGGGTGTTTTGGTATTAAAAAAATGTAGGAAATATCAAGGTTTTCCAATGGGATAAAATATTAAGAGAATATGTTCTCATTTATATAGGCATGAAATTGAATCGATAAATTGACACAATTGAAATGTCAACATTTCATGATTTATAAATGATTGTTTTAGTCTTCAGAATGCGTCAAAGAGTGTCACTTATTGACGATGGATATATAATATGGACTCCATTTTTGTTGGGCAGGTTAGGTTAGGTCAATTTATTTATGTTGAATTATGAAATTCTCGAAAAGGACTGGATCACTGAATCTGCAACTGACGATCGAACCAAAAAGGTTTTCATTAGATTGTAACTATTCAAAGTTCGGTTTCAGATGAATACATAATTACATTTTTTATGGTTCTTGCTAATTTCTTCATGACAAGCTACCTATTCCATAGATACTTCGCTAGGATTGTTGTTGAATCTAGTGATTTATATACTAGACAAATGCATACAAAAAAATCCCATAAGGGGCTGTGTTTTTGTCACTATGACAGCGGCAAAACTTTGCCCTAAGTTTTCTAATTCTAAGATCTAACTCTAGTATGTCTAGCAGAGTTGCTAAGGATCTAAAATTCAATGAATAATTTCAATAAATAAATTGGCTTTCTGAAAAATCTATATTCTAGTCTGAAGGAAGTGAGCGATGCAATGTTTTGTGATATATCTAAAGCTTTTGACTGTTACGTAAGCTTCATCTCTACAGCTTCAGGGGACGAAGCTTCAATTGGTTTGAGTCCTATCTGAGTGAAAGAACCCAAATTGTGAACACTGATAGTCTCTCAGCTTTTGGGCAAATTAAGAGATGTTCACTATTTTGGCAGACAACACGACTATCTTATCGCAAGAATTCAAATTATCTTCGTAGTAAAATGACTCGTATATGTATAAATTAATTTGTATCTTCTCTGAACTACTTTTGCCCATTGTAATAATTTTTTTCAACTTGTGGTTGTAATTTATCTAGTAACTAGCAAGTCAAATATTTTTATCATTACTTTTATATGGTTATTAATAAAATTGTTTTCAAAATGTATTCTACAAATCCTGTTATTTGAGTATAACGTTGAGGCATCTTTTTTCATGATTTCTTCATCGCCACAGGCCAGTTTCCATCCATGAACTCGTTCAGTATCTTTCGGATTTGGAAGTCTGAGAAATCTCATCTCAGAAGTACTGGAATAAAAGCTGTTGGGACAATTTTTGAAAGAACACTTAGTGCCTTCACTACCACCCATCTTGTGTATAAACTATGGGACTAAGCTACTACTAAGTTAATTTGAACTGAAAAATGCAATTTCAATTAGAATAATAGAAACATGCAGAACTAAAAAGAAATGCTAAATGAGTTTACTTTAAAATAAAACAAATTGCACAAAACGCCAAAGCACCAAAACAACTCGTGTATGTCAATATTCGCCAAATCGCTTTGAAAAAAACGTTTTGAGGAAAAATCCTTTCGAATAATCAAAAATCGTCCGTAGACTTCAAGAAAAATCAAGCAGTCATCTGATGTTTGACAGACAGATGTAAACATCAAGGAGTAGGGGGTAAACTAACCTCTAATCTTTGTAAACATTATAGTAAATTTTGAAGGTCATAACCTGATTTTCGCGCCATTTGGTCTGTCCAGGATCTCATCGGCGCTATCTATAGCTACTTCACTGGATAATATATCCCTTCCTAGGCTCGTGTACCAACTTCTAGCCACTGATAGACGACGAGTCGGTGAAATTATACACGCCGTAAGACCGATCAGGCTCGAGATTGCACAAACCTCACTCCTGTGCACCGAGCACACTCCCCCAAGCCAAGGTCGTCAAGTCTCGCGCCGTGAGACGCCGGCTTAAGAATCAGGAGATAATTCACAAGACAACATGACTATCTAAGCATTCAGTGAAAAATCATTTTTGGATAGAGAATAATGCTTGTAACTTTCCACGTTGAAAATTATAATATAACATGAATTCTGGTTGTTTTATTCAGTTTTAAGTGTGATTCGGGAAATATTTTCATGAAATATCATTCGTGCTGAAGAATTTCATTGCATTATTTTTTTTATTTTCCTCAAGCATTTTGCCTCTAGAAAATTCAACTCGTGTAATTTGCGGCCTTATTGTCAAAGATTAAACCACTCAAGCTTCGCTTTCGTGATTTAATCAGATAATAAGACCGCAAATCGCACTCAGTAAAACTTCCAGGCAAAATGCTTTCTCGAGAATAAAAAAAAATTGAGCGATAAAACTTTTGAGCACTTATGATATTACCCTCGATAAAAGTCAAAACAAGTCGCGATGCTTTAAGCAAAACAACCGTTAACAGTACAGCAATCAAGCCAATTTGACTCCCAATAATAATTCAAACTGCTTTCTTTTTATCAATTTTTGTTAAATATTTTCTCTAAGGATAAAATAGAAGATTACACACGACCACGGAAAAAATGCTTCGTGGAATTAATCCTCTTGCTCAACATTTTCCACTCACAGGTAAAGCATCTTATTGAGGCAAGAGTTTTACCTCATAATTTTCCTTGAAACCTTGAATTTATTTTTCTGGATGTGTGTGTTTTTGAGGATGTGTATATTTGAAGTTGATAATAGGTTCCAGTATACATTTGGTCTATGTAGTCGATTGATTTTGGAGGAGCTGTATTGGTCGTAACCATGATTTTTACAGCAAAAATAAAAACTTGGAGTTAAAATCACATCAAAGTTAAATTATTTATCAGAAATAAGTGAATTTGGACTTCTTGAGGACATTTTCCCATAATTTTAGTGGGCTACCACCTCACCCGAGCTTTCTAAAGCCAGAAATGTTTAAATTTTCTTTACAGCAGTCATGATAACACAACAAACTTTTTTTTGTGTGCTCAAGAGGCCATTTTAAAAAAGCATATTTCGAAAATACTCTCGAGAGTATTTCGAAAAGCAATCGAATGCAAATGTCATAACGCACTTTGAACAACAACAATAAAAAAAAATTGGAAAAACAGGAATGGTCACTAAGAGAATCACCTGATTCATATCCAAAATTTCGAAAGATGATCGCAAATATGGATGTAATTGTAAAAATTGGTCTGAAATGTTCAATTATTAGAAGGACATGAACAGAAAATTCCCACATTTTCCATTTGGGAAAAGGTACAATGTTTGGAATTTTCCGAAGTCTGATTAGTGGGATGAAATATTTATTTTATCGAATAACTTGGCCCTAACAGTATTCTTTAGTATTTTTCCATGTTTTCTTGACTTCCTTCTCAGATGTGGTAAGACGCTAGGTAAGAGCTGTTCGCAAGGAAATCACGAGGATGCCACGTGAGACATAGGAGTGAAGTACGTGAGAATCCCCACATTTCATTTCACACTATAACTATATCTTTGACTTTAGTTCATTTATTGAAAAAGTTATTGAAAAATGTTAAATATGTATAACCCCACGTCTAATTTTAAATAGAACTGTTCAAAACATCCATTTCTAAATGGGCGTTGTTTATAAACATTGCTTTTCAGGTAACCCCATAAAAAGAAATCATACGGCGTTAGGTCTAGAGACCTAGCAGGCCAAGGCTTACCTGAATATCAACCTATCCATTGCTCACCAAACTCATTGTTCAACCACTCCCGCACTTCATTCGTAGAATGAATAGAAGCCCCATCTTGTTGAAAAAATAAACGAATCCGCTCTTGTAATGGTAGGTTGTCGATAAATGTAGATATCTCGGTCCGTAAAAAGTGCGAATACGGTTCGCCATTTAAACTTTGTCTAAAAAAGAATGGACCTACAATTCTCTCATTTAAAATTCCACACCATACATTCACTTTGAAACTATATTGGTCCTTGGCTTCAATAATAAAATTAGGATTATGATCTGCCCACCATCTACAATTTTGAGAACTGACGACACCATTTGAGGTGAAAGTTGGTTCGTCAGAAAATAGCACATTTTTGAGAAATCACGATTGCCTTCTAACATTCCCTGGAACCATGCACAAAAATAAAATCGAGCGTCATAATCGCCATCTCGCAGTACTTGCACAAATATTGGTTTGTATGGGTGAAAGTGATTTTGCTTTAAAATTCGTCTAACAGAGGTTTGAGATATTTCTGCCTTTTCTGCCATAATTTTCGTCGAAACTCTTGGTGTCTCAGTGACTGTCAGTAAATCATTGTTAACATTATTTTCATCATTTACAACACTTTTATATTTGTTTTCAGCCGAACCAGTTTCCTTAAATTTTTTCAATATCTTTGTCACCGTAGTAAAATGAAAATTTTGGTCTGGATGCCTTCCATTGAAAATTTCAGCTACTCTTGTGCTATGATAATTTTCGCCATATAGCAATACTATTTCTATTTTTTCTTGTATACTCAGTTTTGGAGCCATTTCTATTGATAGATTGAAAAACACAAAAACTGATAAAGAACGACGACTCCAACAAAATTGTAAACAAGTTATTGTGACATTTGTTATTGTTACAACAAAAGTAGATCTTTTTTCAAAGCCACCTTATAAAATTCAAAAATATAGCTAAGTCATTGAAGTTCAAATTTACTAACCAATATTAAATTTAGCAAGGATAAATAATGTATAATTAAGTTTCAATTACAAATATTAGTTGGTTTGAATTTTATTTACGGGTTGAGAATATTGAGTAAGCTCATGTGCATCAATATACAGGGCATGATTACACCTAGTGACAAGACTAAATCGTGTTTTCATAATTAATCTCCCGCAAAATGTCTATTCCACAAATATTTGATTAGTTTTGACCCAAAATTTAGGATATTGAAGCTGTTTCCAGATAAAACAAGAATGTATAATGTTTCTTAGTAAGGGTAGAGGAAGCCAATTACGGATATAACTCAAGGTTAGTTGACAGCATTCTCTCGAAAAAACTCTATAAAAAGGCAATACAGGAATTTTATCCTACCGATTCAAATACAAAGTCAAATTTCAGGGTTATTACTTATTTCGGCAAACCTTCGAGAAAATTTCTTATTATTTAAGACATAAAGATATTGCTTACAGAACAAATAATACTTTGGAAAAATGTATTTAAAAAAAATAAAAATAAAAAAAACATTTTTAAAGACAAACTTATTCTGTGAGTAACAGATTCAAAATCTTGCCGCGCAAGATTACCTATTTGTATCCGCGGCAAGCTTTTGAATCTTACTCACAAAATAAGCTAGATCAAAAAATGAAAGAAATTATTTTTTCCTTTTTAGTGCATTTATATAAAAGCTTGTCTTCAAAAATGTTCTTTTTATAATTTTTATTTTTAACTTTTTAGTTCTGTTTTTATTAACAACTAATAGAAGCTTGTTTTTTTTTTTTGTTATTGACTTTTTAGTATTCATGATGTTAAATAACTAGTTGAGTAATTTCTATTTAATTTATTTTCGAATTTTGAAAAAAATCATAATCTCCGACCCCGAGAACCCCTAGATACCAATTTTGAATAGAATCGGACCATAATCACAAAAATTGTCGCCGGAATTATGTACACCTGCCAAATTTCAAATCTATCATACGATTAGAAGTGGGTCCAATTTAACTTGCAAGATTGGATTACAGAATGACACTCGGACAGACAGACACCGGGACAGGTGGAACTAAATAAAAGCTTGTAACAACAAAGATCGAATTGAAAAGTCTAACAAATCAGGAGTATATAAACTAACTTGTGGTACTTGTCCAAGTTTTTACATAGGACAAACAGGTAGAACTTTCATGCAACGCATACCTGGCCATACAAACAGTTCGCCAACCATCTCCTGACTGAAAAGCATTGCTTTGCTAATGACTGTGAACTTTTGCAAGTAGAAAAGAAAGGTCAAAAACTCAATCTCCTAGAAAGCTTAGAGATTAACAAAGACAATAATTAACGAATGACCAGATTAATTTGAATAATTCTACCCTTTTAAAACTGTTTATTAGAAATTGAATAATCTTTCGTCCAATAATCAATTAATTACCTAATATCCTATTATTTATATCAAACCCCAGTTAATTGTAATTTAGTTTATCTCCACTTGAAAAAGCTACAGTGCAAAACACGTGTCGTGGATTTTTTAAACAAATTTTTTGTTTGTAGTTTACTTTAATTATGGATTTTCATCAAGTATCGGCCGCGCCTATTCAAAATTTTAAACATATATTTTTAACACCATGTGGGGCAAATACATCTACTTTCCAAACCTACTAGTAATAATTATTATACTATGCGATATTTATACGTGTCGACTGATAGCGAGTAACAATAACACCACGCGGCTGGCGAATCTCATTGTGCTGAAATGGCTGTAGCCAACTTACAACTGTGAATAGGTCTATACAAAATCGAGATGAAAAGATCCTTGGAAAATTACGTAATTTTCCAGGTTGAAAAAATATTATTTTAATACAAATTCAGTATCAACACAAAAAATAATGTTTATTTCTAAAAACTGAAAGCGAATTTTTTATATTGTTTAAAAAAAATCATGAAGTACATGAATAGGCATTTCGAACAGCGCAAGAGTATTTCGAATAACTCAATATCAGTTGTTTCAGTTTGATTTTTGAAGTATTTAATTTTTTTGCTTTTGGTGAATAAGTTTTGTTACGACCAGCCTGGCGGGTTGAAGATTTTCATTCCATTTGTGATCACATAATGAATCGGCATGCATCTCATTTTTTATACCGGAGATTTGGGTAAGTGAAAGATAATCCTCTGCTCCTGACAGATTACTTCCTTGCTAGGGAATTCTTGAGTCACCCTTTATGCATTTTTGACCATGTTTCTTTGTGTAATTATATGTCTGTAACCCTTTCAGGATAGTACATTTTTGTAATCCAGTCTCCATCGCGGCATTGGACACATTTCCACTTTTCAACTCCATCCAGAATATTTTTTTGTTTTGACTGAAGGTGCCAATCTTTTTGAATACATTTTGGAAATGTAGTTATTCATTTGAAATGTAGTTTGGATTCAAATGACAAAAAAGTCCATTACATATAAGCCATTAAGTACTTTTTAATATCAACAATACAATACAATACATACAATATTGGGCTATAGTAAAATCAATTATATTATTTCTCAATTTTTTTGTTCAGTATATTTTTTCAAGCCCTAAGTATTTGTTACGAAATCTCGACAAGTATATTTTTGGCATTTTCATTTCATCCCAAAAATTCAATCAACAGTTAAGTAGGTACATAAAGATACGGTTACACAAAAAATATAAATTCAGTCTCAGTTTTCTTCAAAACAATAACCAAACATTCACGCAAGCACTTCTTTGGAAGCATCCAAGACGAATAATAAGAGGTAAATACTAATGAAAATCAAACATGCGGCAACGGTACTTATAACCAATGTTGGAATGTGCCTGAAGATGACGAGTAGAAACACAGTAACGAATAAAATTGCTGATGCCAGGAGAGGTATCAGGAGGACTGGACCCCACTCAGTTGATTCCTTCCCTGTGAAAATAATAGTATATTATGATACAAGTGTATAAGTGAGCCTTTAAAGCACGCGCAACGAGTTTGAGGGCACGACGCGGAGCGGAGTGCCATCAACGTTGCAAGTGCTTTAAAGGCACTTATACACGTGTATCATACGCTATTTTCTTATTATACCTGCATCATAACTTCAATAACAATGCTGGAAATGAATTTTAGATCAGGATAATGTTCCTTATATTTTAATACATCTAATCAGGTATGTAATGGACATCTGATGTCACGTCTTGTTGACATGGATATAGCAATTGTTGTTTACAACTTATTTTGATGATTGATATGAAAGTTTGACTTGTTTTTGTTACCTAGCAACCTTTAAAACACGGCGTGTTTTAATCTTGAGATTTCGCACGCTTTTCAGTTCATAAAACAAGGATTATGATGCAGGTATGATAAAATAGTATATTAAAGTATAAGTGGATAAAAAGGGCTTTAAAACACGCGCGATTTTTAGAAATAGAGCAAGTGTTTTTAAGACCAGTTATTCACGAATACTTTACGTTATTTTTTTTATTGGTGCTCTTTGAAATCATATATACTGGTATTATTACTACAAAAAATAGAAATAAGAACTAATAATGCAAGAAGGTTGAATTCGTGATGTGACATCAGTATACCTTTCGTTGTCATGGAAATGAGAAAAACATTCATTTGCAATTTGTTACCAAAGATCAATATTTGTTGTCACCAGAGCTCAAAAATGAATGATTCTAATATCGATTTTTTGAATAGTGAGGCAGAATCGCGGTTAATACCGCGAAAATCCAGTGATATATATAAAAAAGAATATGAAAAGTTCATCAAATGGATGGAGGAGCACATATAAATGAACGAATTGTGAGTAATATTTTATTTGACGTTACAAGGTACTCCTGTCAGATCAATAATCAAAAATTTGTCATTTAGACTTCACGTTTCTCGATTTGTTGATGTTGTCATGGTTACCTTTAAAAAACGCGCGTTTTTTAATGTTCGATTTAAACACGCTGAGACGTGCTTTAAATGGGTAAAAAGGGGCACCAATAAAAAAATAGTATATTAAAGTATAAGTGGATAAAAAGGGCTTTAAAACACGCGCGATTTTTCGAGCACGACGGCGCAGCCGAAGTGCTCGAAATAGAGCAAGTGTTTTTAAGACCAGTTATCCACGAATACTTTACGTTATTTTTTTTTATTGGTGCACTTTGAAATCATATATACTGGTATTATTACTACAAAAAATAGAAATAAGAACTAATAATGCAAGAAGGTTGAATTCGTGATGTGACATCAGTATACCTTTCGTTTTCATGGAAATGAGAAAAACATTCATTTGCAATTTGTTACCAAAGATCAATATTTGTTGTCACCAGAGCTCAAAAATGAATGATTCTAATATCGATGTTTTTAATAGTGAGGCAGAATCGCGGTTAATACCGCGAAAATCCAGTGATATATATAAAAAAGAATATGAAAAGTTCATCAAATGGATGGAGGAGCACATATAAATGAACGAATTGTGAGTAATATTTTATTTGACGTTACAAGGTACTCCTGTCAGATCAATAATCAAAAATTTGTCATTTAGACTTCACGTTTCTCGATTTGTTGATGTTGTCATGGTTACCTTTAAAAAACGCGCGTTTTTTTAAGTTCGATTTAAACACGCTGAGGCGTGCTTTAAATGGGTAAAAAGGGGCACCAATAAAAAAAAAGTTATTTTTGGGACAGATGCAAACATGTGTAATTGTTCTTAGTGCAGAAAGAATATTATTAGGTTTTTACCACAGAATGGGCAAAGACACAAAATTTTCAGAATATTTGTAATGGATTTCAAAGCTTGTCAAAACTCTATTGGTGATTTTCTTTTTAAAAAAATATTTAAAGTCGGCAAAATTCAAATGGATTCTTCCTAGCGCCATTGCAAAATGTTGCGACATAATCACCCGATCAGCCAATCCCACAGTTGACAGCTTCAATCAATTTTTGCAACGTTGCCATATTTTCAAATCTTAGGCCGCGCCTCCATAACAAGAATAAATGATTGGCTTTCTCTTAATCAGAAATCATTTTGATGGACAATAATGATTCATATAAAAAATAACAAGGTTTATGTGCACTGTAAAATCAACAATATATTGTTTTATGACAGATCAAATGTTTTTACACCCTTCAAATCCGCCATCGTTGCTTGACATTGCGAATAGTTCTGACATTCATAGTTTAAGAAACTTGGCAGCATTGCCGTTTAATATCACCATGAACCCTATTACGCCTATTGGCTGCTCGATCTTTACGTCACAAAGAGCGCCAATATTAGTAGCTTCAAAATTTGATGAGTTTCAAAAACGAATGGCAACTGCTATAATTGAAATTTGACTGGGTACATTTATATATGCGGTATATATTTTAAAGCGTATTTAAAGCGATAATAATTTCTCGTGTCCACGCCTATTCATTGAAAAATACTGTCTGTGATACAAGGTAACATCAATACGTTTTTACTCGAATTCTGAAATGTTTTCTAGTATACCTTCGTTTATGTGACAACTGTCATAACAAAATTGTCAAAGAGAAAAGAAAATAATTTCTCCTGGCACATTTATAGAAAAAAATTTATTTTGTCTCATGGAGTGAAAGTAATAATTGGTGTTGAACAGGGATGCACATTCGAGCACCAAAACTTTTTATGAAGTGTTTGTCTAAGATATATATATACAAAAACAAAATAAATATGTTTGATACCCTCGATGTTTTTCAATCAGTTCATAACCCTGTGTGCTCCTTTCACGTTCGTTTATGCTCATTATAATGCCATTCGACATTTCTTTGACGGGCACAACTCATCAGTCTTTCTTTTTTCTAATGGAATATGTTATTTTACATTATTTTATTATTCAACAGAGTTTAAGGTAGATTCCTTAGAAATACTACCTATTGTGGACATCACCACTTCTCGATTATTTATCTTCTCGGAATAAGCGCCTTAGTCCTTAGATCATATATGCTATATGCTATATGCTGATAGGTCCGGGGGGAGGGGGGATCAGCGTACTCAACCTATTGACAGTTTACGCGGTACTGGCTATTACACATAGAACGCCAACATCTGCTTCACCCCCTCTCATCAGCACCCCTCTAATACCTAACAATACAGGATGCATATAGATCTAAGCCTTAGTCAGTCTATGTATGTTCTATTCGCTACGACATTTCGACATTGGTTATGTCATCTTCAGGTTAATTCTTAAAAATAATGTAAAACATGTAAAGTTAAAAACATATTACGGTACATAACATCAAATACGATTAAAATTCAAAGAAACGTGCCAAACTTACAATATAATTAAACAGTTATTCTTTCTTTATTTCGTGTTCATGTTTCACGATTGGAATGAACGTTGTTGAATATCTGAGATTGCTGGTATCGAGTTTGTTTTACCTGTTATCGTTTTTTTTTTCTAATACTTTGGAGTGTTCGACATATTCAGTTATAGTATGTGGGCTATATTGTTATAATTCATGCAAGACTTTTCCGTGAAAAAATGTAAAATTAGTTTATTTTTTCTCCTGTATTTTTTGTTGTGGAGTGAGTGTTCAAAATAAGTTATTGTATTTGTTTGAAAATATGAACAGGATATTCATAAAACCAGATGTTGAATCATCTGCGACTGAAAGATAAACTATAGTTCAATTCACATAAAAATATTTCTATTCAATATTCAATTGAGAATGTTTCCCTTTTTGAGTTATTGTAGATTTGTTTGAGGATTTTTATATCGTTTCTATTGTTAATAATGTTTGTATCTTTTTTTATGTGAATCATTTCTGGAAAATTTCTAACTTTTGGATTGTTTCCAATTCAAGAACGAATATTATTCACAAATATTTGTAATGGGGTCTCAAATTGCTGCAACCATAGCAAATCTCGTAATGGAGTATGTAGAAGAAAACGTCAACTAACATTTAAAACAGTCTTCTTCAAAAAAAAAAGATGATTGCCTAACTTGTATACCTAATGACAAACTTGATGAAATTCTAGGAAAATTTAACACTATCACCCCAGATTAAAATTTACAGTAGAAAAAGAAACCAACCAACAAATAAACTTTCTCGATACAACTATAATGTAAAACAACTACCCAGATCACTTCGTAGAAAAAACGACCAAAAAAAGGAATTCTATTTATAATAATAACAATAAAGCAAAAAACAAACAAAATATCCTTACCATACGTACAAAAAGTATTCAATAAAATCAGCAAACCAGTAGAAAAATACAACATAACAATAGTACATCGATTACAAAATACATATAACATTTTATACTCAAAATTAAAACCTGAAATTCCAAAAAATTATAAATTTATATATATAAATTTCAACCATATATATATATATATATATATATATATATATATATACACGGTTGAAATTCTGACAAAACAAAAAATCCAAAAGTTAGAAATTTTCTCGAAATGATTGACATAAAAAAAGATACAAACAGTATTAACAACAGAAACGGCATAAAAAAACAATAAAATCGACAATAACTTATTTTAAACACTCACTCCACATCAAAAAATATAAAAGAAAAAATAAACTGATCTTTACAGTTTTACGCGGAAAAGTGATGAATTATAACAATAAAGCTCACATACTATAACTAAATATGTCGAACCTAATGGATTATAAATTTAAAAAAAAAACAGATAAAACGAACTTGATACCAGCAATCTCAGACATTCAACAACGTTCATTCCAATCGTGAAACATGGACACGAAATAATGAAATAATGACTGTTAAATTATATTGTAAGTCTCTGAATTTTAATCGTATTTGATGTTATGTAACGTATTATGTTTTTAACTTTACAAGTTTTACATTATTTTTAAGAATTTATCTGAAGGTGACATAAACAATGTCGAAACATCGTAGCGAATAAAATATACATAGACTGACTAAGGCCCTTATTCCGAGAAAATTGAGAAAATAAACTATGTGGTCAAGAAATATATATATATATATATATATATATATATATATATATATATATATAGAGAGAGAGAGAGAGAAAGGTAGTCTCTTGACTTGATTAATTGATACAAAATACTGTAAATTTGGAAATTTTCAGTAACTGAAAATTATCCTAGGGGTTGCAGTCATATAATATATTGGCCTGATAAAGTAAAATTCTTGTTTAACTTGTCGAGCTTTCGAAAAGTTTTCTTTTCTTTTTCAAGACATCTGAAAACATTAATGGTGTTAAAATAACACTAAACATATAATAAACTTACTAATGTGAGGTTTGTATAAAAAAATAACTGATGCACGTCCTTAATTATGATAGGGAAACAAGGGGGAAAAATGTTTTTTTTTTGTGCCTGGAATGGTGGATACATTGAGAAACATTGGAGAAAAAACAACACACACCGAATATGATTATAAATTACTAGACTAATTAAAGCACGAATTTGTTCATGTGCTTAGGTTATAAATATTTTACATAATTTGAAAGATTTATTCGATGAACTCGGTCTGAGCACAGAACTGAGGGGAGGTCGGAAGCTAGAAGTTGTCGATGTCAACTTCATCTCTTCCGTCAGTTGTCATGTCAATTTATTGTGTGCACCGTTCCATGTGTTTCATAGAAACACAAAATTAAATTTCTATGAAAGGTGATTCGATGATGAATTCGACGCGGACGTAATATTTGGTTATAGTTTGAAGATATAATTGTAAATAATGCTTGTTGTATTGTTGAATTATTCATGCTATTGTGTTCCTTATTGATGTAAACCATTTCCAAGAAATTTATTTTGAGATAGTTGTTTTCCACTGCTAAAACTGTTGGGTTATTATAATTAATGAAATTATTTTCGTTATTGCTGAGTTAATGTTATTTTTTAATATTGCAATCACTCTTATGTGATATAATGCGTTCTGAAAGATTTCGGCTAGTCTGGCCAATGTAGACCTTATCACAATTCAAACATGGTCATTTATAAATGACATTGGTTTGTTCTAATTCGGAAAGAGGTGTTTTTGTTTCGGTGTAAAGACTGGCTACTAGTTTTACGTTCTTTTTCGCTATGCGCAAAGTATCTGATTTGAAGATGTTAGTGAGCTTTGGTGTTAGTTCTTGCATATAAGGAAGGGTTCGATAATTGTATGAAATTGCTGCTTGGGCATCATCAATATTGTTGTTGTTATTAATATTGTTAATATTGTTCAAAATATTATTGTTATTTGTATTATTAGAGTTGTTTAGGTCCTGACGGGATGTAATGTTATGATCTGTATTGAATAGGAATTCATTTATAATTTTGGGAGGATAAGAGTTTTCTTTTAAGATTTGTTTGAGTTCATTCAGACATTCGGTCCGATAATTTGGATGTGTTAGGTTTACTATTCTGCTTTTCAGGGCTAGGATTAGATTATTTTTCGTGTTATGGTGGTGGTAAGAATGGAAATTAAGAAATATATTAGAACAAATTGGTCATTTTTGCGTTATACATCCAAACTGTAAACTTCGTGAAGAGTGAAAAGTGTGCAATTGGTGTCGAATTGAGAGTTTCATAAGAGAGGAGGCAGGTGCGTTACTAACAATATCCTTTGTGAGAATCACCTATCTAATCCTTAGTTAGTTATAAAAATAAATAATTGATTAATTCGAAGCAAAGATGAGTGACTCGGGGGGGGAGAGACCCCCCAGAAAAAAAATAGTTTAGAGAATGAAAATGGGGATTCGAATTCGGTAGATAGTACGGATGCAGAAGTAAATAGGATAATGAGTAACAATAAAGCAATACATGGGAATAACGATATAATTAATATAGATAATAACCTTGAAAGTACAAAAAATGGAAAACAAACGGAAAAAGATGAAACAATATACTATAAAAACGGAGCTAGGGCACCTTTTTTGGTGGTCATAGAACCAACTGATAAATCTGAGAATAGTATGGGGAGATTCAATGAATTAAAAATAGCAAAGGAAGTATTTGATTTGAATTTAAATAATATATTAAGTATTAAAAAAAGGGGAATAATAAAAAAGGAGTTTTGTTCAATGATAGGGAAACAGCCAACAGGTTTGTGGATAATCAAAAGTTATTAGAAAAGGGATATAAAATATATATACCTATTAATCAAGTAGTATGTAAAGGAATTATAAAATATGTAAATACAGTATTTTCGGAAGAAGAGATAAAAAAAATGATAACAAGTAATTTAAAAATAAGGGAGGTGAGAAGGTTGAATGGAAAAAAAAAAGATGCAAATGGAGATATCGTATTTGCACCTACGGGAACAATTTTAATAACGTTTGAAGGAGTCAAAATACCTAGGTCAATTGATTTATGCTATATGACGCATTTGGTAACTCCATATGTTCCACCGGTGAACCAATGTTTTGAATGCCTATTATTTGGACATGTTAAAAAATGGTGTAGGGGAAAAAAAATGCATTAGTTGTGGGGAACAGCACGAATCGCAGGAAGAGTATGAAATATGTAAAACAATTAAATGTTATCATTGTAAGAGCTCAACACATAAATCCAATGACCGAATTTGTAAAGAGTATCTGAGGCAGAAAAACATAAGAGAAAGGATGGCTTTTGATAATGTGAGTTTCTATGAAGCAAGTTTAAACTTTCCTAAAGAGGAGAGGATTATATTGGGGGGAGGAGATTTCCCTGAATTAAGAGTTAGGAATAAAGAAACACAGAACGTAATAAATATAGAACAAAGAAAAGAAGTATATAATAAAAATAATTTAAAAAAAAGAACATTTAGTAATGTAGTGAAAGAATCACAAACAAAGGAAAAAATAAAGAGTAGGAGAGGACAGGGGTATGATAAAATAGGGCATAATGAGGCCCTATTACAGCCAAATGGGAGAATGTATCAAAGTAAGACAGGAGCTGGTATTAACAGGGAGCGAGGATATAATAGTAGTACATCGGAAGAAACAGAGGGATATAGAACAGTAAGACCTAAAATTGGGAGAGCAAAGTTGCTCAAAAGATATTTGTGAGGTAGAAAATAAGATAAGGGACTTTTGTTCCAATTTTGCAGACACTTCAAATTATATGAAAATTAAAATTATAGATATTTTTGAAACAATGATAGGTTTAGATAGAATTAGGGACTATGACTCAACAGAGGAGTGGTAGTTTGAAGTTGACAGAATTAAAAATTTTACAATGGAACATTAGAAGTATCAAAAGTAATCGGGATAATTTGATCAAGTTAATTGAAGAACAAAAACCGGATGTTGTAATTATAAATGAGACTTGGTTGAGAAAAGATGTACATTTTAATATAAAATATTATAAGATTGTAAGGGAAGATAGAGAAGATGGATTTGGGGGAATAGCCACACTTATAAGGTATAATATTAAATATAACAGTATTAATATAGAGGAAAAATTATTGGATAAAAATGTCAAATAATCATTATTAAAATAAATGGAGTTAATATAATTAATATGTATAATCCGCCAAACAATTTATTACCAGTAGAGAAAATAGAAAAATAATAGAGAAATTAAATGGGGAAATAATATGGATGGGAGACCTAAATGCTCACAATCCTATGTGGGGTAGTACGGGAGAAAATAGAAACGGGAAAAATTTGAAAAATATTTTAGATAGTAAAAATTTAGTTATAATGAATGATGGGACGCCAACAAGATTCAATACTCCAAATGAGAATCCAGGCATTCTAGATCTAACAATAGTTACTAGTGAATTAGGTTTAAAATGTAACTGGGAGGTAATGGAAGACTGTGGAAATAGTGATCACTTTCCAACGATATGTAGAGTGAATAACACAGAAATAAAAATTATAAATAAGAATGAGAACAAAAGAATATATAGAAAGGCGGAATGGAATGTATATTACAATTATATTAACAATAATATAAAAGAAGAGGATGATTATGAATATGATGATATAATAAAAATAATGAATGAGGGTGCGGAAATTTCAATACCAAGAAGCAAAACATGTAAAAAAAAAGAACCTAGGAATCCATGGTGGGATGAAGAATGTGAGCAAAAGGTTAAAGAACGAAAAATGGCAATAAGGATTTTTTAAATAACACGAATTTAGAGAATTATATTCATGCAAAAAATTTTCGGATAGGAATAATATACGATCAGAAAATAAATTGCCAGATATAAATATTGCAAAAAAAATACTGGATAGAATGTCAATTTGTGATATAGATCCAGAATTCAGGCTAATAAGTAATAATGAAGATATCATGGATTTTAATAGGGAGGAATTTGAAATGGTTTTACACAATGTAGGACAAAAAACAACACCTGGAATAGATGAAATAACGTATAGCATGTTTGCCCATCTTCCAGATATAGCAATACAGATATTGTTAGATATATATATAACAAAATTTTAAATGGGGAGAATTACCCAGGGAATGGAAGGAATATATTATTTTAGGTTTTTAAAAGAAATAAAACCCGGAAGACCATATGAACTATCGACCGATTGCGATAGCATGCTGTGGATTAAAAATCTTAGAAAAAATGATTAAAAATAGGGTAGATTGGGAAATTGAAAACAGACAAATCTTGTCAAATTATCAAATGGGTTTTAGGAAAGGAAAAGGAACATTAGATTGTGTAGCTTTTTTAGTAACCAATGTTCAAATGGCTTTTAGCGATAATCAAATGGTGGTTGCAGTATTTTTAGACATAAAGTCAGCATATGATAATGTAAATATCAATAAATTATATGGATACTTGGTAGAATATGGTGTGGAAAGGAACATGGTTAACGTAATTTTTAAAATTTTAAATAACAGGCAAAATTACATAAAGGATGAAGAGGGAAATATGCATGGACCGGGAGTAACAACCAAAGGGTTGGTACAGGGATCTCCCTTGAGCCCAATTCTTTTTAACATATATTTAAGATCTTTATTTGATATAGCAACAGAGGATATAGATATGATTTCATATGCGGATGATATTTTATTGTTCACAAAGGGGAAAAATATTGGAGATATGACGGAAAAAATTAATAAAAATTTGAGATTGATCAATAAATGGATGAAAGAACATGGTTTTGAGTTATCCATAGAAAAATGTGAAACCATCTGGTTTAAAAAGGGGATAATTAAGATAGGGAATAATCAAATTGAGGGAAAAAAAAAAGTAAATTACTTGGGAGTGATGATTACCCCAAATTTGAGTTGGGACTTACATATAAATAACATAACAAATAGAGCAAATAAAGGAATGAATGTTATAAAGTGTTTCTGTAGAGTGTGGTGGGGAGCGGATCCCAAAAGCATGTTAATGATTTATAATGGGATAATAAAATCACATCTGGAATATGGGACCATTTTAATAAAACCATCTCCTATGAAAAACATAAATAAAATTAATAAAGTACAATATCAAGCTCTGAGGATAATTTCTGGATGTATGAGATCCACTCCGATTAATGCATTGTTGGCTGAAACGGGAGAAATTGATCTTGAGTATAGAAGAAAGATATTAGCTATTAAATTCATAATTAAAAGAATAGACGATAATAATTCACCGATTATAAAAGTAATAGAAAGTTTAAGACAAATAGTTAAAACAGGGAAGGATATGGCAGAAATAATAATAAGCCTTATTTAGTAGAAGCTTAGAATATGTTTTACCTTATAAACAATATATATATCAAGATGTGTTGAGTCCTTTTTGTAGTTTTGAATATCAAGTGTATATTCATCAACCTAAGGTAATAGATTTAAAGTTGGAAAAGAAGGATTTAGGAAATAAAATAAAATTTCAAAGTGTAATAGAGAAATATATAAATGAGTATAATTTAGTATACACAGATGGGTCAAAAAAAGATGGGAAAGTGGGGTTTGCAGTAATGATGAACAATGGGGAATATTCATTCATGTCAAGGTTACATGATATTACAAATATATGTGATGCAGAAATGATAGCGATACATAAAGGAATGACAGTATGTCTAGAGAAAAATTTGGAGAAAAATTTAATATTAACAGATTCAAAAGCGCTTTAGATAAAATAAGGGAAATAAAAGGAAGCCAACAGTGATTACATAACTCTTAAAATTAAACAAATGAGTTACTTAGCAGAAATGAATGGGATTGTTTTTGAATTTGCCTGGATACCAGGACATTCTAACATAGTGGGAAACGAACAAGTTGATATATTAGCAAAAACTGGGACAACATTGGGGGTACCCATGGACATTAAAGTGGACAAAAATTCGATTATACCTATAGTAAAAAGTAAAATATTAGGGGATTATTATAAAAAATGGGAAAAAGATATACAAAATAAAGGAAAGACTTATGGGAAAATACATGAAACTTATCCAATTGAAACATGGTATAAAAGATATGCCTTTATGGATAGAAGACACATCACCACGGTTATTAGAATGAAAACAGGACATTGTTTAAATAATCAACATTTATTCCGAATAGGCATGAAAGAAAATCCAAACTGTGAGTGTGGTAGGGAAGAAACTCTAGAACACATACTTTTTGAATGTCCCATCAATCAGATACCTCAGTTTGATTTATATAGGGAAATAATTAATAAAGGTGTCCCAGCTCCGTTCAATTTACCGGTCATATTGAGACATAATAGTACGAGAATTAGTAATGTAATAATGAAATTCTTGAACTATAATAAAATAAAATTATAATAATAATAGACTGTAGAAAAAATATATACGAAAGGTAAAAAATGTAAAAAAAAAAAAAAAAAAAAAAAAAAAAAAAAACCTTCAAAATATAAAGGTCAATAAAATATACATGAATAAGTGTATATATGTAAATATATAGTAATTTGGGGAAAAAAAAATGAAAAACAAAAAAAAATATAAAAAACTTATGGAAAAAAAAAATAAAAAAAAATTTTTTTTTTTTTTTCAATCCCTACTGTATTTCTATCCTATCCTGGGTGCTTGTTGTCCGAGGCAGTTTTAGGGTGTGAAATTTGTATAACTAACCTTTTAGCACAAAAACATATATGAGAAAGAAGAAATAAAAAAAAAAAAAACGAGAGTAGAAAAGTGGAAGATACAAGGGCTACGAAATGATGGAAATCAGACCAAGTAGTAGCCCCACGATATGACCTGGCTGAATGCACCAATAGGGAGCAAGGGCCATAAAATCAGGAAGAAGAAGAAGAACAAATTGGTTTTCTGTACCATTCCGTCCGAAGGACATTGTAGTTGCCTCTGTGCACTCTCATGTCGAGAAAAGGGATACTATGATGCTATTCTACCTCTGCGCTGAATTGAAGATGTATATCATAACTGTTAAAGTAGTATAACGCCTCTTCTACGTTCCCTGAAGGTACTGAGAGTATCAAGTCATCCACATATATCTTAATGAATGGAATGTCAAAAGGGATCAAGGTAACCACATCATTGATAGGTTCATCAAGAACATAATTGACTAAAATAGGAGAAATGGGAGATTCCATGGGGGTACCGAAAATCTGTTTGTAGTAGTTATCATTGAATGAAAGGAAATTAGAATCAAATATGAAATCAAGAATATCTACAAACGCACTCCACGTTAATGTGCAATGATTTTTAATACTGTCCCATTTGTTGGACAGGCTAGATCTGACTACATGGAGAGGTAGATTAGTAAATAGTGACACCAATTGATGTCACCCCCACATAATTATCAGGAATTTTGAAATTATTGATAAATTTATTGAACTCGAAAGAATCTTTGATTTAAAAATAATTATCTATATCATATGCGTTAGTTAATATATTAGTGAGAAATTTGGGGCATTAGTAGATGAGACGATGGGTCTCATCATTAAAGTGGGTTATCGAGGTGCAACAGAATTATAAATTTTAAGATTTTTAGCAGTACTGGAGTCAATTAGCTCTTTCTTTCCTAAATCCGAAACTAGTTTATTTGCTGTTTGTTGTAAAGTGCACGTGGGATTGCGAGGGATTTTCCCTGTAATATTTGTCATCGTCGAGTAATACTTGACTTTTCTCAATTCCCTTTATCACTTTTGACTATGCATATAATGGGGTTATCTTTAAGAATTTTTCACATTTGATAAATATGTTATGTAGAAAAGTGGATTTTGAAGAATTTTTATGGAGATAATTGGTAATAACATTGGTACATCTTTACATATCTTGGTCTTGATTTGGAAAAAGTGCGATAATGGATTCTATATCTGCAAGTAATGAAGAAATGTTCAAATCTCTGCTATTAGGACAGATATTAAATTTGGGTCCTAAGGCTAACAAACGTTTCACATAAAAAGGAATTTCAATATCAGTTAAGTTTTGTATCCATTTATCCTGAATTTTAATGTTTGCAAAGGCATCTATTTTCAAATTATTTAACTTATTTGTGAAAAAATCTATTGTAGTGAATTTTTTTTCTTCTATTATATTCAGAGAAAATGTCAGAGGGCATCATGGTGAGTAATTTGGGTTTTAGTGTAGTAAATTCTTTTTGGAAAGTTTAAAATTATTTTTTTTAACTTCGTTTCATTACTACTATCTATATCCTTGGGTGCTGGTTATTTTATTTTTTTTGGTCGTATCAGGGAGAATTGAACTGTTCTTTAACTTTCGATTGAAAAGTTTAAATTTTATTCAAAAATAGAAATCCTGTTTTTGTTTCCAATGAACATTTTCAATTTTTTCTGGCACATGATTCGTTAGCTTGATTGATGGCGATTTCAGAATCAATAGATAATTCTGAAATCTTAGGGACTGGCCACGACACCGTTTTTTTCATTCTAATATAGGGAATCCTAAAAATGTGATAGTTAGGAAATATTAACAGGGCTCTTTTGAACCACAACTTTAATTTGAATATCATTGAACACTTGTGAATCAAAACAGAACAAATGAATATAATATTTTTTCTGCATAAAAAATATCATGTAATTGATATTTCCTCTCATTTGTGAAGTAACATGTCATTGAAGGTCAAACTGGTTGATATTATATCGACATTTTATCAATTGAAAAACAAACACATATTTTCTTATCAATTAATATTGTTTTTTTTTAATAAATATTCCATGTTGAAGTTGACGTTTTTAATGGCTTCAAATTTTTTACATAAAAGGACATTTTTTGGTCAATATTTTTATTCTTATTGTTTCCAACAATCTTGGTGGGGATACCAGGTCATAGCTATGAAAAATTATTGGATTGTCATCGGTTCTTAATACATGTGCAGAATTTCAAATTATTCTGCGTCTGGGTGTGGGTGAAAATTAATTTCGAAGATTCCGTTACATACATACATAGATACATACATGTGAAGCTAATAAAAGCCTGATGAAAATGAGTCATCATCTCTAACAAGAAAATACATTCATTGTTATAATACTAGAAGCAAAACATTCCATTTGCCAAAGTAAATAAATTGTCTGAACATATAAGACAGTCCAAAAATATCTCTTCATTTAAAAGAGACCTGAAAATATTTTTATTAGGAAAGGGGTTTTACTCACTTTTGGAATTCCTTATATATTTTTTTACCACGTTTATATTAGCTCGCTTTTGTGTCTGTTTGTCCGGTACAAATCTTGAAATTGACTTTAAACTAACTTCCCGATGAGCTAGAGACTTAAAACTTCGGAAATAGTTCGGAACTGGATTACAATACAATATGAAATCGTTTTCTTATCTGTCTGTTTGTTTGTTTTTTTTTATCTGTCTGTTCGTTTTTTTACGGAGCACAAAAAGTGAGGTTAGGATCACACAAACTCTCCATAGCAGAATAATCGCTGAGTGAATGTGCACTAAATTTAACTGCCTTCCAAGTATTCACTCAATATAACAACGAAATTATAGTAAAAATAAGCTGTTTGTCTGTAATAATAAAAATAATAATATTAAGAAGCGATCGATTTTAAACTATTTTCTCGATGAGCTAGACACTTGAAACTTTAAACATAGCTTAGAACTGGATGCCACTTCAATATTAACTCGCTTTCTGATCTGTCTGTTTGTTGTCTGTAATAATAATAATACTAAGGAGCAATGATTTTAAACCAACTTTCCGATGAACTAGAGACTTGAAACTTCAGACATAGCTCAGAACTGGATGACAATGCAATATTAACTCGTTTTCTTGTTTTTTTTTTAAAAATAATAGTAGTAAGGAGCAACGATTTTAAACTAACTGAAATTAACCTGATATTAACAAAAAAACCGATATCAATCACTTGAGTGAAATGTTTGCTTATTTACGGTCACTAGACATGAACCCAACTAGAACAAACTCTTCTACCTATGGTTGGTTGGTTGGTTGGTTGGTTGAAAGCTGACGAGCCAGAGACAGGGTTGGCACTTAGCTTCCCTTGACACTGCGACCAGCTGGGGTCTATTGTATCACTCTGTCGTCAGTGGTTCCTCATTCAAACAGGTTTGTGCCTTTAATTAGGTTTAGAAGCCTGTTGATAAGGTTCTTCGGATTCATGCCTGTTTCCGGGCTGATCTCTCCAAAGGTTCTGTGTCGCCTACTACTTAGGGCGTCACAGTCGAAGATAATATGAGAGGCTGTTTCCTCCTCTTCATCACATAATCTACACTCCACGGTTTCCCTGCGTACTCCCAAGGTGTTTAGGTGTTTTCTTAGGCCGCAGTGTCCAGTCAAAAGACCTATTATTATACGAGCCTTCGTTCTGTTCAGGTTCAGAAGGTCAGCCGTCAGGGTCCGGTTTGGATGCCCTACCATGACTTTGCTGTGTATTTGCCCGTCAGTTTGATCCCAATATTGTTGGTGTCTTCTTTTTATCCACTCGTCGATCAGGGTCCTGCAACGGTTTTTCTTCTACCTATACTATAACCAAACCTTTTTCCAAAAAACTTTATTCATTTCACAATGAGAAATATCATAATTTTCAAGGCTAAAGTAAAAAAACAACCTAACCATAGGACATAGTTAACCACACCAGTTGGTACCACTGTCTCAGTTGGCACCCTGGATGTCATAAATAGTACTTGACATGTGTCAGTGTCACTGTCATGTACAACCGTCTAATTTGGAATTTAATTTCTAACCTGTCAGTTTGATCCCAACCACATGGTTGATGACATTTCAACAAATTTTATTTTATAATTTTTAACATATAAGTATAGTAATGAACATTAGTCATTTCTCTGTTTTACAATTCTCATTATTTAGTACCATAATGTCAAAAGACAATTTTTTACTCAACATCGTGTCATCCAATCTCACCTAAGTTGTAAGTATTATTAATTCACACATATAACTTGGACTTCCAGCCTCACTCACTGCCTACTACTCATTTTTTGAATCCCACTTACGGTATGGAATTCCATTCTGGGGTACTTGTAGCCAGGGTCTCTTGCAAAGTATATTCGTATTACAGAAACGAGCTCTACGAGTTATATTCAAAGTTAAGATGCGAGAATCATGTAGGCCTATTTTTTCCGGATACAAAATATTAACCCTTTTTGAATTATTTATTCTAGAGACAGTCTGTTTGTTACATAAATACAGAGATAGGTTCGTGAATGCCCATGTAGAAAGGCACACTCGTCAGGATAAGAAACTTGTTCTTCCGTTTCCCACTTCCACCCTGATGAAACAATCCTTGATTTACAGAAGCAAACAAATTTATAATGATTTACCCAAGGTACTAACAGACATAAATAACAAAAAGCAATTTAGAAAATATGTTAAGAAACTTCTCATAGGAAAATGCTTCTACTCTCTAGAGGAATACTTAGCATATGAGTTTTAGTCTTTCTGTGAACTGTGAGATGCGGAGAGCGGTTTATTCATACTTTTAATGTGTGTTGTCGTCATTACTTTTTATATTTTACCGTGTGACTGTTTTTTTTAGTAACAAATGACTTTTGAAAACTTTTAATATTTAATATGTACATACTACGAAAGTATTTGTTATATTCTTACATGTGACCTTTTATACAAAAAATGTAAATGCCTTAAGTATAAGATGATGTAAATAACTTTTAATACACATACCACAAATGTATGAACTTTGTAGACAAAATGTAAAATTTTAGACAATACAGCTTATCTATCTATATACAGGGTGTCCCAAACTCGATGGCCTATTAGACATTTCTGGAAAACGGGACATAGGATTATTTTGAAAATTTGGTTTCTCAAGTAATTAGTTCTGTTCTATCGATCTAAAATATTTTCAACGCTGCGACGTTGCCGCTTATATTGAAAAGTAGCAACAACTTTGATATTTTAAATGGACACCCTATATATTATTGCATTTCTCGCTTTGCTTTGCTTTTCATTATTTTTGTATGATACTTCTATACCTATCCCTGATAAATTCTTTCTTATTTTTTGTGCGAAACATAGCTTTAATCAAATGTTTATTACTGCGGTATTTGGATTCGAAGACAGCTGAAATTTTGGATGTAATTTGACAATGTCCTGTGTATTAGTTGTGTCTAAGGAAATTATTTCTCCATTATACAGGGTCGTTCAAAATTTGTGATTTTACCGATACATACAAAAGTGGTGAAAAGTGCATTTTTTCAAATGAACATCCTGTATATTATCAAAATCCTGAAAGACAATTGAAGTTCCTTTCAAATGATGTTCATGTTCCTATACCTAAATAGTCAAGTTTCCGAAATAAAAGCAAGTTTCTATGAAAATTGGATTATTTTGCCATATTTTGTATTAGGTAGGCTATGAAACGTCATCAATAATAAAACGTTTGCCCGTTCATTAACGTAAATTTGATTAGAAAAGAATCAAAATGGAAATTGTTTATTCTTCATGGTCAATATGATCAAATTATAGCAAGAACATGCAACATGTTCTGTAGTATATTGAAGTGTGTGACTGTTAAGATGACGAACTGATTGTACAAAGAATTATTAATATACAGGGTATTATAAACTCGATGGCCTATTAGACGTTTTTGGAGATCTGGGACATAAATACTTGAAATCTTGTATTCCACGATAAGTGATTGCGATCTACCTCGTGAAAATATTTTCAGGGTTGCAGTGTTGCCACATCTGCTTGTAACTAATATCGACTTTCTAATTTCAAATGGGGAACACCCAGTATTTTATTCCGTATTTGAATTCTACTGATAAATACAAATAACTTTTACTGAACATGTCGTATACCTATCTCTACCTTTTATCGAATATTGATTATTTTGTAATTGTTTTGCTACCAAGATGGGACCAACTTCAATTCAAATATCTTTTTTTTACTTGAGTTTTTTTGGGTTTGTAACCTTCCACAACCTAAAAAATAATAGAATTAATATAGAAAATCTATACAAGTTTGCCCTTCTACACTTGTATAGATTTTCTTCCACAAAAAATGACGTTCAAGCAATATCAAATACCTCCTTATCTGTTGCCCACACAGGACTCAAATTCAACTTTCATCCAGAAAATATTGATTAATTTCAGTATTATCGAATGATTTGACCATATTTCATACAGGGTGTCTGAAAAACACGTTCTTGTAGGCGATAAGGAAAAACGGTCATAAGTCATTTATTTACCTGGGCCTGTTGAGAAATCATGATTCACTTTAAGTAGAACTCAATTTTATTTCAATCAAAAAACAAATGAAGGTCATATTAATCGCTAATTCATGTGTTCGAAGTACTGACCATTTACACGCAAACATTCGTGGATCGAAGTCAATACATGGTTGGTTGTTGCTCTTTGAACCTCTGCTGGCCGAATTTCCTCGAAAGCACGTCCTCTGTTCCAATTCGTCCCTTGAATTCATAGGTGTTTCATATACAATCTGTTCGATTTTTCCCCAGAGGTAAAAATCTAGAGGAGTTAGATCTGGGGATCGCGGTGGCCAAGGCTGTGGACCCAAGCGTCTTATCCACCGATCTTCAAAGGTTGTAGTCAGTTCTCTGCTCACTTCCTGTGTACAGTGAGGGGGGGCACCGTCCAACTGATACCAACAACTCCGATATACATGAAGCGGCAAATTGTCCAAAAAGTCGCTAACTGTTGTTCTCAAAATATTCAAATATTTTCCCGAATTCAAGTTTTCATCATAAATACAATATGATAATTTATCATTCATTAGTAAACAAAACACATTTAAACTGAATTTTTCTTGAAATCCCCTTTCTTTTATAAAATGGGGATTTTCTGCAGCCCAGAAATGATTGTTTTTGCGATTGAATATTCCCTCTCTCAAAATTTAGATTCATCCGTCCATATAATTTTCTGAAGGAAATTTGGATCTTCATAAGTCCATGTTAAAATCCATTCACAGAAATCAACACGTTTTGGAGGATCACCTCTATGTAGGGCATGAGCTTTGACGAATTTATAATCATGCATTTTATGTTTTTTTTAAATTCTCCATGTTGAAGTGCGGGTAATACCTAAATCCACAGCGGCTCTTCTTAATGATACATGAGGGTAGGCGTGGAAATACCCCAAGACGTTAATTTCATTTACTTCGTCTCCAGTTATCGGCTTGATTTGATTTCTTGGTGCTTCAACATTCCCAAACACAGCATAATTCCGTTCAATTCTTCTGAATTTTTTTCTATTCATATGCGGTAAATTTGGATAAAGTTCATTGAATTTTCTGCATGTTCTCGAAACAATTCTTTGGTACTCACCGTGAATATAAAACAAATTTAAAATATCTGCATTTGAATATGCATTATAATCCATTTTTAATACTTTCTTCTGACAGAAACACTATGAAAATCACTGCTTGTCAAACTTGAAGTTTGTTTTGCTCTTTTCTGGTCACGGCACACTACAGATCATTTCAATTGGGAAATATGACCTATTTTGATTCGTTATACTGGGAATTGAAAATGATAGTCACACACTTCAATATACTACAGAACATTTTGCATGTTCTTGCTATAATTTGATCACATTGACCATGATTCTTTTCTAATCAAATTTACGTTAATGAACGCGCAAACGTATTATTATTGATGACATTTCATAGCTACCTAATACAAAATATGGCAAAATAATCCAATTTTTATAGAAACTTGCTTTTAGATCGATAGAACCGAACTAATTACTTAAGAAACCAAATTTTTTAAATAATCCTATATCCCGTTTTCCAGAAATGTCTAATAGGCCATCGAGTTCGGGACACCCTGTATATATATATATATATATATATATATATATATATATATATATAATGGAGTTTGAGTTTCTTGGGGTTTCGGTTCTTTTTGTGAATGACAAGTCTTCTTTTAGGAGATAAACATTTATTTCGTCGACGTTTCGAGCGTGTCCACGGTCTTCTTCAGGGACTAACAATGATTAGCTGGACCAATATTTCGAAAAAAGGAAAGTGTAAAGGCAGCAGATGATTTATTTTCCATAATTATACATTTTTTTTCCTCCTCTTCATTGTGTATGAATAACCGGGAGACTTTGTTGTTGTTCTTTTTATTAAAATCAAACGTGAGCAATCTGATAAGGAGGCTGGTTGTCATTCACAAAAAGAACCGAAACCCCAAGAAACTCAAACTCCATTGTATATTCCTGGTTCAAGAGACTCAAAACTACTATATATATATATATATATATATATATATATATATATATTAACGAATCTATTAGACAAGTCAAAACTTCTAGAATATTAGGTGTAACAAAATGAGATTTGGTTTAGGTAAATGGTATGTGAAGAGGAGAGTTTTCGCATATTTTTCAGTTTCCGGTCACTTCCGGTTTCACCGGAAATGGCTCCGGTTATGAATTTTTAAATGGAACACCCTGTATATTGTAACATTTTTTGATTTTTGAGACAATTCTGGATCAAAATGTGACATTGAAAAAAATTACGCCTACTTCATTTTTTTAGATTCACCTTTAATATTGCATCTAGGTGGCCATGATCGGACGTAACTAATCTCCTCAGGTAATGACAGAAAATTACAATGGCACAGTTTTAATGACTAGTATATGATAGATAGGAATAAAGCAAGTTGGCAAAATTACATTTTCGTGTCTATTATTTTTCAAATGGCGACTATTTTTTGACAAGCACTTTCCGAAAAAAAGCATTTTTTGACGAATCTAACGATAATGATTTATTTCGATTGGATTTAAAATAAGAACATACATTAAATATTACTAAGAAAAATACTGGATAATAATTTATTTACTTTTGTCAAGTGTGCCATGGATAGCCATGATGCATAATATTTTGCAGTTATTTTGATCAAGTCTTCTTTGGGTAACAAAACACTGACTTAGGTAGTGACAGTGACATATTTATGAGCAGACAGTAAAAGTTTCTTAATTTTCGTTAAATTTCAGTTAAATTTTTCTTCAAAATAATGTATACTCAAAGTGAAAAAGTGCATATGTAATTAATATTTGCAGAATGTCATAGAAATTCTGCCAAGTTGTATGCTCAGAGATATCCCAATCGGCAACATCCAGCCCATCAGTATGTTCCGTATGTTGAGAATCGTTTTAGGCAAGAAGGAACTCGGGAGGCGAAACAGAGGTTTATCATAAATGAAGAGACTGAGATTAACGTTCTTGCTATGATTGAGGTTGATAAAACAGTTTCTTTAAGAGAAATTAGTCAAAAAATTCAGGCAAGAAATATACTAAAAAAGCACGGATATCGAGCATTTGAATATCAGTTACATCAACATTTGTATGCTGACGATGGCGATAGACAGGTAGTGTTTTGTGATTGGCTGCTTCAAATCATAGAGTTAACCCAAATGTTATCAACTTTATTCTGTTTCCCGACGAATCACGATTTACAAATAATGGTATGTTCAATAAGCAAAATACTCGGTACTGGGCCCAACAAAATCAACATGCAATGAGAGAGGGCAATTTTCAAGAAAGGTGTGGCGTCAATGTCTGGGCTGGTATCGTTGGAAACAGAATAATTGGGCCAATATTGTTTCAAGGTCAGTTAACAGGGGTTAGGCACTTCAAAATGAAATCGAGGATCATCTCAATAATCTACCTTTAGCAGTTTTACGGGGAATTTACTTTCAACAAGATGGAGCAGCCCCTCATAATACCAGAGAAGTTCTTAATTAATTGATAGAGCATTTTAATAATCAAGTTTTTTTTTTTTTTTTTTTTGGCTTGGACATTTCGTCATTCGGCCAGACACAAGTTGAATATTATTAAAACACGTCGAGGACCATCCTCGGCCCGGCTACGAAATTTAACATTTAATTCTCTCTAATTAAATTTCTGCCCTGGCCGAGAATCGAACTCACGACCTTTCGATCATGAGTCGGACGCTAACCCACCGCGCCAATCCCCCCATAATAATCAAGTTATTGCAACCAATGGTCCAGTACGGTGGCCGGCCCGCTCACCGGATCTCGCTGTGCTGAATTTCTTTATTTGGGGATATGTTAAAGAAAAAGTTTACTATTCAACAGCCTCAGCCACTCTTGAAATCTTAGAAGAAAGAATTTTCTACGGGTCTCAAATGTTACGAAACGTGTTGAGAGAAACAATTGAACGAGCTGAAATGTGTCTTGAACAAGGAGGAATGCACTTTGAAAATGTACTACAGTGAAAGTAAATACATTATTATCCATGGCACACTTGACAAAAGTAAATGATTATCCAGTATTTTCCTCAGTAATATTTAGTTTATGTTCTTATTTTGAATCCAATCGCAAATAAATTAGTATCGTTATATTTGTCAAAAAAAAATCCTTTTTTCAGAAAGTGCTCGTCAAAATATGGTCGCCATTTGAAAAATAATAGTTAGGCACAAAAATGTAATTTTGCCAACTTGTCTTACTCCTATCTATCATGCTAGTCACTGAAACTTTGTGATTGTAATTTTCTGACATCACATGAGGTCCTCAGATTATTTAACGTCCGATCGTGGCCACATAGATGCAATATAAAAGTTACTCTAAAAAAATGAAGTAGATATAAAAACTTTTTGAAATATCTCATTTTGATCCAGAATTGTCTCAGAAATCAAAAAATGTTACAATATACAGGATGTTCCATTTAAAAATTTCCGGTGAAACCGGAAGTGACCGGAAAGTGAAAAATATGCGAAAACTCTCTTCTTCACATACCATGTACCCATTAGACCAGTGCTGAAGCCTTTGAAAATGGTAAAAAGTGAAAAAAAAAATAGTAGGATAAAACCTATTGGAGAAGGAAGAGAATATAACAAAAATGGAAGGAAAAATAATTTACGGGCGATCTGAGGTCGGGAAGTGGAAGGGTGAGTTTTTAAGGGTAAAAACGGTTTATCCCGATTTCCGGCAAAACTACGAGTCCTGAAGAAATTCAAATAACCAAGTTTTTGGTTTTTTATTTTTATCTTCTACAACAATTTTTTTTTCTCACGAAATTTGGTGGAAACCTCCTCTTTTATGTTCCAAACACACTGTGATTTTTTGTATTTAAAATATTTATTTTTTCACCTTATTTTGACTTAAAATCGAAAAAGCACCCTAATTTTCAATCGAAAATTCTCCCGTCAAAATATCAGCTTTTTGAAAAAAGTCGGTGGGCTTTTTGTTCGTTGAAATCTCTACTTTCTGATTAAAATAAAAAAAAAGAAAAAAACAATGAATTTTATAAGACATCTACAATATTTTGAGAAAGTTGTAGAATCTTCTTTAAATTATATGCGTAGATGCCTATTTATTGCTATTTCAAGATAACTCATATACCTGAGTGACTACGGAAAATTTTAGCCCATCAAAAGGTATTTCATAGAGAAGTGGGGAAGGGGCTAGGAGGGTCTGGGCCTTACTACCTGTTATTTCTTTGCATTTTCTGAGAACATTTACCATAGTAATGTATATATTTTTTTACACTATCAGAAAGTAGAGATTTCAACGAACAAAAAGCCCACCGACTTTTTTTAAAAACCTGATATTTTGACGGAGAATTTCTGCTTGAAAATTAGGGTGCTTTTTTAAAAAAAAGGTGTAAAAATAAATATTTTAAATAAAAAAAATTACAGTGTATTTGGGACATAAAAAAGTAAGTTTTCACCAAGTTTCGAGAAAAAAATTTTTTTTTGTAAAAGGTAAAAATAAAAAACTAAATACTTGGTTATTTGAATTTTTCACATAAATTTTGAGATTATGTGGAAAAAGTGTGAATACCAAAGTTGTAGATCTTTTTATTACCTACAACTTTGCCATCAAACTTTTTTCCATAAGACTTGTAGTTTTGCCGAAAATCGAGATAAACCGTTTTTTACCCTTAAAAACTCACCCCCTTCCACTTCCCGACATCAGATCGCCCGTAAATAATTTTTCCTTCCATTTTTGTTATATTCTCTTCCTTCTCCAATGAGTTTCATTCTACTATAATTTTTTTTGGTTTCAAAAATTATCGACCCTGGTCTATATGCCAAATCTCATTTTGATACGCCTAATATTCTAGAAGTTATGACTTATCTAATAGATTCGTTAACACCCGGTATAGTAATACAAGCGCGCTGCGCGCAAGTTATGAATCTGCTGCTCTACCCCCACTACTCAGCCGTTTTCACGCGCTCGCCCGTTTTCGGTTATATCACCTATTACGCAGAATTTTAATGCAAAATGAGAATAGACGTTTTGAATAGCTATACTTATACTTGCAAAGTTTTCGAAAAATCGAAATCGAACTACCTATGACGCATCCAGGCTTGCTCCAATAAAGAGCATTAAAAAAATGTAATTGCAATTTTGCAAAAACTAATAATCCGAGCGGCCCCTAATTTTTTACACATAAAGTATTCTTAATAACATGCTAATATTCTTGGGTCCATTTTGAGAAAGAAAAACTTCATATGAACATATGTCCTAAAGGTCTTAACTTTTGAACTACAGAGGTGCGTTCGATTATTAACTCCATCGAGTAGAATTTACTAAATAGCGTTCGAAAATCGTAAAGTTGTGTATATTTTACTATAAGACTGTCGTTCGAAAATACCCGAGTATTCGCTACCGAGTTAACTCTCGTAACTCTACAAAATAGCTGGGTCTATTTAACTCCACAAAATTGACATAACTATGGGAGACGGAAAATCTCTTTATGTTTTGTCTCACACTCTCACAGATTGAGATTATTTATGTGTATGTGTTTAATACTGTTCGCTGATAATAGTTGTAATCTTGGAGAAACATATGGTCTACCAAGTTCATACTGTGTCACTCGAATTCTTAACCTAGGACCTGTTTTTAATAAAACTGCTTCGAAACCATCACATGGCATTCGAATATACCATTGTTATTCCCTACCATAAATACTAACATTTAATTTACAATTGGCGAACAAGATTCTAGAAAAGTTATCTGCTATTGTCAAAAATATTTTTCTCCGGTTTTCATCAACTTTCATTGTTTTCGTATTTTTTTTAACAATAACAACCTATAATTCCGATTTCAGAACCTTCTGTCACTCCGAGTCACTCGGACTTTATAAACAACTCCAAATATATTCCGCACCGTTCGAATATTACATGAATAGTATTCAACTCCAGAGTAAATTCAAGAAACCTGCAAATACTTTACTCTACTCTAGGAGTCTATAATCGAACGCACCTCTGGGTATTAGAGTTTCAAGAAAAAAATATTTTTTATGAAAATCCTAGATATTTTTGTGAAAACGCATTTTCTGCTGTATAACATAATTTTTTATTCTTGCCAGTGACGTTCGTGTGGGATTTACACTGAATTATTTTAAAGATAAAAGTGATACGACACTGCTTTTTCTTAAAGTAAGAATTATTTTTCAAGTCCCCATTCCTTTTTTAGCAAATCTGTACGGTTTTCGCATAAAAAAATAAAATTTATACATTTGCACGTTGTTACGAAATTGGGTATTATCAAGGATTAAAAACGTGTCTGGTAGGTAAGGAGCAGATTTTGTTTTGTAAACATAAACAGTTTTGACAGTTGTCTACCTAGTCTAGTTGTCACGTATTTAAGTCATCAAAATTAACGATATTATTACAAAAACACGGTCCATTTTACGAATTCTGAGTTTGCTGATGGTGAAGCACTGGAATCCAGGCGATTGTATGAAAACCGCTTTCTAAATAGAAATATTCCGGATACACGAACATTTTCAAACATTCATGGAATGTTGTGCGAAAAGGGAAGTTTTGAACCAGACAATTATCTAAAAGGAGTACAACGTACTGTAAGAAAACCAGAAATTGAGGTAGCGGTTTTGAATTCAATTGAGGAAGATCCCGGATTAAGTAGAAGAAAAATTTGGAACAATTTGAATATTTCACATATTCTTGTTTGGAAAATTCTCCATGAATTTTTATTATATCACTACCATATCCAACGGGTTCAGGCGCTACTCCCTTGCGACTCTCCATTACGGATGAACTTTTGCCAATGGTTTCTTCAAAAAGTGTATGAAAATCCATTATTAGACACTGACATTTTATTCACCGATGAAGCCATTTTTCCAGAACCGCCATCCAAAACTTTCGCAATAATCATTTTTGGGCTGAAGAAAACCCACATGCAATCTTGGAATCCCGTCACCAGGAGCAGTTTTCCGTTAACATTTGGGCTGAAATATGCGGTGATTATTCAATTGGACCCTATTTTCTTCATGCGAGGTTGAATGGCCATAATTACTGGCAGTTTCTCGAAGAAAAATTGCCAGCTTTGATGGAAGTTGTTCCCATTTTAGTGAGAAATCGAATATTTAAACCACAATTAAAATAATCGCTGGACAGGTCGCGGAGGACCACAGGCATGGCCACCTAGGTCCCCGGACCTCAATAGTTCAGATTATTTCCTGCGGGGTCATCTTAAAACATTGGTTTACAGCACACCAATTCATACTGAAGAGCAGTTGAGAAATCGCATCATTGTTTATTGTGAAACTATTAGAAACAGTCCCGGCATTTTCCAAAGAGTACGTGAGTCCATGAGAAAAAGAGCAGAGGCATGCATATTTGCACATTCTGAACATCTGATTTAATTTATTTCTTTGTGTGTTCAGGGTAATTTTGTGTTAGCATTCCAAAATGTATTTAGATTACTTTAATTTTATAATTTTACCATTTGAAAATTATTCTCTTAAATACATTCTTGTTTAAAGTTAAAGCATAAATGGCTTTTTCTACAACCCTTTACGAAAAGACGTCATTTTGTAATAGAATACCTTTAGCGAAAACGTGATTTCCGTCGCAAGTGAGAGAAATTCTCATAACGTCAACTTTCGTTTCTAGTGACGAAAGTTAAATTTATATTTTCAATCATTTCCCGCCCTCGTATATAATGTTTTGACGACTTTAAATTATTAATAAACAAAAACAGGAATCATTTCTATAATTAGAATGCATTTTTTTACTTTTGTTTAATAATTAAAAAGCAAAATAGAATCGTAAAAATACCGTGAGATTTAAAAACAATTTATATCTAGTTGCTTGGTTTCATTAGTTTGACGTTCCTCGTTAATTGTTTAGATTGTCAGTGAAAGCATTGTTAGTTTTTTAAGTTATCATGATTTCTGATTCGGAAAGTGATTTAGATTTTCCAAATACACCACCAGAAATAGCAAATCAGGCTGGAAACCTTTACCAGTAAAATCTAAAAAGAGATGAAGAAATATATGCAAAATTCATGGATTGGAGAGTTGATAATCACGTAAATTCATTTTCGGAAACTGTGCTGCTTGAGTATTTTGGATGGTTGTTAAAAAAATGTAAGTCATCGACGCCATGGTCTATGTATTCGATGTTGAAAAACCACTTTATCTATTAAAAATAATATCGATATCAGTAAATATCCCAAGCTACGTTCTTTTTTTAAACGAAAATCTGATGGTTTTAAAAGTCAAAAGTCTAAAAAAAAATCTTCCGATGAGATACACATGTTTTTAAAGAATGCACCCGACTCCAAATACTTAATGACTTAGGTAAGTTAATTACTCTATTATTGCGACAAATTCTTAATGATATTAATATTAACGTTTGTAGGTTTGTAGCCTTAGTTTTTGGAATTTCGGGGGGTTGTCGTTGCCATGAACTAAAAGATTTGACAGTAAATGATGTAAAAGATACCAGCAGTGATTTGTTGAAAATATATACAGGATGTTCATAAAATCAGATGTGGAATCATCTGCGACTGAAAGATAAACCTTAGTCACTATCTTCCATCGTCAAGATAACCTCTTGTGGGGTATTCATGTTGAAAAGGGAAACATTCTCAATTGAGAATGTTTCCCTTTCCAATACCAGCAGTATACTCTTAGTTACAATACGTAATACAAAAACAAAAGTACCGCGTTCCTATCACATTTCTGGGTTCTTCTACGAGATTTCTATAATATATATGAACCCCCGTGAACAAGATATGGACAAAATAAATTCAAGATTCTGTATTAACTACCAGAACGGAAAGTGTTCTAGATAGGTTGTGGGAATAAATAAATTCAGTAAATTTCCTATGCAAATAGCTCAATATTTAAACTTGCCTGATCCCCAAAAATATTCTGGGCATTGTTTGCGTAGAACTTTCGCAATGCTATTTGTGGATGCAGGAGGTGATATACTTCAATTAAAAAAGCATGGAGGCTGGAAATCTAGTAGCGTTGCGGAGGGATATGTTGATAAATCAGTTAGCAGCAAAAATCAAATACAAACAAAAATTTTACAATCCATACAAAATACAACGCTATCCGATTACGGCGCATCTTCATCTGGTGTGACATCAGTTAACAACATAACAGATGTGGCATCGTCTACCTCAATACATAAAAATATTGATTGTAATACTCCTATAATTTTTAATAATTGCTCGAATGTAACAATTAACCAATACTTAAATCATAAGTAATGATTAAAGAAATTCTATCATTTTTAATTTAAAATAAAATATTTGTTCATCGTTCTTTTTTAGCATATTCTTATGGTGTAAACAGGGTTGTAGAAAAAGTATAGTGTTTCACTCGTCGAAAACATTTTTTGAAGCCCGTGAACATTACCAGCCTCGGCTGGTAAACTGTTCTCTCGCTTTAAAAAAATGTTACTTTCGTAACTCGTAAAACAATATACTATTTTCTCATAAGTGGTCTAGCGAGATGCAAATGGACGAATTTTATTTTTTTATGCGAAGTCAAACGAAAAAAATTAAGAGACCAAATTTGCTCAAAAAGGAATGAGGATTTCAAAAATAATTTTTACTTTGAGAAAAAGCAGTGGCTTATCACTTTTCTCTTTGAAATTATTCATTGCAAATCCCGCACGAACGTCAAATGCTTTTTGATGTTTCACAAAAATATCTAAGGTCATACCAAAGTTATCATAAAAAAAAGAATTTTTTCTTAACATATTAGCACACTGTGGTTCAAAAGTTAAGATCTTTAGGGCATTTGTTCATATGAAGTTTTTTCCTCAAAATGGACCCAAGAATAACCATCTTAAATATTAGCATGTCATCAAGAAATACCCTGTAAATCAATTACTATGTCGCTAAGAGCCTGCGCTACAACTTGAAATAAGTTGGTGTTATGATTTTTTTAAATGTTTCCGGTGTTTTTCGTTACTAATAAAACGATCGAGTCGTGCTAGGGTTCATTTTTTTGGCATTTTGATTTTCTACAATTCATCCTTTGAGAGCATCGATATTGCTTCACTAGTTTTCATGTTACAAGCGAAAAAAAAATTATAACAAATTAAGCAATGATAGTTGCGAGTATTTCGTATTCGTATGATTGCACAATCGTTTTCCTGTTACTATTTTGGTCACGAAAAAAAGGCTAATGATTGGCCTGAAAATGTATATTTTGTATTGAGCAACATGACAATTACCGATGTATAACACAATATCTCTTCATGATTGAAATTCTCAATAGAATGCCAAAAAAAATAATACCTAGTCATTGCTTACGATAAGAAATCTCACTTGAATAAAATGTGTCGCTGATAGGACGAGATGCACTCCACATAAATTGACTGAATCTCAAATTTCTCAATGAAGAATTACTTGCCTGGGCACTCATTCTGACTAGTGTCACTATGATCCATCAATAAATAATTATCTGCTGTTTGTTTGTTCTTCTCAAAGTTCAGACTTCTTATTATTTCACATACTGATATTCCAATCTACATATCCAAACATTGCGGTTTTTCCATGGGCGTACTATTTTTTTCTGAGAAAGCCGAGATGTGTACACGACGTGGTACACGTGCGCTATTGCAGTGTAGTATCGAAATATCCAAATGATCGTGGATTTATTCGAACAACAATCGTTTTTACTATAAATAGATCGACACGTGTTCCCAGGAATAAAAAGAAAACCTGCGAGCAGTCGTAGGTATATTGAGTACAACGCTTCGATAAAGTCATGCCCACAACACTAGCCCATTATTTAAACTTTTCTGGAATTATAACCTTCGGCAATCTGAAAACAAAATTAAATAGTGTACGCAGTAACTTTTCGGGGCAAAGCTATTTCTTCTACACTTCATACTGATACTTTTAATTTTGTTTTCGGATTGTGGAAGGTTTATTATCCCAAAAAAGTGTCAGGAATAAGTAGTCCTGCGCAAAAAATAAGCTTTAAACAATACTAGCTCATTGTTGTTGCTTTCCGGGATAAACATTGAAAAATATACGCTTGCGCCTTTGATATTTTTTTTTAAACATAAAAAAAAATCTCTTCGAATGAATAAATGTTCAGATTCATGGAAAAATCGACACTTAAACTTATATTCATATAGGAGTGCATTCGTATAAACTATTGAATAAAATTATAGTTTAAAAAAAAATATAAAACACGCTTTTTAACCTACGAAACCAAAAAGGAGGAGGTTCTCTAGTCGACGCGTATATATTTTTATTTTTTTATGTATAACCACGCATAATTTTTTACTGAGTCGTCCGATTCCGATAATTTCCGTGGATAGGGTGTACTTTGAAGTTGGTCCCATTCAAATTTAAAAGATGAAATCCACCCCTAAGGGTAGCAAAATGAAGGATATTGATCACTCACCCTCTGAATTTCTGGTCCGTTAACCGATTCTATCAGGCATTACTTTGCACTGGGTTCTTCGATTTGGATGAGTCTTTTTTTATTAGATAGGGTATACCTCATAGTTGATCATATTTGGATTTCGAATGGAATTATCCACCCTTACGGGTAGAAAAATAGGGGATAATTGATTTTTCACTTGTGAACATTGGCACACATATGTAGTTCACAATGACAGATCGCTATTGTCAGTATTTATGTTCTCCTACATCCGTCACAATCATTATATATTCTATGAGAGGATGGAGTGATATACAAAGTAATGAAATAAACTAACCAGAACAACAAAAATAATTTATATCACAACAAATAGTAAAAGTAGATAATCATATTATTTAACTGGTAATAGTTGAAGTAAAGTAGGTAAGTAGGTATTTTGGAAGTAATAAAAAAACAAGTAGGTAGTAATTAGTAGATTTCAGCCACAAAAAATTGAAAAATAAAAACTTTTTAACAAAAAATTAAATACGAAATACGGAACTGAAAAGTAAAAAATAAAATAAACCTTCTTAGCCTCAATAACTAAGCTCCTAAACTAATGTAAGTAACTAATTTTGAGTCGGCGCCAAACGAACAATCAACGAAGATCATTAAATTACTTCAAAAAAATTATCAGAATGTTTGTTTGGCGCCGACTCAAAATTAGTTACTTACATTAGTTTAGGAGCTTAGTTATTGAGACTAAGAAGGTTTATTTTATTTTTTACTTTTTAGTTCCGTATTTCGTCGGTTCAATTTTTTGTTAAAAAGTTTTTATTAACTTATTAGTTCATAAAAGCGCGTTTTTTAATTTTTTTTTTCATAATTCAATTTTAATTTTTTTTGTCCATATTGCTAGAAAAGCTTGTTTTTGAATTTTACAACTACGGGAGAGAACTCATCGATTAATTCATCCAAGTTTTTACTAACGTCTAAGTAAAAGTAAATGGTAGGGAGGGGGGGTCAATATGGCTCTTCAGCCTCTCCGTACCAGGTCTTTTGACGACATCATCGGTAACGGCCGTTCCTCGAATTTTCCAATGGCGGTTATCGAACAGGAGGAGCATGATGTCATCGGCAACCAACACAGGGGCGTACCCAGGGTATTTTTGTAATATTTCCGTAACAATACAATGGACATTGTTTCCGAAGTGATCTGCAACACTATTAGTTAATGGGTGTAGTGACATAATTCAATTGAAAAATACGGTGTTAGAGAAATTATATTTATATTATTTCTTACGAGTAGGACCCAAGTGTAAACAAACATGTTTCTAATAAACTTTTGAAATAGCTACCCGATAATCTGCGTATATCTAATCCCGTATAAATCATTGTTCATTTCAACACATAGAACTTGATTGTGACACCTCAATAATTTCAAATAATCCAACAATCAATCGACATATAAATTACAAATGAAAAATATACCATTTTCCGCCAGGACATTATAATTAGATATAAATAGATATAGAAAGGGAGCTAGTAGGTTTTGTTATTTATTTGAAATAATGAAATGGCACAGTTATCTTCTATATAGTGCTCGTCTAAAGTCCGTTCCCCCTACTAATTTTTGAACCACCTAGTATATCGCATAGAAATTTGGAGGGCTTAAATAGGAGATAAAAACCTACTTTTCATGTAAAAATCAGCTGAAAGTATCAAAATGGCGGCTGAGCGCCATCTTCAATATTTTTTTTAAATAAAACGCCCCGTATATTATTCCATTTTCGAAATCTGCCCATAATTCTCAACAGTTTTCTCCAATACACTTTACTCCTGAATTCAATTATTTTCGAAATATTAACGTTTGAAAAGTGACATTCCGGTTTAAAATAAAGTATGGATTTTGGTCACTTCCGGTAAAATATTTTGCTAACTAAACGTTATTATTAATTTGTAGTTAAATCTCTTAATGAATTCGACTAATAAGAGGCGTAAAGAGAGTTTATTAAGGCTAAACAGTACCGCTTACCGGAAAATCTCGAAACCTACGAATTCACAATCAAAACAAATTAGTTAGCTAAAAAATTATAATTTATTTTTGAATAAAACTTTCATTTAACCCCAACAATTATTTCATCAAGTGTTCAATGTGGCCCCCTCCTAAATCTTGTGCCCTATTATAAATAGCTTCTCTCACGTTGATGAAAGTATGTTCATCTATTTCTTTACATGTGGCATTCAGTGGCGTAGATTTTTGACTTCAGATACCCCCAAAGGAAAAAATCTAGAGGTGTAAGATCCGGAGATCTTGATGGCCATTCTGTACTTCCCCTGCGACCTATCCATCACCCAGGAAAATTTGTATCGAGGAACTCTCTAGCCATGCGATTGAAATAGGGAGGTGCCCCATCCTGCTAAAATATGATTTCACGATTTTCAAACTCTTCCTGATTGTTTAATACAATTTATCTTATTCGAGGTTCAATTTCAGTTTCTGAAAGATTTCTGTAAAGAACTCCTGTAAGATTGCCTCTGATGAAAATCGGTCCAACAACGCGATTGCCCAAATTTCCCGCCCAAACATTCACCTTTTTGGGAAACTGGGTATGTCCCTCTCTAAAGAAATGCGGATTAGTATCGCTCCAGTATCGTATATTCCGTTTGTTGACTTTTCCATTAAGAAAAAACGTGCATTCGTCTGCGAAACATACACGTTTTAGGAAGCCCCGTTCTCCTTCAATTGTTCTTGTTAACCACTCACAAAATTCAACCCTCCGGTCTGGATCATCCTCCGTGAGAGCATGCAGGATTTTCATTTTATAGGGATGAAACTTTTCTTTTTTTAGGACTCTTTGGACACTTTTTGAACTTACTCCACAGGGTTCAGCAACTGCAGACGTCGACTGAGTCAGATTGATTGCCATTTCAGTAACAATTTCTACCTTTTTTTCTTCTGAAAGAGGCGGTCTTCCTGATCTTGGAGCATCTTTCAGCGTACCAGTTGCTTGGAGCTTATTTAAAAGTTTGCGCAAGTATGACCTCGAAATAGGATTCTCGGGAAATCTATCATTAAACATACGGACTGCTAGATGATAATTTCTTCCAGCTTCTCCAAATATCAAAACTGCTTCAAATTTATCGTCTAAACTTCGAGCCATGATCACACTTTTCATAAAAGGATTTAGGCGCTCAACAGACTATTGGATAGTTAGCAGTTCAGTTTGACAGTAAACAAGATGTTACCGCGACAACGATTTTTTCCAATGCAAACTTGATTGAAAGCAACATTAGTGTTTTTGGTTGGGTTTGAAATGACTCAAACGTTAATATTTCGAAAACAATTGAATTTAAGAGTAAAGTGTATGAGAGAAAACTGTTGAGAATTATGAGCAGATTTCGAAAATGGAATAATATACGGGGTGTTCTATTAAAAAAAAAATTGAAGATGGTGCTCAGCCGCCATTTTAAAACTTTTAGCTGTGATTTTTTCATGAAAAAGTAGGTTTTATCTCCTATTTGAGCCCTTCAAATTTCGTTGCGATATACCAGGTGGTTCAAAAATTAGTAGGGGGGGAACGGACTTTAGACGAGCACTGTATAACTTCGAAAAGAAGTTCTCAATGCATCCAAAGTTAATGTAAGGATATTTAAAATTCAATTTGATTTGCAACCACGACCTCATCAAGTCGTGTGTTCCTCATATTTATTCATTATCGTAATTATTCCCAGGTGAGAACAATCGATAATATGAAATGAAATCATACAGGATTTGAACGGAAAGCAAACCTTCGATTAAAAGGATAAGAGATTTCATCTTTGGTCTTTCACAGAATCTAGGGAATAAATCACTCAACATCAACTGATGATTATTCAGTGATTTCAAGAATTTGGGAGATAATTGATGTATCATTATTAGCAGGATTTAGCAAGAGGTTTTTCAGTTGGGTCACTTGATGGAAAACCAATTATAGAGAACAATCAATATTTTTCGAACCTATGACAAAAACATGTTACATAGTTTTTAATGGAATGATTTGAAGTGATCGTCCAACAAAAAATATTTTTTCATGAATTATGGGATTTTCTAAATGATATACGTCTGCTTATGTTACAAAACTTAAATGAAAGACAAAATGCGTTTAAAAAAAATAATTTACTGTGATTTCCACATCCAAAATGCCAAAAATATCCCTAAAATTATGGCACACTCTTTATAAAAATACAATTTCACAGAAATGTTGATGCTTCAATCGGAAACGATTTATAACCAAGAGTCACTGTATGGAAATGACGACAAATTGTATAGGTCCAATTTGAAACATTAAATTAATATCTACTGAATCCTGAAATAAATCTTAAATCTCTAAAACTATATCAAATTTCAACTTCTCAAGTAAAACGGTTTGAATAACAAAATGTTATGACCAATCGGACCGGAGAACAAAGAGATGCCGGAGTGACACGATTACCTTTTCGGAAGGGAACACAAAAAATAGAAGCGGAGGCTTTCAATCGCTTTTTTTGAGATAGGCTCACTAATGTACAATTATGGCATACATGAGTCAACCGCAGAAGCCTTTGCTTCCCTATCTTTTTTCCGCAGGAAGAGAAAATACGTATATCTCTCAAAAATTATAATTGCTGAAGTCAAAAATAATATGTGGTAACACGTTTACCGTGGTAGTGAATGATTTTTCCACTAACCACGAAATAACCACGTTGATTAATAGAAGCAATCATTAATCCTGCATCATCATGGATGTGAAGTATATAAACTGGTTGAATTAATGTTTATTGGTACTTATAACTGAACACATTAAAAGTAACATACAATAAATGCAATAAACATTGAAAAGTAATATACCCACAGAAGTTGTTGAGAACCTCAACAACTTGTATAGTCTGTCTAGATATTTGAGAAAGTCGTAAATCACCAACCACTTGGTGCGGTGGATTCTACGCAGAGTTGTACCTGCCCTAGCCATTAAATTTTGTTTTATATGTAGGTATAATGATATTCGGTTAAATTATTAAGAAAAATCGCTTGAATATAATTGAGAATTGTTCATTTATATATAATATATGATAATAATATATATAATTATATTATATAATAATATATGATATACCTAATTAATACCTTTATACTTTATAAAAAGTTCAGTTTCTCGATAAAAGGTATTTATAAACAAAATTACTCACGAAGATCAGTTTCATTTTCACTGTCGTCATCCAAATTGATAATAAACTTTTCTTTGGGAATTTTTTCTATATCCATATATGACTTTTCCACCTTTTTAATATGGGAAACACACTTGGCCCAGCTGTATCAGGAATGTTTGCAGTTTCTGTTTGAATAAGAGCTACCACAGTTGAACTTAAGGTTGGAGAAGTATTATTTCTTAGAACTGCTGACTTAAGCTGATGCCATATATGTTCAATTGGGTTAAACATACAGTGATAAGGAGGAAGTCTGAGCACCGTATGTCCCAAGCTTTCAGCCAATGAATCACAAAAATATTTCTTTTTTATCGAATAACTGCGTAAAACTTCTAGTAACTGTTTTTTGTGTACTTTTCCTCATAGTACATATCATTATTTAACATATATTCTTGTATAGTGGCTTTGGTGTCATTTGAACATGGTGCTTTATCTAGTCTTCGACTGTGGTAGCTAGCATTATCCATGACGATAATACTGTTGGGTGGAATATTTGGTATGAGTTTATTTTGGAACCAGTCTTCAAATAATTCGGCTGTAGTATCATCATGATAATCGACTAAAGAGTCCTTAATATTCTTTGCCGATAAAGACAACGCATTTGGTATAAATCCATTTTCGGTTCCTGCGTGAAATATCGTAATGCGTTTTCCTTTATTAGACGGCGCATTAGTTTGGCACAAGTCAGATGAGTCTACCCAACCTTTGTTTGGAATATCGTGTCTATCGAACCAAGTTTCTTCCAAATACACTACTGTTCTAACATATTCTCTAAATTCATTTATTGCCAATGAATATTCAAATCTCCATTTCTCAAGGCGCACAGATTCCATCAAGAGTTTTCTGCTACTAGTGAGTTTTTTAAATTTAAATCCGTTTTGTAAAAGAGACTTCCTTAAAGTCTCTTTGCAACACTGGATACCAGTTTCATTCTTTTCAAGCCGTTGCATTAAAATATCTAATGTAGGCACAATTTGCTCTTTATACAAAGCATTTATAGTTCTTCGAATTATATCTACATCACAGCCATCTAGTTTCCTTGAACCGCCAGAGTCTTTTTAAAATAGGGTTACTTACTATTTTAAACACTGTGGAATACGGTGTTTTTGTTAAAGAAGCACTTTCTTGCACAGCTTGATCTTTGGACATTCCACGTTCCAGAAGGGAAGTATAAACATTAAATATAATTTGTTTCCCATGAGGGTGTAACATTTGTCGACTAGTGGTACTATGACCCCCAGTTGAAGTATTAGCTTCAGGATGAGCCCATGGACGCCACATTTTTCACGACACAAAAATCGAATAGACACTTTAAAATAGACACAACTGACACAACGGAATATTAGGTAGGTAATGACTAAATGTTGTTTAACTTTCCCCCTTTTATTTCTGAAATTGGAAAGCGGTCAGTTCTCAAAACAGTCTTGTTTTCCAAATTTATTTTGTAACCGTAAATAGACCATTATCGCTATAATCTCTTTAATAGCCCATTAGTACTGAAAGTCTGGTGGCCAGGTGAGTGAATTTTATTATTTATACACATTTAAACATATCCTCACCAAAGTTGTCCAAGTGTTCTAAATCAACCTACGAGATTTTTTATTATCAAATAAATTTAAATACAAAACTGTCAACAGAAGCCAAAAATAATGGAAAGCCCACTATTATTAAAATGCCAAACTATTTCATGAGAAATTTTAATCCGGACCTGGGAATATTTCAAGGGACACATTTTTATTGCTTATTTCGAACAATAGGTAATAATGAGGCTAATATTGATTTACGACCTTTTTATATTTCTGGTGTGACTTCCTACATGGTGACACAACATATGATTACATTTCTACAATAAATAAATAAATAAATACATTACGCAAATTGTTCAATCACCTGAAGTGAAGTATATAAAGACATTTTCATAACTTGAAAGAATTTTATAGATTAAAATATTGAAGGAAATCATAGAATAAGAGGAATAATAAGAGTATAGTTTGTTTTGAAGCAACAAGACATCAACAATAATCATGGCAATCCATTTTGTGATTATACTATTTTCATTATTGTATCTCAATCAAACTCACAAGTCTCTCTCCTGATTACTTCTGATATGAGCTGTTTTGAATTTTCTTCAGTATTCTCACTTTTGACATCTTTGGTAGGTTGTTATAAAATTGTATCCCAGTATGAGCAACTCCTTTGTCCTAGCTGTTTTTTCATAGCAGGTGCAACATATTTCTGTTTATTTCTTGTTTCATAAGTATGAATTTGGCGTTGTTATTTGAATGTGTTCGAGTATTGCCATATGTTGACCTGTATATAAAATAAATGTCGAATGTCAAGTAACTTTGTTTCGGAATAAGTAGGTCAGTGGGGTACCTTCGATGTTTGTTCAACAAATTCAAAAATTTATTTTGGGCCCTTGTAACGTATTACAGTATGTTTTTGAAACACCGCCCCAACCTATGATTCCATAATTCAGATGTGATTCCACTAGACTCTGATACACTATGATTTTTTCTCTTGGATTCAGATATTCTACTATTTCCTTGTATCTATACAGTATGCATCTTAGTTTTTGTGTCAGGCAGTCAACGTGGATATTCCATCTGAAACAACAGTCTAGCATAATTCCTAAATATTTTATTTTATTTGTGGGCCGTATAGCGAATGAATGTTGTATGATTATGTCATAGTTTGGAAGAGAAGTCTCAAAAGTACGGAATGGTAGGTAAAAAGTTTTTTTTTAAATTGATAGCCACGATTTTATTTTTGTGAAATCATTTTCAATTTTCATTTTCAAGTTATACCAATTTCTGTCTTTGTATATTACTACCGTATCATCGGCAAAGCTGATTATTTGTCCATATTTCTCCAGTAAACATAGATTATTTAAATAAATGGTGAATAGCAAGGGACCCAACACAGTTCCCTTAGGCACTCCACATGTTATTTTTTGTGTTTCGCTCAATTTATTTTTTATTTCAACTTGTTGATTTCGATTTTGTAAATAACTTTTGAATAAGCGGTGGGCAGTGCCTCTTATTCCTATATCTTCTAGTATTTCCAGAAGAATCAAATGGTCGACGGTGTCGAATGCCTTTGCCAAGTCTAGCGAAATACCTATTACTGGTTCTCATTTATCTAGGCTATCATATATGGTGTTTGTTAATGACTGTATCGCATCTTGAGTAGATTTATGTTCCCGAAATCCGAATTGAGAGTTAGAGAGTAATTTATTTTTTTCAAGGAATGTATTGACTCTGACTTTTATTACTTTTTCTAGTACTTTAGCTAGACTTGTTATCAGTAGTAATATCCTTAGGACATTGATAATAGACGAGATATTTTATGTCAATCGAAAGCTCGTTCCTCGTTAGGAATTGTGATAGAATGAGGCCGGGAACGCTTATTCTTAGGTTATGTGTTCCTTTATGTTTTGGGTTTGTGGTTAAGATTATTTACAGTCTATTTTCTTACTCGTTTGTTCTTCACTTATTTAAGTTCAATTTGAGTGAGGAGTGTTTATTTGGTATGGTATTTTCTTGTCGTATATAAACTATAACTGAACTTTTTTAATTTTGAAGACATTTTTTGTCCCGGTTTCAGGTAACCGATCGTGTGGTATAGATCTGTTTGGCATTCAGTTTTTGGACATCGTCGATCACTGCATATTCCATTTCTTTCAATTGAACATGGATATGGCGAATGCTATAATATGGGACCAAATAAATGAGGATGTTGAGGATGCCGAGATACAAAACCACATAGGTGTGGATGTGCTTCCCAAACGAAACCCTTTCGAGCTGTCTGAACAAAAATTTATAAAAATGTTTCGACGAAAGCTCTAACGAGGCAACTCATTGATATTGTTCAACATCATGTGCAAGCACCTTCAAGAGCATCGGCTCTCACTGTAGAAACCAAGGTAAGTCAAAACAAAATTCGTACTATAAATAGAATAAATAAAAATTTTCCTATTAGCCGAAAAGTGGAGATATTGAAATACATTCCACTGTTTTTTTTTTTAATTTTTATACAATGATAATTGCATTAAACAAAAATGAAGACAGCTTAAATCAAGTACCTATATCATTTTCAGGTGTTGGCAACTTTGAGGTTTTTGGCTACTGGTAGTTACCAAGAAATAACTGGCTCAAACCATTTCATTGGAATAAGTCAAGCAAGTGTAAGCCGTTGCTTGAGAGAAATATGCAATGTTTTGAACTCTCCGGAAATATTCAATCAGTGGGTTCGCTTTCCAGGAAATATTGGAGAACTGGAGAATATAAGACAGGTAGGTTAATTCAGTTCAAAATGGAACTGAAATGAAACATTAATGAAGTTATTTTTTTTTTAGTTTTTATGAAAAATATCAATTTCCTGGAATAGTTGGAATTATTGATTGTACACATGTGGCGATTGTATCACCCAAAGTGCATAATGAAGAACAGCCAGAGAGAGCCTATGTCAATAGGAAAAATTATCATTCTCTTAATGTTCAGTTGGTAATGATTTTTCTTTTCCCACCTCAGATAATTTCAGAAATAATGATTCATATTTTATTTTTTTTTAGATATGCGACAGTACATTGAGGATATTGAATGTGAATGCTAGATTTCCAGGTAGTACACATGATGCCTTCATTTGGTCCCAGTCTAGAGTTTCTGAGACATTGGAAAGAATTTATCGTCAAAATCCTGCTAATACTTTTTTCGTAATAGGCGATTCAGGTAATAGTTACTCCTTACTATTGAGATTTCACCTCAATGCTGAAAATACATAATTTGTGCATTATGCAGGTTATCCCACAAGACCATGGATATTGACACCTATACCTCACCCAGAAACCGAAGAAGAAGAAAGATTCAACGAAAGATTCCGTAGTATCAGAAGTGGTATTGAACGCTGCAATGGTGTGATTAAAAATCGTTTTCGGTGCCTATTGAAACACCGTGTCTTGCACTACTCTCCAACTGTTGCAACTACTATCATAAATGCATGTGTGGTGTTACACAACATGTGTATAGAGGCCGGTGTACCTGAGCCACAAGAAGAGGATGGAGATATAGTCATAATTGACTATGGCATATATGCACCAATGCCATTGGCTGGGGAGCAGATAAATAATGCAAGGGTCAATCAAGATTTGCTTGCAGCAAGAGAGTTGAGAATGAATATTATTAATAACCACTTTCTTGTTTAAATAATATAAATATATGTATTGTGTACAAAGATGTGTATTTTTTATTAAATATAATATGTAAACTCTGTGAAAACAATAAACCAAACTAGAAAACTCTGTAATAACAATAAACCAAACTAGAAACTCTAATAACAATAAACTAAACTAGAAAACTCTGTAATAACAATAAACCAAACTAGAAACTCTAATAACAATAAACTAAACTAGAAAACTCTGTAATAATAATAGAGCAAACTCTTTGGAAGAACAATAAATATTCAAAATAGTAACGGAAAATATAAATAATACACTTGGGCACACCAGTATCTAAAATCAAGTTTTAGATATCCCCGAGGCTATCTTCCCTAAACTTTCTGCTATACTTACTATGGCAGATGCTACCCTATCTTCAAATATTTCCCGATTTTTCAATTTCGTTTCCATCAAAGAGTTTTTTTTATCTTGGTAGATTTTATCATCTAAAAACTTCTTCTCATTGATGTCAATGAATCTTGCATTGGTTTTTAGAGATTCTTGTAATCTGCTCGTTTTATTGATCCTCATTTTCTTTTTTGTGAAGTGGAGTATATTTGACTGGAACATGATGGAGCAGTCTGACATGGAGCAGAATTTGTAGAATGTGTTGGGGCAGTCTTATCTCCTCTGTTTTCAACTTCATTGTTACAAGAGTACATGTGATCGTAATTCTGATTCTGTTCACTAGTGGTCTGCTCATTTTCATACCCTTCCTAAAATAACAGTTTCAATATCTAAATGTTCTTGTTATAATTTATTGACTGTTCTTATTTTTTTTAACATTCATTAACATAAATAACAAAAAATATTCAATATTTTAATTCACCTTTTTATTTTTACATATAATACAGCATCATCTTCCAAGAATGGAACAAGTGATTCCTGTATATTGTCATCACCTTTGATGAAAAAATTTTGAACATCATTCCTATGGTTACCATAGGAATGATGTTCAAAATTTTTTCATCCAAACTTGTTTCGAGATTTGGTGGCAATGGAGGGCCACCTCCAGTACCCCTTGCATGTTTTTTCTCTTTCACGAACCTCGTTTTGATATTTTTTTTATGTCAACCCATGTCTGAAACAAAAAAGATACTGAATTCTGTTCTGTAGGGGGGCCAGTGGCAAATATTTATTAAGTTCTGCAAATATTCAGCAGGTCCTTATATATAGTCTGATTGATCCTCATCATCAGTGAGGTAAAGAGTATTGAATCATTTGTTTGATATGAGCCTAACATAATTCTTTGATGACATTCATACGCACAAAAGCATGCAAATAAATTTTTATCAATTTAAACATCACATATTTATAAGAACAAATATAATCATATACTATAGCACAATACTTCTAGGTTTATAATGACACCAGTGTATGTTTTATTATAAATCAAGTAATTCATGTTTCTCTAGTAAAGAGTATATTATATACTATATACTTACTTTTCTCCACTGTGTCCATTCTTTTGCTGGAGCATTTGGAATACTATTTAACATGTTCGTTATTTCAATCCAGTTTTTCTTCATGTTTTCTCTTGTATAATCAGCTGTTAACCGACCTATATACATTTCAGGTCTTTGTGATATATAATCGGTTAATAGTTCTTTTTGTTTATTATTAATGGGAAGCGATCTTCTCTTAACATTATCCATTTTCAATATTTCAAACAAAACTATAACACTATAACTATAGGGAGGGTTTGACGTTAGCTTCAATTGGTCTGTCAAAAAATGGTTGTTTCTGATTGGTTAGACCCTTTGGCAACATTGCTCATCGGGGAACTCTTATTCGGATACGTCCCTGACGCTCAAGAATACCGACTTCTCGTTATCAAACAAGGGAGTAGAAACAAATCGGGGATCGCTCCCTAGGGAGCGTTCTATTCTATCGCCGTGGAGAATCCGGGCCCAGGAGTTATAACTGTAGAACGGAATGAGCTATTGACTTCGGATTTTCGCTGTACAAATTCACTGGTGTTCTACTTTGTATCGACAGTGTTGCCAGATCTCAAATATGTCTATAATCTAAATAAAAATTATAATCAAATACTTTGTTTCCAAAATCAAAGTTGTTGTAACTTCGTTGTTAACCAATATTTTTTTATGAAATTCTGATGGTTTCCATTTATAACGACTACGAATCCAATGGTGTAGTCAAATTTGAATACAAAAATTGCCTAATAAACTTTTGCCGTTTTTGACAAAGAAAAATAACTATAGAGTGCCTTGGAAATGAAACTAAAGTTATGAAAATTTGTGTCAAGATACAGTTTTTGATGCTTAATATAAAAAAAATGGTCCAGACAAGTGCGAAAAGTATTTTGTACTCTGGTGGGGGTGTTAATCATTGACTGATGTTCACTTAATATATCCAGATAGCTTTTAGCTTCTTTTGTTTCTTCTAATATGTCTATGTTGATATCTACCAGAAATATTTTATAATCGCATATCTCATTATTATTTGCTAGTATGTCATTCAATTCTTCAATAAATGTATCTAGTAAAATGAATTAGAAATACTTTATTTTCGCAGTTAACTTTCAGGCTAAGGAGTTGATTTTCATTCAGCAGTATGAGTTGATGAGAGGTATATAGTTCATATTTACTGAAAACTACCATACCTCCCCATCGTTTTGATTGTAATTGCCATAATTATATAATGTTTTATACCCAACAGTATAAAAAAACGTATATCAGATATCTGTCTTTTTTCTGTCAAAACTATGTAGTCAATGTTGCTTTCCAAGCTTTCAATAGCCACTAAAAATTCATTTAAATTGTAGCCAAGGCTACATATATTGGTTTTTACAATTCAAAAATTCGCGGTTAAATTATTTATTTCTAATACTTGTATGACCACGCATAACGTTTTACAGAGTTGTCCGATTTTGATGATTATTTTTTTAATTGATAGGGTATAACTCGAAGCTAGGCCCTTTCGGATTTGAAAAAAAATCCACTCCTTAGGATAAGAAAATGGAGGATGATGTTGGTTCACCCACTGAATTTTTACTTCTAAACCGATTCTACCATGCATAACTTTGTACTGGGTTATCCGATTTAGATTTTTTTTTTTATTGTTTGATACCTTGTATGTGGGTCCCATTTGAATTTAAAAAAATATTACACCCCTAATAGGGTATGATTTATTGATTTTACACCTGTGAACCGATTCTGCTGAAACTTAGCACACCTATGTAGTTCTGATGACACTACAACATAATGGAGGCCCGGAATTAATATGATGATGGAGACAGAAGACAGTCGAGGGATCTCCTCAACGGTTCACAGCAGTTACCTCGTGTTTGGAGTAATATGTACATATACATAGTGGCCACTTTTTTAATGGGATTGTATTGGTAACTTTTAAACCATAAGAGTTAGAAGGTCGGTCAAATGGAGAAAAAGTTGCATTCATAGAAGCATTGTCAAGCAGTTCAAACAAATCGAGATTATCAGGGCCGGTTATTGAGATATCATAAGAAAAGTAAATTCTGTCATTTTGATTTTTCTTTTTCCCACTTTATTTCGAATATTATCGAAAAATGTCACAGGAGTTTTTTATTCGACAGTAAATTATCCTCAATTTGACATAATCAGATTTCGTATCCAACGTTTCGTACGCTCTGAGCCACCCTCAACCTCATTTTTTTCAATACGGACCTGCATATTTTATGACACTTTTCGAAATAACTTTTGACGCTGAATTCAACGATATATCATACAATGTCATTCAAAGTTGATTTTCAGGTGATTTTGACCCTTATCCAAATTTCTTTGGGTCGGATCTGTATTACATTTAGGTACCTTTAGTTTAATTAACAACATGCAATACATTTCGATAAGAAAATCAACTTACTCATCTTCAACTGAATGGAACGTAACAGAATCAAAGCAAGAAACAAGTAATAATTATTTACAAATTTCAAGAGGTGAAAAACCTAATTCATAATAATTAAACGAAACTATCATTTAATGAAAGAAAAATCAAATGATTATTCGAAAGTAAATGATGAACATTAATGAAGTAAGTGTTCGAAATGTCCACCATTTCGTAAAATGCACTCTGCGGTTCTGGAACCCATACTTCTTATACATTTGCTTATTTCGTCTCCTTGAATACCTTCCAATACATTCTCAATCTTCTCGCGAAGAATCTCTATTGTCGGGTTCGTAGTATCATAAATTTTATTTTTGAGATATCCCCACAAATAAAAATCCAGCGGATTCAAATCCGGAGATCTGGCAGGCCATGCTACTGGACCTCTTGTTCCAATCCATGAATCGGGAAAAGTTCGATTTAGATAGTCTGTGACTATTCTTGAGTTGTGTGGACCACATCCGTTTTGTTGGAACCATGGACTATTACGCCGATACCGTATAGGAAGATCATCCAACATTTCTTCTATAATTTCTACATATTTTGCTCCGGTTAGGTTGCCGTCAATAAAATAGGGTCCCAGTAATTTATTATTCAACAAACCGCACCATATGTTCAAAGAAAAACGATATTGATGTCTAACTTCATGAATTACGTGAGGATTTTCTGTGGCATTAAAATGTTTGTTCCTTCGATTGAACATGCCAGAATATGTGAATGTCGTTTCGTCTCCCCAAATGATATTGTGCGCAAAATTGTTGTTATTCCGCACCTTCCGTTGAAACCAATTACAGAATTGCAACCTTCTCTCAGGATCATTGCGATATAGTTTTTGCACGGCTTGGTATTTATAGTCATGGTATCCGTGTCTCTTGAGTATTTTATTAACAGCACTTTTTGATAAATTGCATTCACTGGCCATAGTTCTCGATCCTATTCCTGGATTCATTCGAATTTGGGCCAGAACATTGATGTCATTGATAGGCTCGTTTCGTCGTACATAAGGACCTCTAGGTTTGATGAATGAATTATGTGCAAGTAACGTTGTAGATAAACGTCGAAACATTTTAATATTTGGTGTTGTTCTTTCAGGATATAATTCACCATACCTTTGTTGTGCTTTGAACGAATTTCTATATAGTTTTATGTACACTTCGTACATATCTCTCTTCTCTTCATTTGTGTATCTTACCATATCGAATAAGTCAAATTGAAATTACTCAGAAAAGTATTTAATGACAAGTTCTTGTGACACAATAATAAACGAAGTGACAAATAATATGACATTTCTTGTTATGTTCTTTTTATCCACGGCCTACTACTTGAAAATAATACATTCAATAAACCTAGAGTTGTGTGTATGTAAGAAAAAACAAGTCTATCAACGATATCAATGTTCTGAGCCAAATCCAATTGAACCCAGAAAAAAAATCGAGAACTGTGGCCAGTGAATGCAATTTATCAAAAACTGCTGTTAATAAAATAGTCAAGAGACGCGAATACAATGATTTTAAATTTGAATACCAAGCCTTGCAAAAATTATATCGTAATGATCTCAAAATAAAGTTCGATTCTGTAATTTGTTTCAACGGAACAAATGACAAATCCAACAATAATGATTCCTCGCGAGAAGATTGAGAATGTATTGGAAGGTATTCAAGGAGACGAAATAAGCAAATGTATAAGAAGTATGGGTTCCAGAACCGCAAAGTGCATTTTACAAAATGGTGGACATTTCGAACACTTACTTCATTAATGTTCATCATTTACTTTCGAATAATCATTTGATTTTTCTTTCATTAAATGATAGTTTCGTTTAATTATTATGAATTAGGTTTTTCACCTCTTGAAATTTGTAAATAATTATTACTTGTTTCTTGCTTTGATTCTGTTACGTTCCATTCAGTTGAAGATGAGTAAGTTGATTTTCTTATCGAAATGTATTGCATGTTGAGAGATAAGTGCCATGTGAAGTGGAATGAATAGAAAAATCGAATTTAAACGGTTTTTCTTCACATAAAGGATTCAATATAAAATTGAACCAGAGAAAGGTAGATCTCAGGTGAAAAACAACTACTTTCCAAAACCGTTTAAATTCGATTTTTCTATTCATTCCACTTCACATGGCACTTATCTCTCACTATATGCTAGACGGGCTTGCCACTCCTACTGAGAAGGAATCTTTTATTTAGAAACCTATCGAGGTGGGAGATTTTCGGAGTGTTTCTTTCTGTCACTAGGTACCGCCAGTTAAAGTTTATCTTTTCCGGCGTACCTATAGGTGTTACAAGATCGATGATGTTTGTTTACGTTGTGTCTCACTTCAGCCAGAGTTCTTTGGACTTTTGGCTGGTTGACTACTCCGTACTGATGAGGGCCAAGAAGCCTGAAACCGGTATGCGGATTGTTAGGTGAACACGACTTAAATTAAACATAATCGAGCTTATCAGAAAGAAACATTTGCATTCAATGTCCATTGATATTTTATGGAAGTATGCATGGATTTTCAGGTGAATATCATTCAACGTTCTGCGTGGTATTTGCCAGGAAAGTAGTTGTTTTTCACCTGAGATCTACCTTTCTCTGGTTCAATTTTATATTGAATCCTTTATGTGAAGAAAACCGTTTAAATTCGATTTTTTGTATTGCATGTTGTTAATTAAACTAAAGGTACCTAAATGTAATACAGATCCGACCCAAAGAAATTTGGATAAGGGTCAAAATCACCTGAAAATCAACTTTGAATGACATTGTATGATATATCGTTGAATTTAGCGTTAAAAGTTATTTCGAAAAGTGTCATAAAATATGCAGGTCCGTATTGAAAAAAATGAGGTTGAGGGTGGCCCAGAGCGTACGAAACGTTGTATACAAAATCTGATTATGTCAAAATGAGGATAATTTACTGTCAAATAAAAAACTCCTGTGACATTTTTTGATAATATTCGAAATAAAGTGGGAAAAAAAGAAAAATCAAAATGACAGAATTTACTTTTCTTATGATATCTCAATAACCGGCCCTGATAATCTCGATTTGTTTGAACTGCTTGACAATGCTTCTATGAATGCAACTTTTTCTCCATTTGACCGACCTTCTAACTCTTATGGTTTAAAAGTTACCAATACAATCCCATTAAAAAAGTGGCCACTCTGTATAGTTACATGTCCTGATTAACTAACTCACTGATTGCCTGATATACGATCAACGCGCAGATCAAACCGCTGGACCTGAGAGCTAAAATTTTTAAAGCATATTTTTTTGATATTCCATCCCTTAAGGAGTGAAAAGATGGGTGAGAAAGGGGGTGAAAGTACAGCTGGTATTGAAATTAGGTTATGGAAATTAAATAAAAAAAAGATAAATGTATGTCAGGGTTATTGAAAATTCAACCCTAAAGGGGTAAAATGGAGGTTGAAAGTCTGTATAGTTAGTTTTAAAGTTAGGATCATGAACATTGGTATTTGGAGGTCTTTGTTACAAATAAAAAATACGTGTTTCGGTGTTTTTGGGAATTCAACCTCAAAAGGGGTGAAATGGGGGTTAAATTGGGATTGGAAGTTTGTATAGAAATTCCGTTAATTTTCAAGTTAAGGACATAAAAATTTATATTTGAAGTCTTTGTTAAAAATTTCAGTGTTTTAAATTCAACCCCTAAAGGGGTGAAATGGAGGGTGAAAGTTTTTATGGGGGTTCAGTTAGTTTTCAAGTTAAGGTCATAAAAGTTTTATTTGGGGTAAAATAAGGAAGGTAAATTTGTTTTAAATGCAACCCTCGGAGGGTGAAAGTGTGTGGGATTCCGTAGTTTTGAAGTAAGGGGCATAAAGTTGGTATTTATTGGGGTCTTTGTTACAAATAAAGAAATACGTGTTTCAGTATTTTTAGAAATTCCGTCCCAAAAGGGGTGAGTGAATTTGTAATAGTCGTCACAAAAAATACAAAGTTCAACGCAGAAGAAGTCACTGGTACCAGCTAGTTATAGTATACAACAGTTAATAGCTGAAGTAAGGTGGGTAAGTAGGTATTTTGAAAGTAATCCAAATTAAGTAGGTAGTAATTAATAGATTTTAACCACAAAAAATTTAAAAATTGAAAACTTTTTAACAAAAAATTAAACCGACGAAAACAAAACTGAAAGGCACAAATAAAATAAACCTTTTTAGTCTTAATAACTAAGCTCCTAAACTTATATAAGTAACTCATTTTGAGTCGGCGCCAAACAAACAATCAACGAAGATCATTAAATTACTTTAAAGAAATGATCAAAATAACATAAAAATGCAACGTGAAATCTCTAGCGATAAACAATAATATTCCAAAAATGAGCCCTCCGCACAACCACTCGCTACGACGTGTCCTCACATGTGAGCCCATTCGAGTAGCTGTCTCGCTGATATTGACTTCGAGAACGCTCGGCTATTTCCGGCGAAGGGACGCGCCACCACCACGCACCCCGCTGCCATAATTTTAGGCTTTACGTAATTAATTTGCTTGTTTGTTTGTTTGGCGCCGACTCTAAATTAATTTAATTTTTTGTTAAAAAGTTTTTTCTAGAATGCAAAGCGACACTTGCAATAATTTAACCAACCCGAAAAATTTCCCTAAGCAATGAATGAATTGATTTGTTGAAAATATAAACAGGATGTTCATAAAATATTTCTATCAATATTCAATTGAGAATGTTTCCCTTTTCAACAATGAATGAAATTCACTAACATGAGGTTGCAAAAATCATGAAAGTTTCCCGTACTTAATCATCGTGGTAATACTTGCAACTGTGGGAAAATTATTCACAATCACAAGAAACTTCCACAATAAATTATGTACATGACAATTTTTTCAAAGATTCACCTATAATCGAATCCTAGGAAAAAGTATAAGCAAGCACTAGCTTTCACTGTAAACCTATAATTGTACATAAACGAGTTAGTCACAAAAAATGCCAGTGAAAACCTTTGCTTCTATTTTTAATGTTCCCTACCAAAAAGGAAAATATGGAACACTGTCTGATGGCTGTTCAATTGCCTACAACAGCTTTCTGAAATCCAAATCATTCCATCCAGGAAGATGAAATTTGGCGATATCAATGAGAATCGTGATATTTTGTTTTTGAATGAGGTGTCATGGTGAAACTTAAGCCACAAAAAATATCATTTCATGTGTTTATGAATAGAAAATCTTTGTTTGACAAAAAAACTCAAAAATATTTGAAAAAATCTGGAAAAATTGTCACAATCACTTCAAGCCAGGCAGCATTCATAATTCATAAGTACAATGTCACTCGGGAAAATCAGATGGCAGCTACACAGATGACGAAGAGCAAAGAGCTCTCCTTCTGGTGAGACTCACTTGCAAACCATACGAGTCTGATAGAAGACAGACATGATACATCAAACCTAGAAAAGTAGTCTGGGAAGTAGTTAAAACTATTTTCAATCTCCAATGGACATTCAACTATTTCCAAACCTTCAAGTTCCATGTAGTTGATGGCATTTTTCCAGCCTTCGCACAAAGAAGGCAAAAAGAATAAATTTCCATCATTATCACATTGATCAGATGGTACCGGGTGGTTCACTATAAGTTACCCACCCCTTATTGCCTATAGAAAAAAAAGTTAAGTGTAAAAGTGGTGTGGTTATGACTGAATTTTGATAAAATGCTATCAAAAATACAGTAGCGTACAGATTTCAGGGGATAACTTTTTTTTTAATGTATATTATTGAACTTTCGGAATGATATTTTTTTCTGATTTCAAAAATATACCATATGTTACCCCTATCTTATACCGTTGATGAGTTATTAAACGTCGAATAACTTAGTTATAGTTTGTTTGAAAATATGAACAGGATGTTCATAAAATCAGATGTGGAATCATCTGCGACTGAAAGATAAACTTTAGTCACTATCTTCCATCGTTCAAGATAACCTCTTATGGGGTATCCATGTTGAAAAGGGAAACATTCTCAATTGAATATTGATTATAGATATTTTTCTGAGAATTGAAAAATCCACGAAACAATGAAGTCATTTTTTGTGAATGTCTAACAGAAAACAATTACTTCCCCGGCTAAGGCTGCGCTGGACATTGAACTGCATCTGATAGATATTCTGAAAGGACCCTAATTCAAAAGAAAAAATCTGAAATTGAAAATTTGGATTTTTATTCACATAATTATTTGATTTTCTATTCCAGTCTTAATTAGAAACTCATATAGATGAATGAGGCAAAGAAGAATGTTTTCCAAAAGAGAGTACTCACCAGAAATCATTTGTAACAATACATTTTTGTCGACGAAAATCTTTTCACGCTTCCACGATCATCAGGAAGACCGGAAAAAATGGGAAACACATTTTCTAGAAGCAATCTCACTTTGCAAAGATGGAAAAAAGTTAGAAACATTTCTTTTGGGGAGACACTTTGAAATGAGTAGAGTAGTAGAGTAGTTTATTTGACCATGTTATGTACAGAGAACATTTATGGCAAGTCACAAAACAATATAGCTTCAAGCTCAATATTGGCAGTTAAAAGTATAAAAGATAATATTTAAAAACAACAAATTTACAAAAAATATTTAAAAACTACTACAAGTTTACATATAAAATTATAGCTGAAAAATCGACAGTATAACAACCAAATGAACAATGTATTGGCACAAGTTGTTAATATAAACGATAAACAATAAAGGTCCGAGGACTGAGCCCTGTGGTACCCCATTATCATTTTTTTTGTAGCCGGTCTTCACATTGTTCAGCTCTACGCATTGAAATATGTCCGAAAAGTAAGATCGAAGCAGGTCTAAGGTGATGCCTCTTATTCCATAGTGTTTATCAATTAGTATATCGTGCGATATACAATCGAAAACCTTTGTTAAGTCGCATAGTGTCAGTGAGGTATGTCTGTTTTGATCAAGACCCTCTACTATATCAGTCACAATTTTGAAAGCAGCTTGGGTCGTGGATTTATTTTTGCGGAAACCATATTGTGATTCGTTAAAAAAAAACTTGTTTCGAAATAGGAGTACAGTCTATCTTTTAGAATATATTCAATGATTTTGGCGATAACGGAAATAATGTTGATTGGACCATAGTTGTCCATAGAGGATTTGTCTCCCTTTTTGAAAAATGGTAATACTTTAGAGATTTTGAGTGCATCCGGGAAGATGCCTTTGTTAAAAATGAGATTTATCAAGTTGGTCAGAGGTGGAACAATCAGTTCAGCAACTGCCTTAATCAAGTAGGTGTTTAAATCATAGATAACACGAGAGCTAGAGGAGCTCAGTCTATTAATTGCAGCAAATACTTCTTGGGAACACACAGGTTCCAAAAACAAAGAGTTGACAGGAGAGGAAAAACTTCTGAAATTATATGTGCTATGAGATCAAGTTTTTCCTATTCAATTCTAACAGGACAGCTGTTGTTCTTTACGAAGGGTTGGCCTCGAGTGGACCTGTCCTGCTGTTTCATGCTAGTACTCGCCTTTTTTCGCTCTGTCCAGTCTGAGATTACTTATTTTTGGATACACTCTCTGATATTCCAAGAAAGGGATCTGGTCCTATTAACTCCATCATAGTGCCTTCTTTCGCCAGAAAGCCTTTGTGTACAGGAACCCAGAGTCATTCTGTTGTCCCTGTCTGGACATAATAATCTGTATTCTATCGAAAGATATAGCAAGGCTTTCAGCGCTGCTTCTTGACTGTCCGACATGATTGATTCCGTTTAGTATTTTTTGATTGCATGAACTTCTGTCTGGAATATTGTCAAGAATGGAAAATATCACCCGATATAAATATAGCAATCATTTCTTTTTCAAAATTCAGAATTAAATTTAAACATAATCAAGCCCAGAGTGGAAAATTCCATAGTTCATTCATTTATTAGTAATTCATCATTCAGTATCACATTTATTGAAAGACAGTATTTCCTGCATATTCAGAGTTCATCGCCGTTCATTAACAGGTGTCGGATTACAATTCAATTCCTGAGTACTGAATGGCAAGGACACTGATTCTGCAATAGGAAGCGCAATAAATCATGACTCAACGATATTTTTAATATAAATTGAAATGATTGTTTTTGGCTCGGTTCTTTTTATTGTGCCTGTTTATGCTGCCAGTCCATGATGACACATCTCCTTCTCTGGGTTGTTATTATAATGTAAGTGTTACTTTTATTGATTTGTTTTTAGCCCCATTGTTCACTTCACTATTTTTGTATTCACAATTGTGTTATTTTTTGCCCTTTTAGAATTTTCAATAAACCATAATAGTTTTCACTTCACTTTTTTTATTTCACTATACCAGGGTAGTCACAAGTCACAATCACAGAATTAAAATGTTTCAACCTCTCGCAAGCCAAGCAAGTTAATCAGTGGGCACCCTAAACAGTTAGGGGGCCAGGGTTTCACAGGGTCTCCCAAAGTAGGGCGTGACAATATTGTGGCGTTCAGGTTAAGGTTAAATTATGGCTATACTCCATTTACTCCGGCCCTAACTCGGTCTTCCATCTGGAGCACCATTCTGAGGTGGCTTCCCAGTTCTTTTGTATCCCATATATCTCTTCCTGGGAAGAGAACTTCTATCTATCAAAGTTCATACGGATGAGATTTTTTCTCATTTTTAATCTTCCGACAGCTTCCTCCCCTATTGTTCGATGATTTCGACAGGTTTCTGAATACACTGACGCTTGCTTCTCTAGGCGGAGGACTTCCATAACTGCTGTCGGGGTGGTAGATACTGCCCCTGTTATGGTCAAACTCGGGAGTTTGTAGAGCTTTTCTCGCGCACTCTTCTGTACTCATTTGCTCCCCCAGACGACTGCTCCAAATATGATCATAGATCTTATCACTGTGAGGTAAAACCAGTACATTAGTTTGGGTTGCATTCCTCATGTTTTTCCACAGATACTTCTACAATTCCAAAGGGCTTCATTCTGGATGATCATTTAAAGTGAGTTTCTCATCTAGAATTGCCCCTTCTTCCTTGAATTGAATTGGCTCACCATAGAAAACCGGCTTTCTTAGATTCCAGCTTCTGGTGAAAGGTACTATCTTGTTAGGGCTAACCGAAAGTTCTTCTTTTTCATACCACCTAGTGATAGCCATAAGAGCCGTTTGGAGTGTGGCCGATATAATTCCTCCAAACTTTCTTTTCTATCGCCAGCGTAAGCTTGTACCCTCATTGCCTTCACCACGAGTGCTCTGATCAGATCGTCTACAAGAAGCTCCCACAGTAAGTGGGATAGGACTTCTCCCTGTATACAGTCCCTCAGCGACCTGGCCACAACTTTCTCATGGAGGAGCTGGAGATTATTATGTATCTTAACATCGCCTAGATCCACTTACAAACAGTTTTCGATAGTATTTTGTTGGTTGTTGCTCTATGGAGTGCATTGTTGAAAGCTCCTTCAATCAATGAAGGGCTGCTCTGCCATTTCTCCGCATTTCAGAGAATTGTTTAGTTCCCTCGAGTTGTCTAATGCAGTTTCGGTTGATTTGCCTGCCTGGTAGGCATGCTGGTATGTACTGAGAGGGTTTTCTCTCAGCACCTCTTCTCGTATGTGCTTATCGAGATTGTTATCATTGACCATATGGAAAGTTGGGATTTCCCTTTCAAGGGCTGTGTCCCCTTTTTAAATTTGGGAGGGCTAAATACTTTAGCCGATGCAAAATGAATTGACGACATGAGGAAACAACAGAAGCAATGGCGGTGATTGACAGCACCCAAAGAGCCATCCATCTGTCAGACTGAATTATCAAACCTAACCATGGAACGGCGACAAGAGAACTCCATGCACGGAACAAATATGAACTAGATGTAAATCACAACCAAAGCAGTTACTATACCATGCGTAGAGCTCAGATGTCACCTATCCATATTTACAAATTTATATATATATATATCTATAAGAGTAGAACAATTGTGTATCAAAATAAAGAACAGTATGTATGTGACAGACTAGTTATTCCAACGAACACCCCGAAGTGCAACTTGTACTGAAGAAAGGAAAACCACACCACAGAGCAAACCGGAATAACACCTGTCCAAACGAACAAATGCACTATGACATAGAACAATTGGTTTATCGGAGATCGAGGCAGGAAAAATAATTTTATATCATTAACCTACAAAATATTTTTTCATCTCCATGTAAGTAGCACTTATTGTATCACATTACCCATGTAACTAAGTCTTTGTTCTTCTTTTATTGTAGAATACTTTTATTATCTGCTGATGATGAACCTATAGAGGTTCGAAACATGTTCACCTAATCGATGGTATTTATCTAATCGATTGTTAATATTATATTGTGGAGACGACTTCGAGTTTTTCTTCTTCATAAAATTATACCACTCCACTTCGAGATACAATGGACTTCTACCACAGGTTATATAATTAATATCTTAAAAACGTTTCAGGAGACGCAATAAACTATAGATTATTCGAAATTTTGTAGTGAGCCCACATTTTCGTCGAAATATTCTTTTGGAATACTTATTTCAGGAACAATAAACACTAGTATTTCAAGTATTTGACAAACCTGTCATTGAAAAACAATTGCATGTTACATTTGTGCACAGCTTTCCTACACTACCGTATGGATGGTTATTGAAAATGTATAGCATAATGCAAGAGTTCTTTTGACCTATCTGCGATTCTGAAGGAGTAAGTATGTAAATCGAAAAATGTATTTTTCCGGCAACCTCGTATTAACGAGTCCGTTTAATCTACACGAAATGGGTCGTTAATGACCCCTAATAACCTTCAATTTCTCTTTTAATGCATGATTGTGGTATATGCAGCCAAACATACACCGAAATCGACCATTAATAACCTATAAATGGTCGATTTCTCCGTTAATGTATAATTGTGGTATAGGCAACTAAACATACACGAATTCGAATATTATTCAAATTCGAATATTATTCGCGTCTAAATGCGCAGAATCAAACCAGCATAAGAAATCGTATACTTTTCTGATCAAATGTTTCAGTAAGAGAATAAAAATCACATGCCGAGGAATTATTGCCATATGTTGTTTCTTTCCTCAATTTTTTTTTTTTTTTAACAGACTATACATCTTTTTCTATTTTGCCAATTTCTGTAATTTTTTTCCAAGTGCGATATAAAATGCCGACCAGTTAACCTCAATGGGGGATTTTCATGAGCTGTTTGACTTGTTGAAGTCCGGGGTCTCTCTATATGGTATTTTTCAAGAATGGCTTTGACCAGTGAAAGTTGGAATTTGGCTATTGGTATATTGCTTCCGGTTTTCATCTTATACATGGCTTGTGCGTTCAATAATGACATATCAAGAAGGTGGAAAAATACCTTCTTGTACCACTTTGTTGTTTTGCGGACGGATTCAATTGAGCTCTGCAACATGTCAGTGTGATCTACCGCGCCCATATTGTCATTATAATCAATCACTGCCTTTGTTTTTTTTTTCGATATTCATCTGTTTTATAATCTTTCTTGTCCGTAACAACCATATCTGAAATATGAAATATACTCAACAAAGTTACTTCACGTTTGTCATGCCACTTGATGGCAAGAAGATTACTTGAGTTATAAGCTTCCGTTTCGCCAGCCTTTAGTTTGTTTTTCAATGCTGGCATATTTTTCCTGTTTTGCTTCAATGTTCCACATGCATTTGTTTTTTGTGACCATAGCAGATTGTATAAGTTTGGGCTAGTATACCAATTATCTGTAAACAGCGTATGTCCAGCATTCAAGTAATTTCGCATAAGAGTAAGTACAATGTTTCCAGATATACCTACGTTATCAGCTTCTTCTTTAATATCGGATCCAGCTCCACAATACACGATGAAGTTCAAAATATATCCTGTCTCACAGTCACAAAGTACAAAGAATTTTACAGAATCTGTGCCTTTTCGAAGGATTGTACTGCTTGAAAGAAAGACGTCCTTTGAAAAGCATTAGACTCTAATCAATGCACAAATTCTCGAATGGATAAAATTTATTCTCATATGTAGTTTGAAGGTGAGACAAAACCATACGAATTTTCCAGAGCTTATCTTCTTTGACCGTATCGTCACTGGTATTATCTACGAAATGCAAGCTTCGAAGTATAGATAGATAACGATCTCTTGAAAAAACTTGCCCAAAAATCGATGTCGCAAGTAAATCATCTCGTGACCAGTAGTCGACAAGTTTTAATTTCTTTACTTGTGGCATCAACAGCGAAACACCAATAAAACAATACATTTCGCTGTTAGTAATCAGTCCACTTTTTATCATGTGCTGTGGTTTGTTCTGGTACATTTTGGCTGTGAAATAAATTTGTTTGCTGGGTAATTTTTCCCACAAGATTTTCTGAAAAGAAAATCTCGAAACACTAATATGCTAACTGAGTTTTTGTTCTTGCAACCTGAATTTTCAGGATCGAAAGGATGTTTTTTGGTATGTAATTTTTATTTTGTACCCATGTTATTGTTTCAGAGTCATTCAACTTCTTTTTTTTCTTCTTTGACACACCTGAAAGTGAAAGAAAACTTTCGTTATGTGATGTTAACCCAAACACATACAGTTCTTCTCAAAAGTCCCCTCCCCCCCTCTTATTTTTGGAACGATTATACATAAACAAGTGAAATTTGGAATATGATAGATGACGAAATCGTCAAAGATGACGTCACAAGGCCATTGCGACCAATAATTTTAAATAGAACCCTACGGCAAGCGACACCTCTTTTAAAAGGTATCGAAACAACCTATTCAATGATACTAATTTTGTTTGTGTTTATGGCAGTTTTGGCAACTCGCTTTTAAAAAACGCAAAGTTGTGATGAATTAAATCAGTTAATACTAAAATTCAGAATTAAAGCTCCGCCTCTGGATAGTTGTCAAAGAAGCTGACGTTTTTGTTAGTCTCCCTAATTCGACGTTTTTGTAATTGTCCAAGTTTTTGTACATTTAATAATTTGTGTAATGTTGATCGAACGTCTAACTGTTTTAGCAGATTTTGGTACTTTTAATATTTTTGTACATTTTAATAATTTGTTAAACTGTTGTGAGCCGAACGTTTAAGTGCTTCAAGAAGCGAAATGGTACGTGCTTTAGGTGATAAAGTAGCAGCGATCCTAATTCTTGGCGAAACACCAATAAAACAATACATTTCGCTGTTAGTAACATCAGTCCACTTTTTATCGTGTGCTGTGGTTTGTTCTGGTACATTTTGGCTGTAAAATAAATTTGTTTGCTGGGTAATTTTTCCCACAAGATTTTCGGAAAAGAAAATCTCGAAACACTCTAATATGCTAACTGAGTTTTTGTTCTTACAACCCGAATTTTCGGCATCGAAAGGATGTTTTTTTGGTATGTAATTTTTATTTTGCACCCATGTTATTGTTTCAGAGTCATTCAACTTCTTTTTTTTCTTCTTTGACACACCTGAAAGGGAAAGAAAACTTTCGTTATGTGATGTTAACCCAAACACATACAGTTCTTCTCAAAAGTCCCCTCCCCCCCTTATTTTTGGAACGATTATACATAAACAAGTGAAATTTGGAATATGATAGATGACGAAATCGTCAAAGATGACGTCACAAGACCATTGCGACCAATAATTTTAAATAGAACCCTACGGCAAGCGACACCTCTTTTAAAAGGTATCGAAACAACCTATTCAATGATACTAATTTTGTTTGTGTTTATGGCAGTTTTGGCAACTCGCTTTTAAAAAACGCAAAGCTGTGATGAATTAAATCAGTTAATACTAAAATTCAGAATTCAAGCTCCGCCTCTGGTTAGTTGTCAAAGAAGCTGACGTTTTTGTTAGTCTCCCTAATTCGACGTTTTTGTAATTGTCCAAGTTTTTGTACATTTAATAATTTGTGTAATGTTGATCGAACGTCTAACTGTTTAAGCAGATTTTGGTACTTTTAATATTTTTGTACATTTTAATAATTTGTTAAACTGTTGTGAGCCGAACGTTTAAGTGCTTCAAGAAGCGAAATGGTACGTGCTTTAGGTGATAAAGTAGCAGCGATCCTAATTCTTGGTGAAACTGGACAAAATATTCATGCAGCAGAACGCATTTTTAATGAGAGGTTTCCCGATCGCCCCGTTTCGAGGACTTATTTAAGGGAGCTTCTTCGTAAGTTTGTAGTATTAATGACGCGAAACGATCTGGCAGACCACAAATTTCTGATGAGAAAAAAATTTATATACTGGCAGAAGTAATAGTTAATCCTACTTCTTCAACAACTCGCGTTGCATCTACCTGCGAAGTCAGTCGAAGTACAGTACACAGGGTGTTGAAAAAAAACAAATTTCATCCATACAAATTAAAAATGGTTCATCAACTCTCAGACGACGACCCAGACCGAAGACTAGAATTTTGTGAAAATATGGAAACTAAAATTAACCAACAGCCAACCAACCAACGCAAATCCTCACCTGTTTCGTGAAACACATATCCAATTTCCCCAGAAGGTGAATGTTTGGGCAGGTATCCTGGGAAACCACATCGTTGGGCCTCTTTTTTTAAATACTAATTTAACTGGTGAGGTTTATCTAGAGCTGTTGCAAAACGCAATAGAACCGTTAATCCTTGAAATTTTGGAAGATAATCCAGATGAATTCGGCAATTTGGAAATAACATTCCAACACACTATTACGGTGCAGTAAGACGGTATTTGGATGAGGAGTATCGTGGTAGATGGATTGGACGACGAGGTTCAACGGAATGGCCAGCTCGATCACCGGACTCACACCTTTGGATTTTTTTCTGTGGGGGTACCTTAAATCGAAGGTTTACGCCACTGAACCTGAACATATTGAATGGAATTTAAATTTTAATGTTTACTAATGAGCCATCAAAACTGCCATAAACACAAACAAAATTAGTATAATTGAATAGGTTTTTTCGATACCTTTCAAAAGAGGTGTCGCTTGCCGTAGGGTTCCATTTAAAATTATTGGTCACAGTGGCCTTGTGACGTCATCTTTGACGATTTCGTCATCTATCATCACTAGTAGGGAAGTTTACAACCTTTAATATTCAGTTTCCAAATTTCACTTGTTTATGTATAATCGTTCCAAAAATAAGAGGGGGGCGGGGACTTTTGAGAAGCACTGTACATACAGAAAATGTGCCCCCTAAGTATTTGGACTAATTTACAAGTATATCAACATTCAGAACGTATTTGACAAAAAAAACATTCAATCAACGGGAAAATATAGTAAGCACCACTTACTTACCTTCTTGGTTAGGTGCCCTATTATCATTTTCGTCATCACTGTCATGTTGATTTCCTGGATTCTCAGATATATCACTCCTGTTACTCTCATAACTCGGCGTATTTTCCTCATAGTCGTTCTCTGAGTCACTATCCGAGTTAAAATTCAGCGATTCTTCATCAGGTTCTTTCTCCCAAATATTTTCAAGTTCATTCTCCGATAAAGCCCGTTTATTTTGAAAACTCATTTCGTATTTAAATATTTTTCATATAAAGAATACGCACAACAAGACGGTCTAATAGAAACAACGCTTTGCTTGATACTGACAGGTCAAAACCTGTAAAATTGCGGCTCCCGTTACGAAAAGGTTAATACACTAGTTGATTAAATAACTATTATGCGTCTGTCCCATTTCACAGGAATTTGCAACTAAACCAATGGAAATTTGTTATAATGTTCTTCTCCACGAATGTTCCAGTCCTTTTGCGTACTTGTTACATAAACTACTATTTCAGTAATGGCAGAATTTGATGTATAAGCGACACTCGAGGGTCATTGTACTCGTGCCATATATCTGCATAAGAGTATCTACAAAATGCAGTATAATGACTATTATCGGTGGTTACGATGTGGTTGGTCAAAGCATGCAAGCGTCACTCGAGGGTCATTGTACTCGTGCCATATATCTGCCTAAGAGTATCTACAAAATGCAGTATAATGACTATTATCAGTAGTTCCGATGTGGTTGGCCAAAGCATACAAACAGGACAGAACGGAAAGCTTCATTATCCGCGGCATAGTTTTTGATGTCCAACCCATTTAGAGATAATTCTACGGAAACATAAAATTTTTCATTAAATATTCCCGAAGATCAAAAACGTTTCAGATGAATTGATGAATTATTGATTGATGAGTTTTTTGGCACTTCGAACAGGTTCCCCATCTACGAATTGTTCTCTAGTGAAGAAATCTAAGCAATCTGACAGAGTGAGTAGGTCGATCTTCTCTGGAAATAAAAGCAAAAGGTCCCAGAAAAAGTCGAAAGTTATCGAACAATATTACTCAATTTGTGTAAATGTATTCGTGTTGTTTCATTTAATCTCAGAGTAGGTATCTTCAGAGTCTTGGAAACCCTGTTGGGTACCCACCATGAAAAGTAGTAGAGGTGTTTCTTGCATAACTTCTGCAATGGTGTTGACAAAAGCACCATTCATACTCGAGATGCAAATGTTTTTATTGTTACAAATCCACTACGCCACGGTCTTTGTTCCTAGAAAGCCAGACGATGTAACGGTTGGGGATTTCCGAGACAAACATGGAATCATCGATATGTTTCCACGAACCGACAAGCAGGTGCCGGAAGCTTCTGGATGCTAAGGACAATTATATATAATGTCTAGCCTACCGCCGGACAACAAGTAGCAGTACATTCATAGTGAGTACTAATTCTACACTAACCCCTACAAATGACGGAATTAAACAAACTCTTTAGGAAAAAAAATTGACAAGTCAGCCAGATTAGAAGACTTTCAGAAAACCTACCTTTTGAACCACTATCTACACTAGCAGATGTAATTGATAAATTCTTTGAAACCGGTATATTTCCTTCAGGCTTGAAGACGGCTGTTGTTTTGCCTATTCATTAAGGAGGAGATACCACTAAACCCTCAAAGTAAAAAAGAATTGTTTTGGATGTGTGCTGTTGGTTATTTCGTGGGGTGACCTGTAGGAATAGTATTACTCGACATAGAATTTTAACTGTGATACGCATATTTATACTATGCCTAATAGATTTTCGTCGACAAAAATTTATTGAAGACCTAGTGAATGCGATGCCTCTCTTGCGTCAATGTTACGAATTAATTCTTGTGAGTACTCTCTTTTGGAAAACATTCTTCTTTGCCTCATTCATCTTTATGAGTTCTCAATTAAGACTGGAATGGAAAATCAAATAACTAGCTGAATGAAAATGCAAATTTTCAATTACAGAATTTTTCTTTTAGTTAGGGTTTTTTCGTAGTAGTGTAGTTCAATGTCCTGCGTGGCTTTAACCGGAGAAGTAGTTGTTTTCTGTTAGACATTCACAAAAAAACTTCATTTATCGTGGATTTTTCAATACACAGAAAAATATTTCTATTCAATAATCAATTGAGAATGTTTCCCTTTTCAACATGAGGTTATCTTGACGATGGAAGATAGTGACATAGTGACTAAAGTTTATATTTCAGTCCCAGATGATTCCACATCTGATTTTATGAACATCCTGTTCATATTTTCAACAAGGCAAAACTTGCTTCTTGAAAAAGCTTATTTTAGCCTGCAGGAATATTATGACGACGCTATTATTAGCGTATTGTGATTTTTACCTATTTATAGTGTGTAAATGATATATTTTAATCAATGTCTTGTTTCTTTTACATTTCTTCATTCTTACCCAATGACATATGACAAATATATTGCTGTATTTACTTGAGATATAGGCAATATTTGGTTTCTGTTTGTGTTTTTTTTTTGCTTTCCATAATTTCACTATTAGTTCGTTAATCTTTATATACACCAAATATTTTATATTCTATAATTATCTACCTATGTTATTTTTTATACAGATATCACTTTATCAATGAGAATGACAGAAAAGCATATATCCATCTATACCTTAATAACTTATTTTCAAAGGTATTTCATAATAATTACACATCTAATAAATCAAATAAATGCTGATCACACGTGCGTCCATTGTGTAAAAAAAACAATTCATAGTACCCAGAACAATAAAACGTATCGAGTAGATCATCACGTTCCGTGTGCCAAAATTTCGAGTCCACTCCATTTAAATATTTTTTCAATTCCTATTCATAGCATCATCATGTATTCCGATAGCAAATTTTGTGAAACCATACATTTATTATTCATGCCCTTCAATATTTCTGATGGTTATAGTTGTGGTTAACTCACAATGGAACTATATTCTTTAATAGGTTTGAAGCCTCACAAACTTCCCAGGATTGAGCAAGAATAGCCACAAAGTATATCCTATATAACGTAATAACTAATTGTGTTCATTTAAAGAATGCAAAATGCGTTTTTAAAACATTTCTTATGCAGTATTGAAAATGAGTACCATTCATGACAGAGAGTTTTATTTTTTTACATCATTGTGAAAGCAGCCGCGAATTTGGCGTGTTGTTTATGGGTATATGGGACCGTACGCTAGTGGTTGTCTGCTGATGGTCAGAATTGATCCGTTTCTTTTCTGTTAATACGATAATTTTCTGTAGAATGTATGCATATAGGTATGCCAAGTAGAATATGTGTCACTCGATTTTGTCCCTTTACAACACCAATCCTGAATGTCAATGAAATTATTATATTTCCGTAAAAAAAACTGTAGATCGAGATTGTTTTATGATGTATACTATCAGAGTTGCTTAGCCAGAGTTATGTGTCACTTAATTTTGTCGAGCGAAAATTCACCCTCTAATACCACCCTTATCATGAATTTTCATGAAATTATTCCGAAAAAAAAAATCAGAACACCCCAGAACTTGACCGGCACGGGCCTCGGGAGAATGGAGTTATTTTGAAATAAAACATTGATAAAACACTTTTAGGGCTGTACGAAGTCAATTTGATCGATCAATTCAACAGTCAATTGACCAAGTGAGATATTTGACCTCAGGTTGTGACATGATGTGGAAAATCAGTATAAAACCACTTTTATTACAGAGATTGATCACTAAAAACAATAATGCCGTTGAAAATAGTTATTTATGCAACAAGTGCAAAAAGGAAGAGTTTATTGCACGTGAAGTTGTCCGACGAGTCCGTCAGGCCGAGTTGAATAACACGACGAGTGCAATAAACACTTTTTGCACGAGTTGCATACAATATTTTTCTACGTTCATGCAAAAATCAAAATAGTATATTAAAGTATAAGTGGATAAAAAGGGCTTTAAAACACCCGCGATTTTTCGAGCACGACGGCGCAGCCGGAGTGTTTTTAAGACCAGTTATCCACGAATACTTTACGTTATTTTTTTTTATTGATGTACTTTGAAATCATATATACTGGTATTATTACTACAAAAAATAGAAATAAGAACTAATAATGCAAGAAGGTTGAATTCGTGATGTGACATCAGTATACCTTTCGTTGTCATGGAAATGAGAAAAACATTCATTTGCAATTTGTTACCAAAGATCAATATTTGTTGTCACCAGAGCTCAAAAATGAATGATTCTAATATCGATTTTTTGAATAGTGAGGCAGAATCGCGGTTAATACCGCGAAAATCCAGTGATATATATAAAAAGAATATGAAAAGTTCATCAAATGGATGGAGGAGCACATATAAATGAACGAATTGTGAGTAATATTTTATTTGACGTTACAAGGTACTCCTGTCAGATCAATAATCAAAAATTTGTCATTTAGACTTCACGTTTCTCGATTTGTTGATGTTGTCATGGTTACCTTTAAAAAACGCGCGTTTTTTAAAGTTCGATTTAAACACGCTGAGGCGTGCTTTAAATAGGTAAAAAGGGGCACCAATAAAAAAAAAAAATATTTAGGTGGCACTAAGTTACGGAAAATAAAAAGCGTAATTTAATAGCAAAATAATTAATAATTAATTAGCTCTATCTATTTGCATTGAGAAAGTTAGGAACTAATATCTATGTTAGAAACAATTCAACTTGAACTTTTTTTTTTGATAAATTGCATTTGCATTTTTTGTAATTTCGTAATGATTGAAAATAATATAAAATATGCAATTATTTAAAATGTAATACAATATCACAGAAAATGGACTAAAAATGGCGTCGATTTGACGTTTATGTTTGTCATGACAATGACATGACAAAACGCTGTAGTAGAATGACAGATGAGTGCAATAAACAGTTTATGGCACTAGTGCAATAAAGAACCAGTTTTTTCACCAAATATAGTGTAATAAAGTTTTGTTTTTTGCATGAACGTAGAAAAACCTATTTTCACCATAAATATTTCGTTAAAAATTACGGTAAATTATCCGTCCACTCGGAGTGGCATTTCGCTAGTGTGACATCACGATACTGTTGGGATTCACACCGGCCACATGCATCGTGTGGAAATGACAGTCGATGACGAAGATGTCATTCAAAACGTTTCCTGTTTGGATTGTGCAGCTGTGAAAGGTAAAAATATAAGACAAATCGATAGTAATGGGAAGAATATTATTAAAATCAAAAGAATCAGAATATTTTGTTTGTGATGAAACTATGCAAAAATACATCAAAAATTGAGTTATTTTCAATATTCGTAGAGTGTAAGTACATTCATGTTTATTTATTCACGTAATTTTGGGAACTTATAACTAGACATTTATTGCACTACTCGTTCTTTAGGCTGTCGGAAACCACCGAAAAAATCATAAAACTTGTCAGTAACTTTTGTAAATTTGTTCAAACAGCAGCCCTTTTTTTGTTTTTAGGGGGTTGTAAACATGCGATAGCTTTTTTAATGTGGTTATATCGCCGGAACATAAAACCTGCTGTTACCGAAGTACTGTGCTATTTTTTTTTTAGTGTCCAGGGCATAAAAAACACATTGTGAAATGAAATAACATTATCTACTAGAGAAGCTCTGAATGGTTAGGTATGAAGCAGTCCCCAAAATATTAGTATTATTCATACATATTTCTACATAAACATTAAATTTTTATAAAACGCTCCAACCAGTCCATTTATTTTTTGGTTTTTTATGTACCTGTGCCGGATTTAGGGAGCGGCTATGGGACTACTGTGCTATTGGAAAAAATCCGTTTTATTTACAGTAGGAACAAATTAAAAATTCATAAAAGTCCTATTCTAAATTCGATAATTCTGCTGTTGTTTCTGCGCCATCCACGAACGATGCGAAAAAATACTTTTTACACGAATTTTCAGTGACAGCTCAGGAAAAACAAAATGACGTGCAGTTTACTCGATATTATTATAATATTAAAGAGCGTGAAATCATGCGTTTGTCTATTGATCAAATCGTGATAGAATTTAAAAAATCGAATCAAACTTCCGCTGATGAAATTATTTTCGCGAGCACTGTTTTGACACAAAAATTGTGTGAATTAGCAGAACTTTCGAGTAGGTCTCAAAACGACTCTTCATTGTGGCATGAGTTACGATATGGTCGAGTTACAGCCTCAAATTTGCATCAAGCTGCTTATTGAAAATGTGGGGCAGAACATCTTTTTTCAATTTTCTTGCAGTACCCGTTGATGAATACTGTATGTAGTTTTCCATACCATCCTTCAAAGTGAAATGAATATCGCAGCAAAACAATTGTGTTTTTGTTGGTATGTACTTGCGACAAGCAACACAAAACCACTTTTTTTCCTTTTTTCTTCGAAAGGCACGCAAAAAATGTCTTGTTGAATTCTTACAACCAGTCACATAACACCAACGATAACTCATTTTCGGAGTAGGAACTATGAATATTTGTCGTGTGGAAAACTATTTTCTGGGCCAAAACCCTGTCATCAACTACCCTGTGTACATTCAATCTCAGAGCGCATATGCCTATGAGGAATGAACACGGTATAAAACCGTACGAAGAAAGATCGTTTCCTACGATTGTAAATAAATCGACAATTCACTCCGTAAACGTACGCACCTGCCACAAAACTCGATAATATACATATTGCCAAGTCTAATGAGAGTGATTATATTTTCACACCTCCGGATTAGCGTGGCAAAACCCTTTTCGACCTACGAAGTGATGCGGTAAATATTAATGACCTCGGTGCAAAAACCGACGGTATCTTAAAATGGCACTTTTAACTCAGTTGCAATTAATAACGATTCGAATTTGTGTTGAATGCAAAAATATTCGAATTCGTTTTTCAAGTTTTAAACTGAAATTTACCAGGGTGATGTAATTGGGTTCCAAACTACAAGTGCTTACCTCGAGTGCGCTCAATGGGTGGGCCATAAACCCATTATCTATTGTCAATGACACTCATTAACTATTGCAGATAATCCGTGGAAGGCCGTTTAGAAGCTTGGGTTGTCGAAAACAAGTGAATAAAATATTCTTTGTTTTGTTTCGGCATGTGGATTGGGTTCAAGATGTCGAGTTAGAAACAGACTCTCTCTTAGAACGATGAAAAAAAATACAATGAACGAACGACATTTGGCCAGCTCTGAGTGGGGGAGTGGTGATTTTCGTGGGCTAGAAAGCATTTCTCAAATCGGGAATTGTTACTTTTTGTTTGGGCTCTGAGCTCGACAATACGCTCTGCGATCTGCGGGTCCAGTGGGTATTATACAAGTGCTTCCTGGGAATAGGCAGCTTATTCTTTCACAGTTATTTGGAGTCTACCTGTGATCTCGAAGCATTGCGATAATTTTGTTGTTGTTGGAATTCTTACCGACGCTTCGCATCCTACACCGTCCTGAGGACTAGATACGAGGGTTGATAGCCGACGGCAGCAGATTGAGGGATTTTGGAACGTCAACTTCAAGAGTTCTAGCCTCCAGTCTTTTGATTAATCAACCTTTTCGTTTCAGCTACTGATACAGGTTTTTCCAGCGCCCAGATGATGTCTACGTTATACGTTGATTTGTATACTAATTAACCCTTCTCTTACAGGATCCTGCACTCGTGTGCTTTGGTGTGTGGGGTTGTCTAAGCCTAATTTGGTTTCCTCTGAGGCTGAGGGAAAGCCCCCTCATCGTCGGAAGCTCACTGACGTGATATCCCTTACAAACCGCGATTTGTGACAGACACACTGAAGCGAGAAGTCAACCAGATTGAACCCAGAGATCACACACGTGCGTGAACCTCAGTGCACGGATCTTTCTGCGACTTTAAACGCATCAGTTACACTGCGGTGATAGGTGTAAACACGGGTTATTGATAATAAATTATGTCAATAAAACTAAAGGTTTTAGTTCATGTGTGTCGAATATGTGTAGGGATCGTAGAGCTCATCCAGTATTGAAACGACCACTTTGGCCTTCCCCCCACCTAACAACCAATTTTTATCGAAGATACCCGAACCATTGTCTAACTATGGCTATTAATAGAAATTCCATAGGCGTACCAAATTATTTGGTATAGGCGATTCACGAGACGTAGAGAACTTACACTCCTATAACTTTCCTAACACTCCTATTTCTTTTTCCGCTACTGAATAGTACTTACCATTAGGCATTTTGGCAAGGTAACGAGTAAACTATTGCAAAGTTGACTAAATAACTGCAGTACCTATTTATTAATTAAACAAACCTAACCTTTCAAACGCTGCATGCCAAGACACTGGTGAAGATTCGCCGTAGCACAGCAAATCGTGTCCACTCGTGTTTTCCCCCTCTCTACCTACCAAAAGGTCGTTTCAATACTGGATGAGCTCTAGGTGCCTCTGTATGACCGTAGCATAAGCTCAATGTCGTGTCTGCAGTTGTACGCGTTATATAGTTCTGTCTTAGGCAAATTTTATGGAGATAGGCCACGTTACGCGCTTAATTTTCAGGGAGAAATTCACTTTCGGCATCCCTCCATGTCCTACAATTCACGCTCGAGGACTCGCCCCAGAACACAAATTCAACAAACTTCATGTGTACCCCGTTGAAAGTATTACGCGAGTTTCATCCAACCAAGCTTTCGTTTGTTCTCCATATGAGAATCGTCCGGCTTTTCAGCCCATCCTAACTGCGCCAGTCCGTGGTTCAGTTTCTGTTGAAAATATTTTTTCTTTTGGGCTCTAGCTTGGGAGCCCTGAAATCAATATGTCCCAGAAAGTATAGACCCGAAGAGCTCACAGTTGTTTGTTGAATCGCGACGCGTCGAAAATTGCGCTACGGAATCTAACGACCCTCTAGATTCGCAAAAAGCGGTGCATTTGAATTCACTTACATCTCCTAGGTTAAACCGTATGAGAGAGAGTATGGATTGTATGAATGTGAACAAAAGTCCCGTTGGGAGCTTTCCTGTTAAAGACAATGATGACACACCGAATAATTTTTCTGTTGAACAGAATACACTGCGTGATCTGAGTCAGAGGGAAACTTCCACTAATTTTTGTTTCAATAGGCCGTTGAGAGACTCAAGTAATATTTTGAATTCTGGCGATAGACCCGCCAGGGAAACTCATACCCCGATAAATAACGGCTCACCACGCCGAATTGCGGAAGCTTTTGAAAACGTAATACTTCAAGTTCAGGGGCCTCCAGCCCACTCAATTTTTGTAATCAATTTTCAATAAATTCAGGAATGAATTAAATGAGAATGGTTGAGTCAAACCGCCCCCGTACTCCAGACAATAATTCAACTATATCAGAGCTCAACCTCTCCATAGCAACGGGCCCGCGATCGAAGGGGTCCCGCCTGCACGCGAGGCCGTTCATCATACGGCCCGCCCGAATAGTGAAATTCCTGCTATTCGGCAGGTGGTATCGCAGGAATAACAGAAAGAATGGAATTTATTCTTAAGGTTTGAGAGATTCCGTGAAATGAAACGGAAGACACCGGTAATAAATGCCGATGAGGAAATTCCACCGCCCCCTTCCCCTGAAGATAATCGACATGTTTCGAGGCATATTGTTAACGACGCGAACAATAAACACTTCGCAATATTAGCGACAGCAACACGTGCTCGCTACCTACTGCAGAAGAGAGGATTAACGGGTACAACAGTATTGTGACGTCACGCTCTCTCTCCAACGCTGTAGCATTCTCAAAAATTATTTTAGAAACGTAGGAAAAAAAATTAATAATAAAGTCATATGCATAGATTCCAAATATTCAATAAAAATAATCTTGTTCCAACCTAATTGAGTGGACCTGCACCAAATGCGGGTCGTCCTAGTCAAAGCCCGGGTGAGCGGACGTCTCGGACAGTAATGCCCAGGAGAAAAATCAAACATTTGTAGCTCCAGACTGGGAAACAGTGGAAAGCTCCAACTGCATTTTTAATTTGTTTTTTTTGTTGTGCTGCTTCCTGCCGAGTGAAGTTCTAATCCCTCGGATGGATTCTGGATAATTGAATGATCATAGTTTTGAATTTGACATTTCTTATTTTTTTACAGATGTCAGTTGGAGAAATAATTCTGACTGGTCTGGATACAGTTTTTCAACGGCTTCCAAATGACATATTGCAAGTCGAGTTCATTTTTTAATAGTGACACTTCCGTTTGACAGATGACAGCCAAAAACTAATGGTCGCATTTGGGGCAGGAACTGTATCTTCATATCAAATTTCATCTCGATTGGTCAAACAGTTCGTCAGTTATCGTGGAAGATTACAAACACACATACACACACACACACACACACACATACACACCCACAGACAGACAGACTGTGGAAATGGTCTCAATCGTCTCAGGGGACTTCAAAACGGATATTTCCGTCGATATCTCGATTTTTTTTTGCATCATTACATTACTTGACCACTATGGAGGCAGGTCAAGTAATAGTAGATCGGTATTTTTTCATAAATGTATGCTCCTAACTGGAGACAATAAATTACAAAGATGTTGTGTTTCCCCTAGAATAAAAAAATGTGGAGTATGATGCTATAGAAGATGGAAATCATGAACATGACCTCTAAGATAATGTAGGAAAAAACAAACGGATCATTGATAAATTAACGAAAGAAATGAGATGTTTACGAACGCTGGCAATATTTTATGAAGTCGCTTGGTCATTCATCAATAATAATTCACTATGGCTTGAGTACTGGGTTTCACTACAAAACAAAAGCCTTACTCCATCTGGAATAGTTTTAAGATTCAACCAAAAACCCAAACGTACTTTCAAATATTTTTTTTTCTATTCGATTAAAAGGGAAATCAACTGACTCATCGACTGCCTGACATATCTCATAAACGCAAAATCCTGCAGACCGGAAATTTGGCATAGAGATTATTTTCGTGTTGTAAGAGCGAAATGATCAAGGTTTTTCGAAACTCCCAACAAATGATTCCCATAACTTCAATCCCATAACTTTTAACCTTCAATCCCATAACTTTTAAACTTTGTTTTCGGAAATCAATTGATTGTGTTTTTTTATTTGAGTGTCCAGGGCATAAAATTCACACTGTGAACTGATATGACATTATTTACTAGAGAAGCTCTGAATGTTTAGGTCTGAAACAGTCCCCAAAATATTAGTATATTCATACATATTTATTAAAACCAGTCGGTTTAATTTTCGTTTTTTAAAAATAAAGAGACTGTTTGAAACATTGGCGATCTTGACCACCAAGTTTTTGGTTCGGCCAGTTGCGCATGGAGGCGCTGCCCACAATCCACAGACACTGATGACATGATAATTTTCCAATTTCGACATTTGTCAGAAAATAGAAGTTTATTGTTTACACATGTATTTTTTATTATGACAAACCACGCAATAATTTCAGAATAATTTTTCTACTGTTATTGCCATCGAAAAATTAATGACAGAAATTATTAAATTATACTATGGACTTGAATTAGGAACCCAACGTGGAAAATAGAATGTTTTGTTATTCGAGTTGACGCTGAAATTCCTGGAAATATTCTTTTACAAGGAAAAATATAAGCTGCTTTTCACAAGCTGATACTTATTTCCATCCACCAGTTTCCATTTCCTATCACCATTTGAAGAAGTACGAGATTATCATCAAACTGGAGTATTTGTTATACCTACTCGTTCTCCTTTGTGCTAATAAATGAACAAAATTATTGAAGGTTTGTTGTAAATGTAATTTGTTTTTATTTCAGTTGATTTGATAAGACTGAAGAATATTTTTAATTTTGTTGTTTTTCAGAGTTTTATTATTGTTTTGTCTGTAGTTGTGCCTTGTCCTAGATACAATAAAATGCGTTTTTATAGTGTTCAACTTATTATTCTTGTTTTATAAGAACTTTAATTTTGTTCTTGATATCATGAAACAAAGATTTATTTTGAAACTTTATTTTAACCACGAACGAACAAACAGATTCTACGAATCGATTACTGTATATATTTTATTAGTAATCGATTTACCATTCCTGTATTTCATATGATACAACCATTCATATAAAATACAGGAATGGCAAATCGATCCCTTATAAAATATATACCATATCAATCATATAAAAGTAACACATTTAAAAAACCCTCCTTATCTCAATCGGTAACTGTTTTACCAACTGTACTTACTTAGTTCGGCCAGTTGCGAGATATGTCGCACTGTCTAAACGTGTTGCCAACTTTTACTGCAGGTTTGACAACTCTCTTTATTTTTAGTTTCTCTATGGTAAAAACTATCCCAATAATTAATAAAATGGGAAATGCCCCAAAACCATGAATATCCTGTTTATATCAGGGTAAGGAGAGATAGAAGACGGGGTTGATTTGTTTGTAAATATGAACAGGATGTTCATAAAATCAGATGTGGAATCATCTGCGACTGAAAGTTAAACTTCTTCCATCGTTCAAGATAACCTCTTGTGGGGTATTCATGTCGAAAAGAGAAACATTCTCAATTGAATATTGAATAAAAAGACTTTTATGTGAATTGAAAAATCCACGATAAAAATGAAGTTATTTTTTGTGAATGTCTAACAGAAAACAACTACTTCCCCGGGGAATTAGTTGTTTTCTGTTAGACATTTACAAAAAATAATTTCATTTTTATCGTGGATTTTCTATTCATTTAATTGAGAATGTTTCCGTTTTCAAGACGGGGTATTCCGAAACTTCAACCCAGGGAGTGGAATACCTCCTGAAATACGTTTTTATGTAATATCCAAGAATCGTCTGTAATTTTTTCGAATAAACTGTGAAACATTTTAGTTTGGTTTTTTTTCGTATCATTTTTCGTGTGGTGAAAACTACCCTTTTAAACAATATAATATCCATATTTCTTGGAGCGGAAGCCCTCTAAGCCTAGAAGAAATTAAATGAGATATTTTTCAATGCCTCCCTAATGGGGTTGAATAACCTTTGTAACATGTGATTTATACAGGCTGTATTTTAACTTTCACTCCCGTGATTGACGTGTGTATAAATCAATTCAGTAACAAAGTACAGTAGTATTTTTATGTTTAAAAATTCAACTACAAGTTTTTGTTTGAAATGTTCGTGTACCATTGTTCATACGAATGAACAATTTTTATGCGGACAAAATGGCCTCGATAAAGTTCAAATAATTTGAAGGGTAGTTTTCACCACACGAAAAATGATACGAAAAAAAACCAAACTAAAATGTTTCACAGTTTATTCGAAAAAATTACAGACGATTAAGTATTGAATGAATGTGGTTTTTTGTGGAGGAACAACGTTTCTTGACATGATTTTTGGGTAACCTTCCACAGTCTGAAAATGAAAATATAATCAGGAAAATCTATACAAGGTATGATGTGAGAACATCATTTAGAACAACAAACACACTGAGATCTATACTAACACAAACAAAACCAAAAAACGCAGAAGAAAGTACCAAAAATTGTGTTTACAACATACCTTGTTCTTGTGGTGATAGTTATATAGGTGAAACATCAAGACCATTGGAAGTGCGCCAAAGTGAACATCAGAGTTACATCAGAAATCGACAAGTAACTGGATCAAAAATTGCAGAACATATCCTCACATCCAATGGCGATCACACAATTGAATGGAATAGGACAAAAATCTTGATGAAAGAACCACATCAAGAGGAGAAAATTGAAAGAAACGGCCTGTATTCTTCTTTCCAATAACAACTGCTTTTCAACAAATTCTGTTGAAATGGATCATACATGGTTACCTCTACTCAGAGAGGAAGTGAGATATGGTAGAATGCTAATAAACTGATCCGAACAACACCCATATATCAAATGAGCAATACGTCAATCTCAAACTTTTTTGGCAGATCTCAATTGACATCCGTCAGTTGAAAAAGCAAAAAAGACTCTGCGAGAACAAAATCCAAATTATAAAACAATTAAAGGAGATTTAGAAGATTTAGAGAACAGGAGGCAGATATAGTCCCCAAAACGTCAACAAAAAACTATATAGAGAAGTATCTTTTGAATTTTTTAAAAAATTTTTTTGATAGGCAAATTCAGAAAACGGCAAGTTATTGACAAATTGAATCATTTTTCCATAGGAAATATAATTTGGTGAACGCAATAACTTATCGGGGTGAACTAATCAGTTTGCCCTTTCTACACTTGTATAGATTTTCCTGATTATATTTTCATTTTCAGACTGTGGAAGGTTACCCAAAAATCATGTCAAGAAATACAGACGATTCTTGGATATTACATAAAAACGTATTTCAGGAGGTATTCCACTCCCTGGGTTGAAGTTTCGGAATACCCCGTCTTGAAAACGGAAACATTCTCAATTAAATAATGAATAGAAAATCCACGATAAAAATGAAATTATTTTTTGTAAATGTCTAACAGAAAACAACTAATTCCCCGGGGAAGTAGTTGTTTTCTGTTAGACATTCACAAAAAATAACTTCATTATTATCGTGGATTTTTCAATTCACATAAAAGTATTTTTATTCAATATTCAATTGAGAATGTTTCTCTTTTCGACATGAATACCCCACAAGAGGTTATCTTGAACGATGGAAGAAGTTTAACTTTCAGTCGCAGATGATTCCACATCTGATTTTATGAACATCCTGTTCATATTTACAAACAAATCAACCCCGTCTTCTATCTCTCCTTACCTGATATAAACAGGATATTCATGGTTTTGGGGCATTTCCCATTTTATTAATTATTGGGATAGTTTTACCATAGAAACTAAAATAAAGAGAGTTGTCAAACCTGCAGTAAAAGTTGGCAACACGTTTAGACAGTGGCGACATATCTCGCAACTGGCCGAACTAAGTAAGTACAGTTGGTAAAACAGTTACCGATTGAGATAAGGAGGGTTTTTTAAATGTGTTACTTTTATATGATTGATATGGTATATATTTTATAAGTGATCGATTTGCCATTCCTGTATTTTATATGAATGGTTGTATCATATGAAATACAGGAATGGTAAATCGATTACTAATAAAATATATACAGTAATCGATTCGTAGAATCTGTTTGTTCGTTCGTGGTTAAAATAAAGTTTCAAAATAAATCTTTGTTTCGTGATATCAAGAACAAAATTAAAGTTCTTATAAAACAAGAATAATAAGTTGAACACTATAAAAACGCATTTTATTGTATCTAGGACAAGGCACAACTACAGACAAAACAATAATAAAACTCTGAAAAACAACAAAATTAAAAATATTCTTCAGTCTTATCAAATCAACTGAAATAAAAAACAAATTACATTTACAACAAACCTTCAATAATTTTGTTCATTTATTAGCACAAAGGAGAACGAGTAGGTATAACAAATACTCCAGTTTGATGATAATCTCGTACTTCTTCAAATGGTGATAGGAAATGGAAACTGATGGACGAAAATAAGTATCAGTTTGTGAAAACATATCTGCAACTGATGGATGGAAATAAGTATCAGCTTGTGAAAAGCAGCTTATATTTTTCCTTGTAAAAGAATATTTCCAGGAATTTCAGCGTCAACTCGAATAACAAAACATTCTATTTTCCACGTTGGGTTCCTAATTCAAGTCCATAGTATAATTTAATAATTTCTGTCATTAATTTTTCGATGGCAATAACAGTAGAAAAATTATTCTGAAATTATTGCGTGGTTTGTCATAATAAAAAATACATGTGTAAACAATAAACTTCTATTTTCTGACAAATGTCGAAATTGGAAAATTATCATGTCATCAGTGTCTGTGGATTGTGGGCAGCGCCTCCATGCGCAACTGGCCGAACCAAAAACTTGGTGGTCAAGATCGCCAATGTTTCAAACAGTCTCTTTATTTTTAAAAAACGAAAATTAAACCGACTGGTTTTAATAAATATGTATGAATATACTAATATTTTGGGGACTGTTTCAGACCTAAACATTCAGAGCTTCTCTAGTAAATAATGTCATATCAGTTCACAGTGTGAATTTTATGCCCTGGACACTCAAATAAAAAAACACAATCAATTGATTTCCGAAAACAAAGTTTAAAAGTTATGGGATTGAAGGTTAAAAGTTATGGGATTGAAGTTATGGGAATCATTTGTTGGGAGTTTCGAAAAACCTTGATCATTTCGCTCTTACAACACGAAAATAATCTCTATGCCAAATTTCCGGTCTGCAGGATTTTGCGTTTATGAGATATGTCAGGCAGTCGATGAGTCAGTTGATTTCCCTTTTAATCGAATAGAAAAAAAAATATTTGAAAGTACGTTTGGGTTTTTGGTTGAATCTTAAAACTATTCCAGATGGAGTAAGGCTTTTGTTTTGTAGTGAAACCCAGTACTCAAGCCATAGTGAATTATTATTGATGAATGACCAAGCGACTTCATAAAATATTGCCAGCGTTCGTAAACATCTCATTTCTTTCGTTAATTTATCAATGATCCGTTTGTTTTTTCCTACATTATCTTAGAGGTCATGTTCATGATTTCCATCTTCTATAGCATCATACTCCACATTTTTTTATTCTAGGGGAAACACAACATCTTTGTAATTTATTGTCTCCAGTTAGGAGCATACATTTATGAAAAAATACCGATCTACTATTACTTGACCTGCCTCCATAGTGGTCAAGTAATGTAATGATGCAAAAAAAAATCGAGATATCGACGGAAATATCCGTTTTGAAGTCCCCTGAGACGATTGAGACCATTTCCACAGTCTGTCTGTCTGTGTGTGTGTATGTGTGTGTGTGTGTGTATGTGTGTTTGTAATCTTCCACGATAACTGACGAACTGTTTGACCAATCGAGATGAAATTTGATATGAAGATACAGTTCCTGCCCCAAATGCGACCATTAGTTTTTGGCTGTCATCTGTCAAACGGAAGTGTCACTATTAAAAAATGAACTCGACTTGCAATATGTCATTTGGAGGCCGTTGAAAAACTGTATCCAGACCAGTCAGAATTATTTCTCCAACTGACATCTGTAAAAAAATAAGAAATGTCAAATTCAAAACTATGATCATTCAATTATCCAGAATCCATCCGAGGGATTAGAACTTCACTCGGCAGGAAGCAGCACAACAAAAAAAACAAATTAAAAATGCAGTTGGAGCTTTCCACTGTTTCCCAGTCTGGATCTACAAATGTTTGATTTTTCTCCTGGGCATTACTGTCCGAGACGTCCGCTCACCCGGGCTTTGACTAGGACGACCCGCATTTGGTGCAGGTCCACTCAATTAGGTTGGAACAAGATTATTTTTATTGAATATTTGGAATCTATGCGGACAAAATGGCCTCGATAAAGTTCAAATATTTCAACTTTTTGCGGATTCGGACAAACCACGGAAACACAGAATTTAAATCAGTCTGTACTGTAGGTACCTTCGCCATATCACCAGCCTAAATCTTTTGTTTGTAATGGCATTATGTGATATTTTTGGGTTAATTATCAAGGATATGTTAAATATTTATGAAATTATTACGTTATCCCGTTTTCCCGTTATATCGTTTCCCGTTAACCTGTTTCCCATTATCCTTAGCCCGTTATGCGAGTTATAGCAACAAATATTCTCCGTGTTCAAATATCTGTGTATACCAATTTTCATGACGTTCGGTTGAACGGCAAAGAAGTTGATGCGCTGCAGCGCCATCTAGTGGCGAGTTATAGTAAAATGGATAGCATAAAAACCCTCTCCATGAAAAAACACTCAGTTGTGCCAACTTTCATGGTGATCGGTCAAACGATATCGGAGTTCATCAATCTCATACGTACAGGGTGTCCCGAAACTATAGTGCCAAATTGAAACGGAAGATTCCCCTCGAAAAATAAATAGGACTTTCCTAATATCTTTTTTCTCATATGTTGTTCGAAGCAGAGATACAGGGTGTTGAATATGAAAAATTGAAAGTATATTTTATTCATAACTTCCACAGCTTTGAAAAATTTTCAATAACATTCGAAGGGATGTTTTTGTTCAATAAGTGCTTTATTTTGAAAAAAACAGCACATTTTCAGTTGCCACCAGTACAAGAAGGGTATCATGGTTCCTTTTCTTCCCTTATTTTTTTACGCCACTGGTGAAATCAGAAAAATTATCAATTTTTCGCATTCCTCACACAATTTTGAGTAAAAAATGTAAACTTGTTTGAATTCGGGAGAAATTGTTCGGCTGAAGTGAATTTTCCAATCCTAATTACTGGTTCAAATTACAACTGGATATTCTACCACAAAGCTGCTTTCTTGCAGATGTACAGGGTTTTGAAATATCATAGATTTAAAAAAAAAACAACAAATTTGCAGAAATGATTTCCTTTAATAAGTGCTCTATTTTGAAAAAAAATAAGTTGCCACAGTGGCGTACAAGAAGAATGTCATGGCAATTTCATAAAAATAAAAATAGAAGACTATAGAATCTATTTATTGAACAATTTCTTCAAAATCCTTTCAACTCATAAACAGTTCGAAGTATCCACCATTGTTTTGGATACAAGCTCTAACTCTTTTGAAAAAATTGACTTTGAGTTTTCTTAGAACATTTTCATTTAGCTGCATTCTTTCCATGTTTTCCTGAATGCTCTCGCAACACCTCTATTGTGTGTATGGGTCTTGAATAAACCTTCTGTTTTAATTCTCCCCAAACATAAAGATGTGGACTTCGGGGAGGCCAACTAAGAGGTGCATCTCTGCCGCGACCAATCCACCTGTTATTGAAAGATGTAGCCATTCCCTCGCTGGCAGTGTAATGGGAAGGTGCACCATCATGCATAAACCATAATTGTTATCGATCTTGTAAATTTATATCTTCCAAGAATTCTGGAAGATTATTGTTCAGGAAATCGAGATATTTATGTCCATTTAGTGCTCTTTCGTTTTCATAAAATCCCAATAGGTTATCGGCTACTACTCCACACCAAATATTTATTTTAAATAAATATTGGAAATGGTGTCCTCTAGTTTCATGTGGATTCTCTTCTGCATATACATGTGCGTGTCGCTGATTGAAAATACCTCTCTTGGTAAATGTTGTTTCATCCGTGAACAATATTTTGTTACTAGCATCACTTTCATGTTTCTCGATAACCCAATTTCAGAACTCTTAATCTTTTTCGGTGATCACCAGCACGAAGTTCTTGCACTTTGACCAAATGAAATGAATGAAGTTGCTGTTTCTTACATATCCTGTGAACACTTGATTTTGATAAATTGTCTGCCAAACCAATTCTTCGAACGCTCATTGAGGGGTCTTGATAAACATTTTAGAGAACCCTTTCTTCTGCCCGTACATTTCTGGCTGACCTTGGTCTTCCTGTCGTTTCATATTGGTCGTGAAAGACCCATTTTCACTCAACCTTCGATGTAAGGACTGAATATCCTTTTACTAAGTTGTCGCCTATGCGGACATAATTCTTGATATTTTCTCAAGGCAGGCCTTGAATTTATTACTCTGTTTTCCCGTTTTCATATATATCATATATATATATATATATATATATATATATATATATATATATATATATATATATATATATATATATATATATATATATATATATATATATATATATATATAAACAGTGGGGAATAACGGGGATCTTCAGTCAGCACAAATGTTGAACTATGAAAAACCCATTAATACGTATTAAAGAGTTTTTCATAGTTCAACATTTGTGCTGACTGAAGATCCCCGTTATTCCCCACTGTTCATACCAATTTTCAGTCGTTATTTCTAAATTCATATATATATATATATATATATATATATATATATATATATATATATATATATCCTTGAAAACTTTTCCACGACCAAGGAATAATGCATATCCATCGCCCGAATCGTGTTATGGTATTCAAAAATACCATAGAAAAAAGTACTTTCAATTTTTCCCGAATCAAATAACTTTTATAAAAAACCTTTCCGACCCTAAAAACCTTATTTGTACTATTACAAACAACAACAAAAGTTTTGTGTTTGATTTGAGTGTTAAAATAAAAAAGATTTGTGTGCGACACACCCGGGGTTTGAACCCGGGCCCTTGGAATTACAAAGCACACGCTCTAACCACTGAGTTACTCGGACCTTTACTAAGAGCTTAGCCGATATTCCTTTTATTGGCCAAATTTTTCTTATATTCCCAAATTTTCCAATTTCCGGGCAACTTTCCTAATTGAAAAAAAATTGAGAAATCGGTCTAGCCGTTCTCACGTATTGCGCTTACAAAGACATTTTTATTATATACCGGGTGTCCATAATAACTTTTTTGTTTTCGGAGATAATGGAATGAAATTTGGAGGATCTGTTTAATGCATAAAACTGCATTTTTTGACAAGTAGGTAACTCAACTTCATGCAAATTCCGGATTCACCGGAAGTGACATGAACTTTCGATTTTTAAATGGGACACCTGGTATATTTTCAGTTTTTTTGTCTCCATATGACATTTAGAATACAACTATGTATCATTTGTTACTGTTTGTAACCGTTTTTTTATTTATTTTTTTCGAAATACATTTTTATTCTAGATGGCTATGGATACGTTCAAATAACTAATTTCAATCCTAAAATGTTTGTAAAAATACAGCTTTACTGTGTTCGATCAAAATGTTTCAGCTATGTGTTTTTTTAAAATTTGTATTACTATTTATTTTCAAACATGGTGGCTCGTCGGGTTAGAAAAAAAGAGCATTTGATTACGATTAATTTGATACCGCACTCTATTAGGTTGTAATAAAACTTTTCTAAAATGAAGCACCTGTTGAAAATGAAATAATTATATTGAAACTACCTATTTACATATTTAGGGTTCCAGATGTTCAAAGTGACCTCCATCTTGTTGCTGACAAAGGCGAACTTTTCTTATTGTTGCTCTCACAACGTTTCTCAACTGTCTTGGTGTAATTCTATGAATAGCTGCCCTTACTTTGTCTCTAATTCATGTCGTGTGGCAGGAGGAACATCATTAACCTCGTTTTTAATAGATCCACATAAAAAAATCTAGAGGCGTAAGGTCGGGTGACCTGAAAAGTTTTTTTAAAAAGAATAAATAAAGGTATAAATTGAAAAGAACCCTATTTTACCTCGCCGGCCACCTAACTGGACCCATATTTCCAATCCAGTTTTCGTTGTATGTTTCATGCAGATATTCCGTAACTGCCCTCAGGTTGTGTGGTGGAGCACTATCTTGTTGATAAAATAATCCAACTCGATTTATTAATGGAACTTCGTCCAAGAAATGCTCAATTTCCTGCGTGAGGAAACTTAGATCTATAGCCCCTGTCAGGACACCTTCAAAAATTATAGGGCCTAAAATTATTTCCCCTAAAATCCCCACCCAACAATTGAAACCAAACCGTTCTTGGAAATTTCCTTCCTCCATCAAGTGTAAATTTGCAATTAGTGAAACAGCTTTCGTCAGTATAAAGATTTTTATATGGAAATGTGTCATCCTCCAAATATTTTCCAAAGAACCAATTGCAATACTCAAGTCTCCTTGAATTATCGTTTTGGTACAGGTGCTGGTGTAGTTGATATTTAAATGAATGATATTTATGTTTCTTCAAAATGTTAGCTGCAGAAGACTTCGAAATGTCACATTCTCTTGCGATCTCCCTGAGTGACGTATTAATATTTACTTGAACGTATGCCAGAACATCTATTTCTTTTTCTTCACTCACAACAAACGAATCGTTCCCATCATTATCACGCTCATTTCGCATTTTTTTAACCAGTTTTGGAAAATAGTGCCGGGTCGGGTGACGCCGATCAGGATATCTCTGTGCGTAGAGACGTGCAGCATCGGTTGAATTTTGCCTACACTCTCCAAAAACTAATAACATAAACTTTTTCAGTTCTTGTATAAATATTGTTATTTTCCATGATTTTCAAACAATGAGGTACACAATAACTACCTAATTGACTTTGTAGAAGAGATGTAAAATAATATGTCGACACGTCAATTTTTACCGCAACAATTTAATGATTTTGTTTCAGTTGTTTGGTCACAGGCTACTCGATGATTTTAAATCTTATTTTATTCTCAATAAGATTCTTCATTTAACGAAAGTTCTAACGTTATATTTTCAGTTTTTTATCGAAAGTTTTCTTACAACCTAATAGAGTGCGGTATCAAATTAATCGTAATAAAATGCTCTTTTTTTCTAACCCGACGAGCCACCATGTGGCCATTTAAAAAAAAAAAAAATCAAACGTCACATAGCTGAAACATTTTGATCGAAAACAGTAAAGTTGTATTTTTACAAACATTTTAGGACTGAAATTAGTTATTTGAACGTATCCATAGCCCTCTAGAATAAAAATTTATTTCGAAAAAAAATAAAAAACTGTTACAAACAGTAACGAATGATACATGTTTGTATTCCAAATGTCATATGGAGACAAACAAACTGAAAATATACCAGGTGTCCCATTTAAAAATCGAAAGTTTAGGACACTTCCGTGAATCCGGAATTTGCATGAAGTTGAGTTACTTGTCAAAAAATGCAGTTTTATGCATTAAACAGATCCTCCAAATTTCATTCCATTATCTCCGAAAACAAAAAAGTTATAGGGGCGAGCCACCTTCCGTGGACACCCGCTAGATGTACCAGCTTAAAATAAATCCTAGGTAGGTATAATGACATTTTTCAGACAATTATCAATTTCCAGTGGTAGTGTATTTTTGTCCACCTAAATCATTGATTTTTCCGTGTTCATTGGTATTTCCGATTTTGAATAACCCATCAATAAACCTCGATACGAAGGAAGATATTTGCAGTGGTTTCATCTATGTAGGTATAGTCCATCCAATATCAATTGCAGAAGCTGTTTCTATAGGGAGCAAATGAAAACTCACTTCGCTAACACGAGCGTATATGCGAAGAAACGGAACGAAAAATAATCTGTACTACTCGTAAACATTTTCCGTCGGCAAACGGTAGATCAAAAGAGCCGATAGTCAACGTGGACTCGAGTGACGGCTGTCTCTTGTAACAACCGATTCGTCTGGGCCAATCGAGTCGGACCATCAATGCTGGCAGGTGTGTCTCTACAATGGGAGGTCATAAATCACGCGTTATATTTGTGTTTTAATAGCTCTGAAAGATTAAAAACCAGTAGCGTCTATGGTCTTGGTGTGTGCCGATCGAAATACGTTTTAGGATATAATAATAACCTACATCAAACAATGAAAGACATTATTTTTCTTTCTTAATGTAGGTATTTGTATAAATAAAAGCTTGTCTTTAATTTTTTTTTAATTTTTCATTATTTATGAAGTATTTTTAAAATCTTAAAATATCTAAATAAAATTAGTTATCTCCGCCACTGCTGCTCACAGGATTTTGCCGCAAGACTTTTTTATGCTTCTGCAATTGATATTGGGAAAACTATACCTCACGTTTGCCCAGTCAAGACACTTGGTACTTCACGGCCTTATTTGCACGGTCAGTGTCGGTGAACCTTGATACTGAAATACGCACATTCACCTTGCACCGATAAATTATTCGTACGATCTTCGGACCTTAGGAGAATCCGCGACAGCCAGCGCGTACTTTTCGGGAATTTCATTTCGTCATTGCACCCGTCTCGTTTTCGAACCCCCGATTCCCCCATTTTACGTCGTGAATACGATACAGCGAAATCATAGTAGACCGACAGGAAAAACCCAGCTCCGTTGATTAGAAATGTATCTTTATAAACAGAGTGTTGGACGATGCTCAGCAGTCAACGAGCCGTACCCGTAGGTACATCAATACGAGAAAAACGTAAAAGAACGAATTCACAATCCACGTCGTCGTGCCGGTTGATAATCACTATTAATACCTAGTTTCGTTTTTAAAACAGAGGACCCGCCCAACCGGTTTGTAGGTGGGCTAGAAAGTGCTTATAGACGAATTATTAGCTGTGACGGATGCATAACAATTCGAAACAACAAATTATTCCGCGTGACATTCTGTGATTATTTTATTTATCTTTGTGTATTCATCCAGCTTAATTTTAGCAGATTGGTAAGTTGCCTTTCCTGATTTAATAATTCAACAGGGTAAATGATAAATAGTAATTAATTTTCGAGGTCAGCCTGATAGGAGATAGTTTACTTGATTGAAATAACAATGATGTTTACATACGGGGTGATTCAAGTCCACAAATTTGCAATAAGTATTCCTGTTCCGTAGCTTGGTTCGACTTTTTACCCCTGTACAATATAAATGCCCCGGCGGATTTTAACATAGGGCACTGCATAATGCCGCGATTTTTTTGTTTTTATAGAACCCTAAATTGAAATAAAAAACGAAACGCTCTTAAGGTTCCATTACACGGCGTGTGGAGTGCGGAGTGCCATGCCGATGGCTCCGTGCGAAACTTGTCACGACGCATGGCGTGTCAGTTCACACGTTTCAGAATTCATTTAAATCATTTATTGATTCTGGAATTGACATCAATCAAGCTAACGAGTGATGTAGGTATCAGAAAAAATAGAACATTTTAATTGAAAACAAAAACATATAATTTTGTATAAACCTTGAACTTTTCAATCAAAAGAGAAGGATTCAAATCTCCCTAAATGTTTCCTTATATTTTTTTTTATTGGTGCCCCTTTTCACCCATTTAAAGCACGCCTTAGCGTGTTTAAATCGAACTTTAAAAAACGCGCGTTTTTTAAAGGTAACCATGACAACATCAACAAATCGAGAAACGTGAAGTCTAAATGACAAATTTTTGATTATTGATCTGACAGGAGTACCTTGTAACGTCAAAATATTACTCACAATTCGTTCATTTATATGTGCTCCTCCATCCATTTGATGAACTTTTCATATTCTTTTTTATATATATCACTGGATTTTCGCGGTATTAACCGCGATTCTGCCTCACTATTCAAAAAATCGATATTAGAATAATTCATTTTTGAGCTCTGGTGACAACAAATATTGATCTTTGGTAACAAATTGCAAATGAATGTTTTTCTCATTTCCATGACAACGAAAGGTATACTGATGTCACATCACGAATTCAACCTTCTTGCATTATTAGTTCTTATTTCTACTATTTGTAGTAATAATACCAGTATATATGATTTCAAAGTGCACCAATAAAAAAAAATAACGTAAAGTATTCGTGGATAACTGGTCTTAAAAACACTTGCTCTATTTCGAGCACTCCGGCTGCGCCGTCGTGCTCGAAAAATCGCGCGTGTTTTAAAGCCCTTTTTATCCACTTATACTTTAATATACTAATATGCAATCTGTCAAATAGAAACGAGTATAACCAGCACCCAAAGATATAGACAGTACTTACTTGGGTTTCTTAATATCGCTTAGAAAAATAATAACTAATATTTATTTATATAGTTTGGCTCTGAATTCGAGAAATGTTAACATGTTATTCTGCTTGTCGGCGAAAAAAAAAACTCAAATAGTATCTGATTGACACGAACTAATGAATCACAAATGAAATGAGCATACAGGGTAAACAAAAACTATTCATTCTCAAGAATGATCATTGACAGCGATTTTTTATTTGCGTGTACATCTTAGAGAAAAAAAAATCGAATAAAAGTTGTGGAGCTCATAAAGCTCTATCAATAGACCTATAGTTTGCCGATATTGGTATACCGGACCGATTTGGCCCATCTTCGAACTTATCCGAGGCATTTATGAAAAGTATTTATATATATATATATATATATATATATATATATATATATATATATATATATTGGAAGATTTCTTGGATTTTGGATTGTTGTAGTAAAACATCAATTTAGTAAAAATACGTTTCGTCCCTGGAAAAAAAATTGAATAGATAAAAAATATAGATGAAAAACACCAGTCACGGTAGTTGGATAAAAATTCAGCATCACAGCTTTACATACAGAATTATAAAGGAAGTGCATAAAATTGAATAAATAATTAAAAAGTATCATTCAAATGCTCTTGCAAAGTATAGTAGCACTTGTCAATCAATAAATATTTAACTTTATTACAAAAGATGTTGTTAATTTGAGAATTTATTATCTCATTCGACAATTTGTTGTAGAGAGACAAAGCATTGTAAGCAGGGGAGCTTTTGTATTTAGAAGTTTTATGACTTGGCATCCGCAGCTGTTCTCCGAATCTTGTACTATATGTATGTGTTGAAGCAATCGTTTTGAAGGACTCAAGATTATTTCTTCCAAATTTAACACATTTAAAAATATAAATGCATGGAACAGTTAACAGTTTTTCTCTTATAAAAACCTGTTTGTAACTAGTTCGATAGTCCTTGTCGAAGATGAGTCTCAAAATACGCTTTTGGCCCACAAAAACTCTATTTAAGTCTGTACCGCGCCCTCATGCCATTATGTTGAGTGATATATGTGAAAATGGGGCATAATACATTTAATAAACTTTGTTTTGTTACACAGGATTTCATTTGTTTGATTGCAAAGAATGCTGAATTGAGCTTATTGCAAACACTATTGATGTGCTGATCAAAATTCAGACGTTCGTCTAATAGAGTTCCCAAAGCAACGTTTTAAAAAACAATCAAAAAGCATGGTTTCACACTCTCCACATCCAAATTATCTGTCCAAGACATATTTTTCTGCTAAGGCCTACAAAATAATATGCACTTTTGTAAACCAACATAAATATAAAAATTGAAAATGTCCCCGGCCAGGGACGAAACGTATTTTTACTACTACTACATGATTCCAAAACCCAAGAAATCTCCCAAAATAAATAATAGAGGATTAAGAAAGACCAAAAACAAACATAAATATATATATAAACTTTCGAACTGATGGTATTTTTGGGTTCTGAGGACCATGATTGGCGAAGCTGATATATCAAAGTCTTGTTGTTAAGTCCTCAATAGGTACTATTTCTATTGAAATCTACCTAAAAGGAATAATAAAACAACATACTACACTCCTTTTTCAGAACATGGAACCCTAATGCAAAAGTCATATATATCTATATTTTTTTTAAGGTAGATTCACAGAAATACTTCCTATTGCGGATTTCACCACTTCATAATTTTCAAAAAAAATTGCTATATCTCCGCCGATAATAATCCCCAGAACCCAAAAATACCTTCAGTTTGAAAGTTTGTAATGGTAAACGATATATTCGAAATGTTTTTCTTTAAGATATACACACAAACGGAAAATCGCTATAAATTGCCATTGATGTTTTTTTATAAATTTATAATCTTTGATCTGTATGCACATAGGACCTATGTTCCCACTTTGGCGAATTTTGCCGATATATATCTCAAAAACTGCGACGAGTTCTGTTCCTATTGCCGTATATTATTGATTCATACTATCACCAGGCATTCCGCTTAGGTATTTGTATAACAAATGGCCTGCTAGTGCGGACAAAGGTCAATTCGTCCATGTTGGACCTATGTTCGCCCTTGCATGGATTTTATTGTATTAAAGTATTGTTTAGTCGTTCTTTTCGATAATTTTTCCCAAAATATCTCAAAAACTCAGCAGAGTTCTGTTTCATCTCTCCGATTCGTAATTTTAATAAGTTTTTTGAGATATCATTTTTGTGATGCTCTAATGATATGTTTTGGCAACGCGAAGTCCTCAAATGTCATCTTATTATTATTTGAAATAACCACTGTCTAAGCAAATCTTTAGGCAGTATGAAACACGGAGAATAAGTGTCATAACAACCTCTAAGTATCATCACTACAGAGTTTTGCCATTCAAGTAATAATATCCCTATGAATTGTGAAAAAATGCCGTCAGGCAATAATAGAAAAATTTAACACAAAATAGATACTCTCTACAATATATTTATTAATTTTCTTCCTCAATGTAATTGTTATCCAAATGTCCCTCAAATCTTTCACATACTTTCCCTACGTTCATTATCAATTATTTTTCAGAAAATGAAGCTGTATGTCACCACCCTCCTCCTGTGCTCTTTTGAAATCCATTCTTCAACCACTAAGGCGATTACCGATGAAATCATCCCAAGCAAAAATAAAGAGGACTACGGTTTAGCTTTAGAAGCCATTTTCAGTTTGGGAATAAGACTACAAGCTATTTTGGAAACGTCGACTAGCCCAAATTTCGTTATATCGCCTCTCAGCACCACAGCACTCGTCAGTGAGCTGATGATGGGGGCAGATGGTAAGAATAAACATTGATATGGATATTTCGTAATCCTACAGGGGAAATGTGAGGCATACTAATTTATCGAGGGCATGTATCATAAGTGCTAAGGATTTCATCATAAATATCACAAATTTTTGAGGTCTTATTGTCTAATTAAAGCTTGAGAGAAAATTAAGTTCAAAGATTGTTTGAATTCTTGTCCTGAAAATACATGTTTTCTTCAAATACAATTTGTTTACCAGAAATTTGCAAAAAACCTAGCTGTTTGAGGATATTCCCATTATAATCTACTTATGGCGTATTGAAATTGCAATTTGTTAATTCAGTTCAGAAATAAAATTTCAAGAATGGCCCTAATATCGTCATCCCTACTAGGGAAGAATGAATCAGCCTGGTAAACAGATGGATTAAGATTTGCAAAGTAGTCCCTTTCTTGATTAAGATATAGGGGAATGTCCAGTGCAGGGGTATACAAAGAAAGAACATAGATAAATCTCAGTTCCTCTAGGCATCCAAGTTGGTTTGTAGAATTGTCATAGAAGCTCTGCCAAAAACAAGGAAAGGTTCTCCTCGTGTGGGTCCCAGGACCAAATGTTTCTGGGAATGCAAAAGCAGACAGACTAGCCAGGATAGGATCGGAAAAGACTCTAATCGGGCCGAAACTATTCTTCGGAATACACAGCAGCACAGTTGCCTCCAACATGGAGGGACTGCTGATGAAGCTTTGTTAAAACATCACAAGATGTACCATGTGCGAGAGGCCTTTGAGGAAATCAGCAAAAATGATCCTGTCTCTGGGGGGATATAACTCAGGATGGTAACAGGACATAATCACCTGACCATAAATGGTCCCCTTTGCAGAAGGTGTCTGGAAGAAGACACATCATCTTGCAGATGGTGTCTGGAAGATGATGGCACATCATCACACATCCTCACTGTTTGCCCCATACTGATGCACCGTAGGATAAGGACCACTATTAGGAATACTATAGTGAACTCAGAAAAAGTAAAAGAGATTCAGCTAAAGAATCTGCTAAGTTTCGTTAGGGCATGCCCACCTCAATCCCAGAACTGGGTGCCCAATAGGCCTAAGTAGAGAGGTATATGTGCTTAATAACAAAATGGGCAATATAGAAAAATATACAAATAAGAAACATGCTTTTTTTGAAGTTGTACTTGAAAAGACTTTTGTTCAGGAATCCATGAACACTTCTTTGGACTTTATTTCATAGGAACCAGTTAGTTCATTTAAAATATAAATTCTAGTGTTCAAAACACCATGTAGGTCAAATCAGCGGGTTCCAAATATGCAACAGCTGAATATTTCCAAGAGAATGATAAAATAAATCTGACAATTTAAAAAGAATATAGAATCTAACAACTCTTGTAGGTCAAACCATTAGATGTTGAGCTAGTAAACTCTTCTGGTTGAGAAAGCATCAAATTCAAAATGCTTGAAGTTCTGAATTTAATCAGAATTGCTTTCGCTTTCAAGGTTCCAAATTATCAACATTAATCAGCACAAAGCTCGACTTTGCCAATTTTCCAGAATTTGTAGCGCTACCCAAAAATTTGATTCACACAAATATTGAAAAAATAATTTTTTTCAGGTGTATTTCAAGAACAACTCTACAAACTTCTTTCACTCCCGAAAACAGAACACACATATACGGTGAATGAATTCAGCAAGGAGGGAAACCAAACAAGAGCCTTGCCCTATGCAAACTTCCATTTTCAACTTTCCTGTTTAATCAAAGCCCTGCGAACGAGGAAAGTCGGGGAACAGTTTGACCTGAATTTGGACAACGCCCTTTTCTATAACCAGAACATAGAACTAAGGAACGACTTCAAAAAGAATCTCTATAGGTTTTACAATACAGAAATAAAAGCGTTGGATTTCCAGAAAGATGCCAAAAGGTAAGGACCGTATAGCTATTTATCATTAATTGAAATAGTTTTTAATAGCTCAAAAGTAAAATATTCTTGGCACAGTGAAAATACTTGAAGAGATATGACAAAAAAGATTGAAGTTATTATTTTCCCATTTTCCCCAAAAATCTTGAAGTAATAATTTTTTCGTGACATCTAATTAAGATTATTATTTCTCAGGTTAGGTAAAAAATTAAGTATTTGAAAAGAGCATAAATTTATTATATTTGAACTTAAGAGGTTTTGACAGTATTGTTACATAACACTGTGACATATATCAAAAGTACTTTGTACTTATTACGTTTGGACGTCGTGACATCAACATCATTTCTTTAAGGGCATGTGATTGGTTGGGGGTTTAAGTTCCAAGATAAGTATTTTCTCTATCTCTTTCTGTAACTGATAAAAAAGAAGTCCCCTTGCGGTGATCTTACATATATATGTTAGTGCTTTCTGTAATTTGAATATATTTTATTGAAATCACTTTTTCTAAGTTAAATATGAGTGCTCCAAATGAAGAATGAAGATTGTAATTATTATTATTAATTATCAGTATTGAATACCCAGAATGAAAATTCCAGTTGTAAAATTTCCTATATCCACATGTATGATGAATGAAATGCGAGTGATTTTTAACCACAAAATGAATACTTAACAGGATGGGAATTTGCATAAATTTCATTTATGGGAAAATGAAACCAAAAATATTTAGCAGGATGTCATAATAGATAAGAGGTTTATTCTATAAATATACATATACAGAGCGTTCAAAAATTGAAATTGAAAATGTCTTATGTGACTGAGAACACAGTTTCAATAATCCATGAAAAGAACCCTACATTTTTTTTATATATGTCGATGCAGTTGATTTCTAGCAATCATTTCAATTTTTAAAACATTTCAACGTCCAACATTTTTTACTAAATATTTCCTTCTCATCGCACTGGTCTATATAAAATTCAAATCCCACTACTGAAGAATCGTTTCAATATGAATATGCACCTTTCGGTCATTGTTTACCAGGTTCACATTTTTAAAACTATTCACTAGTTACTATCAATAACGATGCATTATTATTGCATCTAAAAAATACATTTTCATTAATTCATAGGTTTGACATTACCTTGGGAGGACAAATATTTATTCTAGCCTACTCATTCAATATAAAAAGATCATTAAAAAAATTCCGTACAGAAGATAAAAATATTTTTGACATGTCCAGAGTGATATTACTCAAAGTGTTACTGACATTGAATCATTACTATAATATCATTTCATCTTACTATAATATCATTTTGGATGAAGTAAATATTCTAACTGATTTTGGTTACACACTGCCCATAATTGTCAATTTTGTATGTTGGTCATTTGGGGTGATATCAGCCCAAATATATGTGATGTAATATGATAAGGAGGAACTGCAGCGCAACAGATAATATTAATTTGGCAAATTTTACATAAAATTTATTTATTTACCTGGCCAAAGTTACCAAGTTCTTCAAACACACTAATTCCTTCCAATAGTCATATTTTTTCAAAATATTCCTTATAACAAGTCCACAAAAAAACTCTAGAGGGCTAATGAAAATTTGTTAACTCTTTCATTTCTTTTCATTAGGGGAAAACTGAACATTTAATATAAACATTAACAACAAATAATGTTAGATGATATAATATGTTTCGTTTTCATCAATAAATAGTCATATTATTTATTTCTTATTTTTGTCACGCCCGTAAAAAAAATTTTGTTCTTAACACTTGCAGGAAGTGTCTTTACCGCACTCGACTGATTGACCAAACCAGTACCAGTATCCGCCATTGTTAGGAAAACTACTATTTCGATAATTTGCAATTTTTTCCTTTGGTGCCTTTTTTATAACTTTTTTATTGAGAAATGATTAACCTCTAAATCAGAACATTAGGTACTTATTTTTTTTTTTGTTTCAGTACAATCAACAGTTGGGCCTCGGAACACACTAATGGGCTTATAAAGTCAGTCATGAGCAGTGCTCCATCCCCTAGTACTGCTTCCCTTTTCCTGAATTCCATATACTTCCGGGCTGATTGGGAAACACCGTTCTCCGATTTTCTGAATACCCGGAACAGTTTCCATATAAGTGAAAATACAACCGTAGATACCGATTACATGATGGGGTTGATTCCGCAAATCAAATATGCTGCCACAAGTGAATACAGAATGATCTGTCTGCCTTACAAAAATAATGAGCTAGGAATGTATATATTTTTACCAACCAACGACAATGTTAACAAATATGACATAAAAACATTCACAGAGAAAATGAACCCCAAAGAAGTTTTGGCAACCATTGAGAAAGCCAAGATACACGATGTGGTCGTGAGGATTCCCAAGCTCTCGTTGTCAAATACTTGGAGGATTCTAAAACCTCTTCAAAAATATACAGAGTTCAAGAAAGTCACTATAGAAAACAGAGCAAGCAGTGATAATGCTATCGATGAATTAATGGACAAAGTTCAACATTTCAAAAACTTCTCTGCTCCTGTAGAAAGTGATATTCTTCTTTCGGGAGCTGCTAAAGGAATAGATCTCAGAGTTTCTGATATTGTACAGCAAATGGTGTTTTCACTTAATGAAAAGGGTACAGAGGCTGCAGCAGTAACACTTGGTATCACAGACTATATGGGCGGTGCAAAAACTATGTTAATAAATAGGCCATTCTCGTTCTTCATTAGGCATGAAGAAACTGCTGCTGTTATTTTCTGGGGAACAATTGGTGACCCTTCGAAGAATTGATGTTAATAATTGTTGAACAAAGTTTTATGGAAGAAATTATTTTTCTTTCGAAACTGTGACTGATACTCAAAAACTTTTATTAGTTGTTGTATTATTTATATTAGTTTTAGACCATCTTTTGATATACAATTAAATTAAGTACTTTCTTTAGAAATGTCTATTATTGGAATTCATCAGTTATTGCATAAATAAAATAGCTTTTTTCATACATTCACTAAAAGATTTATATGAAATCTACATTTGGTTCAGGGTTGGTAAAAAATATGTTTAATTTAAAAAAAGAACATTGTTTTTTTTAATAAAACTGTTTCATTTGATTTAAATCATGTTATTTTTGTTCGTTCAAAAAACATGATTTAAATAAAAGAAAAACATTATTAAAACAAATTTTTTGGGTACCAATGACACGGTGAATGTGTTTTGCCTGTTTGTGTTTAATATGTTTGGGAGAAAAAAATATACTATTTGGAACAAATGGAAGTATGATAATACTTTTAATTGGGAGAAAAAAAAATTAAGTCAGCTCCACAGTAAAAAGCATTTATTTCTAGGAAAGAAATTAGCAATGCATTTCGACAAAATATTTTGCCATCTTCAGGCTCTCTAAAATGTACATAAAAACGATACAAGGGTGACCATTGTAAACAGTTGATAGAAGACTTACCACAAAAATAAACATAACATCCATCATTGACTCACACAAACATTGAAGTTAAAATGTCAAATGACTAATAAACAAAAGATATCGAATTGATTTCTTGGAAAGGTGAACAGAAGCTTGTACTGACGAGGTTGATTATTTTGTTAAAATAGGTATGGTCATCAAATATCCTATAAATTTAAAAAGGTGAAGACAGGTGGTGTAGAAATTAATTTCGTTTTAATAAATGAATTTATTTGAAGTTGATCCAAATCAAGATTAGGTAAAATGGATTGTTAGAAGTGAGAGAGCCATAATCGAGGTGAAGTTGTGTGTGTGTAAGAATTATGAGTTGAAAAAAGAATTGAAGAAAGTTAGACTGTCAAAATGTGTTTGTTCATTGACACAGGTGTAATTAGTTGACTTGATGGCTTTATTCATTTCTAAGGCTTCAAGAAGATCGAGGTGTAAACCTTTCCCGCATAAATGTAGCACCTCCGTATTTGTATGTGGGTCGAAATGATGTTTTGAATCGAGAATATGATTGGCGAATGGAGAGGAAGCGTTGGTAATGTAACTGTTTTTATGTTTTTGGATTTGTTTTAAATGTCCATTGACCCTGATTTCAATTTTTCTTCCGCTTTGTCCAACTTTACAAACGTCACATTGAGAATGGGGACAGATGAGTTGGTATACTCCGGATTTATGTGTAATGGGTATCTTGTCTTTTGTACTTACTAGATGTTTTGATAAATTGTTGACTGTTTTAAAGGAAATTAGAGTGTTTTCTCACTGGTTTTTGAAAAGTTTCGCGATCTTGTTTGTTATGGTGCCGTAGTATCTTAAACATCTGTAGCCAGTGTTGGGTTTAGTTTTCGTATTAACTTGTTTGTTCATGTGTTCATGATAAAGTTTGTTAATTAGATGTTCTGGGTATCCATTTTGTTTAGCTATTCAATTTATAATAACCAGTTTTTTTTCGAAGTTAGTTGGGTTTAGAAGAATATTGAAGAGCCTATGGAACAATGAGTGGAAGGCTGCTAATTTTTGGTTGTAGGGATGGTTGGATGAAAATAACCCAGATAGCCGAGCGGTCTGAGGCGGCAGGTTCAAGCTCTGGATCTCACAAGGGAGCGTGGGTTCAAATCCCACACCTGGCAGTTTTTTTTTTCATTTTTTCCTTCGAAATTGAGAAATGATTTGTTTTTGTCCCAAAACAAATTATTTCTCATGTCTAAGAGCGGGCTGCAGAAAAACTTGGCCGATCGAGTAACAGAATGAAATATTTTTAAAATAGCACTCAAAGAGACCATAATAAAAATAATTTAGTGCCTTGGCAGAAGTTATTCACAAGTTTTGTATGCCCTCTCTTCGGAACATTTTTCCCACTGCAACTATACCAATGGAGTAACAGCTTGGAATTACTCTTAAAATTTACTATTGATTAAAAAAAAAAATCAAGACAAAAATGTGTAACAAATGACCCTGAAAAAGCAAAAATTAAATATGTATTATCTGTTGATATGACTTGTTCACTTTAAATAAACTCAAAATTAATAATGAATACATTTTTAGTAATAAAATCGGCCAGGTTTTCTGCATCCAGCTCTTAGACATGAGAAATGATTTGTTTGGGACAAAAACAAATCATTTCTTTATTTCAAAGGGAAAAATGAAAAAAGAAACGTCAAGTGTGGAACCCACGCTCCCTTGCGAGATCCAGTGCTTGAACTTGAAGCTGGCGGCTTAGACTGCTATCTGGGGTAGATTGAATACTATAAGTATTATGATACTTCATCATAGATGAGTAAGGTTTTATGTACCTTCTAACTGATAAACGGGCCCGCTTTCAAGCTATCAAGTCTGCATACATTTTTAACTAGGTATTACCTTATTCATACTCAAAATTTAAGCTTTGCTAAAATGACGTAGGTCTGGCGGCTCTGGGATCTTGGACTATCATTCTTCAGACAGTTAAACAAAAAAGGTGAAGTGCAAAAATTGGCATATCAAGCTGAACTCTCTTCACCATTCAAAGATTTCCTTTCTTCCACGAAATCTACATCAGATAGATCAAAATAGTAGTAATAGTAAAATGATAGATTTAGCTATACAGTTGCATACAGCAGTTGCTTCATCTGCCGGTGTTGAAAGGATTTCATCAGTGTTCGGGCTAGTTCATAGCAAACTGACGAATCGGCTTGGGATAGAGAAGTCTACCAAGTTAATGACAGGGTTCCAGCAAATCAATACCAACATCTGATGACATTGATCATACCAAATCAGAATGATTTTATTTTATGTTTATTTCCAAGTTTTGAATCCTATTATTTATTTTTCAAAGAGTCATGTCATAGTTTTCTTACTCAGTTTTTGTGTTGTATTTGTTATAAATTTTTCTTGATTTTTTAATTATCTAGTTTTTTTTTTATAAAAAACTGATTTAAAACAAATATGTTTTAAACAGAGGGTCGTGTTTAAAACATGTTTTAAAACATGCCAACCCTGATTTGGTTATGAAAACAAGAGAAACAGTGAATTGGAGATTGCTGCCAAAATATAAACAGTCCCATTGAAATCATAAATAAATGAGGTAGAGAGTTACTTTGGGGTGCCTTATATATCTTCAACGCAGGAAGGAGGAAGCAAAGATATAAATTATTCAAATCAAATAGTACAATCCAGAGACACGTGCCATCACATATTGAATTCATGCAACCAAAATGTGGTGAGTGTATTCCATATTAACATTCAATGTATCTCGAATAAGTTAAAACAAATTGAAATTTTTCTCAATGATCTAATAAGCTTCGATACTTTTTGCATTTTAGGGCATTGGCAATGTGAATCTAATCTCACGACAATCAATACTCTAGGCTACACACTAGCAAACTTTTTCTGCAGAAAAATTGGACATCATGGGGGTGTGACTGTATTTCTGAAACTTATGGTATTCAATATAAAACTCTGTTCTTGGACAGTTTCAACCATGAATTCAACTTTGAGTTCTGTGGTGTACAACTGATGAGTACCATCATAATTGTCATTGTAATCTATAGATCCACTTCGGGTAACATAAAGATCTTTCTCCAGCAATTAGATTCACTGATAACATATCTTTACTACCCAAAAAATAAAATAAAATTCAACATACATTTTTAATTTACCATTAACGCACACATCCCAAGATAAATAAGCAGTCTACTTACCTCTTTTGGTCTCAAAATAACTATTGATGAGTATACACCAGAATTACCGCTCGGGGTTCCAGTTGCACTGACAACATAATCACAAATATTGATTACAAAGAAGCAGGCGTTCTGGAACCCTACCTTTTTAACCATCGAGGAAAATATATTCTTATATCAGAACATGTCCCACATCTGCGCCATATCCTAAATCAAACAGTTTTTTTTTTAAACTGAAAATCCTGACTAGCTCTCTACTTTTCTTGTTGATATATACTATACTATATATATATATATATATATATACATATATAATATAATAATAATATTTATTTGCATCAGTAATACCTACAATAGTAAATTTATCTAAAATATCATCCAAATAGCTATTCCACTAATACTAGCCAACACACTTATAATACCATAAGAAAGAACGATCCAACTTATCCAATCCATCTTTTATGGACCACTGAAAAAGGTTGTCACTACGCTTCTATAAATTTCTTTAACCACCTACCAACACATATAAAAGATATTGCCATGCTGGGTCTACTGAATCCAATGTTCTTAATATATACCTACTCACCATAATGTCGAAACTATAATCAAACTACTCTCACCTTCATCTTCACAATGTAAAACATTTGACCTTTTTTAAACAAATTATATATACTGTTTCCTGTACATTGTCTACAAATTATTTTTGAAATAAATCTGTCTGAGAATACCAAAGTAATTGAAGATAAAATAATTGAAAGTTACAATTTCTTGACATAAAATACATCTACAAATATTAAAGTTAACTAGAACAATTGTTGACAAGAATGCACATTCCAAATTATATTCATTTAACTCGGAAAGTAATTTCATCGTGATTTGACTGTGAAATTCATCCAGTGAGTAGAAACAGTGTTCAAGGAGATATCTCTTCATTATTCTTTTGAATTTAAGGAAACAGATTTTTTATTATTGTGTAAATTGAAGTTTAATTAATTTTTCTGTGATACACCGAGTCTGAATCGAGGATTCCATATTTGCATTGCACCTCTGGTGTTATAGTCATGAATACCAATTCGAGCTCTAATGAGTGTGCTTGGTTGCTTGTGGATTTCTTGCAAGACATTGAAAATGTACGATGTTGGCGAAGGCATAATGCCATTTGCAATAAATAGTGGTTTACAGTGCTTTCTTCTGTTGAGAAAATATTTTAATGGACTGGGAATAATTTCCCCATAGGATTATACCATAATTTAGATGGCAGTGAAATAACAAGAAATATACAGTTTTCAGTGTTCCAACATTGACAAGACTTCTAAGTTGTTCTTGTAAGTTTGTTCAGGAGGATTTCTATTTGATGATGCCATCTCAATTCACAGTAAATTTACGCAATCACCATTATGTCGATATCATTAGCTTTTGAGTTTAGGAGATCTCCGATTCTCTGACGAGTTCATTACGTTAACTTCCAGTACAAATAAAAGTAGTATCATGCGCAAACAAAACACATTTAGTGGGACGCATAACTTGAATATATCATTGATGTAAATAATAAAGAAAAGTGGCCCATTGGCGGAACCTTGGGGGACACCGTGTGTAACTGGCAAATAGTCCAAGTAAGATTTGATAGTTTTTCAAGAAGTATATGCTGTGTGAGACACAATCGAAACCTTTGGATGGGTCACTTGGATAGGCTTACCCATCTCAACCATCTCCCTCACAACATTCATTACAGCTTGAGAGGTTGATTTATTCTTTCAGAACCCAAATTCAATATCTGTGTTTTTTAAGGACAATTTCTATATCATCATTAGAGAATATGCATATAATAGTAATTGGCCGAAATTTATCAACCTCCGTCCCCTTTTTTGTGTATGGGTAGTACTCTTGAATATTTGAAAATTTCAGGGAACTTACCTGTGCTGAATATAAGGTTGATTAGATTAGTTAACGGCTCCAGAATGATATCTATCAATTTATACTTTGACTGTCCATGTCGTATGCATCAAGACTAGCGCATTGTTTTTAATATTTCAACAGTATCCAACACTTCTTCTTTTGTTACCGACTGTAAAAAGAAAGATGCTGAAGGAGCAGGAAACTGTCTGTAGTTCAGAAATTGATCTCCAAAATTTGGTAACGTTTTTATAACATTTTCTGCAACATTTACCAATAAGTTATTGAAATCATCTGGCGTAATATTCGTATCTTGTTTAGTTTTGTTGTTATTTCTATTGCATTCATAGTTCACTAAATTCCAGCTGGATTTGGCCTTATTTTCAGAGGATCACATACAGTTATTGTATGCTGTTTTCTTAACATCTTTCAGTTTACTCCAATAATCCTTTTTTTCTATACCTATATAGACAAGCTCGATGAATCTTTTGATACGTCTGTTATCAATTTAACACTTGAGAAAGTATATCTCATTGCTTCGAGGGATTCATTAAACCACTTAACAGTGATTTTGTTGTTATCAATTGTTAAACATTTCTCATTTTGATACACGAATTTAACCAGGAACTATATATATATATATATATATATATATATATATATATATATATAATATATGAAAAGAGAGTAATAGTGAGGGGACTGTTAAAAACAAAGTTGAAGGAATTTAATGGACATAGCCCTCAGAGAGAAGTGTTAACCGTAGACACGTGTTTCGGGCTCTCGGCCCTCATCAGTACGGTGGAGAAGTGCAAAGATGAACAACACTTGGTAGAAAACGACAAATCAACGGAGCCAACAAACATATATATATATATATATATGAAAGAGAGTAATATCGAGGGGACTGTTAAAAACAAAATGGAAGGAATTTCATGGACATAGCCCTCAGAGAAAAGTGCTAACCGTAGACACGTGTTTCGGGCTCTCGGCCCTCATCAGTACGGTGGAGAAGTGCAAGGATGAACAACACTTGGTAGAAAACGACAAATCAACGGAATTCAGGGTCTGCTGACCGAAATCACAAATGAGCGGCTGGCTTCTCTTTGTTGACTCCGTTGATTTGTCGTTTTCTACCAAGTGTTGTTCATCCTTACTTCTCCACTACTGATGGGGCAGCCGAAACACTGTCTACGTTTGCCTTCTCTGAGGGCTATGTCCATGAAATTCCTTCCATTTTATATATATATATATATCACCATCTAAAAATGCTCTATTTTACTCTTATATATATATATATATATAAATATATATATATATATATATATATATATATATAAATATATATAGATATATATATATATATATATATCACCATCTAAAAATGCTCTATTTTACTCTTATAGACTCCCGTATAGCATATGGTATTATCGGATGGGGTGACATCGCGAATGAATATCTAGAAAAGTTAAACACACTTCAAAAATATTTCCTAAAAATTATATTAAAAAAATAAAGAACCTACCCATCAGATAACTTATATAAAGAAGCTAGGACACTAGATATTCGACAGATCTTCTTTCTAAAAGCAGTGTGCTTTTTATACAAGAATAGGAAACATATTGACTTTCTTTCACATAATTACCCAACAAGAGCTAAATATTCAAATAAGTTGAGAACTCCACTAGCGAATAAAGCAGTGGGTACCAAATGTCTATCATTTTTAGGACCACGATTCATAAATATTATTTCAGAAAGGTCCCTTTTCAACATTTCCAATTCTGAAGCATATTATAGAAATAAGGTTAAGTCACTCCTACTAAGTAATCAAAGACAACTTATACATAACTTCTTTAACTAAAAAAAAAAAATAAATACCATTAATACAGCATACTCCCTGCTCTATATTATCAGTCCTCTAGTCCTCTGTTCAATATGGCAAAATAATTATATGTCCAGCTACTCAGTTCTCTTCGTTTAGGCAATTTTTTTTCCTGCTTCCATACCGTATTACATGTATATCTATGTAAATATATATGTATGTATGTGTGGAATGTATCTATGTATATGTATGTGTGCATTCATTATATGTGTGTGTCTTATTAAAAATTCTAATACTTTATGTTTTAGTGTCGCATGAATGAGTAAATGGGATGACACGGACAGCGAAAGCTTTGTGTTCTTTCTCTTTATTTGTTTGTGTCAGAGTACATATTACTTAATATTATGTCAAATTATTATTAGGATTATTTACTATTATAGGTATTACTGATGCAAATAAATATTATTATTATTATCCTACTAATATTATAAACGCGAAAGTTTGTAAGTATGTTTGTTACTCTTTCACGTAAAAACTACTGGATGGATTTTAATGAAACTTTACAATAATATAGCTTATACATGAGAATAACACATAGGCTACAATTTATAAAGATATTGTGTGACTTGTCCAAAATATGACGATAAGTGTCAAGTAAGTAGGAAAAAATCTACCATCTCTGCGAGCTATTCTGGCGACGATGACAAACTGAGTTCGCGATACTACGGTACGGTCCAGCGGCACTATAGTATATATATATATATATATATATATATATATATATATATATATATATATATATATATATATAAATAAATATATATATATATATATATATATATATAATATATATATATACATAAATATACTTGAAATGGGAGCTCACCTTCTATTGGTTGCACTTGGTTATGAAGAAATGTGGTTTTATTGTCACATACTCTATTCCCATCATCATAGCGGGATGAAATACATACAAGATAAGGGGCTAATGGGATAACGCGAAAAGCAAAAACGGGATAGCGGTATAACAGAATACCGCGATAATGGATCAACGGGAAACGGGATAACGGGAAACGGGATAATGGGAGAACAGGATAACGGAAAACGGGATAACGGGAAACGGGTAATGGGTGAGGTGGATAACGAGGAATGAGATAACGGGAAACAGGATAAAGGGAAGCTGCCAAAATATATATATATATATATATAAAAGATAATAATATTTATTTGCATCAGTTATACCTACAATAGTAAATAATCCTAATAATAATTTGACATAATATTAAGTAATAGTACTCTGACACAAACAAATAAAGAGAAAGAACACAAAGCTTTCGCTGTCCGTGTCATCCCATTTACTCATTCATGCGACACTAAAACATAAAGTATTAGAATTTTTAATAAGACACACACATATATCGAATGCACACATACATTCCACACATACATACATATATATTTACATAGATATACATATAATACAGTAATGAAGCAGGAAAAAAAATTGCCTAAACGAAGAGAACTGAGTAGCTGGACATATAATTATTTTGCCATATTGAACAGTAATAGAGGACTGATAATATAGAGCATGGGGAGTATGCTGTATTAATGGTAATTATTTTTTATTTTTTTAGTTAAAGAAGTTATGTATAAGTTGTCTTTGATTACTTAGTAGGAATGACTTAACCTTATTTCTATAATATGCTTCAGAATTGGAGATGTTGAAAAGGGACCTTTCTAAAATAATATTTATGAATCGTGGTCCTAAAAATGATAGACATTTGGTACCCACTGCTTCATTCGCTAATGGAGTTCTCAACTTATTTGAATATTTAGCTCTTGTTGGGTAATTATGTGAAAGAAAGTCAATATGTTTCCTATTCTTGTAGAAAGAAATTCTGTCGAATATCTAGTGTCCTAGCTTCTTTATATAAGTTATCTGATGGGTAGGTTCTTTATTTTTTTAATATAATTTTTAGGAAATATTTTTGAAGTGTGTTTAACTTTTCTAGATATACATTCGCGATGCCACCCCATCTGATAATACCATATGCTATACGGGAGTCTATAAGAGTAAAATAGAGCATTTTTAGATGGTGATATATATATATATATATATATATATATATATATATGAGTAAAATAGAGCATTTTTAGATGGTGATATATATATATATATATATATAAGATAAAATAGAGATTTTTAGATGGTGATATATATATATATATATATATATATATATATAGTTCCTGGTTAAATTCGTGTATCAAAATGAGAAATGTTTAACAATTGATAACAACAAAATCACTGTTAAGTGGTTTAATGACTCCCTCGAAGCAATGAGATATACTCTCTCAAGTGTTAAATTAATAACAGACGTATCAAAAGATTCATCGAGCTTATCTATATACGTATAGAAAAAAAGGATTATTGGAGTAAACTGAAAGATGTTAAGAAACAGCATACAATAACTATATGTGATCCTCTGAAAATAAGGCCAAATCCAGCTGGAATTTAGTGAACTATGAATGCAATAGAAATAACAACAAAACTAAACAAGATACGAATATTACGCCAGATGATTTCAATAACTTATTGGTAAATGTTGCAGAAAATGTTATAATTTCTGAACTACAGACAGTTTCCTGCTCCTTCAGCATCTTTCTTTTTACAGTCGGTAACAAAAGAAGAAGTGTTGGATACGGTTGAAATATTAAAAAACAATGCGCTAGTCTCGATGCATACGACATGGACAGTCGAAGTATAAATTGATAGATATCATTCTGGAGCCGTACTAATCTAATCAACCTTATATTCAGCACAGGTAAGTTCCCTGAAATTTTCAAATATTCAAGAGTACTATCCATACACAAAAAAGGGGACGGAGGTTGAGAAATTTCGGCCAATTACTATTATATGCATATTCTCTAAAATTATAGAAATTATCCTTAAAAAACACAGATATTGAATTTGGGATCTGAAAGAATAAATCAACCTCTCAAGCTGTAATGAATGTTGTGAGGGATATGGTTGAGATGGGTAAGCCTATCCAAGTGACCCATCCAAAGGTTTCGATTGTGTCTCACACAGCATATACTTCTTGAAAAACTATCAAATCTTACTTGGACAATTTGCCAGTTACACACGGTGTCCTCCAAGGTTCCGCCAATGGGCCACTTTTCTTCATTATTTACATCAATGATATATTCAAGTTATGCGTCCCACTAAATGTGTTTTGTTTGCGCATGATACTACTTTTATTTGTACTGGAAGTTAACGTAATGAACTCGTCAGAGAATCAGAGATCTCCTAAACTCAAAAGCTAATGATATCGACATAATGGTGATTGCGTACATTTACTGTGAATTGAGATGGCATCATCAAATAGAAATCTTCCTGAACAAACTTACAAGAACAACTTAGAAGTCTTGTCAATGTTGGAACACTGAAAACTGTATATTTCTTGTTATTTCACTGTTATCTAAATTATGGTAGAATCCTATGGGGAAATGATTCCCAGTCCATTAAAATATTTTCTCAACAGAAGAAAGCACTGTAAACCACTATTTATTGCAAATGGCATTATGCCTTCGCCAACATCGTACATTTTCAATGTCTTGCAAGAAATCCACAAGCAACCAAGCACACTCATTAGAGCTCGAATTGGTATTCATGACTATAACACCAGAGGTGCAATGCAAATATGGAATCCTCGATTCAGACTCGGTGTATCACAGAAAAATTAATTAAACTTCAATTTACACAATAATAAAAAATCTGTTTCCTTAAATTCAAAAGAATAATGAAGAGATATCTCCTTGAACACTGTTTCTACTCACTGGATGAATTTCACAGTCAAATCACGATGAAATTACTTTCCGAGTTAAATGAATATAATTTGGAATGTGCATTCTTGTCAACAATTGTTCTAGTTAACTTTAATATTTGTAGATGTATTTTATGTCAAGAAATTGTAACTTTCAATTATTTTATCTTCAATTACTTTAGTATTCTCAGACAGACAGATTTATTTCAAAAATAATTTGTAGACAATGTACAGGAAACAGTGTATATAATTTGTTTAAAAAAGGTCAAATGTTTAACATTGTGAAGATGAAGGTGAGAGTATAGTTTGATTATAGTTTCAACATTATGGTGAGTAGGTACATATTAAGAACATTGGATTCAGTAGACCCAGCATGGCAATATCTTTTATATGTGTTGGTAGGTGGTTAAAGAAATTTATGAAAGCATAGTGACAACCTTTTTCAGTGGTCGATAAAAGATGGATTGGATAAGTTGTATCATTCTTTCTTATGGTATTATAAGTGTGTTGGCTTGTGTTAGTGGAATAGCTGTTTGGATGATTTTTTAGATAAATTATGCTTTTATAGATGTAAATTCCGTATAGGGTCTGAAGGTTATTTTGATGAAAAACTCCTCTACATGACTCCCTAAAGCCCATTTTGAAGATTATGAGGATAGCTTTTTTTGAATTGTGAATATTTCCTCAGCATTGTGGGAGGATCCCCAAAAAAGATACCATATTTTAGACTAGTAAGGAATAGAGCATGATTGCGAAAGTTATAGTTTGCTGCTCAGTGAGTCAATATGTTTAGTAAGGAATTTAAGCAGTGTCCTTTCATATTATGATATTTGTATCATCAGCATAATTCATAAATGTGATCTGCCCATAAATAGGAATTACTACTAATTACTCAGTGTAGGTAGAGGATACCTGCTACAAATATACATGGTACATGTGATGTAGTTAAATAAACCTGTTGGTTTCAAGCCGGGCAGGGCCTTCTAAATCTAGTAAATTGGGGAAAATTTTAAGAGGTTCTGTGAAGAACATAAACAGCATGCAGCAATGTTTATAATTATCAAAATGGAAACAAGGAATGATGAAAACCTCTCATGGCCAATTTGTATGCTCTATTAACTTAATGTACAAATTGCGTATCTACATATCTGCTTTTGTTTCTTAAAAGACAAACAGTTTCTGGGTTGAATAATAGAAAAGAGTGACATAGCAATCGCTAAGTATGTTTCTAAATGTCACGGCTCTAGCTCTAGTGGCACTGAAAACCATTGTCCAACATTTTTTGTTTGCAAATAAAGACCATTACTACCTAAGCGCAAAAAATTATTGAGATCCAACAAATCGACTTTATCTATGGAACATAAAGATATGGGCAGATACAATATAATTTGATGGAAATGATTCACTGTATTCCACTTACCGGGATATATCCTGCACTCGTGAGGTCGGCTTCGTCTCAAATTATGTTGAAAACACACACAAAACACTCATTTTAGCCCGAATCCCGTTATAAAATAGTTTTTTCTTTGTGGAAAAATATATAAAATTCTGTATTGAAATGATATACGACAAAGGAAACAACTGAAAACTGCTTTAAACCGGCCTGCTTATTTAATTTATGAAAATAAAAAAATGACTTTTACTTGATGTCTCGTCTACTTTCCGAAATTTAGTAAAACTAAATTTTTCATCTATTTATAACAAATAAAAAAAAATTAATTTCAAACTTCAAATATTTTCGAATTTTCGTATATTGTATCTGAAAACTGAACCCGGTTCAATATTGAATTTGCCATCTAGTGGCCAGTTCATGGAAACTAGCGAACTAGCATTGTTTTGAAGAGAAAGAAATAGTTATATTTTGCTCCTTATTGTCTTTTTCTCAAATGAAACGGAAGTTGTTTTGCTTGCCATCCAATGGTGCCGCCACGTTACGGATACAATTTGTACAGTTTCCCTGAAAGTGTATATACTCTCGCTATTGCATCCAATGATTTTTCTACACTCATTGACCGACTATAAGAAATACAAAAATGTATGACTGCTGAAAATAGTAAATACCCATTTTTAATTTCTTTTACATGGTTCAAGTTCCAAAAAATTTGTAGATTCATTATCCCAAGTCCTGATATGGATGTTTACGTATAGGCATTGTATATAGATATACATTGGTATAAGTATACCCTTAGATCATATACGCTACGCTATGTTATTGTTTTGGTAGGTCCGGGTGGGAACCAGCGTACTCAAGCTATCGACAGTTATACGTGGTATTGGCTATTACGTACGTCAACGTCCCCTTCGCCCCACCCCCCTCATCAGTACCACTCTAATACCAAACAAACAATACAGAATGCCGTATCTAGCGTAGCATATATGATCCAAGGGTATACCAGACTATAACCACCTTTGGGTGATTTTGTGGGAGTTTGGGAAGGAGATACTTTAATTTCTGTTGTATATTGTATATCAATGAGTTTGGATAAGTTAATAATCGTAAAGAATAAACATAACATATGATGACCTGAATATGAAGAAATCAATATAATAGAAGGAACACGCACGTGCCCGTTTTCTAGGATATTTTGATTTGCGCATGAAAATTATCACCTAAAAAGCTCAGCAACAAACTCAGAAATTGAAAAAATGTTTATTATTTTTAATAATTCGAAATTGAAAACGGCACATTTAAAAACGTACTCCTAGTGCCTTTGATGGACGTATATGTATCGTTACTTCAAACTTTTACCGCTAGTTACTTCGAACTGTCAACTATAATTATCTGCCCCCTCTTGCAATATCTATCTATAATATTTTCAAAATTTTACAGATGTTACGTCATCTCACGAAATACTTCTTTAACAAGAATACATGGCTCTAACTACACAGAACTCATAATTACAGTATAATTATGAGTTCTGTGTCTATCTACTAACTTCTATATCTAGTACATTTGGCCTTCCCCCTCTTAATGAACAATTGTTCTCGAAGGTACCCGAAGCGAAGCCATTACGAGAAATTCCATAGGCGTACTAAATGATTTAGTAAAGGCAATTCAATAACATTCGCTATAATTTCCTTTTCCTTCACTGAAAAGTACTCACAGCAAGGTAACAATTAACACAATTTCAGCAAGGTAACAATAAACTATTGCCAAATTGAATGAACTACACTTATTGAGCTAACAAACGTAACCTTTCAACCGCTGAACGTAATGACACTGCTGCAGACGATGACAATCGTGTCCATTCGTGTTTTCCCCCTACCATTTTGTATTGTCTCAATACTGAATTCTACCTGACCAGAGGTGCGTTGGATTATAAACTCCTAGAGTAGAGTAAAGTATTTGAAGGTTTCTTAAATTTACTCTGGAGTTGAGTACTATTCATGTAATATTCGAACGGCGCGGAATTTATTTGGAGTTGTTTACAAAGTCCGAGTGACAGAAGGTTCTGACATCGGAAATATAGGTTATGTTATTGTTAAAAAAAAACAAAAATGGCAAGAACAATGGAAGTTGATGAAAACCGGAGAAAAATATTGTTGACAATAGCAGATAACTTTTCTAGAATCTTGTTCGCCAATTGTGAATTAAATGTTAGTATTTATAGTAGGGAATGACAATGGTAGATTCGAATGTCATGTGATGGATTTGTTTGAAAATATGAACAAGATGTTCATAAAATCAGATGTGGAATCATCTGCGAGTACTCTCTTTTGGAAAACATTCTTCTTTGCCTCATTCATCTATATGAGTTCTTAATTGGGACTGGAATATAAAATCAAATAACTATCTGAATAAAAATGCAAATTTTCAATTTCAGATTTCCTTTTTTTTTTCTTTTGATTTAGGGCCCTTTCAGAATATCTATCAGATGTAGTCCAATGTCCAGCGTGGCTTTAGCCGGAGAAGTAGTTGTTTTCTGTTAGACATCCACAAAAATAACTTCATTTTTATCGTGAATTTTTCAATTCACAGAAAAATATTTCTATTCAATATTCAATTGAGAATGTTTCCCTTTTCGTCATGTGATCGTTTCGAAGCAGCTTTATTAAAAATAGGTCCTGGGTTAAGAATTCGAGTGGGACAGTATGAACTTGGTAGACCATATGTTTCTCCAAGATTACTTACAGTATTATATCAGTGAACAGTATTAAACACATACACATAAATAATCTCAATCTTTGGTTGGCTGTGAGAGTGTGAGACACAACATAAAGATATTTTTCGTCCCCCAAAGTTCTGTCAATTTTGTGGAGTTAAATAAACCCAGCTATTTTGTAGAGTTACGAGAATTAACTCGGTAGCGAATACTCGGGTATTTTCGAACGTCAGTCTCATAGTAAAATATACACAACTTTACGATTTTCGAACGCTATTTAGTAAATTATACTCGATGGAGTTAATAATCGAACAAACCTCAGGGTTGTTCCTGTCAGTACTTTCGTACCAGAGCTAGTACTTTGTGATGCGATCTAGTACCTTCTACCGTTATAGGAAAATCGAGTAAAACCTGGTACTTTTTGGACCGAAGCATGAAATATTTTCAACCACTAAACACCAAATATGTTCATGTGCCATCAGTAAACATTGGAGGGAGGATTCGACTTCCGGCTGTCATGGGAGACAGATGTCGACCACGTGGTCAGGATAATGTGAGTTATTGTACAGCCGTTCCACGTGCATCGCAAAGTTATTTCACTGTGAAAGTTTTGTGCATTTGTGGTCATTTCGAGTGAGACGATCCCGTTTGCCCACGGAAGGGGGGCCGAAGTTGTGGCTATAGCCCCAATTACTGTAATATTGTCTTGTAATAGATGGGCCATAAAAAACAAGCAAGTAAACATTGGAAATTATTTTTCTGTCCCTCTTTATTCAATGCGTTTCTTTTTTCCTTGTTTGTAACTTTTACGTTTTGGCTTTTATGTTCAGGAACGATCATCTTTCATTTTATGATATTTATATTTCTTTGATTCTTGAAGTGAATACTCTGAATTATGAAACTCTCAAATAAAACAGTTACACCAAAATGATGAATATAGTCAAGGTCATCTATCTAGTACTTTTTATGGAGACAATTCAGTACGAAAATTTCCACCCTAGGAAAACCTGACCTTTGACAGTTGCTGGAGTTGACAACAAATTGGGTGTCACTGTCCGAATTCGATTTCTAACAAATTGTGTTAATTAATTCGGCCGAGGATATAAAACTAAGATTAACCATGATAGCTCTAATGAACAGGATACTTGATTGGTTTAAAAGCTTATTTTGGAAAGAAGAAATGGAATTAACTCTGGTTGGACTTCAGTACTCAGGGAAAACAACCTTTGTTAATGTAATTGCTGTAAGTTTTTTTTTAAACCTTTTTTTCTTTGAACCTAACGGGAATTTTCATTTCAGTCCGGACAATTCAGCGAAGATATGATTCCAACTGTGGGTTTTAATATGAGGAAAATCACAAAAGGCAACGTAACTATCAAAGTTTGGGACATCGGGGGCCAACCTAGGTTTAGATCGATGTGGGAACGTTATTGTAGAGGAGTCAATGCAATTGTGTGAGTGAATTGGATAGGTTCATTATCCTTGAATTAATTATTTACCAAAACAAGATTGACACTAAATATTTTTAGATATATGGTAGATGCCGCTGATTCTGACAAAATAGAAGCCTCAAGAAATGAATTGCATAATTTGTTGGATAAACCACAATTGGCTGGCATACCAGTATTGGTCTTAGGTAATAAGAGAGATAAACCGCAGGCATTAGATGAAAATGGCCTTATTGAAAGAATGTAAGTATCTTCCTAAAACGACATTAGTGTCTGAATTACTATTTCATGTATCTTATTCAACATCCAAACTGTTTATCTGTTACTATTTGAATGATTGGAAGTATGGAAATTAAATCAATACATTTATCTCATGGAAGTTTCTTATCAATTGAATAACAACTGATATAACAGTGTAATAACATTCAATTTGGATTATTAGCAGATGAACACATGTAGAGTACATTCACTATTGAGACAGCATGTTTGTCATTCCCCCACTTTATGAAAAGTTCCTCCCGAAGGTGTATGAAGCGAGGCTATTACAAGAAATTCCTCTTGTGTTTTCCCCTTCTCTACCTACCATTGTGCTGTCTCAATACTGAATTCATAAAGCTAGTGTTTATTGACCAATCAATATTCCCTACAAGGCAAATTTTAGATGAATGAGGTTATGGTTTGCATTGTTGTCTACATGAATTCACGATCATTTACAGTTCATTTTGAATGAACCAAGTTTCATAAATACATAGATAATTTCAGGGGGCAATTCTAGAGCCAATTTCAAGCTATTGAATTTGAGTATGAAATGCTTGCTAATTTCAAATTTGGGTAGAACAAAATGATTTTTGAACTATCAGCAATCATTGGACATTTGCTCAAATTGGATCATGACATCACTTCAAATAAAAAGGTTTTTTTTTGGTAACATCACAAGTTTAAACAGCGAAGAAGGTTATTTCACTTTTGCCCAAAGAATAGCATGTGTTATAATATATTTCTTATTTTTTTAATTGATGCGGCCACTACTCGATGAAAATCCATATTAAAGTAAACAAAAGAGACTCACTTCACTAGGTACTCAAAACATATTTTCAAAGTTATTACATATTTAAATTCTATTTTCTTCAATAAAAACAACATCAGTATCGCAAAAAAATTTAAAAATTTATAGATAAAACTGGGAAATCTGGAGTACATAAATTAAGTGGTGGCTCTTGTGCGAGTTTTTACATAGGCCAAACAGGTAGAACATTTAAAAAACAATTATCAGAACATAGGAACTGTTTCTTCAATGGAAAATCAAATTCAACTTTTGCCACTCACCTCTTGGCTGAAAAACATTGTTTTGTTAAAGATTTCGAAATATTACATATAGAAAAGACAGGTTATAAACTCTATCTTCTAGAAAGTTTTGAAATTAATAAATGTTTCTCCTTTGTTGAATTTGTTTTACTGAATATTAAACAGATATAATATCCGTTCTACTTAGTCTCAGTCCTAATAATTACCTATTGGATAATCCTCAATATTCTTAATCAGATGTATATACCCCAACTACTACCTGCCTTGATTATTTAACATTATACATCGTGGTTGTTGAGTTAGGTAGTGTTACCTCCGCTTGAAGAAACTATTGTATAGCGAAACACACGTTGTTGTTTTGTAAACCCAGTTTAGTGAAAATCATTGGAAGCCTTAAGTGGAGTAAAATGATCTCAATAAGAATGTTTGAGGAACAACAAATTTCATAATAGTAGAAATGAATAGTCGGAAAATATTTTAAGATTTTGGAAGGTTATTCCAAAAAACATTACACTTTGCCAAAAACTGGACTTTATTAAAAAAAAATTGATACACTTGAGATATCCTTAGATGGAATGGAACCAACAGAGTGGGGATGTTAAAAATACAAACTATTAATCAATTTACAAGAACTAAAAACAAAAACTCCACTATCTCAACAGTCAGAGATAACAAATGCTATAATGAAATTATCTCAATGAAACTTTAGAAATAAATAAAATTCAAATGACCATAAATTAAAAACAAAATCAATCTTATATTTTTTTTATGATATTTAGGTCATGGGATTATTTACTTTAGAAGATTTTTTATTCTTTACTAGTTAATGATTGTGGAAGGAACATTCCTTAAGCAAAAACTTGTATTTTATCTTTGAATTAAATATTTTAAATTGAACAATACTACTGTTTGAGACCTCCATGATGATTTTTGTCATTTCAAAAATGAAATAATTTCCATCAAAAAGGCAATCCGTTTTTGCTCGTGTTCCCCTGAAGATCTGATTGCAAATTACATAATCAGTTCATTGGGATATTCTATGAAATATTCAATAACATCCAAACATTCAGGAAAATTGGACTTCACAAATGGGAAAAATACAAGAAATATTATAATTCAGCTTTTGGTGAAGGTACACAAAAACTTTGTAAATTGTAAATCTCCGGTATTTTTCAACTATAGCAATTTGAAATTTTATCTGAAAATTTTTCTTCCACAATCATAACCTGAAGCAGTGTTTTGAAAAACATTCAGCTGAATAATATTTACATTTAATGCATTAATTTCTGGAGTTCCATTGAAATAATTTCATTCATACTCTCATTGTCTCAGATTGTGGGAAATTGATAGTTGTATTATCTCTGGAATTGTTCAGTATTTATTGATACATATTTTGTTTTAATCCTTCCATTACATCAAAAGATATCTTAGAGCAAGGAAAAAATATGCCGAAAAAAACGAATGCATAAAAATATCCCGCCATATGCCAATCACATTAATATAGATTTTTTTTTCTTCCCGGAAAACATAATTCTATTTCATTACTTGTTTTTTTTTATAATTGCTTGAGTTTCTCAAAGTTTTTTCCATATAATTTAGAAACACCAAAACATTATTTATGGAGTTGGATACATTTGGAAATATTTTCTATTTTTGATTTATCAGAAAATTTTATTCTTGCTACAAGTTGATGCATTGTTCAAAATATACAATCGATTTTCAAAAAGTTACCAGTTGTGTACCAATAAGTAAAAAAAACGATTTTTTTAGGGAAATAGTTACAGAGAATGACAATGTCTATCCAGATCTAAAATTCCATTAAGAAAGGACAATATTTATTTTTTTCACAATTTAGTGCTCTAATTTCATCCATAGATGAAAACAATAATTTCAGATCGTAAATCGATAACATACTTGACCATCAACATCAGCACAGTGAAAGTGAAGTGAAGTGTGGAAAAATATCCATCAAAATAATAAAAGTATTTTTTCCATCAAAATCTACACCTTTTCTGTATCAATGATATTTTATCATTATTATTCTATAAATTCTTCCATTTTTCGTCAAGAAATGTCAGATTAGTGAATCAAAATAGTCAATAAATTTGAAGATTAAAAAATATACATGATTTCCTCTATGTTAATATTATTTTGTCAATTTTTCAAAAAAACGAATTATTGTTGTCATTAGAATATTATTTATTGTTACTTATCTGTCATCATGCCAATCAAGCTTACGATTAGTGAAACAGTTGAATTAGTTCTTTTATTCGGTGATAATTACAAAACAACTCGAGATGTTGCCCGTAAATTTAATAAAAGACATGCAAACGATGGCCAAAGTGGTACATACATTCAGATTGACTGGTACTGTTGACAACCAAGTAAACACAAGAGAATGTCCAATCCGTAACTGCCTCTAAATCAAAGAGAACAGTTTTGGTTCTTGTAAGATAGAGCATCAATCCATAGTACCTAGGGAATTACTACCTGGTGCAATAACAAATTCGGGGAAAAGTGGATAGGCAGATGGTTAGGTAATCTCTCGCCTCCTAGGTCTCCAGACCTAACCCCCCTTGATTTCTGATTTTAGGGATTTTTGTTTGAAAGGTGGAGAAAATCCACCTTACGGTAGTGTAAGAGTCCCTGAGTGCTGCATTTCAGATTTACCCACTAAAAACTACACCCCGTAGGCTCATGTGCCCGTAGCCTCCGATGACACTTTAACCCCCTGGCCCATTGTATTTTACCAGATACAATAGCTCTCAACCTCTCTTGAGCTTCATGATGAATTGTGACTGTGTGGGGTTGGGTAGGAGTCGTCATTTATTGAACCAGTTGTTAGTGTTTATGGTTAGATTTTGGAGGTTGGTCATGGTTTGTTTAATAGTTGTGTCATGTGCTATTAGAGCAGTATTTTCGGCGAACTGTAGTATGTATTCAGAAAATATATCAACTCAAAAACAAAACATAAAAATCACTCATGACAAAAGTAAAGTAAAAATATATAGAATGTTAAATTTTCTCAAAAACAGTTAAGTCGAAATACAGGGGTTTTTGTGTATTTATAACTCTTTCGCAAACACAATTTTTTATGAATAATTTGGTAGTATTATTGAAACTACTACAAAAGATAATACTCCAACCGTTATTCAAAAATTATACTTCAACACCAGTACAAATAAAATAAATAACATTAATAAAAATATTTTTATGTTATACACTTTGTTTGTACTGGCGTTAGTGTATAATTGAGTAACGGTAGAACTATTAGCACTCGTAATGATTTTAATAATAGAAAATTTTTCATAAAAAAGTATTAACGAAAAAGTTAAATACACACATCACCTGTTATCTAATTGATAAAATAAATTTGTTCTTTTTCTGTGGCACACTTGTTTTTGTTAGCACACTTTGATAATTTCAAATTATTTTGTTGGAGTGAAAAAGGAGGAGGCAATGCTTTAAAAAAAGAGAATGCTAAGTTGAGATTTTCAGTATTTAGGACATATACTTGCGGAAAAATGTAAAATTTAATCAAATATCATGGATACAGAAAAAGTGTGATTTTGAATGAAATAAAGAATAGTTTAAAAAATCTAAAAAACACGCTTTTTATAAAAAACCGAACTGAAAAATAAATAAATTATAGTTTTAAAAAATTAAAAAACACGCTTTTATAAAAACCAAACTAAAAAAATAGAAAATAAATTTTAATAAATTTGAATTAAGGATAGTGTAAAAAAATTTAATAAATATAAATTAATAATAATGTGAGTAAAAAAAAAATATTAAAAAAAAGCGTGGGGTGCTTTTTGAGATTAAGCACCCCACGTTTTTTTTTAAATAAATTTTTTTATTTTATTTCTTATTATTAATTTATATTCATTAAATTTTTTTAACTATTCTTAATTCAAATTTATTAATATTTATTTAAAAAAAAATTAATTTTAAACTATTATTTATTTATTTTTTAGTTCGGTTTTTATAAAAAGCGTGTTTTTTTTAGTTTTTTTAAACTATTATTTATTTTCAACTTTTTAGTTTGGTTTATTTATAAAAGCGTGTTTTTTAAAAAAATTTAAACTATTATTTGTTCTAATCTACTATTAATTCCGTGATTACTATTAGTAACTGTAATTATTTTCCAAATCATTAATGTGTACAGCTGTATTAATAGTCAAATCTCGATTTTAGAAGTCATTCAAAGATTTTAACTTTGTCATTATATACAGTGAGCCGCCATCTTGAATTTTTCAATTTTCACGAAAGAATCATAATATTCGACTCCAAAAACCCCCACATACCAATTTTGAATAGAATCGGACCATAATCACAAAACTCGTCCACCATTTTGAATTTTTCAATTTTCACGAAAGAATCATAATATTCGCTCCAAAAACCCCCACATACCAATTTTGAATAGAATCGGAACATAATCACAAAACTCGTCCACCATTTTGGAGCCGCCATCTTGAATCATAATATCCGACTACGAAAACCCTCAGATACCAATTTTGAAGCGAATCAGACCATAATCACAAAACTCGTCCGCCATATTGTGTTTTATTCACACAAAAATTTCTTAATGCATTGTCACCGGAATTATGTACACCTGCCAAATTTCAAATCATTCGGACGTCTGGAAGTGGGTGAAAATCAAGTCCAAAGGAGTCGGTTACAAACAAACATACAAGTGAAGCTAATATAAAGCGTGTAAAAATTACTTTTATTGTTTTGATGGATATTTTTCCATACCCGGTCACTGTGCTGGTGTTGATGGGTAGAGCAAGTCGACCTTTATCAATTATTAAATTTTTATCTTTGGATGAAATTAGAAAACTTAATTATGAAAAATTTAAATAACTTCCTTTTGTCTTGAAATTTTAGATCTGTCATTCTCTGTAACTATTTATTTTCAACATTTTCGGTATCATGAAAAATAGAGATGGGCCCATTTTCAGATATTTACCATTTTTCGCTTTTTGGTAAGCCACTGGTAATTTTTTTTAAATCCATTGTACACATTGTACCAACTTTCAGCAAGAATAACATAGTCTGATAAATTAAAAATAAAAAAGTTTTTCATATGTCTCCAACACTACGGTGGACACTGTTTGTATACATGAAGCGTTATTCTTTTTATAGGAACCTGTCTGCAATCCAAGATCGTGAAATCTGCTGCTACTCAATCTCATGTAAAGAAAAAGATAACATTGACATAACGCTTCAATGGCTCATTGCACACTCGAAGTCTGGAATGCGCTAAATCAAAGCATGTAGGTATTATTGTAATGTATAGGGGCAACAATCGATAATTTAAACATATTTTTCAAATTATTCAGTCTGTAGAAAAGGTGCAATATTTTTTTTGAGTCACAATTTCCAACAAGGTTCATTCTATTGCTGACAGAAAATGTGTGAAAGAGATTTAAAATGGAAAAAAAAAAGTCTAGTCAAAGTGAAAAAAAAAAAGAATCTCCGAGTTATTGAATATATGGCCAACCAAGTCCCTTAAATGTAGTTGTAGATGAAATGCACTTCACAGGAACTTCGTAATATTGTAAGATGTTTTCCCAAAATAATGCTATTCAAAAATAGAAGAAAAAAACTTCGATTTAATGCTTATTTCTATCTGCATTCTGACTGAACTAAGACTGTAAAAAATATGTTCATTTGAAAATTGTATTCTGAGGAAGGGCCAATTTTGTCAAGATGAAAAGTGAAAACTTTGTTTTTAGGTTATATTCTCTTGCTGAGGTAGATGTAAGTTACTATAAAGCTACCGATATAAATACACAATGCTGGTTTTATAATATGTTGGACATTGAAAATGAGATGAAATGGAAAACTTGTTGCTTACTAGATCCAGAAAATACATAATAGTTAAGAGTATATATAGTAAATAATGTCTTTTTGTGTAATTTTGGAATTATATTATTTTTAGGTATGATTTTCAGCTGAGATGAACAGTGAGATTTTTTTATATATATACATAGTTTTATTTTTACTTTTGGCTTAAAATTGCCGTAATTGAAATATTTTTTAATTGTCTCCTCATATTCGTATTGTTAAAAAATTAGGAATATATTATGAAAATTGAGATATAAAATTTTCATTGTCTTTTTAAAATAAACCGTAAAACATAGTGATATAATTTATTTATTACCTAAATGTATATTATGAAATATTATTTATTTTTATTCTTCTTTGCTTTGGCACCTTTCAAAGCTCCCAATTTGGCAGCGTTCATGATGTTTTTAAATTGTCCAGCAGCTTTGTGTTTTTTCCTAAAAATATAACATTCAAATAAGGTCATCATTTTGAAACATTCATTCATATACATTTACCTTTTATTGAGAGCTGTTCTCTTCAATGGTAAGTATGCATATGGATCCATTTTATCTTTCTTTTTGACATCTCCCTTTGCTTTCTTGGATCTGTATTCAGAACCAGGTGTGCTATATCCACTTTGGACCGAAGAAGTTGAGGCACCTACTTTCCTAAAATTGAATAATTGAAATATACTTTTATTGTTACGAATGTGACTTACAATTGTGTTGTAAATTTGTCTTTGATATTAAAATATGAATATAGAGGACTATTTATTACGACGGCGTATTGAGAAAAAATCTGAAAATGTTGAAAAAAAGTCAAAATTTTGAGAATAAAAAAGTTGGAATTTTGAGAAAAAAAAGTCAACATTTTGAGAATAAAAAAGTTGAAATTTTGAGAAAAAAAAGTCAACATTATGAGAAAAAATCTCGAAAATTTTGAGAAAAAACGTCAAAATTTTAAGAAAAAATCTCAAAATATTGAGAAAAAAAATCAAAATTTTGAGAATAAAAAAAGGAAAATTTTGAGAAAAAACGTAAAAATTTCGAGAATAAAAGTCGAAATTTTGAGAATAAATCTCAAAATTTTTAGAAAAAAAGTCAAAATTTTGAGAAATTCAAAATTTTTAGAAAAAAAGTCAAATTTTGAGAAATTTCAAAATTTTTGAAAAAAAGTCAAAATTTTGAAAAAAGTCAAAATTTCGAAAATAAAAGTCGAAATTTTTTGAAAAATCTCAAAATTTTGAGAAATAAAAAAGTTAAAATTTTGAGAAAAAATCTCAAATCTCAGGTTTGTGTGACATTCTTTCTGCAGCAATATTATTTTGTCAAATTTGATAGACATACAATAGAAATAATCCCAATGAATTGTACTTTGAAGAAAGTAGTTGATAAAAAAAATTATATAGTTTAAAAAACTAAAAAAACTTATACAGTGCGTTCATAAAGTGTGGAAACGTTCCATTATCTTACGAGTTAATCTTTTTCGGAGGTAAAGCTCGGACAGGTCGATTTAGTAATTTAGTTTTCCCTTTTTTTTTCAAAAAAAATATTTTTCCACCTTACAAGATATGACGTCATCGTTTTTTTAATTGAAGGTATATTTATATACCTCATATGTAACACTTCAAGTTGCAGTATACTGAGTAGAAAGGAAACCAGTGTTCATATTTCTTAACATTTTTTTCATTATTTATTTTGCAATGAAAAACTGAGAATTACTCAGTAATTAGTGGAGTATATTGCGAAACTTGAGTAGGCTATGAAAACATATGAGAAATCCTTTAGCAACCAGACCATAAGTTCTTAGTTACCATTGCATATGTCAGTATTAAATTGATTTGTTGGGTAGCATATCGATTTACAAATCCTCAATAATACCTTTCTGAAAAATATTACCCTGAAATTACGATGGTGCTGTCAGGAAACCCGGCGAAAAGAAGTTTTGATGATCTTAGGTTATGGCGATCGTAAAAGAAGTATGGCAGAAGAATGTGATATATTTAATGAAAAATATCCTGATCGAGAACCAATAAGCAAATTGACGGTAAGCAAAATATAACATAAATTTAATGTAATGAGATTGGCCTACCGTTGCCGAATACTTTTCAATTGAATGTATTACTTGGAATTGAAGAAAATCCTCATTGTTCAATTACAACTTTATCTGACAACAATGAGATCTGTCGTGGTGCTGTGCAGAAAATTCTAAGACTAGCCAAATTACTGTTCAGCCCGGCCATATATATGTTATGAATTAACACAACACACCTACAATGCCAAAACTGTTAAGCCACTGGTCTATTATTCAACCATATACCAATAAACGCTAAGGACTTCTCAAATATTATGAATTTATCACTTTACTTGATCATCAAGAGCATCGACTGTCTGAGGATGGTCGAACCGAGATTATCTCACTGGAGCGGCCTACAGGAAATATCTCTTTCTCTCTATACTTGGGCGTATGAGTTGTGTATCCAGGAAGTACGTACTGGGTTTCAGAAAGATTCGCAAATAATGCACTCGGAAAAATATTAAGAATATACATATATATTTTATAAAAGTTAAAGTATTTCATCCGTTCTATAAACGGATAAGATGATACAAATTTCAAAGAATAGCGTGTAGTTTACTTGAAGTAATTTTTTAATCAGACTACAAATCAAATAGTTATACTAAAAGCAATAGTGACATCAATTGTTGAAACAACTGTTGATAATTATCTTTTGAAAACTTTGGGAACATAAAATTATGGAGATGTAAAGATGATTCAATTTGCCCAACAATAAATACAGAAAACATATATGAACTTACTCCATATCAGCAGGGTCAACACTTACTCACTTGAGATAGCTTTTAACCGACAATTAGTTTAATTGTATTATTATTTTAATTAATCCCGCCGAAATTGTTTATTTTATTTTTTACCTCGCACTGTATATTAGAATAGCGTTGCATGGATACGGTTTTCTTCTATGAGGTCATAAACTATCGATTTGAGGTTTTTCGTTGACTTATCTCGTTCTTGAAGCGTTGATATGTAATAGGTAATTTTGGAGAAAATACTTGTTTATTCGTGAATTCACTTAGTGCGGTCATTACTCGTTTTGACTTGATTTGAATATACTTTTTCTTAATAGCTTCTTAAGTTTACTGCAAGATGATTATATTCGTACACTTCTCATCTTTATTTCTCTATCAAGGTAATCGAATGAACCTAACCTCATTTTGAGAAGAACATATTACCGGAGCAACATCTATGTAATGACTTTTTGATGTCGCTCATCTCGTGCTTTTATATCATTCGACCCTGTCCATGATTCATCCGCGGATTACATTCCCACACTAGTTATCTTCACCCTGTCAGCGGCTCAATGATTAATGGCTTGTTCCCCTCACCGAAAGAATATAAAAAAAAACATGATTTATCGAGTATGTGTTGGGAGTGCATTAATGAGATGACAAAACTAGGATTTATAGCGTATTCATTTACCCTGGAAATTACTTAGATAATTAACTGAAGTGAGAATTTGTTTATGACTCAGTTGTACAAGGGAGATTTATTGGAATTTTTAGCGCAATTCCTGGTCTGAACAGATGATGAAGTATTTTTAACGGGCATATGCTTATCAGCTTGGTTGGGTATGTGTGTATTCTATTTTTAAAGGGCCTTTGTTTATTGTTTGTGGAGTATTTGACTTCGGAATTTATTTTCATTCCTAGGGAAATATGTAGAGTTCATATTTATGAATATCTTATTGTTTTTTAAGTATGAAAGTTTTTCTGTAATTATGAGGCATGACATTACATCCATATAAAGTTAAACTTATACATGAACTTAATGAAGACGACTTCGATAGACATGTGGAGTTTTTGTTAAATTATGCAAGAAGTGTGTAATCAAAATAATGGCTTTGAATTAATGTCTTATTTTCTGACGAATCAACCTTTTATATAAACGGTACCGTGAATACGCAAAATTGTCGTTATTGGGCAACAGAAAATCCCAATTGGACGATGGAAGCTTATACCCAATATTCCCAAAAAGTAATTGTGTGGGCTGGGATTCTTAAGAATACCATTGTAGGACCATATTTTTTTTACAGTACTATGACGGGTGAAAATTATTTGGAAATGTTACAAACTTATGTAGTTCCATATTTAACTGTAACATTTCCAGGCATTAATCAACCTGGTCTACTAGTTGGTTCCATCAGGATGGAGTAGGTCCACATTATACTCGAGTATTTAGAGATTTTATCAATGAAACCTTTCCCAATCGCTGGACTGGATGATGCGGTCAGATTGAATGGCCTGCTAGGTCCCCAGATTTAACTCCCATGGACTTTTTTCTCTGGGTTTACTTAAAAAGTAAAGTGTACATAAATCGATCTACCAATTTGGAAGACCTTAAAGAGAGAATTCGAACTGAAATTCAACGAATTACACCAGAGATGTTGTCTAACGTAACCCAAGAATTCATCAGACGTCTTGCATATTGTCAACTAACCCAAGGAGCTCAGTTCGAGCATTTGTTGTAAATTTGTTATTTGTTTATTTTTACTACTTATGATATTTTCATTGCAAAATAATTAAGTAAATGAATGTTAAGAAATATGAACACTGGTTTCCTTTACACTCAGTGTACTGTAACTTGGAAGTGTTACATATGACGTATGGTTGAACTCAGAAAAGTTTATGAAAAGATAGCTACTATTGTAATGAATAGTAGGAGTCGTAAAATGCTCCTTGAGGAACTCCTCATTTTGGGGTTTATAGGTTATTGTTTTTTTTTTTTTTAATTTAAACATTCGATTTGTTATGTTTGTTTTAAATCAAGACAAGCTGTTACCACGGAGGAGATTTGTCATGATTCTGAGATTCGGCCACTTTCGATAGATACCACAAGCTAATTCCTTGTCTTCAATAGCATTATTTTCACTGAATTCAAATAATGCAGTTTTGACAGACCTTTTTTGTAGAAGGTCATGTGGCAATGGGTCAAATAAGCAGCTGCTGGTAATAGGGTAGTTCAAAAAAATTGATAAATGATGAAGGTATGAGGTTAGTTTTTCCTTTTTAACACGCTTTTATTAGCTTCACTTGTAACTAACAATGTAATCAAATTTTAGAAGTAAATTTTAACCTACTTCTAATTGTCCTATCGAAATGAAACTTGGTATGTATATTATGTAGTTTGGATGACAATACTATAATTTGGTATCTTGGAGCTGATCTGATGATGGAGCCAGGAGGTGAATAGTGGAACTCTTCAGTGGCTACTAGTGAAATATGGTGAATGCACAAGGCCATTCTCAGCATAATTTACAATTCAAAGATATGGCGAATGCACTGGTTCGCAGCATATTCGCCAAAATTTAGTTATTAATAACTTCCATCTCATGTGGATGAATCGATATAAGAGTTTTTCTCCCGTAGTCTTTTTTAGTCTTCTGTACCAATATGGAATAAAAAGTTAAAAATAAAATTATAGTATAATAAAACTAAAAAATACACGCATATCGTCCCTCAAAACACATAGTGACGTATCTCACAAATATCCAAACTTGAGATACTACGCATAGATACTAAACTTTGCATGCTCTTTCGATTGCACGTAGTGGCGTATCTCCATAGAGGATAGTTTCCGAGTATTTTGCTATCGTTCCCTCGGCGTATCTCAATTTAAAAGAGTTTTCCATCACAAATAGACGTAAGTCGACTTACCCACTTTGTCATTTTTTTCCTGTGTAATATGTCCAAACACATAGTGGCTATCTCAATTTTGCCTGTTATGACATGTTGAAACGCTATCTGCTGCAAGCAATTGTTCTGTTTTGGTGGAATTAAAAATTACGTCTAGAGTTTTAAAAGTCGGAAGTAAAGTCAAAATTAATGGAGAGATGGAACAAAAAATATCGTTTCGTTAGTGAATTGAAAATTACGTCTAGAGTTTTAAAAGTCGGAAGTAAAGTCAAAATGTAATACAAAAAGAAGTGGTATAGTGGTGTCGTAATAGATATGGAGGAAAATGTGGCTGCAGAGTGGTCTTCAGAAGATGATGTACCTTTAACAAACTTTTCAAATGTATTGAAAAATTCAAAAACATTGCAACATAATAATATTGGAAAGAACGTCGATTAAGGAAAATAGGTTATAGAATATACCTATTAATTGTTACTTTAAAAATTGTAGGTTTTCGAAAAGAGATCAGTTTTAATGATTTGAAAAATAACAAGGACACTACGAATCAAATCGGCATTTCTTCAGCTAGTGCAGAAACCATGATGGAAAGGGAACCAATACCAGAAATAGAAATCACCGATGATTTTGTTGTGGAAGCCATCGACGCAGGTACTAGTACTCTTGTGCGATTATTCCAAATTTTTCTTATATAACAATTTGCTTTCAGAACACAACGAAACCGTTTCACATTCCATAGACATGTCTTTGTCTGATCCATTTAGCGGTTATGATTCCGATGCCGATCCCCCATACCGTGCAACCTGTGAAGTCTATAAATGCAAGAGGGAGGTTTTTAGCTCCTGCCATAGATGTCTGATATTGCTTTGCTTCGATCATTTTGAAAATTATTATGACTCATGCGACGATCATAGTAACAAGAAAGCACTCTTATAAAAGTACCTCGTGTGAACAAACAAAAAGTGGCGAAATCTTTGAAAAATTTTTAAAAAAACTAACGACACAACAAAAAACGAGAAAACAATGTATCGGAAAGGTATGCAGTGGAAGGAAGTGAAAAAGAAGGCACTCTTATAAAAGTACCTCGTGTGAACAAACAAAAAGTGGCGAAATCTTTGAGAAGTATGGGTAAGCAATACTGCAGTACAAAAACAAAAAAAATTGTACCACCCAAATTCTTAAAAGAAAGATGCAATGGTGGTACCTGTAAAAGGCAAGGTAGAATGTGCAGCCTTTTTACTGACGAAAATCGAGGCAAATTATTCGAAGCATACAACGAAATAGGAAATTTAATAATCAGCGAGAATTTATAGTGAGACATACAAAAGTAGATACAACTAAACAGAAGACCAGTAACAAGGATCAATCTAGAAGGGCAGAACACAATATTTTATTATCTAACAAGGAACAATGAAAAGGTTTTGGTCTGTAAGAAGTTCTTCTTGGTATATCCGAGAGAACTATGAGAACAGCATTGAAAAAAGTAAATGCTAGTGGTATCGTTGAACCCAATAAGCGGGGAGGCAGACAATCACAAGAAGTAAAAAAAAAGGACTTCACTATTCACGAGGCAATTGAAAAGCACATTAATAAGTTCCCTAAAATAGAATCACACTATTGCAGAGTGAAGAGTACACGAGAGTACCTTCATCCCGATCCAACCATTTCTAAAATGTATTCATTATTTTTAGAAGAACAAAATGAAGTTAATGGCGAGAAACCAAGCATAACTACCTACCGAAATATTTTTAGATCTAAAAATTTATGTTTTCATAAACCAAAGAAGGACCAATGTTCCCTCTGTATCACATTCAAAGATGGTGATGATAATACAAAATTGAAACTAAAAGACATCTATGACAAACATAACGCAGAAAAAATTGAGGTCAGAGAATTGAAGAATAAATGCAAAACAAGAGCTACTATTGACAAAAAATTCGTATGTGGAAGTTTTGATTTACAACAAGTTCTACACTTACCAGTGTCCAAGGAAAGTGCTATATTTTATAAAAGGCGCTTATCTAACTATAATGCAAATGTTTTAGTTGGCAGGAAGAGTTCTACAATCTTATGATAATAATAATGTTCAATTCGTTTCGCTATATTCAGACGGATGTGGCGGACAAAATAAAAATTCTATTGTTGCAGCTATGTTGCTTTTTGCAGTAGTACAAAGTAGTAATATAGAGTCCATAACTCTGCGGTATTTTGAATTATACCACGGACAAAATGAAGGCGATTCTGTAAATAGCTGCATAGCGAACGCTGTATCACATGCAGGAGACCTGTTTGTACCTGCCCAACTACACACTATTTTTAAATTGGCTAGACATCAAAGGCCATACGATGTTTTTCCTTTGGGATTCGAAGATTTCATTGACTTCAAAAAGTTATCTTTGGATCTTCGAATATTAAAAAGTAGGGAGACGGATGATGCTATCAAATGGAATGACATTATGGAAGTTAAAGTTTCTAAACTACATCCAGACACATTGTTCTTCAAATCAAGCCACAATCAACAGGAATACAGTAAGATAACTTTGAAAAAACAAAAAAAAAGATAAATTTGAAAACTGTTATTCTACGTCCTCTCAACGAGGAGCCTAATAAGATAGGGAAGGCCAAGTATAAAGATCTGATGTCTCTTTGTCAAGGAGTAACTCCAGTTGTTAAAATCGCCGAATACAGAGACTTTTACGCGTCCCTTCCACACACCGACAATTGAGGTGGAAATGTGAAAAATAGAAACCTTGTATTATTACTTCATGTTATGTTTGCATAAATAAAAAAGGTATAAGCTTTATTTCGCTTAATTGAAAAAGAACCTGAGTGGCGTAAGTGACCATACTGTATTCTGAAATGAAAAATATTATTTTTTTAAAGTGGCGTATTTTATTTGTTATTAATTTTTCAAGAACTGAAAGGATTTAACCTTGCAAGCACAAACGTACATGTACCTACTTATCCAACGGTACCTACCTGCCAGGTTCAAATTGAGATCATAGCCTCAATTACTATCACAAATATCCTTCATAGTTAGCGAAAAACTTTAAATGCTTCTCCTGAAAAAGTATGAAATATGAGATACGCCACTACGTGTTTTGAGGGACGATATATGGTAATAAGGTCTAAAAAGTTGAAAATAAGAATAAAGTCATTGACCAACAAATTTTCTTTAATGTAAATAAAGCCTTTGCTCACTTTTTATAATGATATTAAGATAACTGATATCAAGCCCCTCACGTTTTTTTACATAAAATAAAATTTTTTGGTCAATGAATTTATTCATATTATTTTCAACTTTTTAGTCCTTATTGACATATGCGTGTTTTTTTCAAACTATAATTTTATTTTAACACGCTTCCATTAGCTTCACCTGTATGTATGTAAAGAAATCTTTGAAATTCCTCTTCTACACACTTCCAGACGTCCAAATTATTTGAAATTTTGCAAATGTATTAAGAACTGTTGACAAAACAAGTTCATAGCTGTGACCTGGTATTTTAACCAAGATCATCAGAAAAATAAAATAATTAATAAAAAAAACCTTTTATTCAAATACTCTAAAAAGTACAAAATAATTGCTTTGGATGTGTGCCATGAGTTATAGATTCAAGAGCTTGTCGCGCCAGTTTTCATTTCGAATACAGATGCGACAAGCTTTTGAATCTATAACTCACGGTATAACCTACGTCACACATCCAAAGCAATTATTTTGTACTTTTTAGGGTATTTGAATAAAAGCTTGTTTTTAAAAAGGTTTTTTTTATTAATTATTTTATTTTGTGCTTTTTAGTAAGTACCCCTAAAACCCACATACCAATTTTGAATCGAATCGGACCATAATTACAAAACTCGTTCGCCATCTTGTATTTGTGAATTTTGACAAAAAATTCATAATCTCCGACCCCGAAAACCCCCACATACCAATTTTGAATAGAATCGGACCGTGATTATGGACATCTTGAAGCCGTCATTTTGATTTGATGACAAACATCGGGACAGGTGAAACTAAATAAAAGCTTTTAAAAAGCCTAATTTTTACATGTAAGAAAAATTTGTAAAAACTTCATTCCCATGTGGATGAATCAATCGAAGAGTTTTTCTTCAGTAGTCTTTTGTAGCAACATGGAAGTTAAAAATAAAATAAACATGCTTATATAGCAATATGTACTGAAAAGTTGAAAATAATAAGAATAAAGTCATTGACCAAAAAATTGTGGGGTGCTCTTTACTTAATTTTCATAATGAATCTACCTTTACAAATAGCCAGCAATAAGAATCTCAAGATAACTGATATCAAGCACCCCACACTTTTTTTACATAAGAGGAAATTTTTTGGTCAATGACTTTATTCTTATTATTTACAACTTTTCAGTACATATTGCTATAAGCGTGTTTTCATTTTATTTTCTAACTATAACTTCGTAATCACTATGGAACTTTTTAGCTGGGAAGAATATTTGCATTCAGCAAAAGAACACTTAATGATATCACATAGTGGACTGGTAATAGACAAAATACCGTATTTCATTAGAAACTTAGGGATATTATCTTCTCCAAGTTTTGACAACCCCTTTGGTCAATTATGTTTGTAATATTATTAACCCCCGACGCACACAGAGGGGTGTTGTTATAAGTTTAACGTGTATCTTCTGTGGCATCATAGCTCCCAAACGGATGATCCGATTTTGATTTTTGTTTTGTTTAAAAGGTGACTCAGCTATGATTCAAGAAAATATGTTCAGCCGTTTGAAGATCATCAGCTCTTTTCTAGTTGATGAAGGAATGTGAGCAACTTCCACAGGTCTGATCAATTCTTCAATGATATTGCAAGAACATGGTAACCTTCACCTGATGGTGCAGCATCACGTTAAATCTGCTAGAGGTTTTTTTTGTGCTGGCTTTTTTTTAATTTTCTAAAATATGGTGATTTGCAAAATAAGTAGTTGATAAATGTGTCCAGTAAAGTGGATGGATGTTTGTCCAATATATTGTGGATGTTTTGATATTCGTTTCTGATATTCCAAATTGTTTTATATATTCAGGATATAGAAAGTTATTGAAAAATATTTCCCATTCAGTATCTTTGAGCAAGGAAGATAAATCACTGTTTTTACACACCTGATTATAAAGGTATGATCTGAACCAATCTAGTTAATTTAATTTAAACATACCTGTGAATACCAACTCCACCAGTTTTATATTTCATGGGTGGCTTGGAACTAGCAGACAAACCACTCTTAACGCTGGTTGCATTCCTCTTTCTTTTGCGATCTGTCAACAGTAACGTTTCAGCAGTACTCTGGGTATCATCATCAGAGTCCGAATAGGAGTCGAAGTTCAGTTTGTTTTTCTTATTGTCCATTTCGCTGTCATCAGACGATGAATCGTCTTTGATTATGAGTCTACCGTCTGATGCGGTTTTGAATCCTCTGGCATTTTCTTTTTTCTTTTTCTCAATGAGAGGTTGTGGCACTTGTCCAGGTTTAGTGGCTGAAATAAATGAATGGATTTCAAGAAAAATGGTCCAACATTGTTTTTGAAATTTCCTTATGATAAGCAAGAATATGAATTAGATTGTAGAAGCATGTAAATTCATATCCCTTCAACATTGTCGAATCTGAAGATGTACGACAATCCTTCATTTTGGTAAATCTGTTTTTACAAAAAAAATCCTGTTGGTTCAATAATTTTATAAAAATGCAATTTTCTGAAGAATACACAATATAAGTTTTCCATATGTAATATTTGACAGACACTATACAGGGTGTAAACTAACTTCTTGCACTCCCGTGGAAGACAGGTGATTAATGCCATTTTATAACAAATTACAGTGGTTATACGCTGTCTGCCTAACTTTATCTAAATCGTAATAAAACAGTGACAATTGCCCGAAGCAATAAACATTCAAATATGTGGAATCTTGAACTGAATAATTGCTAGTCAGCATAGTGTATGGCACTTAAACTACAATTATCGAAAAATCATTTAAAAGCCATTGAAACACCCGAAATTAACCCGCACGAAGACTAAACAATTCGACGGCCATGCTGATGTGGCTGTCTTTTCAAGATTCTCGCACACGCCTCTAGCGGTGAATCAGAAAGCTATATACGAACGACATGATGAACAGTAGTCAAATCTGACATTCAACTACTGTTTTGGCAGGTGAATGTAAGATCTTACTTAGCAACCAATCAGAAAACCTTACACAATGTGTATGAGAAGTAATTTGAACATTCTTGTCTTTCTTAGGCAGCTTACAAATTAGCCGATAGAGGCGCAAGATTTTTCATTGCAAGCTCTATGCTTCTGCTTGAAAAAATGCTGGGGCTTTGCCTAGGGATTTTGAGAGCCCTTTACTCCCACTCCAGCCCTTTCGTCCATTGTGGAACCATTAGTATACCATACTGATGCATTCCTTTCTAGTTGATGCCCGTTCATTGTGAATATATGGTGGTTGTTTATAACCACTTCATAATTCACTTCCAAGTCGTGCCTAGCTAGCTTGTACCTGGATTCTAGGGGAATATTTTCCAGAATCTTGTGCATACATTATACAGTGTACCAGCCTTCATGTTTGATGCCTGGTGCAGTGGAAGGCACTTTTTGCCGCTTCTTTCATTACACACAAGTGCAGTGACGGAAGATTCAGCATTACCTCTAGTGCTGCAGTGGAGCACGTGAACATTGCCCCTGTGATTCCCAGACAGGCTAACCGCTGCACTTTCTGCAGCTTGATTTGTGCCGAGTGATGTTGGGTTTTTGGCCACCATACTAATGAGGCATAGGTGATCATGGGTTTGATAATCGTTTGATATAACCAGTATATCATTTTCGGCTTCAAACCCCATGTCTTTTCAAAAACACTGTGGCACGCCCAGGTTGCCGCTGTAGCCTTGGAAAGAATATTTTTAATATGACTGTTTCATGTTAGTCTCTGGTCGATTATAACGTACAGCTATTTGACTTCATTGGAAAAAATTAGCTGAGTTCCATTCAGGGTTGGGGCTTTCAGTTCAAACTTATGCCTCTTTGTGAATGGAACCAGCACTGCCCTGGTGTTGCTCCGGTGCTACTTATATTGGTCAAGAAAACGCAGATATGTCCGAGGCGTGGCTTGACACAGTCTACAATAGTAAGAAAAGAAAAATGTTGCTTTGATTTTAATTTGTAAAATTGTGGACAATTGCAGTTTTATGTGAGATAAACTCATGATTTCGGGTGTTTGGTAGTTTGGTTAAATTAATGCGAATTTTGATTGTTTTCAGAAGCCATAGTGCTGAAAAATTATATTCGTTCATTCGCTGAAAATATTTGAGAGGGCCGCGTTTTGACTTCGGATTCATGAGGAAATTCGTAAATACAAACGGCATATTCTCAATTCAGCCAAAATCGTACTCGTCCATATGGATTGAAAAATAAACAATATCACTGAGCCACGGAGCATGCCGGTCACTGACATTGACACTATGAGGTTGAAGGCTATCGAACCAAACCAAACAAACAAAGAAGCTTTTGTTTTCTGGCTTATCAAGAACTTATCGTTCGTTTTTATTTTTTTATGGACTAGGAACTTGTCAAGTAGTGCAAGAAGTTGGTTTACACCCTGTATTTCAACGAATCAAAGTAAGGTAGTAGTAAATAAAATCATAGAATAGGGTTCGGCAAGGCAGGAACATCTTTGTAGATGATTAAAAAGAAAAATACAGTCAAACTCGCCTAGAACTAACATGGGCTATAACGAACACTCGTTTATTTTGAACCATTTGAAAAGTCCTGCCAAAAACGTCTATACAGGGTGTAACATAAGTACATTAAAATATTCAAGTGACGTATTCCTGAGACAATTTTAAGAAAAAAAGTCTATATAAACTTGTGTAGGAAATGCTTTGTTTCGGAGATACAGGGTGTTGAAATTGAATTATTTGATGAGGAGAGCAGAAGCTTGTATTACTGTTGGGGGTCGTCACTTTGAACAGTTGTTTTTAATAGTTGTTTCGTTCAATTTTTATATGTTTAATTGCCTAATAAGTTATTTTTTTACCGTAATTGTTCAGGTTTTTCCATGGAAGCATTAAAAATGGTTTACTTAGCTCTAATGGTATCTCAGTTAGAATATGCAAGTATCATTTGGTCTCCGTTTTATCATGTTCACTGTGTTACTCTAGAAAGAGTGCAAAATAAATTGTTAAGATTTTGTTCTTTCAAATTGGGACGTCAAGTACAAAACCATGATTATTCGATTGTATTGCAAAAAATGGATCTAAAACTATTGCAAACACGAAGAATTCACAAAGATCTTTGTTATGCATTCAAGCTACTCAATGGACAGGTGGCTTGTACTGAATTACTTGAATCTGTCAACTTTCATGTTCCGAACAGAAACCTCAGGCACAGCTATTTATTTTTTTATACCCCTCCATCTTACAAATTATGGCAAAAATACACCTTTAGAAAGAACCCTAAAGTTATTGAATGACAAAGACATCTGTGTTTTTGGAGTCTCTTATGATATATTCAAGAAATCATTGAATAATATAAGTTGGTGATTGTTTAAATTTATGTTATATAGTAAAACCTAATTTTATAAGCTAGTTATTTTATGCTGTACATATTGGCTTTCTGCAAGAGCAATAGGTTCCTCTATTATTAAGAACACATTCCTTTTATATTCTTACATATATACTGTGTATTATATTCATATCATTAGTACTTATTTTGTGAAATAGGTTCCTCTTTTATTGAGAACACATTCCTTTCATATTCTTACATATAATTCTGTATATTATATTTATATCATTAGTACTTATTTTGTGAAATTTTTCATTGTAATGGGGTTTATCTCGTATAAATAAATAAATAAATAAAAAACTCCGAAATGTAGCACTTTCTAATTGAATAATTAAACGTGACAATTTTTTTTAATTTGGATTGATTAAGCAGTTTGATAATGGTCAGTTTGAAAGAAGTATGTGTTTAAAGTTTGATGAAAACAACTGCAGTTGCAAATAACTTATGACAAAAACCAACCATGTTTTGAAAAATTTCAACAATCTGTATCTTGAAAACAAATCATTTTTCGATAAACATTTCATAGGAAAAAAGTTGTTTATTTTGACGAGACCTACCACATACTTAGTTTTTGTAATGTTCTCAGCAACTTCACTTAGCGCCCTAGGAGCTAAGTAACATGCATCGATATAGAAAATTGTAAATATCTCAAAAACGATCACCTCCAGCGTTGTTGAGGAAGTGTACCTTTTTTACATGGAAAAAGTGTGGGAATAAGGTTTTTTCATGAAAAGTACCAAAAGGTTACTGTCAAAAATGTTAGGGCAATTTGAAATAAATAATGACAGCGTACACAGCGCCCTCTAGATGTTACATGAAAATTAATACGAAATTATGATTTCCCACGTCAAAAAAACCCCGGGTACCAAATTTCGTGCAAATAACTTATTTTCTGCAAAAGTTATTTTTTAAAAACGAACAAAAAAATTCAATTTCAACACCCTGTATCTCCGTAACGAAGCATTTCCGTACACAAGTTTATATAGACTTTTTTTCTAAAAATTGTCTCAGGAATACGTCACTTGAATATTTTAACGTACTTATGTTACACCCTGTTTAAACTATGCATTTTTGTTTGGGTATAACGAACTCGGCTATTGCGAACAATCGGACACCTTCACAACTTATGATGTAAATTCCTGAGAATTTAGATTCATTGTGTATCCCTCTACTATACTTAGAGTTTTCAATATGTATGTATAATTTTATATTGTCCTTCATTGTCTATTTTTGTAAAATGGTTAAATTTTTTAACTTTTTAAATTTTTGTTATTTTATTTTAACTTATACAGTGTGCTGGTTATAACAAACTACCGAGTAAAAATTGTTCAATCAAGCGCCAATAATTTGCTAAATTTAGCGACCGCGGTCGACTTGTGAGATTTCCCTATTTCTCTGTTAGAGATTTGTTAAATACATGGCATAGTGTTAGAACATGTTCAACTGCATTGTACCAATATGCCTAATCCAAAAGCATGTAGGAAGGCTATTACATTGTCAGTTAAGCTGGAAATAATTAGAGAATTGGACAGTGGGTGCACAAATTAACAAATTTGTCGGGATTATGATTAAACGTGTCGTCAATTCACTGAAAAAAAAAAACCACCAGGATGCATGTATTCTACATATTTTCTTTATAGAGAACACCCTTTATAGCGAACAACCTTTATAACGAACCATTTCTAAAGTCATTAAGCCTTTCGTTATAGCCGAGTTTGACTGTATAACAAAAATACATTTTTAATGAAGCAGTTGAGAACAAAAGTTCATTTTTCAATTTATTCTCCTGCTAAGTTTCCACTAGGCAGAAAAATTTGCAAACCGATTTTTTGTATCACCATTCTATTGGATTTCAAAGGGTGGTAAAACAAAAAGAATTATTCCTAGTCCAAAAATACATACACTTGCAGATTGTCTGTCAAATGGAATCTAGCTTTTGGAATGCTTTCTGTTAGATAAAACACATTGAGGAAACTTTGAAAACATACCTGTTATTTTGCCTCTGGCAGAAGGATCAGTGAAATCAACAATACTTTCAGGATCCTCCTCGATCCAAGTGTTTGCCTGCTTCTTGCTCCTAATCTTAGGTTGATCTGTTTCCATACCATCCAAATCAGAATCTGAGTCAGCTAAAATATCTTCAACACTGAAATAAAAACAAATTACTAAATAAACAGATCAATATAAATAGTTCTACCTTTTAGGTTTAGCTTTCACAGTAAATTCTTCCTCATCACTGGATACATCCTCTTTATCAGATTCTTTCCTCCTCTTTTTACGTGCATTTAATTTTCGTAGGTTCCTTAATCGTTTATACATTACTGTATCATTGTGAGGTACAAATGGTGTTAGAGACTCACAACCATATTTTCTTACCAATCTATCTAGTATATCCCGAATCTTGAGTCGGAAGTGTCGTTTACAGTCTTCAGTCATAGAAGTTAAAGCTTTCATCTGAAGAAAACAAAAAACATAAGAATACAATTTGTTTGAATTAATGAGTTATCTTACGAGTAATTCAAGAGAGCTGGCAACCATGGGGCTGGGTAGTGTCGTGCAGTAAACTTTTACAAAACTGAGACATGATGCCACAACTTCTCTAGTGGATGAAGTTGCCAAAGTGCAAATATTTTCTAAAATGAACTTGATATTATCCATTCCTAATGCTCCTGAAAGTCAATAAAATCCATCAGTTTGAATTCTAGGAGAAAAAGTTTGGGTTACAAAAAAAAAACTAATTTTGACCAACATCTAGCATTTTTTTTTTAATGTGGATTTGCAAGACATTCATAAAGTGAGATCCACATAGCATACAGAAAATAAAAAACTTCACAAACATTTTCATGAAAAAGACTTTATGATTGTGAAGAGTACAAAATATTTCAACTTATGGTAACACATTCGATTTTATTAATTTCCAGATTGCAATTGGGGTTCCACAAGGCGTTTTCTCTGTACCAATTCTCAGATAACACAAGGAAATCTCTACCATTTGTTGATACCACCAATTTCTTTGGCATGAAAAAAATAACAGACAAAAATATCAAACAAATTTATATAAATAAATAATAGTTTTAAAAAACTAAAAAACACGCTTTTTATAAAAAACCGAACTAAAAAATGAATAAATAATAGTTTAAAAAAACTAAAGAATACACTTTTATAGAAAACCTAACTAAAAAAATAGATAATAAATTTTAATAAATTTGAATTAAGAATAGTGGAAAAAAATTTAATAAATATAAATTAATAATAATGTAAATAAGAAAAAAAAATATTTTATTTAAAAAAAAGCGTGCGGTGCTTTTTAAGATTCAGATTAAGCACCCCACGCTTTTTATAAATACAATTTTTTTTCTTATTTACATTATTATTAATTTATATTTATTTAAAAATTTTACAGTATTCTTAATTCAAATTTATTGAAATTTATTTTCCATTTTTTTAGTTCGGTTTTCTATAAAAGCGTGTTTTTTAGTTTTTTCAAACTATAAATTATTTATTTTTTAATTCGGATTTTTATAAAAAGAGTGTTTTTTAGTTTTTTTAAAGTATATTTATTTTCTACTTTTTAGTTTGAAAAAACACACTTTTATAGAAAACCTAACTAAAAAAATAAATAATAAATTTCAATAAATTTGAATTAAGAATAGTGAAAAAAATTAAATAAATATAAATTAATAAGGGCCGATTTCATAATGAAATGCTAATAGCTCCTTTTGTAAAATGATCCTTTTATTTAAAGTGTCATTTAAATGCAGTATGAAGTAATGGTGATTTCATAATCATATGATGATGGAATTTTAACTAAATGTCCATTTGACGAAAATTAGCAATGTTGGTATACCTGAAACAGGTACAATTGCATCAGTTACTGGGATACTAGACACCCTAGGCAGGATTAAAAATATTATCTATGTGGTTTTTTTGGGGTGGTTTTGGTTTTCCTGCTAGGTTATTCTTATTCTCATGTTATTCTTGTGTTGTAGTGAGTTGGGAGTGGATGTGCTTTGTTTGAATAGGTGTTTATTAAGTATAATGGAAGGTAAAATCTTAAAACGAGTAAAACGATCTTCAAATTTTACGAAAGAGGAAGAAATGCTCCTTGTTGAGGAAGTGGAGAAGTTCAAAAATATCATTGAATGCAAGACCAGTGATAAAGTCTCTAATAGCAATAAGGTTTGTTACTATTTGATCAACATTTTATGTATTTAATAATGTCCAAACTTTTTTTTTAAGATTGAAGCTTGGATTAAAGTGACTTTCCAATTGAATGCCAAAGGACCAATCCAACAGGCAAGATCCATGGAACAATTGAAAGCCAAATATGAAAATTTAAAAACCAAGGCAAGGAAATGTGCAGCTGAAAATAGAGGCTATTATCGAGGAACAGGAGGTGGACCAACAAATGAGCCTGATTGGGATCCTGTGGTTGAAGCAGTTCTGAGAGTCATAAATGAAAAAACTGTCATTGGTTTTCATAATCCTAATGATTCTGATGCTGTCTACAACCCAGTTGAGGGATAAATATGGAGAATATTGAAGTTATAAATCAGGACCAGTGTGAAGAGGTACTAAACTATATTTCATAATATCTATCAACATTGAAAGACTAATTTTTTTCAGTTCATTGTGCTAATGGAGGATGATAAAGATAATGCAGTGTCTACAGCAGCAGAAGATTTTGTAAGTTGTCTGATTATTTTGATGGTTTAATTTATATTATGTTATTTTCAGTAATAAAAATACATTATCATTCAAAATATAAAATTCTTCCTGATTTTTTTTTTGTTTATAGAATGCTGTTCCAAGTTCTTCCAAACTGGATGTTCCACCTGTGACGAACATTGATAACTCAAGTACCCAGAATGCTGATATTCAGGTGATTAAATATTTGAACTTCAGTAATATTGAAATTGAAGTATTAAGTTGATATTTATATTCTATAGAGAAGTGCAACATTCATCATTGAATATCTAAACAATATATTCTAATAATACCTACCATGATGATTCATGGCCTTTTTCACAGTTTTACACTCCTCAACTTCATAATAACAAATAATTAAGTCAAACTATTATGGCTTAATACTGTCTGTATGTTCTTGAGAAGGTTCAATGTTCATTTTGGGTTTTCTCTTCTGTTTCTAGAAAATTACAGAGAGTATTTAATGCATCTGTTAAGACAGATCAGTTGATCTGTCCAAGATGTAGCTGACAAGTATTGAGTAATTCCTCTTTGTTCCTGAAAGTTTCATTTTATATATGCAGTGACATCTCTTGGACAGATCAACTGATCTGTCCTTCTAACATACATCAAATAATCACTGTGATTTTCAGTTATTGCATTCATTCAATTGTATTAAATTAAAAGTGTATTATATAATGGAATCATTTTATATTTTCAGACTTTGCCAGTTGATTGGTCAAGGTATACACCAAAACAACTAGAGCAGCCAAAAAATAAGAAACTGCGACCAACAATGCCAATTTCGAGTTCTTTACAACTGGCTAAAAGAGTATTATAAAAGAAAACTGTGTTACTGAGGGAGGAGATAGAACTAAAAAAAATGGAAGGAGAAGATCGTCAAAGAAAACGACAGAGGGAGGAGGAGGAACATGAAATCAAAATGAACATTTTAAATTGTGATTTGAAATTGAAGGAACAAGAACTGAACATGAATAAAAAATGATGTATTTTCAAATGTTTTATTATGAAAAATGAATAAATAGTGTGATATTTAGATTCAGAAGGCTGTAACTCAGCAAAAAGTATTATTTTCATTGAAAAATCCCTTAATAAAAGGTATTTACAACCTTGCAAAATGGTTTAAAATCAAAAACTGTCTAACGTTACGTCCCAAATGAATGTTATCATCGTGTTGTGGAGCAAGGTCAATATCATTATATTCCTCATTTAACCATTCTTCTGGAATGTCTTCATTCTCCTCAATGGCCAAATTGTGTAATATTGCAGTTGCAATAATAATGTTGAAAGCAGTTTCCACTTTCACCCTCATTCCTAATTTCAAAATAGAAACCTTCGCTTCCACACCCCATACTGCCTTTCAACAGTACATCTTGTTCTAATGATGGACTCATTGAATAAATTTTCTGCAGGTGAATGAGTTTCCTGCAGTTTGTCATTAAATATGGCTTCAGGTTATAGCCACTATCTCCTAGCAGCATATATGTGCCAAATTCACCATCTCCAAATCATAAGCTTCAACCTACTATTATTGAATATGGTTTGGTCATGACTTGATCAGGCCACCTTGCCACAATGTCTCTGATTTTCAAATCACTGTCTGCAACTGTTTGCACATTTAGACCAAAAAATTTTTTCTTGTTCTAAAATTTCAGCATCATCTCCTCAGGTGAATCAATTTTTATGAGTGTGCAGTCTATTGCACCTATTACACGAGGAAATCTTGCAACTTGGTAAAACTTAGCTGCAGAACTTTCCATCTCTTCATATGTTTCATACATTTTGATGTGTTGTCTGTGCAATGAAGCAATTGCATTTGACACTTTGCTAATGATCCTACATGCTGAAGGAGTGTGAAACACCAGTAAAATAGGCAACTGCCTTTCTGCATACAACCCAGTGCATAAAATCTCAAGGTAAGTAGGACTTGGTGCATTGGTGTAATACTTCCACCACTATAAAAAATAAAATTAATAAAATCATGACAATTAATACAATATGCTAACGCCTACCTGTTAGTTGGTGTCTCTATTAAGTGTTCAATAGTTTCCAGAAGTAAATGAAATGTTGGTTTGGTAATCCTAAATCTATCGAAGAAATCCAAGTCGATCAAATTTCTCTAAGTTGTTCACTTTCGTTCTCTATATACTTTCCTCACGTCTCACAAAAACATAATCGTCGTCAGAATCACTCGAACTAGAACTAGATGAAGCCTGATGGTCCATAATGATAAAATAAAAAATGTATGAGTCTCAAAATCAACACACTTAACAAAATGCCTCAAAATTCAAAATGATACTTGTTTTGAGGTTAGGAAGGTTGACATTTGACATTTCTTAAAGAGGCCTTTAAGCCATTAAATACGCAACATTCGGTATTTAACTAAAGTATCATTTAAAGGCACCTTTATCTTTAAAATTGTATTATGAAATCGTTGCGAAACATAAAGTGTCCTTTATCATTTAAAGGAGTATTTAATTTCATTATGAAATCGGCCCTAATAATGTAAATAAGAAAAAAAAATCTTTTATTTAAAAAAAAGCGTGCGGTGCTTTTTAAGATTCAGATTAAGCACCCCACGCTTTTTATAAGTACAATTTTTTTTTCTTATTTACATTATTATTAATTTATATTTATTTAAAAATTTTTACAGTATTCTTAATTCAAATTTATTGAAATTTATTTTCCATTTTTTTAGTTCGGTTTTCTATAAAAGCGTGTTTTTTAGTTTTTTCAAACTATAAATTATTTATTTTTTAATTCGGTTTTTTATAAAAAGCGTGTTTTTTAGTTTTTTTAAAGTATTATTTATTTTATACTTTTTAGTTTGGTTTATTTATAAAAGCGTGTTTTTTTAATTTTTTTGAACTATTATTTGTTCTAATCTACTATTAATTCCGTGATTACTAATTAGTAACTGTAATTACTTTCCAAATCAGCTGTATTAATAGTCAAATCTCGATTTTAGAAGTCATTCAAAGATTTTAACGTTGTCAATATATACAGTGAGCCGCCATCTTGAATTTTTCAATTTTTACGAAAGAATCATAATATTTGACTCCAAAAACCCTCACATACCAATTTTGAATAGAATCGGACCATAATCACAAAACTCGTCCACCATTTTGGAGCCGCCATCTTGAATTTTTCAATTTTCACGAAAGAATCATAATATTCGACTCCAAAACCCCAAATACCAATTTTGAATAGAATCGGACCATAATCACAAAACTCGTCTACCATTTTGGAGCCGCCATCTTGAATTTTTCAATTTTCACGAAAGAATCATAATATTCGACCACGAAAACCCCACATACCAATTTTGAATAGAATCGGACCATAATCACAAAACTCGTCCACCATTTTGGAGCCGCCATCTTGAATTTTTCAATTTTGACAAAAGAATCATAATCTCCGACCACGAAAACCCTCAGATACCAATTTTGAAGCGAATCGGACCATAATCACAAAACTCGTCCGCCATATTGGAGCCGCCATTTTGTTTTTTTTTTTTCACACAAAAATTTCTTAATGCATTGTCACCGGAATTATGTACACCTGCTAAATTTCAAATCATTCGGACGTCTGGAAGTGGGTGAAAATCAAGTCCAAAGGAGTCGGTTACAAACATACAAGTGAAGCTAATATAAAGCGTGTAAAAACTGACAATCCAGCACTCAATGATACACTAATCGCCACCACACCCAAGCGCCAGTGCAGTATTTAGTATTAAGGTAATAACTGGAGCCAGTCAGTTAAAATTTTTGACACAATCGCTTCGTTTCGTTCCATTTGGGAATATCACAATTTACGGTAAAGCTCATTGTGACGGTAATGTGACTCTGTCCTAAAGGCTGTTAGATATTGTAATGTGGACCGATCATTTTTTCAAATAACTGTACAGAAGAAACCATTCCTTGTAATAAAAAACTAGCACATGTTAATAAACCTGATAAACTCAATAACAATGCTAATAACCAAATCAGACTAAATTCGCCCAGTCGTTTATTAAAATAAGCTGAAACTCTGAGAGGTAAGGTTATTGACAAACATCAAATGTGTTATCACTTTCCGTTCACTACACATAATAACCCTCGCGTTGTTGTCAGCTGTCGAAAATTTCTAGATTTCATTCAATAGTAAAAAATGCATGTTGTTTTTTTTCAATATATATATTTTTACGAAACTGGGTCCATTCGGGAAACCCGTCATTACTTCACCGGGTCATTGGGTGTGTGATAAACCAATGCAGTGGCGTATTGTAATCATTTTCGTAACAATATTGAGAATTTTTTTACTCTATCCAAACCAGAAAAGAACACACTATTTTCAGAGACACCCTGTAGTAAAAATTAGGTATAAGAAATGGAACCAAATCTGATGAGAGAAAAAAATAATGAATTAAATGAAGTAATAAAAGTGAAACAGCTTACTGTGAACAACAAAAATAACAACAACAACAAATATATTATGAATGACTTCTTCATGGACATTGTGCAAAACCATTGACTGATACACTGAAACTAGCCCCATACAACAAACACAGTTTTTTCCTTTCACCAAATACCACTCCAGAGGTCAAAGAAACAACAAGTTTACCATTGGTCGGTATAACCAAATGAATAATTTGTATCACTGGTTAACAAGGTTTCTGAATCAATAACAATAAAACAAAGAGGGATCTAAAGATGTTGTCAATTACATATTGTGTTTGTCTGCAAGTCAAACTGCAAAAATAATTGATATGGCATATAACAGGTGTCTCAATAAATTTTTGTAATTACACATTATATAATTGCCAAAATGGTTTCAGACGAAATAAATAAACTGCAATAGCCGATTTGTGCATAAACATATGTGACTATCTAAACTATAATCAAAATCCTATTGTACTTCAATTTGAGTAGAGCGTTTCATACAGTGGACCATACGTCTGCTTTTGGAAAAACTATATACAATTGGTGTACCAGAGTCACAAATCAATGGATCTCGTCTTATCTCTGTGAAAGGCAACATATTGGTATCAACACAATACGGGTAATAAGGCCCGATTTCACCACAAGACAGATAAACGGCGTTTTACTGAACTCCGTTCTCACTAAACTCAGATTATAATTTTGATAAACCTCTATCCTGTTTCACCGACACAAACAGATGAAAGCTAAACCGAGTTTATTGAAACTTAGTTTAAGGACAGTCAACATAGTGAAATATGTTTCTGTCATTTTTGCATAGATTTCGTTGTTTTGTAGAGGAGCCAAAGCCAAGTGACGATATAACCTAAAAATTGAAAACCAATAACTTTCGTGTTGGGCTCATGTTTTGTGATATTTTTGTGGGTGTTCGGTGTTCAAAGTTTAGTTTTTGAAGAAACTTGATGAAAGTGACAATATCTTCTACAATTAATTTCAAGTTGGAATGTGAAAATATAATTCATCAAATAAATTCCTTCTTTGGACTTCATTCAGCACCCAGCTTATTGAATAAATTGGTACAACATATTTTCTTTACCAGAGTGAAAACGTCTGGAACAACCTCTACCATATTTCGTTAACTTATCACACCAGTCTTTTTGTTTGATGGCATGTATCTAGGTTACTTGCCTTTTCTGGGAGATTTCACAATGTTTTCTATTTCTTACAACAGCAGATGGAATTCTGATAACAGGGTCAAAAATACAAACATGTACAATTTACCTGAAAAATCGTATTCGGCCGTCTTTTGATGCATTTTTATTGCATTTCACAACAGAACAATATGAAGGCATGATCATCTACGAATTTAACAATAACACATGTGATCCAACTACTGAATTCTTTTTGAAATAGGTGAAAATGTCCAATTCTCCAACATAAACAAATCGGAAAAGTAAGGTTGTTTTACCTCCAATGTCAACCATCTGTCAAACGTGCACGAAACCAATGAACTAAACGTTGTTTAACTTCATAACTGGCCAAATTCAGCCCGTTTTAAGTGGAAACGCCGTTTAGAACTGAACGCGGTTTATAGTTCCTGGTGAAATCCAATATGACGTGTAGAAAGCTTAATCTAAGTTTACTTTGAACAAAACTCGTTTGAAGATCTTCTGGTAGTTTATTAAATAAAATAGGACCATAATAATTTTTCGAAAAACGGCGGTGATTTAGTCTTGTGAATTCAATTTTAATTTGTTGTGATTGTCTGGTGTTATGTAAATGAAAATCGTTTTGATTTAGATTTAAGTGAAGATTTTTTTTTACATAATTTTTGCACGAATAGACGTAAAGAGAAGGTAGTGTAAACATTTTATTATTAATAAATGTTGTTTTAACGTCTTCTCGATAGCAGTTTGAAGATAACTGCAAAACTTTTCTTTGCAGTCAAACACTCTTTTGCAGTGAGTGCCCCAAAGTACTAGACCATAAGAGATATGGGACATAAAAAGTGAATGATAAGCAGTGATAATGGTTTCAATAGATGAAATGTCCATTAAACTTCTTATAACATAAATGCTCTTTGCCAATTTTTTGCAAATAAAATCTACATGTTTTACCCAAGAGAGCTTTGGATTCATTTGGAACCCAAGAAATTTGATCGATTCATTTTGATCTATAGGCAGTTGTTTGTGTGTAAAAAAGTAATGTTGCGTTTTATTTGTATTCAGTTTTAATTTATTATTTGTCAACCATTTATCAGCATTCGATTCTGCTACTTTCATTTCATTAACTAAAGCCTCGTAGTTTGTATTTTGGAGCGTTAAGGATGTGTCGTCAGCAAATTGCGTAATCTCAGAGTCATCATCAGTCTTGAAATCAATCACATAAATCAAGTATAGAATTGGTCCCAAAACCGAACCTTGGTAAACTCCGTTTTTCTTTTCTTTGGTATCAGATGCCTTATTATTCAAAAAAACGTACTGTTTGATAGATATGATCTAACAAGGTTAATTGAGTTTTCCTCAAATTTGAACCACTCCAATTTTTTTAAGCAGGATTTCATGTGACACGCAATCAAATGCTGCCTGAAGATCGCAGAACACTGTTCCTGTGTGGACACGTTTCTGAAATCCTCCGACGATCTTATCTACCAGCTGCATTACAGCATCTGTGGTAATTTTCAGTTTTTGTTTATATAGTTTTTGATATTCTTTTTTTTTATTTTTTATATGCATCATTAGAAATTTGGCATAATTCTGATACGAGCTGTAATTGATTTTTCATGATTTGGAGCTCATTTGTATACCAGGATTTGTTACTGCTTTATTTGTTATTATTTTTTTGTTTGTGAGGAAAACAGTTTTCCACACATGATTTGAGTATGTCAATAAATTTTAATTTTTTTTCGTTTATGCTCAATTCCTTACAATCAACAAAATCCCAATTATGCATCTCTAATTTTTGGAAAAAATAAAATATTTTTTTCATTTTTGTGAAATCTGTAATATATTTTGTTGTTATTACATCCATTTTCACTGCTTAGCATTAATTTCATATTAACAATGTTATGGTCGGATAGGCCCGGATCCCACACTCTCGTGAGTGCATCCGTCTCAAAATTCAAGAGAAAATTATCAAGGGTATTTTCATTTCTCGTTTTTTGATGGATTTTTTCTTGAAAGTTAAAAGAATTTATCAATGATGTAAATTTTTTAGTCTTATGGTTTTTTTATTATTAAAGTGTACATTAAAGCCTCCGTTTATGATAACTTTTTTGAAGTTAAATATTTTTTCAATAATAAATTGAATGTTTTTAGGAAGATTTCAAAATCTCCGTTTGGGCTACGATAAATTGTGATTACTAAGAGCTGAAAATCAACCAGCTGAATAGCCGTTATCTCACAATGTATTTCCACCGTTAGATTTTGTAGGTCAGTTCTGTTTTTGTACTTCAGTCCTTCTTTACAGAGAATCATTACCCCATCCCTTTCGAAGTTACATCTAGCATAAAACGAAGAAACGTCATAATTTTTAATTGCAAAACTTTCAGCCTCTTGTCTTGTTAGGTGATGTTCCCTAAACAAATTATGTCGTATTCAAAGTCTTCTAATAATATCGATTCTAAAAACAGTTTTTTGTTTCTGAGTGACTGAATATTAGCAAGTAGAATAGATACCAAACTTTCGTTGTTTTTAAGTCTCAAAGTAAGGTTCTGATGTGTGGGGGTTGTAGTTGACGGAGACATTGTAATTGTACTTGCTGTTCTGGAAGATTCTGGTTGCATAATGTGGTTCAGGTTGCCGATATGTTCTTGTGGGAGCTCTGTTGTCCACTATTGTATGTGAGTGCGTTATATGAGGAACTTGGCTGTTCTTTCCTGTATATTTGTGGTAAGTAGTAGTCTTGACTTGTTATCATAGAATTTTTTGTTCTGTCTAGGATGAAAGTTGTGCTCTTCTGGTTGTCTTCTTGCTTGGTCTTTGCACGTTTTCTGAGATGGCATGCTTGTACGATAGTGCTGAGGTCTTTCGAATTGTCCTCGTGATTGATCAGTGAATGTATTTTGGGGTTGTATGTTTTTACGAAAAAACTGGGTTGGTCTTATCTCCATTTCAGTTATTTCAGCCACTATGTTTTTTTCATTGGTCAGCATACGTTCTGCATCACTAATGGTTTGCTGATTTGGCGATGGTATATTAGGTTGAATAGGATGGGAATGCGGAATACTTCTGAACAAGTTTTGATTACAGGATTGCTTGTTTGTCAAAAGGGACACCAGATCGATATTTGAGTCTTTCAGTACATCTACTTTGGTAGCAGTTTGTGATATTTGTTCCACTATGTAGCCAACAGATAGTTTCAGTTCTTCTCTTATAATATTTTCAATACTATTTTGTAGGTGTTTGTTGGGTTGATTACTTCTATCTACCGTATCAGGTTGTTGTGATGTTGATGTGGTTGTCGATTTGTATTTCATCATTGGAGAAGATGTTTGCATAGTAAAATCAGTAGTATTTGTATTTCTTGCTCCCTGTTTTATATTTCAGTTTGGTACTAGTTGTTTTTGTTATTTTTTTATCCATTAGTGATTCAATTATTTTCTCCAATTCTCCTATTTTCCTTTCAGCTTGGTGAATGGTATCATCTCGTTGCTTGATTATTTGCACTAGTTCTTCCTCTCTTTGTACTGCCTCTTCATTGAATGTTTCCTTCTCCTTCCGTAGTTTGTCTATGTGTTTTCCTCTTGTTGCTCTCTTCCGAAATTTCAGAGATTGTTTGTTCCAATATACTTATTTCAGTGCTCTTATTTGCATCCATATCACCAGTCGTTTCACAGCAGGTGAGTTTGCAGTCCCCATAAATTAAATTTATGCTTGTTTGTCATAACACAACTTTTGTGGAAAATTTTGAAACAATGAATGCAAATATAATAACTGTTGGGGAAAGGTTTTTGTTTGCATCATTCGAAGTTTACCATTTTCAGCTTCAAGGCAAATTATCTCTTGAACCGAATTTAGATTTATTTTGCACGCCACTGGGATTTCAGTAGATAGTTTTGTATCACTTTTTATATCTTGTGAACACTTGTGGTTTTTAGTTATTGTTCAGAGTGCACAAAAAACAAAGAGATAAATTAGGATAAAAACTTGTTATTCGAGGAGGGATACAAAATGTTTCCAATTTCAGATTTTCCTTTTCCTTTAAAGATCAGATATATCTTCTTGCATTCACAGATGATATTTGCATCAGGTAGTAACTCTCTTTTCACTGTATGTAACGGTGAAAAACTTGTTTTGCACTTCACAGATTTACCACTTGAAAAAATGAATTTACAGTCACGAGTTTAGATACAACTACACCTGTCGAGAAGATGTTACTGTGTACCTAAAGGTTCAATATTAGGCCTGTTCTTTTCACAATTTTCATTAATGATATTGTATACCCATGTCTTAATGCCTAAAAAATTATCATGTAAGCAGATGATACTAATATTCTAGTATCAGAAAATGAAGATACTTTTACTAAAGCTAACATTTGTGGAAATGATTTTCAAATTGACTAAATGAATGTTGATATAGATAACCCACCTGAAAAATTGTGCAATACTGATGCTAGAGCCAGCACAGTACAGCTCATGAGTTGCGGACTCCCTGCCAAACCGGCCACGATCAGCGTCACGAACTCTTGCATCTTATCGTGCTGCATCAACATATTCCCAATGGTATTCAAAACCTCGTAAGCGGTGGCTCGGCATTTCTCATTAATATCCTTACAGCATAGCACAGCTTCAGGTATCACAGACTTTATGAGCTTGCTGTCATGATCCAACTGAGGCTGCGCTTTTATGAGATAGTTCAAGCAACGTAGCCTAGCCCCTTTACTCGAGATAGCAGCGCTGCTCAGTGTTTTCATCAGCAAGCGTTGCACATCTTTTCGATTATTTTTCACAAACTCTTTGCAACCCTCAGATTCGCTGCTGCATATTTCTTCCAGCAATCTGTAGGCTTTCTTCTGCTCCTTGTTATTTTTTATGTCAGGCAAAGATTTTACACACTGTTGGTAGAGTATATTGACATTTTCGCAACTTTGGTAGGGGACTAGGGCTCGGATGAGATCCAAAATACTTTCTTTGATGAAGTGATCTTCTGGTTCGTCTGAGGAACTGTTGAGCCTTTCAATTGCATGATTAAAAAGCTGTTGGTTCAGTTCTGGTCGAGCGATGGACAAGTACAACTGAAATTACAAGACATTAGAAAACCATCAATTTTATATTTATAGGCCAACAGGAAATCCGGATCGCTGAAAAAGTTGGTAGCACAGCTTACCTTGATGGTATCCAGTGCTGCCAATCTCTGGCCCTCTTCGTCAGTGCCAATGGGTTTGGTAGTATAAACGTTGAACAAGATTGGAAGGTAGTTCTTATCAAATCTACTCAATTCTTGAAGATCCTCGGTATTCCCAGAGTCATTTGCACTCGAAATGAGTTTTCTCAGAGATGCCATCACTGCTAACCGTAGTTCTTTTTTGTCCGACACTGCAGAACCAAGCACCTTGGCTAAGGTCTAAAAATATAAATTCACTCAATTCCCAAGGAATTCATAGGGAGAAAGATGAAACATCACCTTGAAGCTGGCTTTTATATCTTTTGGATGATTGCAAAAACAAGGCAACAAATGCCATAGCTGCAAATACAACAGCTCCGAGCTATGTGCTCCAATTCCATCATTAACTTCTGCTAACTGGGCTGATCTTCTATGGCAAAAGAGTGCCAGAGGGAGAATACCCTTAACGAAATACTCCAAAGTGGAGAACTTGATGTTTTCTTTGAGTACAGGAAGTAACCATGACCTGTCTATGTTCAAATCTCCATTGGGTTTCTGAAAAATGAAATGAGTAATTGTAATTAACACTATGTTAATGATATTAGCTTATCACTGTATACTATCAGTGTAAAATTTTATAAACAGAACATTTTGCAGGAATATTTTCACTTTCACTTGATAAATAAAAATGATAATTCAATTTCTTATTCAATCTGCACAACTGTTTTTCCTTTCTTTTCTCACAGAGATCTTCAGAAAAAAATAATTTACATTTCATAGATATAGCAAATGTGCCGATTCACCAAAATGCAGCATGCATCTCATTCAACAAAATTTCGTAAAAACTTCCATCCCATGTGGTTGAATATATCGCAGAGTTTTTCTCCTGCAGTCTTTTTTGGTCTTCTGTAGCAATATGGACTAAAAAGTAAAAAATAAAATGATAGTTTAAAAAACTAAAAAACACGCTTATATAACAATAAGGACTAAAAAGTTAATAAATAATAAGAATAAAGTCATTGACCAAAAATGTCCTGTTATGTAAAAAAGCTTGAGGTGCTCTATTTACTTTTCATAATGATATTAAGATAACTGATGGCAGGCACCTCACGCTTTTTTATATACGAGGAATTTTTTAGGTCTGTTACTTTTATTTTTATTATTTTTAACTTTTTAGTCCTTATTGCTATATAAACGTGTTTTTTAGTTTATTTAAACAACAATTTTATTTTCTTCAAACGTTAAAGTTATTGCAAATTGAACATTTTAAAATCATGTCCACAAACATTATTAAAATATAACAACTGATAGTCGTTTTTTTTTATATTTATACATTATAAACTGACATTCTTTCAAGCGTAACAAAAAAAAACAAATGATAATTTTCCGAAAATATACACCAGTATCATAGAAATTAACATCAATTCAAATTTTGTACGTTTTTCTGCATAAAAAAACTTCTAAAAAGTTTCGTTTTGTAAAGTTTTTTCCAACTACTTGCAGTTTCGGTTCATATTTAATATTGGAAACACTTACCTTAAGCGAAATCACTTCCAATACAATTTCAGGACCCATGGATCTGATAGCTGCACCTACAGCATGTTCTAGTTCATTATTATAGCTGAATTTGTAGGAATCCCTAAGTTCTGCTAAAGATTTCAGTAACCCCAATAACATGTCACTACAATGTGCACCTGCAACCTTGAAAGAAGAATGAGAGTTCATAGAATTAAAATGTTTCTTTTTACAAACTTTTGAATATCTTCATTATAATTTTAGTTTCACTTTTTCATTGAAGTCTTTGATGTCTTAAACTTGATGCAAAAAGAACATTCTCAAAATAAGAATTGAAAATGTATTCAAATAGGAAACCAATATACACACACTTAACATGTTACAATTCGGAACTAATACTGTAACATGTTACAGTATGAAATAATAACAGAGTTAATTATTATATTTTAACTAATTTTGGTTAAACTTTATAATTTTTGAATTGAACAATAACATCTTTTTACTGAAATATTATCATACTATTTAATTTAATTGGTATATTTAGTTATTAATACATAGTTTACCCAACAATGCTAGCCCAATAACAGGATAGCACAGTGACAAAATTTCAGTTGTGTACCCAAGCAGCATTATAGTGACGGAAACTGATACTGCAACTTCGACTCGATGGTTATCACGTAATTACCACTAAATCTACCACTATACAGTAAGAATAACGAAAATTTTATATGTGTATGGTTGTAGTCACGTAATTCCCATCTATGATAGCCACTCCACAGTTCTATAACTTATTAGTGTCATTTGAGGTGTCTGAAAGATTATGGCCACTGAGCAAATAGTGATTTTGGTACAGAGTATACACGTAAAATTGGCTGTTCCTACTACTCTTACAAATTTATGTGGTTAAAATTTCGAATAATATATTCTAATTAGTATCAAAACCTGTGAATTTACGAGGTGCATCCGAACATGTATGGTGGTTGATTGTTGTTCCTTGGCATCGGCTGGAAAGTGCAAGTGAGTGCAGTTCAATTCAGTATATTGCAGGTGCAAAAAACAATACACATTCACAAGTCTAATAAAAAAACCTGGTGAACAAAAAGTGTTTATCCACACCTGCACCTCTGTGTTAAACCATAAACTTTTTATTTAATTTTACTTCTGTCTCAGATAAACTCTGAACTCAGGGTTGGACTCAGTGGATCAAGAATTTAGAAGCAATAATTAATATACAATTTTAAAATGGATGAAACTTGTACTAAATGTGATTATCCGATTGGCGATAAAGAATACGTAATATGTGATGGATGTACTGATATGATACATGAAAAGTGCTGAGTCTTGCTCCATCGGAAGTCAGAGTTATAGTAATTAAAAAGAGAACATTATTTTATATTTGCCAGACTTGTAAGGATGCATTCAAACAAATACCTAGTATGGTAAAAAACTTGAATGAAATGATGGAAACCATCAAAATGCTCACAAATGAGAATAATCAACTCAAACAAAAACTGAGTGATCAAAATAACTCTCAGGAAATAGACCACTTTGAGATGATTCAAGAAATACAGGAAAGACAGATAAGAGCATCCAATGTAATTGTAGAGAACATACAAGAATCAAGAAGTCAAGATAAACAAGATAGAGCCAAAGAAGACACAACCAACGTCGAAAGTATTTTCCAAGGTATTGCTTAGGTGAGAATTAAAAAGTATTCCGTCTTGGAAAATTCTCTGAAGGAAGGAATAGACCGCTAAAAGTGATTGTAAATAATGCTGAGGAGGCCTTAAAAATTCTCAAGAATAAAAAGAAGTCAGCAAGTTCCTGGAATACGCATATACAATGATCAAACAAAGATGCAGAGGGATTACTATGTTGCAGTGAAGAAGAAATTTATTGGAATTATTGATCAAGGTGATAAAATAAAACAATAAGATTTATCAACAATATTCCTACAATAGTAGACATTACAAATCATCAAAACAAACAAAAAAACTGAATGAGTATCCTAATATACCATATGGCTGCGATGTAATATATTTAAATATTCAAAGCATAATAGCTAACTTAGATCAACTAATTACCGAAATAGTATGCTACAATCCGGCAATCATTATACTAAGTGAAGCAAGAACCACAACAGATATTGAGGATATGGAGATTGAAATCAACAATTACAAAATGGTGAGATGTGACTCAACTAGTAGATATACAGGAGAGTTATTATATATGTGAGAAAAGACATTAGTTTTAAGATTTCAAAAAGTTTTTTACTGATAGGGTGTACTGGGCAATATTTATTAAGGTGAAAATGCATGGTGAGAATTGGTTTATAGGTGGTTTATATAAGCTCTCCAAGTTCTGATAGGGAGGTATTCTTAGATAAATTTGAAAATTGGAGTGAGGATATTTTTGACTCACAAAAAAAATGCATATTAGTAGGTGATTTCAACAGGCAATACTTTGAAATAAATAACAGGTATGTTAAACAATTCAGAGCATTCATTAATTCTATAGGGGTCGAACAATTAATTGAGAGACCGACAAGAATAACGAACTCAAGTAGCACAACCATTGACTATGTTCTCACAAATACATCAAATATAAGCTGCACAGTGCAAGAAACACCAAAAATTACAGATCATTCTATAATAACAATAACTGTGACGAACCAAAATCATCTCAAAAATATAGAAAATAACTTCAGAAATTATTCTCAGACTAAACTAGAGGAATTGAATAATAATCTAATATTGTGTGAATGGGCACTTAATTCTAATGATGTTGATTGTATTTATAAAAATTTATAGAAAATCTGGAAAAAATGTGAATAAAATCTCATACAAAAAAAAACCCTCAACTGCAAATATACTCTGCCCTGGTTTGACTATGAGGTAATGAATCTAACTAACAACAGAAATGAAGCTTATCCAATTTTAGAAATATGTATACTAATATAAAGAAAAAACAATACATTGGGAAAACTATAAAATTTAGGAATGCAGTAGTAAATACACTTAAAAAAGAAAAAACTATACTATGAAAACAAAATAGACTCAAATGACGTAACCCCAAAAAAATGTGGAAAACATTGAAAACATTAATACATCCAAATAATCCTGAAATCCCAAGTATTATACTTTTAACATAGATGGTTGCATTAGCTCAATAAAAGTCAAAAAGAGAACTTCAACATCTATTTCCTTGATAGCATTACAGAAATAAAATCTACTATTATTCAAACAGCACTATGGTCAGCAGTAGAACTTCCTCAGATAGAAAGTAGAATATCTTTGAAAAAACTAACTCTCAACAAACTGAAAAGTATAGTATGTGAAATAGATGATAAATGTGATTCTGATGTTATCAATGGTAGGGTTTTGAAAACTATATTTCAAGTAATTGGTCATGTCATTTTGAATTTCATCAATACTTCACTTGAAACTGGCAAATTTCCAGAACAACTTAAAACTAGTACGGTTATACCAATTCCAAAAATTATTAACACTACTGAGGCAGCTAATTTCAGACCAGTCAATACTTTACCCTGTATGGAAAAACTACTAGAAATGACGGTTTACTCACAAATTAACAACTATATAAAGAATAACCACTTACTAATGGATTATCAGTCAGGATTTAGAGCAAACCATTCTTGCGAAACAGCCTTACAAGCAACAATTTCAAAATGGAAATTATTGATGGACGAAGATAAGTATATTGTAATAGTTTTTTTGGATTTTAAGAGGGCCTTCGAAACTATTGATATTTCAATGTTAATAAATAAACTGCAATATTATGGCTTTGATGGTTACGTTCTAAAATGGTTTACAGACTATCTTACTAATCGCTTTCAATCAACAAAGGTAAATGATGTGATATCACAAAAAAAACCTGTCATCTCTGGAGTACCTCAGGGTAGCGTATTGGGACCACTATTATTTATTCTTTACTTGAACGATATTAGCTATGTAAAAGAATGTGAATTTATAAGTCTTTTTGCAGATGATACTATAATAGTTACAAGTGACCGAAGTCTGAATATGTCAATTGAAAAGATTAATAACTCTTTGAAGAACATATCAGAATTTTTGAATATTAATAAACTAAAGCTGAATGTGCAAAAGACTAAGGCAATGATAATGACATCTAAATATAAATATAGTCAAATTGACATAGACCAGATCAATATAGAAATATTCAAGGAGAAAATTGAAGTGGTGACAGAGATTAAATACCTAGGATTCATGATTGATAATACTTTGTCATTAAATAATCATTTTAATAATACATCAAAAAAAATTTGTAAAAAGCTTTTCTTCCTGTCTAGAGTCACATCAAATTTAAGTGTTCAAACTTCAATAAAAGTTAATAGAACAATCATACAACCGCATTTTGAATACTGTGCTAGTCTGCTCGACTTAATGAGTAATAATAAGATTGCTGCTCTCCAAAAACTTCAGAATAGAGGTATGCGTATTGTGCTTAGATGTAACAGGTATACACCTACTCAATTGATGCTGAATGTGTTGAATTGGTTATCTGTTAAGGATAGTCTGTTCTATTTTTCAATGGCATTTATTTTTAAAATATTGCATAATTTATGCCCCGCTTACTTTGGGGAATATATAACATTTTGTCATCAAATACACAACCATGATACTAGAAACAATAGAGATTTTTATGTTATGAGAACTAATTATGCTAAAACCATGAATTCTTTATTCCACCAAGGACTTTTGATATATTCCAAACCACATAAAAGAATGTTCAACACTTAATTCTTTCAAATCAATGCTACTTGAATATATTAGAAATAAGATTAATTAAAGATAAAGAATGAATCTATCAGTAAGCTGATTGTATATATATATTTTGTAAAAAATGTAACGTAATTGTATATTATTATTATATTATGTAACGTATTTGTATATTAGGATTTCCTTCCTATTTAAATAAAAATTTTCATTTTCAATCACTTTAAAGGTTTTCAAACTTAAAAGTGGAAAATAACCGTTGCGGTAACCATCCTGTACCACTTAAATATCACTTAGAAGTCACAGTATCTTTCAAGAGAGTATGATAGTTTCGGTAACGTTTTGGTAACTTCCATAAAACCTTCAATGTGGCAGGCACTTGATTGTTGATTGTGATATGTGGTGATGGTTGCCACGTTCTTGCTAGCTCCATAAGTGATAACCACAGTAATAAAAGTCACTACAAATTACAATAACCTTCAAAATTCACCATTCCGCGCGATGACGAAAGCTAACCTAAGTTTTCTCAAATTATTTTATTGTGGCTTACAAAAAGTTCGTTTTATCTGTTACGTGGAATGTGAATGATATTCATTCAATATGAAATGGGTTATACATTTTCAATGGACAATTTTCCTTAATTTTGAAGTGACCGTGGATTGGTCCGCGATAATGAAAACTAACCTAACTTTTCTGAAATTATTTTATTGTTTACAAAAGAATGATATTCATTCAAAATTAAATGGATTATGCGTTTTCAATAGACAATTTTTCTTGATCTTGAATTAAAAGGTTAATTTAAATAGATCGGAACTCTGACTTGTGCTCCTGCTTAATATTTATACTTTAATTGTTAATTCTGTTTGCATAAATGCCATCATTTTCATTACCTGTTGATTGATAATTGTTACTTGATAATAATTGTTGATTGGAGCTGCATAAATCCTCTATACTTGCTACATGTCCTTTTTTAATAATTAATGAACATGTATCCGCAATGTCGAGGTTGAAACTTTGAAGTGGCAGGTTATAATAGCCCGACGTGTTTGCCCCTTTCAAGGGTATAAGACCTATTGTAATTTTTAGGTTATAACTTTGAAGTGGTGAGTCATGGGCCTGCGACGTGGGTGCCACTTTCTAGTGGTGGAAAAGTTAATAAATCAGTTACACTGGGCACTTTATGATGAGAGAAGCTTTAGAGTATTATATTTACACTTTCTACCACTTTAAAGTTATATTCTCCAAAAGCCGCCATATTTACAGGAATATGCTGGGTCGCCATTATTAGAGAAATGATCGAAATATTCAATAAGGATTTATTTGTCATCAGCACTGCATCAAACGTAGTAATTTGTTACGTAAATACTTGTTTCAACTAACCAAGATTGATAAAACAATGTTTGAGGGATTTAAATACATAATTTCAGAGGCGAGTTATTTCCAAAATTATAATGTTTTCCTTAAATAAAGTGTATTCAGATGGCGCGTGCTCACAATCGTGCTACAACACCCATATTTCACATAAAACTTTCATCGTTTTAATTTTATCCCGATCAGAAGTATCCAAATTACTTACGCGTTTGTAAGTTTATATGTTATATATTTTTAAAACCAACTCATCTGCAGACCAATGATTGAGTACGGACACACTGTTTTTCTCAACTGCAAGCCAACAACTAGAAGATAATTGCAAGTTGCGGAAACAACTGCACTAAGGACTATCACAAAAATTCGTCACCCAATACACAACCCGCCAAACAACCTCTTATATGAGCTCACCAACGTTATGCCGATTGAGGATCGTCTGAAACATCTACTCCACCGATTTTGTCTGAAGCCCATAAACATAGAGCTCCTCAACAGATTTACCCTCATAAGAGACCCACAAATTCAAGCAATACATCGACACCCCCAGGCGACTACCTGGGAGAGAATCCAACACGAACATGATTAAATATGCATGACTTTTTTTTTTATATATTTTTCATAAAATTGTACCAATAGGCAGAAGGACTTCGGTCGATAGCCTATTGAATTAAATTTTGGTTCGGTTCAATAAAGTTCCTTTTATTATTATTATTATATTTTTAAAGTTGATCGAGTGTTAGAAATGAATTAGGCAAAATGGAAGAATGAGGAACATTTATCCCAAAAATATGTTGCTGAACAGAGATCGAGCTACATATCATTTACACAAACGCACTCAGTTGTTTAACGTGTCTAGTGTCGGCCACTACATATCCACGTTTTTGCCAGGTGACCACAACGTGGTTGAAATGTGGCTATCTGAGATCCAGGAACGTAGATCGGAACGTAGCAGCCACCAAAAAAGTGTTCCCCATTTTGGTAGCCGCCGCGTGATAGAACCGTGTATATTACGTGGCAGTGGTTGTGGCCAAACACTTCAAAGTTATCCAGAATCGTGGCCGCTACGTTCTGTCCACTTAAAATGCTACTTGGGTAATCTTACCTTAAATACAACTTATCTTAGTGGGGACAGAGAAAGGTACATATGATTTCTTTCAATTTATTTTTGAAAGAGTTCGAAATTAGTCCGACTATATCCAATTCATCACAAGTCATAGAATTCACTGTTATGGTGCACCTGATTATTGGGGGATATCAAAATAGTTAATTGAAAAATAAAGAGTGCAAAAAAGTTGTCTTTGTCAAACGTTATAAAAGAAATAATTCAAAGAGAATTTTGCAGTACACTCTTCAGAATTAATGCTACTATTGAAGATTCTGTATAGTAAAAATATATCATTGAAATCACGTCTAAAAGATAGGATCTGATGAAATTATAGAAAATCAGAAAAGTAATGTCTGTGACAAAAAAGTCTACTATAATTTGTGATCCTAATCATCTTTTTTTGCAGAAACTACAAACTCCAATCTTTCTGATATGATGAGTTCTACACTATGCTACAATATTCAAGGACAAGTTTTAATTATGTGTAATGTAAACATTACTGATATGGAAAAGAAATTATTAAATTCCATGGTGTTTCTATTTATACCACCGAAAGTTCTCAGTGTTACTTGCAGCCCATTTTTTCTTCATTTCCCCATTATCAATTCTAAGCCTTGGCATTTGGTGGTTTCAAAATGTGAGTGAAAACAATTTGTCTGCATTTGTATATTGAGTGAGAATTTATATATTCTACAATTCTGAAAAGTGATCCAAATAAATACTAAAAAGCAGAGGTCTTAAATGAGAGCCTGACAAACTCTTGTGATATTACCCTTGCAGTTATTCAGTGCTACATACTGATATCCTGAACGTATGAGGCAAGCAGTCTCAACAAATAACCATGCACACCAATGTTTCTGAGTCTTAATAATATGTCATTCATATCCAACTTAAAATGTTGACTAACAATAACTTGAATTAATTTTAAATTTTCATCTAGTAGATGTTTGAACATACAAATTATTGTTTCTTCAGCTGAGATAATTGTGTATTTGATTTGGAAATACAATGAATTGTTCGAAATAGAGAAATAACTTACAAGATTCTTATAGATTAACACCTTTGAGAAAAAAAAACAAAATTTAACAGAGTGCCAGTCCAACACTTGCAAGTAAGATGAAATGGGGGTATACCTATTGCATCTCAGAATAACACGCATTCTTCTACTTTGTAGTTTTTGCAAGGCTGAAATACTATTCTGATCAAGCAATGTAAGTACACTAGTAAACAGTATGAGGTGTTTAAAAAATTGAGTTCTGCATTGTTTTTATAAATTTTTTATATTTTATTGTGCATATATTGAAAAAGAGGAACACCTTTCAAGTACTCTATGAAACCATAAAAATGAAAAACACTACTTTATAATGAATCTTACCTCAAACAACACGCTTATTACATGTAAAACTTGGTGCCACACTATATTATATTGGTAACCCAATCCCATCTGTATTGTGTTGATACATTTCTCAATTTTTGATTTATGTTGCTCAACAATGACTCTGGAACCACAAACAGGTGCCAAGGCATCTTTCAACAAAACGTCCAATGCATGGGTGGCACCTGTCATAACTTCCGCTTTCTCAGACAGCCACAGTTGGGTAACAGTATCGAAAATTTTAGGCTGAGCTGCAATACCCAGGGAAACATCAACACTGAAAAGCCATACAATGAGGAATAATTTATTTTGATTATAGTTAACATATTTGTTAATAAATTATTGCCTGATATTGAATCTGGTATACTTATCATTCATGTAGATCGGGAATGAGAGTGGCCCTAGTGCAGAACCCTGAGGCACCCCTCTCGGGGTGATATCAGTAGATGAATAATACTCACTCTGTTAAATGTACATGGGACTGTTGCATGACAGCTAACCATGCTAAGGTAGGTTGAACATCGGATATTGCTGGTTGATATTCATATAGAGCAGATATCAACTGAGCATTCAGTTTGGCCGGTACCACTGCCGTCTGTGCAGAAAATAGTGCATGTAACACTTGAAGGCCACAAGATGTAACTATAGGATAGTTCAATGTCATCAGCCTCAGAATGGATTCACAGCATTTCTGGATTTAAAAAAGTTAAGTGGTAAATAATAAGTAAAGTATTTCAAAATATAATAACATACTTTTATATGAGCTTTGGAGAACTTGCAAATTATATCTTTCAAAAGACCCAAAGTGTGTAAAATTGTTGTTTGGCCAGCCTGTACTGAAGATACAAGAACTGATCCTGAATTACCTCCCATGCATGTATCAAGAGTTTGTTCACAAAACTCAGCAGCTCTATCTGCTGCAGGATTTGGACTATCTTCTTTCACAAAGCATCCTGTATTGACTACAACCATAACTGCACGCTGTGCGGTTTTTCTCCACTGAAAAAAAAATATTTTTATTATATTTTTGAATTAGAAATGTATGAAGGCGTAGAAGGGCCAACAACAAAATCTTTTTCAAAAACATTTGTAATTGCCCCTTTGAACTGACAATTGTCACTTCAAAGTGACAATTGTCAGTTCAAAGTAGCAATTCCAAATGTTTTTGAAAAATATTTTGTTGCTGGCCCTTCTACGCCTTCGTAGAAATGCTTTATCATCATATAATAATAACTTCGTTGACAAAGCTTGCCTAAAACTAAGATAAAATTCAAAGGAGTAAATAATACGTAATGTTAGGGTTAAAGTTATATATAACATACAAAATCACAGTACAGTACAGTACAGTCACAAAGCACAAAACAATTCTGAAACATTAAAATAGTTTATAATATATAATAAAGTTTTTAGTATATTTAGGAGTGAGCTGTGAGGTTGTCCATGAACTATTCATTCAAATCATAAAATACTTTTTGGAGCAGGAGTTTTTTACTTCTTTTTGAAATTTATTTTCTCCTTCCAATTTTCTGATGTGGAAGATCGTTGACTAGCTGTTTTCCATTATAGATTATTGAATTCTCAATTTGGGTTGTTGAGGGGATAGGAAGACTGATGTTATAAGACGGGTTGCATAGACTGACTAAGACATTTACGGATCAAACAGACTGTTTCTAAGATAAAGAGGCATGCCAAGGGCAGACAGAATACCTTGTGTTTTGAAGAGAGTTCTACAGGAATCTCTGACTCCAGCTTGACAAATGTATCTGAGAGCTCTCTTTAGGAGTGTGAAGATAGGGTTTAGTAATATTTTGAAGGCCTGTACCCCAGTAATATATTCCATAACGTAAGTGGGATTCACATAGTGCAAAATAGGCGTTTCTAGCTGAATTGAGGTCGAGATAACTAGAGATGGTTTAAATGGCATAGCAATTTCAGGCTAATTTTTTGCACAAATAATTGATGTGATTATAGAATTTCAAATTTTTATCAATGTAGCCCTAAAAATGTGTTCACTTGTTTGGAGTCAATGATTTGGTTATCAAGAAAAATCGGTTCTATGTTGCATTTGAAAGTTATAATGTTAGTTTTGGAAACATTAAATGTTAACAGGTTTGCATCACACCATTTTTTAACTTCTTTCAGATCATGTTCAATATTGATTTATTTGGAAATATGAACAGGATGTTCATAAAATCAGATGTGGAAGCATCTGCGACTGAAAGATAAACTTTAGTCACTATCTTCCATCGTTCAAGATAACCTCTGTGGGGTATTCATGTTGAAAAGGGAAACATTCTCAACTGAATAGAAAGATTTTTCTGTGAATTGAAAAATCCACGATAAAAATAAAGTAATTTTTTGTGAATGTCTAACAGAAAACAACTACTTCCCCGGCTAAATCCACACTGGACATTGAACTACATCAATTCAGAGAAAAATATTTCTATTCAATGGAGAATGTTTCCATTTTCAAAATGTTCCTTGTTAATGCCAAAGGATGGACGTGTCATCTGCAAAGATTGTGAACTTTCCACCAATAGATATATTAGGCAAATAGTTGGCATCCAGTAAAAAGAGGAATGGGCCGAGAACGGACCCTTGTGGCACTCCACAAGTGATTTCCATTTCAATAGATGTTGGACCATTAAAAGTTACCTTTTGCCCTCGCCCTGATAAATACCATTTAAAAAATGATGATATATTCCCTCTAAAACCATACAATTGAAGTTTTTGCAACAATATGTCATGGTTGACGAAGTCGAATGTCTTCGAAAAATCACAGAACAGTGTTGCAGCAAACTCTCCATCATTCATAGATAGAGGTCATCCAGAATAGAAAAAATTGCATCATTAGTGCTTTTTGTAGCTCTTAACCCAAACTGTTTGGGATACAATTTTTTTTTTTTTTTTAATCTCAGAATTCTTTTTTTCATTAGATTTTCAATAATTTTTGCTAATGTGGGAAGTAGAGAAATGGGTCTGAAGTTTGCTGGATTGTCAGGATCACCTCCTTTGAATAATGGTATGATTTTAGCAGCTTTTAAACAAGATAGAGAAATACCATTTAATATAGTTTTGTTAATAGTTTCTGCCAAAATATTCAATACATTATCCGGTAATTGGAAAAATATTTTCCATGAGATATCATCGCAGCCTAAAGAATTCTCATTTCATTTGCAGAAGTTAGTGAGTAACTAAATAAATTTGATAGAGCAATATGATTTAGATAAGTTGTAGGATTTATTTCCCGCTGTAAATTGTCAGTTAGTTTGCCAGCCATAAAGCAGTAAAAAATATTGTTCTCCAGAGAAAAGACTGCTTTTGACCGGAACAGAGTTAGTTTTTCCTCTGAATTCATTCACAATGAAGAGCTGAAGAGTTACCTTTGGTTTAGTATGAATACAAAATGGGTTCAATATTGCATTGAATATTTGACTAGTGGAACTGTGACTCCACACCACAAGTTCCTGGATCTTTAATAAGGTTGCTAACACTCCAAAAACAGATTTAATTATGATGTTATTTTCAGATTCTGCGAACTCCTTCAATATGTGCAACATTTTCAAAGCAACATCATTGAATGTCTTTTTCAGTACCCCTTCCGGAACTGTTTTTATACCCATGTTTAGTAATGATAGGACTGCTGTAATTTTGTCTTCATTTTTTTCATCGGCATTGTACACCTGCTCCAGTGTGCTCAACTAAAATGTAAATTGATAAAAGATACATATTATCAGACAGGTAATAATGTTACCAGTGCACAGTAATATTCAGTAGGTGATTCAGATCCTCCACTTTCTTTTATAACTTCTGTAATTGCAGCTAATATAGCCAACATCTCCTTGTGCAGGGCAGAATCTGACTGAAAAACATTCAGGAATCTACTGTATGACATATTACTACAGCCAGACCATTCTGAAGCAAAGGACTGTATTGTTCTGTACGATGATTGGGTTCCGATAGAAGATTGGACTTCATCTTCCTCCATTTGGACAGGTCCAGCTTTGTGAGGCAGAAATGTTTGGACGGCATCGTGTTTTTTCAATGCATCTGATGTCAATCCACTAGGACCTAAAAAATACATCCACAGGAATCAGCCGTGGATACACAAAAAACTCAAGGAGGGGTGTAATACCATATCATCAAGTTACATGCAAAGCTTAAGAAAACTTCATTCAAATTGTTTCCAAGACAAGAACTACAATCAACCGAATAAAAACACACATACAAGACAAAAGTAACAATTTGCGTTCTCCTCTTTAAATGATGAAATCAATGCACCTATTTTTCCTGGCAAATTGTGTAATTACATCGTCGATAGGACAATCGATATCAAGGTGAGTGTTCAACAGAGCTAAGCCATCAAGTCGATACTCTTTCATTGTGACCTCAGCCATGTCTTTGTACGCCACAATGTTGAAAACCTTCTCTAGCAATAGATACAGAAAGACAAGGAAATTTTGTGTACAGTGTGTGCAAAGTAGGATAGTCACTTCTGGGACAAACAGCCAACGCTTGCGGAACAGTATCAATATTTTTAAGGGCGTTTATGCTGGTTTGCTAGTATTGAAAAATCTCTCCCATTACTCTTTTTTTAATCAGGGTGATTCTTCGAAGAAGGAGATCTCAGTTAAGCACTGATTCAATTTATGTGCCAGATCATCACCGTCATGTTTTAGTAGTTGAGAGAGCAAAAGTATGTTGAATTTTCAGGTAAATAAACTAACCTAAATTTTCCTGAAAAAAGCGTGACTTAGCTATATCCCTGTATTTTCGAGTCTCTGGATTTGAACTGGAGCTCTGTCCTTTTGGCCATCGCTTTCCCTTAGGTTGTCCTTTCAATTTACTCCTAAACTTCCCCATATTTATTTGGGAACAAACGCACGTGTGTTCCAACCTTCTGTCAAACGATAGACATATTGACATTGACAATTGACAAGATGATAAGTGTCAAAAACTCACAGAACACTCCATGAGAACAAAGTCAGTCTGGCGCTTGAAAACTACTGCGCAGGCGCAACTTTTGAACGACGACTCGTAACAAAAATACTTAAGGTTAGGTATTTATTTGGCATTTTGACCAGAATGCCAAAGGACACTTGAAAATAAATGTCACAATTTCGTAATTATATCACCATAATGAGAATTTAAAAGAAATAATTTTGTTATACATTTTTCCACGTGAAATCATGAGTACTAGAACGAGGTGGAAGAACAAAATAGCGCCTTTGATAAAAACATATTTTTTTTTCTTGGCGCCTGCGCATTTACTCATGAGCCCCCGATTTTGAAAATCCATGTTCAATTGTTAACAATATTTGAAGGTAATAAATATATGTCAGCTATGCTACAAACCTAAAATATAAGTAGATATACATTACAGCTTTAATCTAAACCGCTGTTCCGTATAATAAGAATTCAATCGTTTACAAGATCTAAAAGAGCATGCGCAATTAGTGCCTGCGACGATCCCAAATCACACAGGCGTATCGCAGGGAAAAGGAATTGGATCTAGTTTGCAGAATATGAAAAATGGTATCATCGTTTTTTCTGTTTCGTACAGAAAACTGGACGTTACATCCGGATAAAATAACATGGAAGTTCGAAAATATTCTTCAAGAATGTCATTTACTCCACGGACCAGGAAAGATTGTATGATTGACAGTATACCTATCCCAAATATATTCAGATAAAGAAAAGAAAGCATGTATAAACCAAGCAAATATTGTAAATAAATTCAAGCGAGATATAAATGATAGAATAACATTGTATTTTTATGTTTCTAGATGAATAACTCACTTAATTATGGTTCGTTGAAGACTCATTACACCAAAGCACAGAACATTGCATTTTTCACAATAATAGGGTACACGCACACTTTTAGATTATTTATTCTTTACATCAGTACGGGACTCAAAAATTACATTTTGTAAAAATAATTTCTGCAAATTTTTGTCGAAATTTATAGGTGCTTCTCAATAGGCTTTTCCATTTAGATTACAAATGACTAACTTTGTTTACCTTTCAGACCCAACGGCATTGACGGCGAATTTAAATTTTTTAAGGAAATAAAATATTTCCGAGTTTTTCTATGGATAGTTGACTTGAATTTACATGGAGAGGAGAACTCACCATTAGAAAATATTCGTGTACATTATTTTATCTACGAATGAAAGGTTTTTGGTGATATAAAATAGGTAATAAGTACTCAACCTACAAAGAAAGTTACGAACGCCAATGTATGCAGGTGCATTTGTCATGAAGTTGACTGTTGACATAATGTGAAAATACCGATAATTTTGAACTAAGCCAATCTCACATTGTTATTTCAAAACTAACCAATGGCTATTCACTTTCCAAATAGCCAATCAGACTTTGGGTTTCAAAACGAGCGCATGCGCCTTAAAAAATAATCTAAATGAAAAGGCCTATTCAACCTCGACTTGACCTTCACCTGAATAACACCCCCCCCCTTGCACTATGTGTGGATGTTTCAAGAACATTGATGAACAATCGTATTTCTTACAACCCAAATATAAATTCAAACTCACTTTTAATGTGACTTTCCAGTAACAATTGAAAATACTATGATCCTAGAGATCCGCTACAAAAGTATCCTCTAACGCGATTTATTTTGACAATAAGTCAAATTATGTGAAACAACTTCACGTAATAAAATTATATCGTCTTCGAATGTGGATCTTAATATTTTTTTCCACCTTTCTTCAGTCATTGTTTCACCAGAAAAATAAACTTATGAAAAGAATCACACTATTGTTCGTTAGTAGGACGCATAAGTGACACTTGGACGAATTAATTCTTCACAATATTGTTGGGGTAGAAAATATACCACAACCAAATGAACCTGCTTTATTTGATTTTGAAAATATATAGACGAGCAGTGCTTAACAAACTTTAGATTTTCAACTGGCGACAGATATATGACAATAAAAAACAAATCTGTCAAAATGAAGGAACTTTTAATAAGAGGTTCTTGGCCTTCATTTAAATAAAGTAAGGGATGCCTGTATTTTAGATTGAGGATATCCTCAAAGTAGCATACAATGCGCATGCGTAAATGTCAAAATAAAAGAAACTTTATTAAAAGAACTATATAACGGACGTTGCAATAACTCTCTAATGAAAATATTAGTACAACCACAAAATATATACCCACACAGAAGCGAAAGAATGCGTCGGCACTTTGATGTTCTAGGGTCAAAAATTAGAAACCTTGAATCCCACTTCTAGCCACACTGAGAAAAGTGAAAAGAAAAAAACTCAGTGCAACTACACTAAAAAAACGGGATTCGCTCGTGAAATCCATCAATTTAATGACATCTGCAACTTCTTCCAGAATAATCACAATGGGAATCATTATAAACTGCATCAGGATTCTAGAGTAAAATATTTTTTCTGATATAAGAAAATTGGAATTATTGGAGTCATTACTTTTCTTATTAGTATACTATGTTAGGGCATATACGTTTGAGAATATTATTTTTTATTGCTCACTTTTACGAATTATTGTTTTCTTCATTAAGAAAAATAATATGCTGATCCATGTGTATATATAAATATATCTATATATATATTTATATATATATATATATATATATATATATATATATATATATATATATATATTTATATATATATATAATGTGAATCTGTGAAAGATGAGATTAATATAAATTTAGGTTAGATTGGGTTGGGTAAATATTGAGTTAGTGCACTCCAACGCCCTGAAACTAGCTGTTACACTTTCCTTACGTGTTTTTGACTCTTGAACACGAATCCGAAAGAATGTGGCGGTCTCATACATTTTCTGAGTTGGAGTCTTGTTTTGGTTTTGGATCCCACATTCTCAAGTACCGTTTTCTCGCCCAAAAATCACTCAAAATGCTCCCTTCTTTCTATCAGCATAAACTACAAACAATAAATCACCCATTTCCGGCACAATTTCGTACAAAGTATCCGTTTCTATTGATAAATCATCCATCTCCAACACTACATCCTTAATCACACCTGACTCAGATTGGGGTTAGTTTGTTGTTTATTTGTTGGTGATGAGAGGTCAGATTATATGTGTACCTATTGAAGAAGGATGATTTTTTCGAAAAAAAGGTATATTTTGTACGAAATTGTGCCGGGAATGGGTGATTCAGTGTTTGTGATTTTTGGGCGAGAAAACGGTGCATGAAAATGTAGGATCCAAAATAAAAAAAAAGATGGTTATTTTTCTGGGAGGCTCTGTATTACTTCTTGTAGTGGGCATTAATTGAGGAAAAATTGTCGGGATATCATTATCGTAAAGATGTTTTCTTGATTCACCCCGAATGATATATTTGTGTTCAAAATGCAGCTCACATATTTTGCAGTTTTTATGACGTTCCTCTGTGTTTCTGTCGAGTAAATCTTCTCTGTTAGCTGCCTTTAACCACAATGCCAATCTAAAATATATTGTAACGATTTTGAGTATCACTATTTTTATATTATCATGTATCCATTATATACATTATACATTTTTTTTTATGTGGGAAAACTTGCTTAAATTTCCTCCAGTTTTCGAAGAACATCCCCAACAAATCCTCCTCGACGAGACATTGTTCTCAAATTAAGGGGATTTGTACAAATGCTGGTGATAAATAATATAGTTAATAGAGAATAATATTTCTACCAACGATTCAGTAACACAAATCGAATTTATCAATCTTCAAACATGAAGTTTTCATTGACATTTATTGTTTGCTTTTCTTACTCCCAGAATAGATATATATTCTTTTTTTGTCTTTGTCTAATTCACATAATATAAGGGATAGAAAACTGAACTAGAGTACTGAAGTCAAATCAGAGTTAGAACAACGAACACCACACCCCCCATTGGTGTCCCACTTAGAGAGGGAGTGGCTATATAATTTACTGATATCTGTGAGAGCCCGACATTCGCTTCTGTGTGGGTATATATTCTGTGGTACAACATATAAAGGAAGACAGATTAAATTAAAGTTTCAAGCAACTAGCGGTAAAGTTTTGAACTGTGTGAAGTAACGATGCATACGTCCATCAGAGGCACTAGGAGTACGTTTTTGAATGTAATGAAAAAATTGGCATTTTCAATTTCTAATTTTGAAAAACATTAAATATTTTTTCAGTTCCTAAGTTCATTGCTGAGCTTTCATGATGGTGATCTTTATGTGCAAATCGAAAGATTTTAGAAAAGGGGCACATGTGTATTTCCTATTGCCGCCTATGAACAAAATGTCAATGTCTCAAATGACATTTTTGAGTCTTCTGCACTTTGCGCAGACACGTTCTCATAAATTCTTTTCGCATGAATTTTCCTAGTGGTCGGGAATCAAAGAGAGTAAACCTTATCTGAGTATGAGAGTCTATTCCCATAAGGCAATGGTGACACTAATAGAAAATGATGAAAGATGACGTATATGGACATGTCATGGCCACCATTCTCTCTGGACAGTGGCGGACTAGCGCACTCCGCACTATAGTATCTGAGAGTTACAGGCTCTTGAATGTATATTGGACCACTCTGTATGTTACGTGGGCCACCTGTACTCATATCCATGTACGTCACTATGACGGGTACCTCCTCTTCAGATAACGTTTACTCTCTTTGGTCGGGAATGACCTTTAGCGATCTAGATTAGGTTATGACGGTGGTCAAGACTGAAAGAGTGCTTTCATCTGGCTCTGATTCAATGAAGAGTGCCTACGATCCACAATCAGCTGCACCAACATATAATATAGGATCAATGGCAGCTATTGGAGCGGGTCCATTTCCATTATATTGGCATGATCATGATGATGATATCTACTTTTATGAGGTCTGTGTTGTCAGCTCATGGATATAAAATATATTTCTATTGGGAGCAAGCGCTCTGATTTCTCCTTGTCGCCTACCGAAAGCTAATCTTACTTTTGTTGCAAGCTTGAAAATAATATTACGTTTCCGTTTACAACTGAATCATTGACAGTTGACATTTCCCTATTCTCTTTTGAGCTATATTTTCTTGGAAAATTATTTAAAAATATTCTAGTTGCACATCATAATGAACCATTGAACCCATATGCATATTCTCAATCACAAAAGGGTTGACTTACTGTAAAAGTTTGAAATATTTTGAAACTACTTTATCGAGAAAGTACGGTTTTAAAATAGTTATCCAAAAGTTATATATGTCGAGTGGCAATTTTCAGTTTCAGACAAATCCTTCAAATTTTACCGCCATTTGACAGGTCCCAAAAAATGGTTAAAATTAGCCAGATTTGAAACTGGCCATCATGTATTTCATATGAATAGGTCGTTTGAACATATCATTCATCATATTATACACTTCCTCAAAAAACTGCCCAAGAAAAAGTGTAATAGTGATCATTCCTCTTTGGTGGAATCGCTGAGGACTTACTACTGGAAAAATGGCGACGCCCGTATTTATTGAAGAAGAAATTGGAAGGAAATGGGATAAATGTTTATCTGATGGAGTGCTTAAATTTGGTAAGAGACCTAAGTCCGTTTTGAAATTCGAATGTGTATTTAAATTTCGATTTATTTCGGCTTTCACCATTATTATAGATTATGTCATCACCTAACCTTAAATCATCAAAATATATTTCTAGGTGGAGGCCTTCTGTTAGGCTCGGTGTTTTCCCTATTATTTTTCAAGAGGAGGAGGTGGCCAATATTGATGGGAGGAGGCTTTGGTATTGGTATGGCATATTCGAATTGTGAAAGAGATATTAATGCAACCCTAAGGGGCTGTGATTCATGTGCAGAGAAGGACCCAGCTAAGTAGCCCCTATTGTAAGATCTCGGATAGACTGCTGCCTTCTGAGTGCTTGTGGGTTGATTTTCCAAGTAAATTGAAAAGTAGTTGTAAATATAAAAATTAAATATTTGTTACACACCTGTGTTCTTGTGTTATATTTATTATTTAATGTAAAATAAAGCGGGTAAGCTGTCAACTATTTTATTCAGAACCCTTTTCACCATCACAGTTGAGTTACATGAGTGAACAAAATATTCGAACCTCTGTTTTGTCTTTGATTTATTATATGTACCCCAGTCAAAGCATGTTGAAATTAAGGAAGCAAATAGACCCAGTAATATTGAATACTGCACAAAATAAAAGATTATTTATCTTTGAAATCAATATATATTTCTTTAGTCTATACAAAGCTCTAATGTTTAATCATGGTTTGTGAATCTGCAACAAATTTTCCACTGAAACCAATAAAAATGCTTCTGAATAAAATTACAAGGTGTTCATTTCATCAAAATTAAAAAGAACCAACAGTTAATTTATACAAACCTAGAAAATTAATCAATAAAGTCAAAAATAAATTACTTGTATTTAGTTCTTGAAATTAATAGTAATAAACAAGATCATTCAGTGAACATGTTGACTGCCAACTACGAGTTATCCGTAGTTTTTGCTTGCCATATTTGACCAGCTATGATTAAATTCTTAGTATATCTCTGTGTTTTAGATTGTTGATAGTAGGGTGACTGCGCCGGTTTTCGACCATTTAAGTGATATTCAAAATTCAAATGCCAATAAATTACAGTGAACTATTTTCTTTCGAAGTTAGTTTGTTACAAAACCAATCAATAGGTATTTTTTAATGGAGTGGTAGAAGAATAATTATATTTTTATCACCTGAAAATTTTATAGAATAAAAACAAGTAGAAAAGTACATTTTTACCGGTTTTCGACCACTTGCTACTTCTACTCGACCATTAGTATTCCTATTTTCGACCACGCGGTCGAGAACAGATCCGTTTGTCGACCATGCTTTTTATTGGGTGGTCAACAACAGGTCCCTCCTCGACCATGCTTTTTATTGGGTGGTCAACAACAGGCCCCTCCTCGACCATTTTTGGGAAGAGATGAAGACAACTCTTCTAATCTGATTACCTACCTATTAATTAAACACAAAGTTAAAAAAAACATAAATAAAATACGTTCACTAGGTTGACATCTTAGGAACACATGAAGCAAATATAATCTTTCAATGAATCATCTTCATAAGAAATTCCATAAAATTCTGTACACCTCATATGGAACCATTGGGGGCAGATATCGCACCCTATATTTTTTTCAACATCACTAATTAGTTCCTCTTGGCAAGCAGCACATTTTATTTTATGGTTACTCTTTGGTGACATTACATGTTCAGGGTATTTTTGTTTTTGTTGTGTGTTTCTCTTCTTATTCTTTTTCGTCATTTCTTTATTTTCTTTGGCTTTTAGTTTTTCTTCTTTTTTTCGTTTGGTTTCTTCAAGTTTTCAGTTTTTTTCGTTTTCTTTCTTAGCATAATATGATCTCCATTCTTGTGATGAAATCGCACTGGGCAATTTTTGTTTTGGATTTCGAACAGATTTTTTTATTGGTTCTGGATAAAGAAGGTGTCTTTCAAAAGATATTTGTTTTGGTTGTTTTTCAGCTAGAGGTTTTCAGTCTGAACTCTGAATTCGATGTTTGTGAATCTGACTGATGAGGAATAGTAAGAGAAGGTTCCTTCGGAGTTGGTTCGATCTAACTAACTAACGGAACACTGGCTTCAACCAAATGAACATAACTTTATCGAAAACTATACGCCAGTATCCACATATAATAGAAAACTATCAGCTCATGGCGGGACCCAAATACTCATTAAGAACTTCTCGTCTGTAAGCCATAAATTTGTAAATATAGACAAATTTGATAATCTCCTAGAAGAAAAGCAATTCGAATTTTCACTTATATTCAGTAAAGAGATAAATATGTATATCCTATGCTTGTATAGATCTCCATCTAGCGATGTAAATGTATTTTTAACTAGGCTAGAACTGCTTATGAACGAACTGTCCGTAAAAGCTTCCATTATCGTAACTGGTGATTTCAACATCAATTTTGATGAACCCTCAGTAAATACTTTGTCGCTAAAAAATATATTATTGTCCTTTGGCTTGGTTATGCACGTGGAAAATGCAACTCGCCACTCTAGTCACTCGGCGACAAAAATTGATTATGTTTGTAGCAACATGCAAGAGAAATGCAGTTCCTGCCTTGTTATCAGTGCAGGTCTATCTGATCATGAAGCAGTTTTAAGCACATTTGACATCTGTATTACTCAACAAAAAGATTTTAAGTATGGGCGGTTACACAGCAAAGCAAATTTTGATAAATTTAGAGAAGCGGCATGTCTCTCCGAGTGGAATAACATTCTAAATTCAGATAAACCTTTTGAACATTTTCATGAACTTCTTGTAACACTATTTAATGAATCCTTCCCTGTACAAAAACTTAGGGATAAACGGAAAACAAAACATTGGCTCACTGTGGGAATTAGAACATCATCAAAAAATTTAAGATGCCTGCATATTATAAGGAAATATACTAACGCAATTTTTTTCCATTATTACTTCACTAAATATCGAAGGATCTACAGGACACTTATCAAAACCGCCAAAGAAAGCTACTACAAGAATAAAATTGATAGATCAGATAATAAATCCAAAACCAGCTGGAGTATTATAAATGATCTGAGAGGAAAAAACCACATAAATAAACTAGAGACCACTATAACACCAAATGAACTGAATAATTACTTTTGCACTGCTGCTAGTATAATAACACAGGACTTATAAAAAAATATTGACCCCTTGGAACATTTTGGCAACTTCACCATTTCTCAGTCAATCTTATTTTATGATACAGATATTGTTGAGCTAAAAGAAGTACTGTTGTCAATTAAAAATAAAAATACGCATGGAATTGATGAGATTTCTATAAGAGTGCTTGAGAACCTACCAGAAGACGCTCTTCATACATTAGCCACCCTAATTAATATGTCATTTCAGAGAGGTGTATTCCCAGACTTCTTAAAAACAGCTATTGTAATTCCCTTACATAAAGGTGGCGCGCAAGATACGCCAGCAAATTTCCGGCCGATTTCTCTAATACCCGCTCTGGCAAAAGTAATTGAAAAAATCGTAAAAATCAGAATAACTAAATTCTTAATAAAGCATAATATAATATCTCAAACTCAGTATGGATTCCAGGGAAATAAAAACTCATGTGATGCTATCTTCACATTTCTCCAGGAATTATACACAAATGTCAACTCCGGAGAGGATGCGGCAGCCGTGTTCCGCGACTTCTCCAAGGCGTTTGACTGCGTTGACCATCGAATACTATTGGCTAAGCTTCACCGCTATGGCTTCAGAGGAGTAGTGAATGAATGGATTGAATCATATCTAACAAACCGCACACAAATGGTTAAAACCTCAACCATTTCTGATGAAGCACTGGTTAATTGTGGTGTACCACAAGGGTCCATACTTGGCCCTACCCTTTTTTTGCTGTACATCAACGATCTGATGAGAATAGATATCTCGGGCAAATTTACAATTTTCGCTGATGACCCCACAATATTATGGCATGACAAAAATAAAATTGACCTGGAAAGGAAAATCAACTGCGACATGAGCAAAGTAAAAAGTTGGTGTGACTCTAACCTTCTTGCCCTTAATGTAAAAAAAACCAACATGCTATACTTTATGTGCGATCTTGGTAATGTCGAACTAGAAAATGGTTACATAGAGAGCCGTAACAACACAAAGTTTCTAGGGGTGATCATTAACAATAATCTGAAATTTGAAGAGCATGCAATTAACCTAAACAAAAAACTGGCCTCTGGTTGTTTTGCTGTAAGAAGGGTGTCATATGAACTAGGGTCTTCAGCAGCAAAAACAGTATACCACGCATTGATTGAGTCCCATTGAATCTGTTTGAGATCATGAGGCACGGGATCCTTGCAAACGACTTTTTGCAATAATAAGATCATGCAAAACATCTTGACTTCACAAAAAAGAGCAATTAGATATATTTCTAAAGCAAAGGCACGGGATCCTTGCAAACGACTTTTTGTCCTACATAAGTTGCATACTGTTATTGCCATTTTCATTGCGGAGACAGTTTGTCTAATCAAAAAACACATGAATAAATTCAGTACGGTTAACCGTTATCCTACACGCAAGGAAAACAGTATCAACTTACACAGACCAAACTCAACTTTAGTAAAGGACTCCATTATTTACAATGGCTGCAAGATGTACAATCACTTACCTGATTACGTTAGAGAGATTAACACTGTGGATAAATTTAAAAAGGCTGTTTACTTCTTGCTATGTAGCCGACCATACTATACCTTGGAAGAATTTTATGCTGATTCCTTTTAATTCATTTTAATTTAATATATTTGTACTGCCTCGGATTATAACATCAATTAGCATATATGACAAAAAACCCTATTATTTTATTTTACATATTTTACATGTTTTACTATTGTATTTGTTTATTTATCTATATATGTAATTAACCTAGTTGTAGCTCATTACATTTTTTATAACTTAAGTTAGTGCTTTGTCCACAAGAATGTACGTTCTTCATGACAATAAAGTATATTGATTGATTGATTGATTGTCAACATGGGAGATTGGGGTATTTAATACTGCATCGCATGATTTTTGGGATTCTATACAAGGATTGGGCTGTAATTGTTGATCAGTCAGGTTTCATTTTTCTGTTCTCAGTCTGAACTCTACATAGAGTTCCTGAGTCTGAATGATCATCATGATCCTGGTCAGTTTTGAATAATGTCTTCTCAATCTGATCTTCGACCGGTAATTTTAACGTATCGGATTTTTTTGTCAAATCTTCAAGAGCATATTGTGAAAGTTTTTCTACCACACAGTTTATCTTTTGATCGGTTGCATTATTACAAGACGTTTCTGAGAATTGATTCAAATGGTGATCATTATCGACAGAAAAATCTTCTGATGTCGATTCATTTTCGTTTGCCTCACCAGATTTCGGGGACTTTATAACATCCAAGTTTTCTAACGTTTCGGAATTTTTTATCAAGTCTTCGATAGCATGCTGTGACGGGTATTCGATCAATGAGTTTACCTCTTGATCAGTTGCATTGTCGCATGACGTTTTCGAGCATTCATTCAATAGTGGATTATTATTGACAGAATGATCTTCTATCTGTTCATTTACAGCACTAGATATTGGGGACTTTATAACAAAGTTTTCCACGGTATCGTAATCATCGTTATTTGTGTGGTATCCAATGGGTAGAACGGTATCGTCACACGAAGGTATTTCAGAATTAAGTAGAGTCGACTCAGTTGACTGTTCATAGGAAACTTCTGGATTGAGGTCATTTTGTTCTTGAAATGCGGCGAAGAAAACGAAGATGTACTGGCTATTGGTTCCGATTGGTTAATATTATCATTTTGAACGTAGATATTATCATACGGAATGATCGTCACATCGTCTAATGGAATCATATCTCCTACCTCTATTACTATTTGTCTTAAGGCTTCATTTTCAAGAATTTTAATTCCATCGAATATCAAATCTACGTTAACTCCCCTAGGTATTAGCTTATTTCTTAATCTAAGAATGACTTTCTCTGCGGCTCTGATTTCATCGGAAGTTAACGGATCATTTGTTTCGACGTTTAACTCATTCTGCTGTACAATGATGTTCTGTACGCATTTTGTAAAATCTACATTTTTTGGGTCCAAAGGAAAAAGCCCACACTTTCTGAACCCGTTAATAATGTGATTCTTCATGTCATAACCATCTAGAGTGGAAAACACTTTACAAAAATTCACTTTTGTCACACAACTATTGACGTTTTCTGGAAGCTTTTGCCATTTTCTTATAGTTTTCTTCCATTCAAGTTTCAATGGTTTGAATACACTCACATCTGCTGGCTATAGAATGTGAGTGGTATTCGGGGGTAAAGCGTGAAGGACTATTCCATTGTTTTGGCAGAATTCACTCAAGGGTTGTGTCATATGAGACCTGTGGCCATCCAGAAACAAAATTATTGGTTTCTCAACGTGATTGTCTTCCAGCCATCTATTGAAATCATAGGCAATGTATTCAAAAAAACATCCCCGTTCATCCAGCCTGTATCGGACTTACCTAAAACCCATTTTGGGGGCATGTTCTCAACTACAGCCTTCGGTGGTCGGACATAAGGAAATACAACTAAAGGAGGTGCTACTTCACCATCAGCAGAAAATACTACCAGGGTGGTGATATTGTCTTTTTCCTGGCCTAATTTAATGGTATATAAATTTTTCCACCCTTTAGGTGCCAAGACCTTTCCTGATTTTGGACAGAGTGAGAAACCAGATTCATCTCCGTTAAAAACTCTTGCTGGATTTATCATAATATCGTTTATTTTATTGGTTTCTAGGTACTCCTTTAAATCGCGAAACCATGTCCGAATATATTGTTCGGTAATAATTGCGCGAGCTCTATTAACAGTTTCGGCTTCTCTCAAACTGATTTCCGGATGTCGTTTCAAGAAGTTCTTGTACCATTTCTGTCCTGGTTTTCCGTCCTTGAATAAATGACTTTTCCCCAGATCTTTAGCGATTTTCTCGACAGTTTCAATAATTTCGTTTTTTTTTAAGGGAAACCACATTTGCCTATATTTATAACCCATTCTTTGATTTTTTCTTCGACTTCTCCTCCTAGTAACCCTTCAGATCCAGTTTTTCGTTTATTTTCGTTTGAACTGCCCTTGATTCTGTCGATAATAGTAGTTTTAGGGACGTTAAATTGTTGACTCGCTCTATTTATACTCATCCTTTCCTCTCTAATTTCTATAAGAGCTCTTTGTAAAACATCTTCGTAATATCGAAAAAACTTCCTTTTTTCTTTACCCTTTAATGTGATTTTTCTGGATTTATTTTCGTTAATCGGTTTTGATTTTTTTGATGGCATTTCTGAAAACAGAAATCGAACATTACCTACCTGCTTAATTCCAATGAAAAACCATATAAAATCAATTGGTCGAAAAAGAGGACACTTTTCGACCACCATTAATCACTGCAAAAAGTAAATAGAAAAATCAATAGAAGGATTTAAAAAAATGTGGTCGAAAACTGGACTCTATTTAAGGAGTATAATTTACTAATAATGTGTTAGAAGAGTTCAACCGTATTTAGAGTTAGTAAAATGAAAAGGGATAAACAATCTAAGTGCCGTGTCCGGTTCTCGACCAAGTGGTCGAGAAAGGGAAAAGCACATATATCACATACCTAATATGCGACCACTTCATTTTATATAGAAAAATATTGTAAACATGGTTCAAACATAGTTTTTCGGAAGACGAATGGTTTAAACTTGACATACCACACAAAAAATGAAGTAATTGAAAGATAATTTATCACTTACTTGCTATTTCTGAAGTCACTGTTCACTACAAATTTTCAACTATTGCGCGTCTTTAGTAATCTGCTCACGACTGCCTACGCACCCTCAAGCGTTTAATAACGAAATGTTCACGTAAACGACTCGAACATTCTGAGAAGTGGTGGGGAAAGGCGGACGAAAACCGGGAAGATTTTAGATGACTGATATTGGCTTATAGTTTCTTATTTCCATTAGATTTGTATGAAACTAGTCGAAAACCGGCACTGGTCGGACAACAGGCGCAATCACACTATTTATTTTTTGTACCATCAACATTCTGAAACACAGTGTCACATTCTTAGCACATGAAATGTTCAAAAACAAAAATTTCAAATCAGGTGAAGCAATGTTACTAAAGAACGGTAGCCCAAATCTTTGGTAACAAAATTATTCAAAGCAGAAAATACACATAAAAATTAAAATATGCAAAGCTTCCATATGCAGATTTGATACCTAAACTAATATCATAGAAGACAAAATTGTGAGAAAGTATACATAGGAAAGACAGGAAGATACTTAAAAACCAGGATGACTCAACACAAAAGAGGCTGCAAAATATATAAAATCTAATAAAAAAAACCCATGAGTATTGCAAAAAGTCCTGCCACCATTCTTTTGATTTCAAATCAGTCACCAACATAGGTCAACAAACAATTTTGAAAAAAAACTCCCCAATGAAATGATAGAAATAACGAAACGTGAAGAAAAACGTGTGAATAAAAGATCGGACACTGACAACCATAAAAATAAATTGTAAATCGAAATCTGGAGCAGGTGGTTTATTTCAACTTTTTATTCTTGTTATTTTGTCGGTTTGCCTAAACCGGAAAAAATTAAAAAAGCAAGTCTGGCGATTGCCAACAGTTCAGTTTGTTTGTCTTTGTATGTATGGTGGTCGTATTTCATTGAACCTGTATATGTATTTATGTCGATTTTTTTCTGTTTTTGTGAACAAGAAAAACCAACCTAAATGTAAGTAAAATTGTTTTTGTGAATCTGTTTTTCCCCTTTCTTCGGAGCTTTTCTCCGATGATCAATTGTGATTTCAAGCAATTTTTTTAATTTTGTTTTATATATACATTGTTCAAGAACTTTTTTCTAAATGTCTTGTTTTTTATACTTGTTTTTTATACTTATAAGATAGGGGTCCTGAAAATGAAACAAAGTTTCAAAACGTCGACAATTTAGAATTTTTTTTCTTCACCATTCCGATCGTACTAGCTCCTGCCAATTCAACACTTGAAATCATATCAGGGGTCGCTATTCTGATAAGATATTTAAATTAATCAAATACAAATATCTATGAATTTTAATAAGAATTTTTTTAGAATTCTTACTTACAATTACTTGATGTTCGAAACAGTAACATCAATATTCACCTGGCAAACTTTCCATTCCCTTATATAACTCAACTGTGATGATGAAATTTTGTAAATAATCAGGAGCCTCTGGCTTCATTTACATGAAATAATAATAATTTATATATTTGTTATAGGGAATAAAACAACTTGTAAAATGAATCAAATGAGCATAAGAAATCAGAAGGCAAATTCATTAGTTTAGATGTTTGTTCCAAAAATGGTAATTTGAAAATACATTCAATTGCTTTATTTTGAAGGGATTTGAATGGTTTTGATACATATTTTGTTGCAGTACCCCAAACTGATATTTGAATGAATTAGACTGAAATAAATAATTTTCATATATTTAAGAGAAACAAAATGCGAATAATAGGAGATATTTTTTCCTGAGAATTTGAATATGTGTTGACCATGAAAGAGTTTGGTCAATGGTTAACCCTAAAAATTTCGATTTTGTGTTGAGTAGGTATTTGATGCAAAACTTTTCAAATGTTACTGGATCAATTTGTTTATCAGGAATGATTCTTTTTGAAATGTACATAAATGATGATTTCTCCTCATTTGGTATTAATTTATGATTCCGTAATTAAACCTTTTGATTTTGAATCTCTTGTATATTTTTTCAATAATGAATTAAAGTACTAGTATCATCAGCAAATAATTTTAAATGTCTTTGCAAGTTCAAATTTGAAATACGAGTCAATGAGATAGTTTTTAGTTTTCTCTTTAAATTTATATTGCCTTAGTACATAAATTTAAAGAGAAAACTAAAAACTAACTATAATGTGTCCATATTCGGTTGAAGAATATCTGATAAAACTCGTTGAAATATGTCTAAACTGCAACATATACTTTGTTTGATCTTAATTTTTGACGTATCTGTGTGTTTCTAGTTTTGTAATAATTTCTGTATATTACGTTAGTGTATTTGTTAACCTAAATTACTGCACGATTTTAATATTTTAAGGTAAATGGCCTAGTTTTAGCTAGACCTTTTAATTTTAATTTGTTCATATTTGACCTGTCTTATGTCACTATTTGATATTATGAGACCAATAAATTATATTCTCTTCTAATATAAATGAGAAACAAAATAGATCCAAGGATTGATCCCTGTGGTACACCACAAGATATGTTTTCTGTGGAAGATTTCAAATGTGCCATATAAACAAATTGCTTTGTATCAAATAAATAGTTTCTAAACTAAGAATACACATTTCCTCTTATGCCTATTTGACTCATAATAAGATCTAGTATATCACTAGATTTTCAAAAGCCATACTGGCCGTCAAGTAATCTTATAATCTTTTATGTATCACTTTTTCCAGAATCTTTGATAAAATTGAAAGCAGCGAAATCTGCCTGTAATATTTGTTCATTCAATTATTTTTTCCATTTTTGTAGATTGGTAATACCTTTGCAATTTTACATTGTTTTGGAACTAGGCCTGTTTCAAATGATAAGCTAATTAATTTACTCAGTAACAGTGCCAATTCTGACTTAACTGCTTTGACAATATACACATTTATTTCATCAAACCCTGGTGCTTTTTCATTATCCAATTCATTGATGAAGTCTTCAACTTCTTGAATATCAGTTGACTACAATTACAATGAGGAGTGTCACTGTTGGGAAAAACTTCAGATAAACAAAATCGTATGTTGCTAAAATATTCATTAATTTTTTCACAAATTTCTGATGGATCAGCAACTATTTCGTCATCACTATTTATAAAATCTATTAAATTGCTTCTCAAATATGATTTATTATGCAAAAGAAAATTAATCATTTTCCGCATGGATTTGGAAGAAGTGTTCAAAAATTGATTTTTGAAGTAATTTACTTTTGGCTTTTTTAACGATTTTATTGTAGTAATTATAGAGTTCGATAAGAATTACATCATTTGGACTTTTCTTCTTCTGATTAAAAGATTTGTCTCTGAGTTTGATCAGGCTACTAGCTATTTCATGATTAAATCGTGGCTTTGATTTTTTTTCAGTTTATAAGGTATATTTAAAAGAGTTCTCTTGGAATATGTTAGTTATTTCATTGTAGGTCATCTAAATAATTGTTCAGTTCTTCCTTAACGTGTGCAATTTTGATAGTATTTTTTCTCAATTTTCGAAGCATATCATTCAACTTGATTGAAGACAAATATCTATAATTTTTTTAGAATTACTTGATATTTGAAATATTCACCTTGCAAACTTATATAACTCAACTGCGATGGAGAAATTTTGTAAATAATCAGGAGCCTCCGGCTTCATTTACATTAAATAATAATAAGTTATTTATTTGTAATAGGGAATAAAACAACTTCTAAGTGCAACGAAAATTTAAAATGATTCTAATGAGCAGTGAAATCAGAAGGTGAATTCATTATAGTTGCGTTTGCAATAGCAAGAATTTTTTTAAAACATAGTTTTTCATAACTACAAAATATTGGTAGGCGGCCAATATTTGTCATTTTCATTATTGTTATGTTGTTTGACAGCTTAACACGTTAACTGGCACGGTACACTTTTCAGGATTCTGGTCTAAAAAGCCAATTCAATTTAATCATATTATATTATTAAAAACCCTAATTATAGTACATGGTATCCATAAAAAATGATATAGAATGTTTTTTTAAACATCCTATGAATTATCTCGTAGTTGACATATGTAACAGAAATCTCTCGGAAGCCAAACTATGAGTTTCGACCTCTCTTTGCTACAGAGATAGTAATAAATCAGATATAGAGCACATCACATTTACATCTTTCTCGAGTGACTTGTTTTATAATTAAATTATAAATTTCTGTTCATTTATTAATGAATTTTCTGTTTATGTAAGTCAACCATGATTTTTGTACTCCTCCCTGAGGCCATCTATTTATATTTACACTGATATACTAAGAATTTAATCATAGCTGCTCAAATATGGCAAGCGAAAAACTACGGATAACTCATAGTCAAATTGGCACTGTTACTGAGTAAATTAATTAACTTATCATTTAAAACAGGCCTAGTTCCAAAACAATGTAAAATTGCAAAGGTATTACCAATCTACATAAATGGAAAAAAGAATTGAATGAACAATTATTACAGGCCGATTTCGCTGCTTTCAATTTTATCAAAGATTCTGGAAAAAGTTATACATAAAAGATTGTAGGATTACTTGACCAAAATTAAACTTCTTTTGTATGGCTTTCGAAAATCTAGTGATACACTAGATCTTATTATGAGTCATATAGGCATAAGAGGAAATGTGTATTCTTGATTTAGAAACTATTTATTTGATAGAAAACAATTCGTTTATATGGCAGATTTGACATCTTCCACAGAATACATATCTTGTGGATCAATCCTTGGACCTATTTTGTTTCTCTTTTATATGAACTCTATTTCAAATTTGAACCTGAACATTAAAAACTATTTGCTGTTGATACTACTTTAATTTATTATTGAAAAAATATACAAGAGATTCAAAATCATAAGGTTTAATTACGGAATCATAAATTAACGCTAAATGGAGAGAAATCATAATTTATGTAAATTTCAAAAATAATCATTCCTGATAAACAAATTGACGCAGTAACATTCGAAAAGTTTTGCATCAAATACTCAACAACTATTTTTATTATCCTACTGACTAATTTACACGTTTTCTGAAAAGGAAAATAAAGGAATTTAATTGAACAAAATCGAAATTTTTAGGGTTAACCATTGACCAAACACTTTCATGGTCAACACATTCAAATTCTCAGGAAAAAATATCTCCTATTATTGGCATTTTGTTTCTCTTAAATATTTGAAAACTATTTATTTCAGTCTAATTTATTCAAAACTCCAATACTTAATATCAGTTTGGGGTACTGCAACGAAATCTGTGTTAAAACCATTCAAATCCCTTCAAAATAAAGCAATTCAATGTATTGTCAAATTACCATTTTGGGAACAAACATCTAAACTATAATGAATTTACTTTCTGATTTCACTGCTCATTTGATTCATTTTAAATTCACGTTGCACTTAGAAGTTGTTTTATTCCCTATAACAAATAAATAACTTATTATTATTTAATGTAAAATGAAGCCGGAGGCTCCTGATTATTTACAAAATTTCATCATCGCAGTTGAGTTATACAGGGTGTTTCATTATTGCTGATCCTGAAGGGCGATAATCCTTGGATGATTTTAAGAAAAATTCTTCATATGAACATAGGTCCACAACCGATTTATTTCTAAAAAATCAGTTCTTCCCCAATATCTCTGAAACAGCTTTGGCTTTGTTTTTCAATTTTGGTACATGTAAAGTACGCATAAAAATAAATTTTTTCCATGATAAAGGATTTCTTAATTTTCATCAGTGGCTTCCCGGTTAACGTGCCCTGCCATATTTTTGATCATAATAATGATACGCCACTGTCTTTTTTCCAAATAAATATTATTTTTGTAATTGTCCTCTATCTTCTCATAAAAATGGTCTCTTGCCTTTTTTTCGTCCGGCGAACGGTTTTTGAGTTAGAAAATAAAATGCATTCATTTGCTTGTTCCTATGCGAAATCAGCCGTTGAAGAGTAGTAGGATTATCTTGTGGGTTAGAAACATCAAGTATGCTAAGAACACATTTCGTTGTTTTCAAAATAAACAATTTTGACACTTGTATATTAAAAAAAATCATGGTAAATTTTACAAATACCGAATTAGCAGACATGCATTACTTGTATGGGCTTGCTGACGTGAACGCATATGAAGCCAGGCGGCTGTATCAAGAGCGCTTCCCAAATAGAATGGTTCCTGATGCTCGAACGATTTCAAGCACCCACAGAAGGTTATGTGAAACAGGAAGTTTTGAGCCAAATCATCACTTGAAAGGAACACATCGGACTGCAAGAACTCCAGCAATTGAGGTAGCTGTTTTAAATTCAGTTGACGAAAATCCTGAAATAAATACGAGGCAAGTTGCCGATAATTTGAATATCGCGAATTCTAGTATGGAAGATTCTTCATGATTATTTATTATATCCCTATCACATTCAACGGGTTCAGGCTCTACTTCCTCGATACTTTCCATTACGAGTGAATTTCTGCCAATGGTTTCTCCAAAAAGTTACCGAAAATCCTTTATTTGACAGGGAAATTTTATTCATGGACGAAGCTAGTTTTACTAAAAACAGGATCTGAAATTTTCATAATAATCATTTTCGGGCCGAGGAAAATCCGCATGCAATCGAGGAATCTCATCACCAGGATCAGTTCTCATTAAATGTCTGGGCTGCAATTATTGGAGATTACCTAATTGGACCTTTTTTTTTACCACGCAGATTAAATGGACATAATTATCGCCGATTTCTTGACGATAATTTGCCAATTCTGTTGGAAGATGTTCCTATTTTAATGCGAAATCGCATATGGTTTATGCACGATGGTGCTCATTTTAGTGCTCTGGCATGCGAATATTTAAACAAAAACTTTCATATTCGCTGAATAGGTTGTGGGGGAACAGAGTCATGGCCAGCTAGATCCCCAGACTTAAACAGTCTTGATTATTTTCTTTGGGGACATCTTAAGAACTTGGTGTACAGTCAACCAATTCTAACTGAGGAAGAATTGCGAAACCGCGTAATAGTTCATAATAGTTATTTAAAAAAAAAATAAAAAATGTATTTTTATGCGTACTCATTACAAAAACCAAATGATAGTTACCATAAAATTATAAAAATCTTAAACGAAGGATTAGGTCCATGGTTTCTCAAAGTGGAGTGGCTAATTTCTAACGTGAGAAAAATAAAAATCTTGCCTAGATCCGCAAATTAATGTATTGTATTTTCTAAATCGAAAACCGTCCGCCCTACAAAAAAAAGGCAGGAGACCATTTTTATGAGAAGATAGAGGACAATTACAAAAATAATATTTATTTGGAAAAAAGACAATGGCGTATCATTATTTTGATCAAAAATATGACAGGGCATGTTAACAGGGACGCCACTGATGAAAATGAAGAAATCTTTTATCATGGAAAAAATGTATTTTTATGCGTACTTTGCATATACCAATATTGAAAAAAAAGCCAAAGCTGTTTCAGAGATATTGGGGAAGAATTGATTTTTTTGTTAAATTTCAACATCCTGTATCTCAGAAATAAAGCGGTTGCGGACCTCCTATGTTCATATGAAGAATTTTTCTTAAAATCGTCCAAGGATTATCGCCCTTTAGGATCAGCATTCAATTATGAAACACTATGTATAAGGGAATGGAAAGTTCGCAAGGTGAATATTGATGTAACTATTTCGAACATCAAGTAAAGTCAAAATTCTTATTAAAATTCATAGATATTTGTATTTGATTAATTTAAATATTGAATATCTTATTGGAATAGCGACCACTGACATGATTTCAAGTGTTGAATTGGCAGGAGTTCGATCGGAATGATGAAGAAAAAAACAAATTCTAAATTGTCGATGTTTCGAAACTTTCTTGATTCATCTTCAGGACTCTAAAACAAGACATTTAGAACAAAGTTCTTGAACAATGTATATATATATAAAACAAAATTAAAAAGATTGCTTCAAATGACAATTGATCATCTGTGAAAAGCTCCAAAGAAAGGAAAAAACAGATACACAAAAATAATTTTACTTACATTTAGGTTGGTTTTCCTTGTTCCACAAAAACAGAAAAGAATAAAATCGACATAAATACATATACAGGTTCAATGAAATACGACCACCATACACACAAAGATGAACAAACTGAACTGTTAGCAATCGCCACTCGTGCTTTTTTTATTTCTATCATTTCGTTGTCTTTTTTTCAAAATTATTTGTTGACCTATGATGGCGACTGATTCGAAATCAAAGGAATGAGTGTTCTGCAAGACTTATGTTTTTTTTTTAATAGATTGTCTAAATTTTTGCAGTCATCCTGGTTTTTAAGTATCTTTCTGTCTGTCCTATGTATACTTTCTCACAATCAGCAAACGAAGAAGGATATATTTGACCGTGTTTTCACATTTTTTAATGATTTTTTAGTTTTTGTCTTCTAAGATGTTGCATAGTTGAGGTATAAAACCTTCTGCATATGGAAGCTTTGCATATTTGAAGTTTATTGGTGGTTTATTTTCATTTTCATGTGTATTTTCTGCTTTTAATAATTTTGTTACCAAAGATTTAGGCTACCTTTCTTTAGTAACATTGTTTCAATTTGAATTTTTTTATTTTGAACATTTCATGTGCTAAGAGTGTGGCACTGTTTTAGCTTGTTGACGGTACAAAAAATAAATACTATCAACAATTTAAAACACAGAGCCACACTCTTAGCTCATAAAATGTTCAAAAACTTCAAATGAATTGAAACGATGTTACTGAAGAACGGTTACCCCAAATTTTTTGTAACAAAATTATTAAAATCAGTAAATACACATAAAAAGGAAAATAAACCACCAACAAACATGAAATGTGCAAAAGTTCCGTATGCAGAAGGTTTGACACCTAAACTATGCAACATCTTAGAAGAATCAGTAAAAAATGTGAAAACACGGTCAAAAATCATTTTTTAGCAATATTAAAAACCAGAACACCAAGAATCCAATATATACAAAATACCATGTGCTGATTGTGAGAAAGTATACATAGTGTTATGGATTATTTCATAGTTGTTTTATTGTTTTATCTATTGTGTGTCCCTGTATATATTTTTCACTGTTGCTATGTTTTTGGGAAAAAGAGGAGTTGTTGTTGATTGTCAAGTCAAAAAGTAAAAATTGGTATTTTCTTGAAAAATATAGTAAAATAAAGAAATTACATGGTCCTTTAGCCGAATTAGAAACTAAAATAGGAAATACATAGTCCACGGAAAAATTAAATTGTAAAACTATGTCCGAATATCTAAGAAGATCGCAGAGAGAAAATGCAGGCAAGAGCAATAATTTTGATGATTATGTTCTATCGTCGCTGGCTCCAAGGAAATATACTCGAGCTATTCAAGATAGAGTTCAATCTGAACCAGATTTTATAGTTTTGAAGTCTTCATATCAGCAAGTAGTAGCCACTCAGTCAACGGAAAAGAACAATGATTCACCTATGGAAGAATCAAGAGGATCAAGATTCAACGATGAAACTGGCAAATCTGAAAATAGGGATGTAGCAGCTCCGGGATCAACTAGTGCTCATCAAAAGTATCAGATTCTGCTAGACAATCTATGAAGAAATCTGAAAGGTCCAAAGTATCTTCAAAGAGGGTGGAAATTGAGAGAAGGCGTTTGGCGTTGGAGACCGAGGTTGCAAGGGCTGAATTGATGTTGAAAAAACAAGAACTTGAAAATCAAATACGAATTTTGGATCTTCAGAAAGGGTTAGCTGAAGCTGAAATTGAAGAGGGAGAATTGTGCTCTGTACAAAGTAAAAGTTCAAGGAAATTGTACACTGAAAGCTTAGGAGAGTCAAGCAGAAACGAGGTAGTACAAGAATGGGTGAATAAATATAAGGTGCATTCTGATCATCATCCACGTGAAAAACTGGAAAAGCAAGTCAACGTGAAAGTAGTTCCAATAGATAAAACTTTACACGAAAATGACTTGTCAAAATTATGTAACGTCATCGCTGATGCTGTCAAGAGTGTTTCAGGAAGAAATCAATTTGATAGAGATCTTTCCATATTTGATGGCAAACCAGAAGATTGGCCGTTATTCATTAGTCAGTTCCATAGGAAAACTAGGATGTATCAATATTCGGAGGATGAAGTAATGTTGAAGTTGCAAAAGTGCCTGAAAGGGGAAGCTCTTGAAGCGGTAAGAAGTTTATTATTACACCCAAAAAATATTTCATATGTTATTGATACATTGGAAATGCGATTTGGTCGCCCAGAATATGTCATAGCTTCTATGATTAGCAAAACTCAAAATTTACAATATCTTAGAGACGGCGATTTTAATAGTTTTATTAAATTTTCATGTCATATCAATAACCTGGTGGCCACATTGGAGCAATTTGAAGCAAGTAATCATCTAGAGAATCCGTTCCTACTAGAGCAGTTGGTATCCAAAATACCCAATAGCATGAAATTACAATGGGGACAAGTGATTGTACAGAAAAGAGGTAAGGTGAATTTGAAAGATTTTGGTACCTGGGCAAACGAAGTGTCTTCCGCTGCATGTTATGTAAGTCCAAAAATATCCACAACTTTTCAAAATCAGAAAAAATATCACAATAATTCACGACCAGAAAATGTTATGGTCACTACAAACCAAACATCTGTCATACTATTTTCAATTGCTCCGTACTGAAAAATGACAATATAGATGTTCGTTGGTCAAAAATATACAAAACAAAAATTTGCTTCTGTTGTTTGAAAAACGGTCATTCAAAACGGTTCTGCAAATCGAAAAACAACGTTGTGGTTATGATGGGTGTAAACTACGTCATCATACCCTTCTGCATAAAAATAAAGTTGCAAATGTACTTCCTCAAACAGAACAGTCCGATGAAAGTGTTCAGACAGTCTGTCTCACAAATAATAATTCCAAAGTTCTCCTCAGGGTAGCTCCTATAAAAATTTATGGCCCAAATGGTTGTATGAATACCTACGCTTTGTTCGATGAAGGATCAACCATATCTTTGATAGAAAGTAGATCAGCGGAATTATTAGGATTATCAGGAAAAACAAAACCTTTATGCATGCAATGGGCTAATAATATGACTTCTTACAATGATAATTCTCAATGTATCGATATGGAAATTTCGGGTGTTCATGATGGGGCTAGAATTTTCAAAATGAATGGATTAAGAACAGTAGAAGATTTGTCATTACCTTCCCAAACCATAATCATGGATAATTTCAAAAACCATATTCATCTCCAGGGTTTACCTATCCAAGATATGCTTGAAGCTAAGCCAACTGTACTTATTGGTCAGGACAATATTCATCTAACGGTAGCACGAAAAGTGTACCAGGGTCCTGAAAATAGTCCAGTGGCTACCAAAACGAATCTAGGGTGGGTTCTTCATGGAAATACTCCGGGAACTGGCCAAAATAATTTTCAATACAATTTTAATATTTGTACTTGTAGTAATGATGGTGAACTGAATCGTTTAATCAGGGAGTCTTTCTCAACGGAATCATTTGGCGTATCTGTAAGTGAAAGGAAAATCAACTCTGATCATAGGAGGGCTATTGATATTTTGGAAAAAACCACAAAATATTTAGCAACTGATAAAAGGTATGAAACAGGGTTGATTTGGAAAAATTATAATGTTGATTTGCCAGAAAGTAAAACGAACGCATTCAGAAGGCTGCTTTGTATTGAAAGGAAAATGTTGAAGGATAAATTATATTTTGAACAGTATTGCCAGAAAAGAGAAGATTACCAAGTTAAAGGGTATATTAGAAAATTAGGAAGCTCAGAAGTATCTCAACACAATTCTCGAATATGGTATCTACCTCATTTCGGCGTTGTTAATCCTAATAAGCCAAATAAATTACGACTCGTTTTCGACGCTGCCGCAAAAAGTCATGGTATCAGTCTCAATGACAATCTCCTTCAGGGTCCAGACTATTTGAGTTTGCTACCAGGTGTGCTAATGCGTTTTCGACGATCTAAATGGGGCTTCTGCGGGGACATCGCTGAGATGTTTCATCAGGTTAAAATTCGAATGGAAGATAGATATGCCCAGCGGTTTCTCTGGCGCGATGGTGATCAGAGCAAGGACGCAGATATATACGAGTTACAGGTGATGCTGTTTGGTGCTTCTTGTTCTCCATGTTCTGCACAATACGTTAAAAATTTGAATGCGAGACAATCGAAATTCCCCGATTTGATCAAAGATGTTGAACGGAATTTTTATGTTGATGATTATTTGGATTGCTGTAATACAGAACAAGAAGCACTCACTAAAATCAATAGAATAATCGAACTGCACAAAAACGGTGGTTTCAATATTGTTAATTGGTCATCGAATTCCCCCTTGGTTATCGAAAAATACGGAAATGAACATGTCGAAAAATATTTCAATAAATCGTCATTGGATCGTGTTTTGGGAGTATGTGGGATGTGAAAACTGATTCCTTCACATTCAAAGTGGTTTTTCATAAAGTCCTTGAGAAAATAGTCCATGGTTCGGATATTCCTACCAAACGTCAAGTCTTGCAGTTGGTGATGTCAGTTTTCGATCCCCTAGGATTTTTGACATGTTTGACCATCCAGGGTAAAATCATTCTGCAGGCGATATGGCGGAGTGGCATTGGGTGGGATGACGCCATTCCAACAACTATCCATCAAAAGTGGCTAGAATGGTTGAAATGTCTTAGATCAATTCATTTTGTTAGGATTCCTCGTTGCTATTCACCTCTTCTTCCAGGTGCTACTTCAATTGAAATTCATATATTTTGTGATGGCAGTGAAGAAGCTTTTGCGGTAGTGGCCTACTTAAGAATGGTTTTTGAAACTAACATCGTAGTTTCCTTCATTGCAGCTAAGGCGAGAGTGAGTCCGTTGAAACCTATTTCAGTTCCAAGGCTGGAGTTACAGGCTGCAGTAATGGGGAGCCGACTGTTATGTACCATTTCGAAAGAAATCGATATTCCTTTTTTATGGACAGATTCTAAAATCGTCTTGTGCTGGAGTAAAGGTGACGGCAGGAATTATAAGCAATTTGTTGCACACAGAATTGGTGAAATACAGGAGCTGACAGAAGCAGCCCAATGGAAATATGTTCCCACCAATCTCAACGTAGCTGATGATGCAACAAGGATTATGAATTCGTTAGATATTTGCTCCAATAACGATAGTCGTTGGTTTCGAGGACCTGATTTTCTAAGAAATCCGAATAAATGGCCACCCGAATTTGATGCATCCAAATTTCAGTTAGATGATGGAAGTGAAAGAAAAGCGGTGGAACATTTTATTGGTTTTGTTGCCTCATCTGTCGATCATCTGCCAGAGGTAAAGCGCTTTTCGAAATGGCGGAGACTTGTACGGAGTACAGCTTGGGTACTCAGGTTCAGTAGGTGTCTTCTAGGAAAACTTCGGAAGGAAAGAGAAATTATCTCTGGAGAATTGACTGTCAAGGAAATAGATGACGCAAAGAAATTGTGCCTCAAAAGGAGTCAAGAGGAAAGCTTTGGTAATGACATAAACCGATTAAAAGGAAATAAGCAGGTCGACATGGATAGTAGACTCTACAACCTTTCAGCTTTCATTGATGATGATGGACTTTTAAAAATGCGAACCCGACTCAACCATGCTCTTTGCCTAGATGAATCCGCGAAAAACCCAGTTATCTTGGATCCGAATTATGCAACTGTATGTCTCATATTACAGTATTATCATGAGAAACACCATCATCAAGGAAATGAATTGATTTTGAACGATATACGCCAAGAGTTTTGGGTAATCAAAGGAAGACAGGCTGTGAAGAACACTTTCCATAGGTGTTCCTATTGTAAACTCAAAAAATCGAAACCAAACGCACCCAAAATGGGAGATCTACCAATTATGCGTCTCACACCAGGGGTAAAACCTTTCAGTCACACTGGTATAGACTATTTCGGGCCCTTATATGTCACAGTTGGGAGACACAAAGAAAAGCGTTGGGGAGTTCTGTTTACATGTATGACTATTCGTGCAATTCATTTAGAAATTGCACACTCTCTCACTGCTGATGGTACAATCATGGCTATAAGGAGAATGGTTTCCCGCAGAGGATCCATTCAACACTTATATTCAGACAACGGTACAAACTTCAAAGGGGCTAATGAAGAACTTTCAAAATTCTATAGGAAACTTGATCAACTAAAAATGACTCGAGAAATGACAGAAATGGATATAGAGTAGAGTAGAGTAATTTATTTGACCACTTTATATACAAAATACATTTATGGCAAGTCATATATACTATAGATACTATGTCAAACACTTAAAATGAGCAACAACGTCTCTAGATAAAAGTAATCAATTTTATAAATAAAACTGGCATAACAAAATTTCTTGAAATGATCACAGTGTCACATGATTGGGAATAAAATAAAATATTAATATAAAAAAGTCAACAAACATGAGAACAGGCTTTATCACAGAATCATTTTTCAAGAACTATGAATTGACCAGCTACAGCAGCATATTCTTCGATTGTGTAGAAACAGTGGTTGAGAAGATATCTCTTGATATTATTTTTGAAATTTCTGAAATCCAAAGATTTAACTGAAGGATGGAGACAGTTGTATAAATTCAAATTTAGCGAGTTTTTTTGACTAACGGCTAACCTATGTCTTGTATTATTCAATAGACATGCGGATCTTGTTGAATAATCATGATTGTGGGAGTGTTTCAGAAACATCTCAATATTCTTGTGAATCTCCAACAACACAACATAAATATATAATGTAGGAAGTGGCATGATTTCAAATTGAATAAAAAGAGTACGACAATGTTCCCTATATCCTACGTTTGCCATGATTCTCATGGCTTTTTTCTGACATCTGAAAATTGTGATTGAGTTTGTGGAATGCCGCCAAATCAAAACTCCATATGAAATAACTGAGTGGAATAGTGAATGATATGCTATTTTCAGTGTCATCAAACCTACAGCATTCCTCAACTGTCTAAAAACAAATAAAACACTAGACAGCTTACGAGTAGTCGCTTCAATATGGCTGGACCAACTAAGTCTAGCATCAATAAGAATACCTAGAAAATTAACACTGTCTCCTAGAGTAACACTGGTGTTTGAGGATATCACAATATTCTGGGTTTTCTCATCGTTCAGTTTCAGTTTATTTGCTGTGAACCAAGTGTTTGCTAAATTTTTATTTCTGTCCATCATTTGAGGTAAACTAGTATATGATTTGTCTGAGCATATGAGGGTTGTGTCGTCGGCAAACAAAACACATTTTGTTGGTGAAATAAAGCTACATAAGTCATTCATATAAATGATGAATAATAACGGGCCGAGGACAGAACCCTGAGGAACGCCATGACAAATTGGCTTTAAATCTGACTTGATATTGTTTACGTCGACGCACTGATACCTATTTTCAAGATAAGACCCTACCAGATTAAGAGCAGTGCCTCTTACGCCATAATAACTCAATTTTTGAATGAGGATAGAGTGGGAAACACAGTCGAAAGCCTTGGTCAAGTCACATAGGGTTAAAGAAGTATGTTTACCCTGATCAAGACCCTCGACTATGTTCGTCACGACTTGGTAAGCAGTTCGAGTAGTGGATCTATTTTTACGAAACCCGTATTGGGATTTGCTAAAATAGAAGTGACTTTCGAAATAATAATACAACCGATTTTTTAGGATTATCTCTATTATCTTTCCGATAATTGGAATAATGCTAATCGGGCGGTGGTTATCAGGTGAGGTTCTGCAGCCCTTTTTGAACAAGGGTATGACCCTGGATATTTTAAAAATATCAGGAAATATTCCAGTTGAAAACATTTGATTTATTATCGATATTAAAGGCACTACGAGTATATCAGCCACCGATTTTATCATCTGACTATTCAAGTCATGTATATCACGAGAATTTGAGTTCTTCATCGAGTTTATTGCGGAATACACTTCTTGTGGACATACTGGTTCCAAGAAGAAAGACCCACAAGGTTCAATTCGTCATTTGATAAAATAGGAAGATCTTTTATAGTTTTTTCAGCTATATTACAGAAAAAATCATTTAAATCATTTCCGGAAATTTCAATTTGGGGAAGTTGACGTTTCACTGCATTTCTCTCTATATTTATTAAAGTCCAGCAAGCTTTTGAAGTATTTTCAGAGTTCAAAATAAATTTCTCATTTGCAATTTTTTTCTCTTTCTGCAAATTGAATTTGTATTCCTTTTTTAGTAATTTGTAGGCTTTAAAATACTGAGGGTTTTTGGATACTTCTGCTATGGTTTTTGCAGCCTCAACTCTATTTCTCATTTGTTTGAGGGAATCATTAAACCAATCTAGTTCCAATGAATTATCTCTTGGTGCAGAAAATGCTTTCGTATGAAATGAAGTTTGGATAGCAGTTTGAAAAATATCGAGGAGAGATTCAGATAGGAGATTTACTTCGATGTTTTCATATTCAAAATAGCTCCAGTCTACTTTGAGCAATGAATCTCTAAAAACTTGGAGTCCCTTTTTGGTCTGAAAGTCAGTGATCTAATATGCCTATTTTATACCATGTTCCATTTTTATATTGAATTGCCCTTTATGGTCTGAGAGACAGGGATCCAATATGCCTGTGTTAAAACATGTTGCAGTTTGGTTTGAGATTATATTATCTATACACGTAGATGATTTTGCAGTTACTCTCGTAAAATCTTTGATAGTAGCTTTCAAGCCATAAGAATCTAGTAAGCATTTCACTTGAAAAAGTTTTGAAGAATTTGAAAGAAAATCTATGTTAAAATCTCCAAGTATCAAAATTTTTTTGTTTTGCTTAGTGACTCGAGACAGTAAATTATCAAAATTTGTTAGAAAAACATTGAAGTCCCCAGTACATGACCTGTATAGGCTTATGATCAGAGTATTCAGAGATTGAACAAAAATTCCACAGAAATCAGTAGCTAAAACATAAGAAGGAATATTCACAGTTCTCAAATTGTCATCAGTAAGCCAGTGTTCCGTAAAACATAAAACATCAAAGTTAAAATCTTTTAAAAATATGTTCAGTTCATTAGTTTTATTTGCTAAACACTGTATATTTATATGAAATACACTAAAAATGTCTTCAGATAAAAAATTTACATGTACCTCTTGTTCCCTGGACTCACCAGCTATGCTTGTTCTTGTGGTGCCGTCCTCTTTTTCCCAAAAAACCGCGATACAAGAGCACCGCTTGGCCATATTTCACGTTTCCAGGCCCTGCTGAAATTTTCTTGTTTAATAGTTACTTTCATAGGTAACTTGGACGGGTGTTCCTCACAAACCACTTCTGGAAAGTGTTTCACTAGAACCTTCTTTAACTCGTCAGAGTTTGTATTTGGAGTGAGCCGTGTAACATGCAGTGATATAACTTTAGGTACTGTACTAATGCCTGAAATTTCTTCGTTTCCGCCCACCATATATCTTCTGTTATTTTTAAAATGTTTTCTATATGAAACTTTCTCCCATTTCTGTTCATCTAAATTTGTTCCTAAGTCCTGTATATCACGCATTTTATTTGTAGCTTCAGCTGTTGAGATTGGTGTATTTACCTCTTTATGGGTGAACATTTTCGGTGTATTTCTAGCCGTTTTCTTGTTTATTGCCACTGAACTATAGGTAGGTATTGTTGGTATCATCAACGATGAATCAGTAGTTGGAGTTTTTTCTGTTGGACTAATTTCAACACTTTTTGTTGGTATTTGGCATTTGTCCACACTTGCGTTTTTACTCGAGTTGTCGCTCTTTTTTACTTCACAACTATTTAGTTTTTCAGTTAGATAAACAATTTTGTCTTTCAACAAACTGCAGTTTTCGTTAAGTATGTCACATTTTGATTCAAACTCTTGCAGTAGCTGACGCAAGAGTTGATTTTCAATTAAATACGGGTTTATTTCCAGATCTTGTTGAAAATTTTTATTATTCACTTCATTCACAGCCGTAGAACTCTTTATCTCATGTCGACATGATGCACTTTTTATCTGGGCTGCTTGTACTATGCAGTGTGGGTGGAAGATATCCATACATCTGTGACACTTCACTGAATTTACAACTGTTTTTTTACAATATTTACACTCATATAGAATGGCACTTCAATCCACCCTGTAGTCCTCATATGAGTGGATGCTGGGAAAGACTGATAGGGTCAGTCAAGAAAATTTTGGGGGTTACATTGAAAGAAGAAGGATTAAAGGATGAAACTATGTTAACGTTGTTTGCGGAAGCCGAATATGTAGTCAATAGCAGACCATTAACTCACATTTCGGTAGACCCTTCTGATCCTGGTTGTTTGACGCCAAACCATCTTCTCATCGGTTCACCCTCAAAGAGTTCGTTTCCAGTGAGCTTTGAAGATCAAGATCTCCGAAAGCAATGGAAGAAATCCCAGAGATTGGCAGACATATTTTGGACACGATGGATCGAAGAGTATCTACCCACATTGTCAAGGCGAGCAAAGTGGAATAAGGATGGCAAGCCCGTGGCAGTTGGCGATGTAGTCGTTCTGGCGGATGGAAATTTGCCCAGAAATTCCTGGCCATTGGGTAGAGTAATAGCTGTTTTTCCCGGGAAAGATAAAGTCGTCAGAGTTGTTGAAGTACAAATGTCTACAGGGATCTTCAAACGTCCCGTGACAAGAATTTGTAGGATTGACATTGAAAATTGTGAAAATTCCTGAAAATATTCACGGTGGGGAGGATGTTATGGATTATTTCATAGTTGTTTTATTGTTTTATCTATTGTGTGTCCCTGTATATATTTTTCACTGTTGCTATGTTTTTGGGAAAAAGAGGAGTTGTTGTTGATTGTCAAGTAAAAAAGTAAAAATTGGTATTTTCTTGAAAAATATAGTAAAATAAAGAAATTACACATAGGACAGGCAGGAAGATACTTAAAAACCAAGATAACCAAACACAAGAGACTCCAGAAATATACACAATCCATTAAAAAAAAAATACGAATCTTACAGAACCTCCCTCCATTTTTTTATTTAGAATCAGTCATCATCATAGGCCAACAAACAATTTTGAAAATATAGAAATAACGAAATATGAAGAAAAATGTGTGAATAAACGATCAGACATCAACAAACATAATTTGCAAATCGGAATCTGGAGCAAGTGTTCTATTTTATCTATTTATTCTTGTTCCTTCGTCGGTTTGTCTTAATGGGATTAAAAAAAAAAAGCTGGGTAGATATCAAACATGAGTGGCAATTGCCAACAGTTCAATTTGTTCATCATTGTGTGTATGGTGGTCGTATTTCATGAAACCTGTATATGTATTTATTTTTGTGAACAAGGAAATCCAGCCTAAACGTAAGTAACATTGTTTTTTAGTTTTCTTCAGAGCTTTTCTCCGATGTTCAATTGTGATTTTAAGCAATTTTTTTAATTTTGTTTTTTATATACATTGTTCTAAATATTTTGTATTTTGTACTTCAGGGTCCTGAAGATGAAACATTGAAGTTTCGAAACGTCGACATTTTAGAATTAGGTTTTCTTTTTCACCATTCAACTTCCGCCAATTCAACACTTTAAATATTGAATTTATATTTATAAAATTCATGGGTTCCACAGAAGATAATTGAATCATAGAATAAAAATGTTGTCAGTAGGTAGGTTTTTGGGGTCATCAGTTAAAACAAGAATATCAAAAGAAAATGAATATATTACAAATTCTTTGCAAAATGGCAATACAGACAAATGTTCCAGACAGAAACATAACAATTTCAATACAATAAATAATAGGAACGAGAAACATGAGCGAAAGCACTAGGGGTCTCTTTCACTAATCACTAAATATATTTACAGAGAAACAACAAACTTGTGTAAACGGGTTCAGAAATTGTAACAGAATTATTCAATAGGTTGGCTTAAAAAATTACAACTCCTTAGAGTCATTATTCGATTGAAATTGTTTCTAATACTAATTTGTGTAGATTTTAATAATTTACCTAGCTAACAATCCATTAATGAAAAGTTTTCAATATGAAAGTGAATATACTTATTCATATGAGGTCCTATTTCTCTATCATATTACATGAATGAAGATTAATACTTATTTTGACTAGAAAAAATAAACTGTTATAAAAAAGTGAGTGGAGATGAGAAGTGCTGTAATAGGGTTATGTTCATAATATTTTGTCAGCTTTGGAAATCTTGAGGACCCTTCAACTTCGGTAGTTTCCAAATTCTACTATTTTAACTATTCTGCTATACAAGGGATCCATTGAAGTTGCATCCATTTTGAATAGTAATAGGCCAATCAATAGAGCAGAAAATTACTGATTCTGTGACAAAAATAGTAACAGGAAACCGACTGTGCCATCTTATGAAAGATGGTCCGTAGTTATATCCTGGTATGTTTCCTACTCGCAACTATCATTGCTTAAATAGTTAGACATTTTCCTTGTAACATGAAAACTAAAGAAAGCAATCTCGATGCTCTCCATGGACAAATTGTAGAGAATCGATATGCAAAAAAAATTAGCTCTGGCACGTCTTGATCGGATTATTAGTAACGGAAAAAAATTCATAACATCGCCATTTTTCATGTTGTAGTTCGGGATCTCCGCTAAATAGTAGTACAGTAATTTCGGGTGACTTTAACCCAGCTGGGTAACTTTGACTCATTTTGATAAGACATTTTTAATTATAAAATGTAAATATTGCCTTTTTAAGCCTGTTTTTTTGTCAGATTCATTTTTCGAGATTCTTTCTATTGTATATGATTATATATACCTATATAATATGTATTATATACGTATAATCACGTATATACGTGCGACACTGTATTCCATTCAGGAGTCAATTGCAACCAAATTCAACTTGTATAAAATTTGTCTGCAACCAGCACTATGTTCATATGTTTTTTCATTCATTTATGATGATTAAAAATTGTTTTTTTAATGGACAAATTTGTTTTGCTGATTTTATCCGCCGGGTTACTTTGAAGAAAATCAAGCAAAATATGGGCCAAAGCCACCCTCAATATGCGGGTGACTTTGCACACCAACTTTTTTTAAAAATATATCCACATACCAAGTCTTAATGACAATTTGACAAAGCTAATTTGAAAATTCATCGTAGACATTCTTTGAATTTTTAAAGTGAGACAAAGTCACCCGAAATTAAGGTACTTGATATGAGTAAAAAACTCAGGCGCTGTCGGATCATTAGATTTTGCAAAATTGCAATTTGAATTTTTTAATGCACTTTGTTGGAGCAAGCCTGGATGCGTCATAGGTGGTCCGATTTCAATTTTCCAAAAATATTTTAGAAGTAGAAGAATCATTTTGTGTTAAAACAGGTGATAAATAGTGGGGGTAGAACAGCAGACGCGTATATATAGTAATACAAGGGTGCTGCGCTCAAGCTATGAATCTTCACGTTCGATTATCTCAGCAACCACTCTACCCCCAGTACTCAGTCGCTTTCTCACGCTCGCCCGTTTTCGGTCATGTTTGTAGGTATTTCTCGCATATTTCGCAGCATTTTAAAGCAAGATGAGAATAGACGTTTAGTAGTACTATTCTTCTACAGTCAAACTCGGCTATAAAATACGTATGTAGTAGATGCATCCCCAGTTTCCCCAGATAAATTGACAAAATGTGCCGCTTTTTCTTGTAGAACTGGTCCTGAGTGGGGCACATTTTGGATCCGCTTCAATGCAAACCATTTTAGCAAAGCCTGATCAACATATTTTCTTTTTTGTTGCCGCAAACTTCATAACATTTGGTACTTGTGTGTAGAGCGGGCTAATTTTACTTTTGACTCCTATCTTAGATGTGTATGTATTTTTTACTTGTGTTTTATTTTATTACACGCTTTATATTAGCTTCACTTGTATGTTTGTAACCGACTCCTTTGGACTTGATTTTCACCCACTTCCAGACGTCCGAATGATTTGAAATTTGGCAGGTGTACATAATTCCGGTGACAATGCATTAAGAAATTTTTGTGTGAAAAAAAAAAACAAAATGGCGGCTCCAATATGGCGGACGAGTTTTGTGATTATGGTCCGATTCGCTTCAAAATTGGTATCTGAGGGTTTTAGTAGTGAGTTATGATCTTTTGTCAAAATTGAAAAATTCAAGATGGCGGCTCCAAAATGGAGGACGAGTTTTGTGATTATGGTCGATTCTATTCAAAATTGGTATGTGGGTTTTGGAGTCGAATATTATGATTCTTTCGTGAAAATTGAAATTCAAGATGGCGGCTCAAAATGGTGGACGAGTTTTGTGATTATGGTCCGATTCTATTCAAAATGGTATGTGGGGTTTTGGAGTCGAATATTATGATTTTCGTGAAAATTGAAAATTCAAGATGGCGGCCCACTGTATATATTTACAACGTTAAAATCTTTGAATGACTTCTAAAATCGAGATTTGACTATTAATACATCTGTACACATTAATGATTTGGAAAATAATTACAGTTACTAATAGTAATCACGGAATTGATAGTAGATTAGAACAAATAATAGTTTAAAAAAATTAAAAAAACACGCTTTTATAAATAAACCAAACTAAAAAATAGAAAATAAATAATAGTTTGAAAAAACTAAAAAACACGCTTTATATAAAAAACCAAACTAAAAAATAAATAAATAATAGTTAAAAAAAATAAAAAACACGCTTTTATAGAAAACCAAACTAAAAAAATAGAAAATAAATTTGAATAAATTTGAATCAAGAATAGTGTAAAAAAATTTAATAAATATAAATTAATAATAATGTAAATTTTTTTTTATTGTATTCAAAAAAAGCGTGGGGTGCTTAATCTGAATCTTAAAAAGCACCCCACGCTTTTTTTTAAATAAAATAAATTTTTTTCTCATTTACATTATTATTAATTTATATTTATTAAAAAAATTTACACTATTTTCAATTCAATTTTATTAAAATTTATTTTATATTTTTTTACTTTGGTTTTTATAGAAGCGTGTTTTTTTTTTAAACTATTATTTATTTATTTTTTAGTTCGGTTTTTTATAAAAAGCGTGTTTTTTAGTTTTTTTAAACTATTATTTATTTTCTACTTTTTAGTTTGGTTTATTTATAAAAGCGTGTTATTTTAATTTTTTTAAACTATTATTTGTTCTAATCTATTATTAATTCCGTGATTACTATTAGTAACAGTAATTATTTTCCAAATCATCAATGTGTACAGCTGTATTAATAGACAAATCTCGATTTTAGAAGTCATTCAAAGATTTTAACGTTGTCAATATATACAGTGAGCCGCAATCTTGAATTTTTCAATTTTCACGAAAGAATCATAATAGTCGACTCCAAAAACCCCCACATATCAATTTTGAATAGAATCGGACCATAATCACAAAACTCGTCCACCATTTTGGAGCCGCCATCTTGAATTTTTCAATTTTCACGAAAGAATCATAATATTCGACTCCAAAAACCCCTACATACCAATTTTGAATAGAATCGGACCATAATCACAAAACTTGTCCACCATTTTGGAGCCGCCATCTTGAATTTTTAAATTTTGACAAAAGAATCAATCTCCGACCACGAAAACCCTCAGATACCAATTTTGAAGCGAATCAGACCATAATCACAAAACTCGTCCACCATTTTTTTTTTTCACACAAAAATGTCTCAATGCATTGTCACCGGAATTATGTACACCTGCCAAATTTCAAAGCATTCGGACGTCTGGAAGTGGGTGAAAATCAAGTCCAAAGGAGTCGGTTACAATTATACATACAAGTGATCCGACAGCGTCTGAGCTCAGTCGCTGTCGGATCATTATTTTTCGCATAATTGCAATTTGAATTTATTAATGCACTTTATTGGAGCAAGCCTAGATGCGTCATAAGTGGTCCGACTTCAATTTTCCGAAAAGATTTTAAAAGTAGAAGTATAGTACTACAAAACAGCTATTCTAATTTTGCGTGAAAATGCTGCGAAATAGGTGAGAAATACTTGCAAACATGACCGAAAACAGGCGAGCGCGTGGAAGCGGCTGAGTAGTGGGGGTAGAGCAGCAGACACGGGAAGCGTATAATACAAGCGCATTGCGCGCAAGTTATGAATCTTCACGTTCGTTTATCTCAGCAACTACTCTGAGAAAACACGATTTTTCGCTCTTAAATGTTTTCAACAAATCAAGCAAAGCAATAATAGTAGCGAGTAGAAAACAGAATATAACTACAGACCGTCTTTCGTACGATGGCACAGGCAGTTTCCTGGTACTATTTTAGTCACGAAAAAATCTTTATTGATTGGCCTATAATGATTCGAGTGCATAATAAACCTGTTTTGATAATATCCAGAAATGATTCCATATTGCAAAACAGAAATGTTTTATGGCTAAGAATGTTAGAGTCTGAATGATCAGGCCAATGGAAATGATATTAATTTTTTTTTAATTTTTAAATATTGCCCAGAGGAAAAACAAACTGTCCAAACGTTAATTGAACATTATTTAACGTACCATAAAAATACCAGAAATTCAAAACACACTTATGATGGGGGAAATAATGATGTATTTCCGGAAGTTTATTTCAAGATAAGTTTTTGTGCTTTTATTTTATTTTTAAAGGTGTTCAAATAAACAACATTGTTCTGTATCATTCTTCCATCAAAATTATTGTGAGAAATGGAAGTAAAGCAAATTGAAGAGATCCATACCGTTCCCTACTACCCTATTTTCAATTTTCTTTATTAATATATGTTAACATATGCGTATTTAATGTTTTTTATGTGAGGTGTGATGTGTCATTTTTGTTATCACAAAAAAATGGCTGAATAATCCTGTGAAGAAGGTGATGAGAATTATGTTATTTGGTAAGCATAGCTGACAATAAAAAATAAAAAAGGATATATTGCACATCATGTTCTTTACAGAAACATACATAAAATCAAAATATTTATTCTGGCATTTCTGCTATCATGAAGATAAACTTCAACGTACTTATCACACACCATAACAACATTTATTAGTTGTTCCCATAGAAATCAGTAGTGTATTCAACTTACAAGACTAACAAAACAGTCATTCATTCAATAATAAAAACATTTTTAATTTATTAATACCGAAAAGTTTCAGAAGAATATTGTCTTCTACACTTGTATTGTTAATCAAATTGGTATTCAATGCTATATCTGAAATTTCAACTCCTAATAAATCATAAAAAAAAACATGTTTCATCTGTTTATTTTTCAACAGTAACATCTCCCGAAAACGAACTTTCCAACGAACCAATCCCCAATCAATTAAAAAAACATTGGTTATGTCGGTTCCAAGCACAAAACACAATTCTATCTCCCACCTTAACCAACGAAATGGTCAATTAACAGAAACCAAAAAGTATCCCGTTTCAATATTTATTTGATGGGAAACTCTGGCCAGTAATTGACGTGGAACCGTTGGGTGGAACCTTCGAAGAGACGGTCTAACCAGTTCGAAAATCCGTCCAATAAACTTCCTTGCAAGAGAATTTCATCGTCAGAGTCTGAGCTGTCAGAATTTTGGAATCCGATGAAGGCTCCGCTTTCACAGTCTAGTTCTTTAGTATTACTCACACCACTGGCTCCCTAAAAAATATACAAAACATGTTTATTTGTTCTTCCTAATATAAAGTGTAATTGGAAAAATCATATTGTAATTTCATATAAACACCAGTATATTTCAAGAAATATAGGTTATGCCTACGTGGATTTTAAGGTCATAATATTATACGCTTTTTTCCATGACTCTAACTTCAAAACCCCTTTTGGGGTTGAATTTCCGGAAAAACTCAAACACGTATTTCTTTATTTGTAACAAAGACCTCAAATACGATTTTTTATGATCCTAACTTAAAACCTAACGGAACCCTCATACAAACTTTCACCCCTCATTTCACCCCTTTTGGGGTTGAATTTCCAAAAACACAAACATATTTTTTTATTTGCAACAAAGACCTCAAATACCGATTTTTAAGATCCTCACTAGATCAAAACTAACAATACTCCTACACAAACCTTCAACCCCCATTTTACCCCTTTTAGGATTGAATTTTCAAATTCCCTGAAATACGTTACTACATTTGAAATAAAAGCTGGAAATCTAACACCTTTGCCGGTATTTTCACATGGTTAGCGCACGCCAAGCCAAGCAGAGCTTTTTCTTCCGACTTAAGGTAGTTCCGCCACGAGACTGTTGAATTAGGAAATCATCAAATAAGATGCCTTCAGAGAGTGCTCAACCTGAATGTGTTAAAAAACTTTTACTTTGCTGAAATACAGTCCCGACTATCATACGGTATATTGTTGTGGGGCATGTCTTCTTCAGCTCAAAAACTATTTGCTGTTCAGAAAAAATGCATACGTGCAATGTTGAAGAAAAATCAAAGAGAATCATGTAGACCTCTTTTCAACAAATTAAAAATACTTCCCTTATGCTGCATATATATATATTGGAAATTTCCTGTTACATACATAAAAACAGAAACATCATTCCCTGCCATAGCAACATACACAATTACCCAACGAGATTTAGCCATCACCTGTGCGCACCTCAAAATCATTTAAATATATGCCTGAATGGCCCCATAACTAATGGGATTAGAGTATACAACCACTTACTTCCAATTATTAAACAAGAAGCATATTACGTCAAATTCCGAAAAGCGTTGAAGATATATTTATTGAACAACATGTTTTATACAATGGGTGAGTTCCTTTCGTCATAATAGGCTCTCTTTGTTCCTCATACTCTTTTATTTATACTCTTTTATTTATTTAAATTTAAATTATATGTACTTGTTGGTTTTACTTATTTTGAATGTTCTATTTTGACTTGTTTTATACTTACCATGTAGGTCTTGGAAATCAATAAAGATTATTATTATTATTATTATTAAAATTTGGCATACGTATTGCTTAACATGTGAACAACACCTCTATAAAATTTTAACAAGTTTCACCATCCCGAACCCGAGATATATATATAATTGAAGTTGACTCAATTAACACGTAACGTACTAAAATTAAGAAGTTTATGAAAAACGAGGAGGAGCTAGAGCAGGATATCACAGATATTGTGAAAAAAAAAACAAAGTGATTGACCATCTAGTTTGACAGATATAATCAAAACTACTCTCGTTATTCAAAATAGTCCACGAGGAAGCGCACAGCCTAAAGGGGGGGTCGCAGAGAAATGCGGATTGTGCCAGGGGACTTTTCAAAGAAGGACGGGGGACCATTTGAGGGTCTGAACGCGAAAAAAAAACTCCTCCTAGTTGACCCCATCGATTTTAACGATACCCCCCCCCCAAAAAGTTCAAAAAGAGTACCTAAAAAAAGTCCATTGAAGTTTTATCGAAAAACAATAATTTTTTCCCATGGCGTATGATTTCTAGTGAGGGGGGGGGCTGGGTCTGAAAATATTTTTTTTGCTGCGCTTTTCGGGGACATCAATTTTTTAAGTCGCCGACTTTCTATAAAGAAGACATTTTCTAGAGTCGATTGGGGGGGAAGGGGGGCAAGCGCCCCCCTTCAAAAAAATTTTTTTTTTCGCGTTTCAAATCGAAAAATCCTTTGAAATTTTTCGATTCTGTCGAAAATAATTTCCTAATTGAACTGTCTCGTGGCGGAACTACCTTAATTTACAAATATTGAGGTCTTGAGCTGAAAATTTATTTTCATCAAAATTAATTATAGCTTATATTGTTCAGGGATAGTTTAGCTATTCATTAGTGATTTTTTTTTAAAATCGGTTCGGTAGTTCCAGTTATTTTTTTACAGAATAACTGTGCAGGAGACAAGACAAGTCATATGGGACCCACTTAAACACTCTACTTTCGCAGTAAGCATGTGATAAAGCACATCCATTTGATTTGCCCAATCTGGTCCGTGTTCGTTAATTATCAGAGCAAGCAAATAGATGCAGTCGGTTTGCCCAAAACAGATGAGTGTTTTTTTCGATAAATTCTATATTTCTAAGTCAGTGGTTTTTTCCGATATTTATTGGAAGTAAAATTCCAAAATGATCAGTAAAATAAAATGGGTCGATTTTCATCAAGTAAAATTTCCTATACAATGAAGTGAAAACATTTTCTATACATTCCATGTTGAAACAAGTACTGTTGAAAGAAATAAAAACCACGAAAGAAACTTTTGGTTTCCGTTTATCACAACAACTACTTTAATTATATGGTGTTCTTCCAAAAAAAATATCTTTGGATTTAACGGGAATTAGGACCAGGGAGTAAAACTATTTTTTTATCGCTGACGTTTCGGAATTAGTGTATTCCTTTTTCAAAGCTGAAATGACAATATTCACGTATTTATTGAGACAATGAACAAGTTTTTCCTGCACATGGATTCAACTAAAAAATACTGTTGAGTAGTCGATAAAAACACATTGGAATAAATTACACATTAAAAACTTTAAAAAAATGTATATAAACAAATACAGACACTTTAAAATCAAACAACTGATCATCCCACCTGAAATATTCCAGCGCTACATAAATAAAGAAACGAAAAAAACAAAACAAAGCTTTTGTGTATCATTATTCAGAAACCAGTTTTTGTTTTGAACCTATCTAGAGTATGGGTGTATATTTTTGTCAGGTTTTGTGTATCACTTTTTTGGTTTACGCAATTATCATGGAGATTGATTCGAATCATTTCTCCCAACAATCTCTTTGAATAAGTCATCACTTTTTCCAAAAATTTTTTTTACTGAATGAAAATAAAAATTGCATGAAGATTCAAAATGATGTGCAGCAAGTCCTGTTTTTTATTTCTATTCTTCTCATGGCAGTCATATCTGTGTTAATATATTCTGGTTTTTAGATATTGTTTAGTTTGCCCTATATAACATTTCCCACATTCACAGGGAATACTATATATTACACATGAATCTGATTTAGCTGGTATCTCATATTTTAACTGCTGGAATAATTTTCCTGTAGTTTTCAAATTGTAAAAACTAAACTTGTGAGAATCAGTCGATAAACATTTTTTAGTTTTATATGAGAGTCCATCTGAATATGGAAATTTAAAATAGTAACACATTTCTTTCGGAAACATATTCTGCCTATCTGTTCTTCGACGTTTATTAATGATACTAGTAATTAGTTTCGTGGGGTAGTTGTTGTTTTTCAACAAGTTCTTCGCCTTAACTAAATTTTCCGAATGGAAACAATTGCTGCTAAGTGTAAGTACCTTTGAAATTAGGTTAGAGGCTGTATTAACCTTTTGGCTGAATAGAAATGATTCCTGCTTATACAGATATTCCAACGTATATTTTTCTCAAATTAATCGACTTTATTTTTGACTCAAGTTATTTTATATTTGATGGAACATTTTACAAACAAAAAGAAGGAACAGCCATGGGAAATCCAGCCAGTCCTGTGTTGGCGAATATAGATGAAGTATTAAATATTTTCAATAGTTTCAACCCAAGTATTCAGTTAACGTTAGAAATAGAAAAAGAAAACAAACTGCCGTTTCTGGATCTCCAGATCATAAGAGATAACAATGGGAAATTACTCAGCAATTGGTTCATGAAACCTACCAATTCGGGGAGAATTTTGAATTACATATCAGAACACTCTTTCAGCCAAAAGGTTAATTCAGCCCCTAACCTAATTTCAAGGGTACTTACTCTTAGCAACAATTGTTTCCATTCGGAAAATTTAGTTAAGGCGAAGAACTTGTTGAAAAACAACAACTACAACACGAAATTAATTAATAGTACCATTAATATACGTCGAAGAACAGATAGGCAGGATATGTTTACGAAAGAAATGTGTTACTATTTTAAATTTCCATATCTAGGTGGACTCTCATATAAAATAAAAACATGTTTATCAACTGATTCTCACAAGTTTGCTTTTTACAATTTGAAAACTACACGCAGTGAAAAGATGAGATACCAGCTAAATCAGATTCATGTGTAATATATAGTATTCCATGTGAATGTGGGAAATGTTATATAGGGCAAACTAAACAATACCTAAAAACCAGAATATATCAATACAAATAGGACTGCTATGAAAAGAATAGAAATAGAAAAGAAAAAACTTGCTGCACATCATTTTGAATCGTCATGGAATTTTGATTTCGAATCGGTAAAAATGTTGGAAAAAGAGATGACTTATTCAAAGAGATTGTTGGGAGAAATGTTTCAAATCAATCTCATGATAATTGCGTAAACCAAAACTTGATACACAAAACCTGACAAAAATATACACCTATATTCTAGAAAGGTTCAAAAGAAAAACAGATTTCTGAATAATGATACACAAAAGATTTATTTTGTTTTTTTCATTTCTTTATCTATGTAGCCCTGGAATATTTCAGGTGGGATGATCAGTTACATATTGATATATCACATGAAAGATCATACAATTCTATTGATGATTTCTTATATTACACGGAAATTTTGTTGAAATTATTTTTTAACAATATCCTCCAATATTTATTAGACAGTTTATTCGACTGAGGATATTGAATCAAATTTGCTAGGTACGCATTGAATTTGGGACACCTTCTCAAAGCATGAATGATGGGAGATATATATTGTCTGAAAATGTCATGATGTTTGTCCCATTTCCATTTCTCATCAATCCAAATATCAAGACATTTGATTTGTGAAGTTTGTTTCAAACTATTATTTTCAATTCTGATATCCATGTTGTTACCCAGTAACTTTTTTTTTTCATTATTTATAGTGGAACATGCTTCTCACCCACATTTTCAATACATAAAACCATTGGAGACATACAAACATTTTCTATGAATTTTATTTACCTTTTTCTTCCTGTTTCTCTCTGTGTGTTTAGCATGAAAAACACAAAAATATTTCCTGTGTCCATTCAAAGATAATACAGTACCAACACAATTTCGAGGATTAATATTCAATTCTGTTTCTGATGGTAAAGAGAGCTGCAACAGCTCCTTGTACCATTTAAGGCCCCTTTCAATGTACATGTAGGAAAACATCAATGTCTTATTTCTAGAAAAAAATAACTAGGTTCAAAAAAATATAAGACAAATATCAAATATCGATTATGAAAACTCACATTAATTGGCATAAAAATGTCAATAATAAACAATTGCAAGAAAAAAAATTACTTGTTTTTTTTTCCTTTTGAGTCGCCTCTTTTCAGAGTAAATTTTTTCAAGGTATTATAAATTGTATTTATGTATTAACGGACAAGCCAATAATACAATATACAAAAAAGATTTTTAAAAAGAGTACAGAGTATAAATATATGTTTACTGAAAACTAAATACATAAAATATTAATGAAAAAGGAACTAAAATAAGATTTTAGGTGAATTACAGTTGCTTTATAGCTTTCTGGAATGCATTTAACGGATCAAAATATTTTCAAAGCTGCTCCAACTGAAAAAAATTGTTCTCATATACCTTACACAAGCCCTCAAATTTACTTTTAACAACTGTTTTGCACAAAACAAAAATATGTTTGATATTCATAATCACACTCACTTTCTATATGGCCACACAGCTCTATGAAAAGGAGGTATCAGCTGTTGTCTAGATTGCATATCTAGAACGAGAATGATGGTTCTACATCCAGGCTTCAGCAACCTCACTAAGGCATTGTAGGTCTCGGAACGCATCTCATGTAACCGCAGCTCCGGTTGATAGTTAGTGTTTGATGTATCGTTATTATTATTGCCAGATTTGGCTTTTTGTTTTTTAATATTCTCTTCTTCTATACGACTGTAAGACAATACATTTTACATTAGTAGTGTCCAAAAAATCTCCCCAATACAATTAGTTACTATTTTGACTTTTTTGAACCTGTTTCATTTATGCTGTTTTCAAATGGCAAAAATGGTAATTTTTATGCATCTAGAGAATTGTTCCTAGTGATGCCTGAGCTTTGATGAGACCGTGAATTGAGTAAACTATCAAAGTGATGTTTGATGTTTGAAAGTGAGTAAATAATATGGAAGGACAAAATCAATATTATTTATTTCCTTTTTTCAGTTTCACCATGTTTTTTCATTTTGTACTTTTTGAAATTCCATTTCACTTTTAATAATAATAATATGGATGAAATTTGACATTGAATTTGTTGACAGCAAGTGAAGCTAACACATTTATGAAATTTGGTTTGTGGGGTTTGTGAACACAATGGCACATCTTCAAGTGGTAATTATGTTGTCAGATCTTCCGTTTTTAAGATAAAAACTTTTCAACAAAAAATTAAACCGACAAAAAAATTAACTGAAAAGCAAAAAATAAAATAAATCTCCTTAGTCTAAATGATAATTGAGCTCCTAAACTAATGTGAGTAACTGATTTTGAGTCGGCGCCAAACAAACAATTATCGAAGATCATTATATTATTTTGAAAGAAGTAATCAAAACGCAGCCATGCATCTCGCTGCCAACATTTCACACTTTACCTAATTCAATTGCTAGTTTGTTTGGCGCCGACTCAAAATCAGTTACTCACATTAGTTTAGGAGCTCAATTATCATTTAGATTAAGAAGATTTATTTTATTTTTTGCTTTTCAATTGATTTTTTCGTCGGTTTAATTTTTTGTTGAAAAGTTTTTATTTTTCAATTTTTTGTTGCTGAAATCTACTAACTACTACCTACTTAGGCGTTCACTATAGTTGCATCAAATTTTTCAATAAGCTTCCAAACAGCATGAAATCTATCACGGGTTTGAATGTTTTTAAAAAAGGCATTCACAAACTGTTAGTACAACTAGAACCCTATGATGTGAAGGAATTTATGAATGCCACCTGGTAAAGTAAGAATTTCTGATGTTTGTATATTTTTAGATTTGTATATATATATATATATATATATATATATATATATATATATATATATATATATATATATATATATGCACGGACGCCTACTTCGTTCTGGGTACTGATACTGTGATCTATTGCTGTACTTACCTGTTTTCGAAATAAAGATGATATTATTATTATTACTTAATTTTTGATTACTTCCAAAATAGTTACTTACCTAGCTTACTTCAACTATTAACTATTAAATAATATGATTTTCTATTTTAACTATTTCTTGTTATATAATATAAATTAATTTTGAAAGTTCTGGTTAGTTGATTTCATCACTTTGTATATAATTCCATCCTTTCATAGAATGTAATCATTTTGACGGATGTAGGAGGGTCTGTCAATGTCAACTACATATGTGTGCCAAAGTTCACAAGTGAAAAATCAATCATCCCCTATTTTTCTACCCATAGGGGTGGATCATTTCATTCCAAATCAGAAAATGATTACTATGAGGTATACCCTTTCTAATAAAAAAAGAATCATCCGAAAACCCAAAACAAAGTTATGCCTGATAGAATTGGTTAACGGACCAAAATTCAGAGGGTGAACGATCAATATCCTTCATTTTGCTACCCTTAGGGTGGTTTGTTGTTCAAATTGAAATGGGACCAACTTCGAAGTACACCCTATCCAATGAAAAAAGAATCATCGGAATCGAACCGCTCTGTGAAAAGTTGTGCGTGATCATACATAAAAATTACACGTCGAATAGAGAACCTCCTCCTTTTTGGTTTCGTCGGTTAAAAATATAGTGAACTTTGTTATTTCAAATAGATCACCCTGTATATTTTATAATTATTAAATTGCTTAAGAAATTCTAATATTTTTCAAGCAATACTCCCTATACCTAAATATAACAATTTCAGAAATAAGAATCTGAAAATTAAATGTTGAAACAATCAATTTATACTAACGTATGTAATTAATACTACTAATTTTTAAGCTTTCGTGAATGCAAATATCTGCAACCGATATTCGCGAATGCGAATGTTCAGTTTTTAAATCTGGCGCCATTAATCTATGGCGCAAATTTGACAGATGACTTGCCATAAACAATAAACGTGTACCTTGGAAAGTTGACTTTACTAATGCATACGAGTGACAGTGAAGGAGAAGATGACATTCATCTCCTTAGTTTACTTAACCAATCCTGCTCAGATTTTTATCCGGAAAACTATTGGAAAATATTTAGCGGAAAAACGCGTGGCAAATGACGTTGACCCTCTGACATGGTGGACGGTGAACAAGCTGAAGTTTTATTTGTTTACACATTCTGTATTTTTTCTAAGGTTCATATTCGCGAATGCGATGCGAATACGAATATTCGTTACATCACTACTACCAATGATTTAAATAAACTCATCTAAAATCATTTTATCAAGAACCATTAAATCAAAAGCAATTACAATAGACCTTGTTATGGCATTTCTTTCAGAATATAAATATATTTCAATGCGTTCTTTTTCAGAGAAATGATTCATTTTCACTTTCAATAAACACCAGCAATAAAAGTCAAAGTATTGTAACAATCATAGACATCCTGATGTATTATTTTTGGCTTCGGAAAACAACAAAAGCCGGAAATTGTTACATTTAGGTATAGAGAGTATTATATGAGAAATATTCATAATTTCTTAAGCAATTTAAAAATCTTAAAATATTCGGGGTGATTAATTTGAAACAAAGTTCTCTGTATTTTTGGAAAAAACGGAAGATGTGGCAACGTAAATACCGCTTGAAGATCGGCCATATTAGACAACCCCCACAAACTTACCATAAATATCGTACAAGCCATTTCCGAAATAATTGGAGCGTTCCATACATTAGCCTCACTGTGTATATTTGTACATGGATAAGGATGAATTGCATAGGAAATTTTTAATATTGTTACGAATACTGTACTCCTTTGCATGCTGTTTTGTCTAGCCGCCAACGCATAATTCCAAGAAATTTGTTTAGAATAAACAGGACAAATCTAGCGATCTCAAGAAAGACCGACGAACCACCGTCAGGAATTTTCTAGGGCTGACAAGGAGTAGTTGTTCCGGAAAGTGAAAGGTCGGACAGTTTTTATTGAAAAATTGATTAGTAGTGCAGTGTCGCGCGCGGTGTTTTAGTAGTGAACTGTGATTGTTTATTCAATTGTCAGAGTCCATTATTGTGTTGTTTTTGTGAAGTGTAAATAAACGGACAATCATTACTTCAGTATGTTAGTAGACACGAACCCCAGATTCGTAACAATATGGAACTGTAAAAAATTGCTGAAATACTCACACTAAGTACGCCATGAAATATCCTATTGCTAATATGAAAAGTATTGTTCCCAAAATGGAGACAAAAGCAAGTAGCTGCTCTTTGCCCACACCCTCATAGGTTGTTTCCACAAATTGCACAATGCGATTAATGATTTTTACTATTGTGCTTTTTGCGTGTTCATCAAATAAATCCTAAAATGAAAAGTTCAATAAATTAACTTCACATTATTCACCATTTTTTGTTATTTTGCACCGTTTCATAGTTTAATTGCAGTTTGGACTTCCGTCGGCTTGTTTCTATAAATGAAGTAATGATAATTGATTTATGACCAGCGGAACAGCCTTCTGATTAGTGCAAACACAGATTTTAATGGCTGACTCACTTTCATTTAGAATGACACATGTCGACGCGAGTCCACATTGACGGATTGCAGGTTAAGAAGCAGAATGAACAGCTGGCTTTTTGTTGCTCTTTGATAATTACCGAACGTGCGAAACAATGCAAAATAAGTTTTATCTATACTATACAGTGTGGTCATTCAACAGGTTGAGCGCCAAGGATATTTCACTAGAATATTTCCCTAGGCCAATACATTATTTTACCTGATACTTATCATTTGGTATTAATTACATCTATTTTATACGATTTTATTTTTTTTCCCACAAAATTAAAAAAAAAAAAATGTAGCGGACACCGGTGACCGCTCTGGCCTGTGCGAACTGAGCAGACACCGGGGTCGAGCGGACGCGATATTAGCCAACTGAAAGCGGACAGCGGGTCGAGCGGACGCGATATTTGCCGAAGTGACCGACGATCTATTATACTTGTCTAGACAGGATTATTGCCTGTTTAGTGCATCTTGTACCTGGATCGCGGAGTATAAACAAAGAATTACAGTTTTGTTTCCCAATTTAATATTTCAATGAAGATGTAACTATTTTTCACCCAAAGATTTTGTTACATAAAACCTGATATACGCGTTTACTCTGCAGGGGACATGTTACCATGTTAAACTACATAAAAGCATGTCCTCTCGGCCGGGTGAGAATGGTAAAGATTTAAAAGTCAAGTGGACACCGGTGTCCTCCATGGCCCTGGAGGCTGATCGGACACCGGTGTCTGCCCTGGCGCCCAACCTGTTAAGTGTGCAACATATGGGCATTTTTAAAATTAATTGCACAACCAAAATACAAATATTGCTGGAAGTTGGTGCATGTATGATAATCATATTAGGTGCACTTAGAAGCGTTGCAAGTCAAACAGCCAGGGTGGGTCAAAAAATATAAAAATTATACAAGAGTAAAGTACCCTCAGTTCAGAATATTCAGCAAAATGTTATTGAGAAAAGTTTGTTTAAAATCAAAAGTTATGCCTAAATACCAAAACATGGCCTCCTTAGGTTATTTTTTTTGCAAAACATTAATAATTTACCATTTTTTTTATATTCACCCTAAATACTTTCAGAAATTAATCAAAATCAAATTAATTTCGCATAACTCTGGTCAAATTCAAGCATATTTGTAAAATTAATTCTAGGGAATAACAAACTTTATGTTTGTTGCAACGATATTAAACACAACTTTAAAATATCGCAAACATTATTTTTAACAAGGTAAAACAGTAGTAATAATAATATTCATATAAAAAACTCGAATTTAAAGTGCAATTTTTTTTATTTTAAATATTTATTAAAAAACTGTACAAATTAATCGACAAACATGAAATCCTACTAAAATAATCGTGGATACCCATGGAAAAAAACCAATGAGGGTTAAAAGTAAATATTATCATTAATCAATACTAACAAAACAATGTATCCATAATGAATGCACTAAAGCACCCAAATCTCAAATGCAATAATACGTTTTTAAACGTATTTGAATGTGGTGCCGATGGTATTGCCAATTTTTATTGGCTTATTTTTATTATAACTTAACAATGAACAAATCAAAATAAATTAGAACAGAAAATATATTAAAATGCAAAAAAAATACTTATATGTAAAAAAAAAATTTGAGGCGTCTCTTTATGTCCACCTTCTTGTTCAATGCATCTACTTGTCCGATCATAAAATTCACTAAAAAAATCTATTGGGTGAGATTTGGGAATGAGGAGGCCACCGTGGATCGGTATTTCATCCTAATCATTTATCACCAAATTCCCCATCTAACCATTCAGAAACAATTCTATAGCAGAATGACATCCATCATGTACGAACCATAATTTATTTCGTTTTTGTTTACTCGTATTATTCGAAAAATCCGTCAGTTCGTTTTCCAAAAACTGTTAATAGGTATCACCATTTCGGTTTGGCGAAAAAAAAATTGATTTGTTCGTAATAATGTTTTTTTTTTGGTAAAACTGGTTTTTATTTATTACACCTTACAGTTTTGGGAAGAGACAACACCATTTGTTGTGAACGTGGATTCATCCCCAAAAAAGAATGTGTCTATAGAAATCACGTTGATCTTCTATTTGTCCTTGAATCCACATGCAGATGTCATGCAGCAATGCATAGTCTCGTTCTTGAAACGTGCAAATAAACTTTGGCTTATAGGCATGATATTTATTCTTTCTTCCTAAGAATCTTCTTAACAGAGCCTTTTTTTACACCCTCATAAGCAGAATTTTCTTGTGTGGATCTTCTAGGGTTTTCAACAACTGCCTGAAGTACTTACATTTCTTCAGTACATACAGTTTTGGTACGTTCATATTTACAGTCTAAAGACCCTGTCGGTTTAAAATTAATTGAAATTCTGCTTAAAGTTGAATAGTGAACTTGTTTGTCTGGATGTCAATCATTGAAAATATTTCCACATATTAACACGTTGAAGGACACAGAGAAATCTGAAATGGTTTGTGCTGTGACACAGACAGATTTTTGTAATTATGAGGTAATAGCCTGGAATTTTTTGTGTTATTCGCTTTAGAAACATTAAAAAAAAACCTTTTGCGTATTTTTACAGATTTTGAATTTTGACACCGATAGACATTGTGCCATTTTTAAGACTAATAATTACTCAAAACAGACAGAACGTCTATAGGCATTCTAAAAGTTACGTAGTCGTCTGCAAAAAGATATACTAAATTTTTTTAAATAAAATAAAAAACCATGGAAAATTCCTTATATTGACAAAATTTGTAACTCTTGAAAAATTAAATAATATCGTATCTTAGAAACTCTAAAACTAAAAAATTATTAATTTGGAATAAATGGGAAAACCCCTATAGTTACAAGAAGTTGTACAAATTAGAATATGAAAAGTACTTAACATACTTAAAACTAAAAAAAAATATACAAAATACATACAAAAATCTAAAGAGAAAATACATAATTAATTGCAGAATTGAAAGCCTCCAACGAATCAGTGAAAAATTCAAGTTCTGAAGCAGTAGCTTCTCTTAATATTCTTGACATTGGACTATTAAATCCATAATTAGTAAGATGTGAGTTCTCCACAAAAACAGTTTTATTATCCCTTGTTACTCTTTGTTTGGCTCTCAGATTAACTGAGGAGAGAAGTTCTGGACAATTTAATTGTCCTGACAGTAATTTGAATAGAAATATTAGATCAGCTTGAGTCCGCCTGTTTTCCAGTGTGGTTAGGTGTAGTAAGGAACTAATATCAGTGTAGTTAAAACGATGGTCCAATTGAAAGCCCATTTTGCAGGCAACAGTACGCAAAAATTCATTTTGAACCCTTTCCAGTGATGTTTTGTAAACTGAATAGGAGGGACACCACACAATGGATGTATATTCCAAGTGTGACCTTATTAATGAACAATACAAAATTTTCATCTTGTTTACTTAAAAGTCTTTACTGATCCTGCCTACATAACCTAGAAGTTTCAGTGATTTAAAGATAATTTTGTTAATATGGGTGGAAAATGAGTTTTTTGTCAAATACAACACCAAGATCTTTGACTTCGTCCACTTGGTTCAAAGGCAAGGAGTTTATGCAGTATTCGTATGTGATCGGTGTTTGAGAACGATTGAAATACATAACTAGACATTTGTCGAGATTTAGTTCTAAGCAATTACTTTCTACACCAATCAGTTAAATGATTTACATCATATGGAAGTTTCAAACAATCAACATATGATTCAATCACACGGTATAGCTTGAGATCATCAGCAAATAGCAAACCCTCAGAGTTAACAATATATGTAATGAGGCCGTCAATAAAAATATTGAACACAGTGACTACCCTGGGGATCACCAGAGCAGGCTTCAATTGTGTGTGATACGTAATTATTAATTCTCACTCACAGAGTTCTATTTGCAAGAAAACTGCTAAGCCAACCCAAAACACTACCCCCCCAACCAAAAGATTCTAATTTTTGAACTAATACTTCATGATTGACTCGCCTTTGAAAAATCTGTATAAATTGAGTGAACTTGACAATGTTTCTCAAATGCGTTCAATATGTCATTTTGATAGGTCAGCAAATTTGTGACTGTGGACTTGCCTTTGGAAAAACCATGTTGTTGATTGGTTAGAGCATTGAGACAGTGCCAAGAAAGCTGTTTGGTTACAAGACAATCAAATATTTTAGGAATAACAGATGGTAAACTGATGCCCCTGTAGTTCTTCACGTTGCTCCTATCACCTGATTTGTGGATAGGTCTAATGAAACTGTTTTCCTGAACATGGGAAATTCAGCGTTTCTGAGGGATAAATTGAATAATTTTTTCAATAAAAATGATGACACACCATCTGGTCCAGAACTGAAAGTATTCTTTAGTGAACTTATTGATATTATCAGTTAGGCTGATCTGACATTCAGTGAAATTCAGTGCCTTATGACTTTGTTGCTCCGGTGATACAAATTCTTCATTAGCATTAACAGACTGAGTAGAAATGATTTGCAAACAGTATCAAAACCATTAAAACTAACTTCGTCGTTATAAAACATAGTAGAGGGGTAAATTTGCATATTTCCAGAAAGTTTGTGTATCATAACTGATGTTATTCTCAATATTTGTTAAATACATATCATAACATTGTTTGGTAAAAAATTTACACATGGAGCTCAATGCTGAAAATTGTAAATAATCTGTCCTATCATTACTTATTTTAAATACTTCGTGTGCCTTTTTCTCTTTGAAAATGCAATATCTGAGCTCGGAACTGTACCACGATGGATAATTTGAATTTTTTCTAAGCTTCATAGGAATAAATAAAGTCATTGCTGAGTATATGACATCGTAAAATTGTTCTAATGCTAAATTAACAGGTTTTACAAAGATACTTGTCCCAGTCGATAGATGCCAAAAAATATTTATAGCAAAAAAGTCAGCTCTATGAAAATCGAAAACCATTTCTTCACATTTCATACTAATCACTGGTAATTCAAAAGAGAGTAAGCTGTGTGGTGCATACTGCTGTGATGAAGTAGATCAAAGGCAGAGGACACACTAATAGAGTCAATACTACTAAAAAGAAGATCAAACGTTATACCACGACTATTTGGTATTTCATTAACTTGAAACAGATTTTATTCTAAGTATCTTTGTCATAATTCGTAGCCGACATTGTTCCCGCTCCTAAGGACCATTAGGATTCGTCTGAAAAGAGTAACGTATATTTTTTTGCAAGAATAACTGCTAACATGCTAACTGCTGTTGTCTTTCAAATTTCATATTGCGTTTCCTCAACAGTTAAAAATTAGTGGTATTTTAATCTAAACACTGTATATCGCATGACACAGGAAATACAACTAAATAAGTTTCTTATGGAAAAGACGACGCCGTACGAAGTTGTGATGAAATTGGGAGGGGCAAATTCTTCGCAGGCAGGGTGGAGATTTAAAACCGATATTTTATGCAAAAAATCGACACAACACAAACCTATTGCACACAATCCGTGGCAGTAATCACGTGTCTCCTATAATAACTATGCAAAATTGAACGCCGTTCCGGATGTGTGAGGACGCAGTGCGGTGTTGTGGCACAGTTGACGTTAGTGTCCATCAACATGTTAAAACTAATCAAATAAACTTAATAATTGAACATTGATTAATTATTCAATAATTAAAATTTAATGACACCAATTTGTCATAATGTTTACTTTTAAACCTCATTTATTTTATTAGGATTTCATGTTAGTAGGATTTCATGTTTGTCGATTAATTTTTTTTGTAAAGTTTTTTAATAAACATTTCATATAAAAAAAAAACACGTAAAATTCGAGTTTTTCAATATGCCTATTATGATTACTTCTGTTTTATCTTGTTAAAAATAATTTTTGCGAAATTTTAAAGTTGTTTAATATTGTTGCAACAAACAGAAAGTTTGTAATTCCCTAAAAAATTAAAAATCTATGTTAATTTTACAAAAATGCTTGAATTTGAACAAAGTTATGCGAAATTGATTTTGTTTAATTTATGAGAAAGTGTCTAGGGTGAATATAAAAAAAAATGGGATATTATTGATGTAAAAAAAAAAACTTGGGAGGCCATGTTTTGGTATTCAGGCATAATTTTTCTTTATAACATTTTGCTGAATTTTTCTGAAATAAAGCTACTTTAATCTTGTACAATTTTTATATTTTCTGATTTACCCTGTATTCTGTTTGACTTGCAACGATTCTAAGTGCACCTAATATGATTATCGCACATGCACCAACTTTCGGCAATATTTGTATTTTGGTTGTGCAATTAATTTTAAAAATTCCCATATGTTGCACACTTAAATGACCACACTGTATATTCAAAAACTTTTGATTTTGAACAGGCACAAAAAAATGGGATACCTTAACCAATGCTTCATTTGCAAGAGCTTCATTAGATCTCAACAACCGACTGATGGTTTTTTCCAACAATGAGGAAGTATCACTCAGATTTTTTTCCATTTCCCATTTTCCCTTGATCCACTCATATTTCACATGGGAAGTATCCCTTCTCCACATGATAACAATTCTTAATAGAGGTTGAATCATTTCTCCTTCTGCAAGATAAAATATAAATTACTCTATGCTGTGAATATTGATAAAAATAATATTTTTTAGGTTTCAAATATCAAAATCAGAAAATAATTTATTGAGATTTTTCATTACCTAAGAATTGAATTTCAAATAAGATATGAGATGAATGAAAAAATATGAATATTTTCGTAAAGACAGTGTAAATACAGTATATTTAAATTTCTATACGTACTTGTATGCCCAAAGAAAAATAAATGAATTGAATATTAAGAAAAGTACTATAGCTTGAATTGAATATTAAAAAAAGTACTATAGCTTGATACTGATTTAACCAATGTTTCATGTATCTCTATATATTACTTAGAAGTTTATCTCAATTTCTTTTTTGTTTCTTCATGAACAACTATGGTTTTTTGTTATTACAATTACTATTATATTCAAACTCCAAATAGTTACTCAGAAAATTATTTTTTGACACTCTTCTGAACTTATCATACATACATATTTTTATCAAAATGAATTATAGCTTATATTACACAGGCATAACTAAGCTTTTCATTAGAGATTTTTTTTTAATTGTATCAGTAGTTCCAGAGATTACCCCTTCTTAAAAATAAACAACTTTTACCACTTTATAATATTAGTATACAGGGTGTCCCTGGACTTCCTCTTTTCCTCTCAAAATATCACCAGTACTTCATATAACTTTTGTTCCTAAAAGCCTTCGTTACCAAGTTACGGGCCCTCAAAGTTACAAAATGAAAAATGTTTTTCTTTGATAACTTTCAAAGTGAATATTCAAAATCATCTAAATTTTGGTGATTGACTAAACAAATGAATTCCTTCGATGAGCTTTCATGCAGGAGTCAGTTGTTTTGCTACAAAGTCAGGAACGGACTACCCCCGATGGTCCACACCCCAAAACTTTGAAATGACAGAGAATTTTTCAATAGTTTTCAACAAAATAAGGTTACGTAGACAATTTTCTGAATAAAAGTACTCGTGTGGAAAGTCGATCGGAGCAACGATTCTTAATAAAAATGCATTTTACTCGACGACATCAAACCCGATCGTCCACCATTATTTGAAATGAAAAATTTTCACAGTAGAAATACTAATGCTAACGTTAATTCAACAACATTTATAACAGGGATAATACAAAATATGCTAAAATAAAGTCGTAAACAAAAAGTACAGTACCTAGTTGAAAGTTTCATTCACAATGTAGATATTTTTTCAAATGAAATATCAAGTTATGTAGATTTGTGGTGTTTTTGAACTAACAAGCTACTCCACTATGAAATATCGAATTCAGTCCATATTTTGTATGTACGCGTGGAATAAGCACATTTCGTGTTGTGTTAAATGAATCTCATGAAACTCAACATTTGGATGTTGCAAATTCGTATTCACAGCTCAAATGTTGAGGAGTTTCACTGATAAGTATAATTTCATGGGAGAAAATCTTTAATCCGAAGATAAATTTAGCTGAAAAAACGAACATCAGAAGACATAACTAATAAAAAGCAAGTGCAGAGAGCGTGTTTGCGCCGACTAAAAAATGTATTGAGAGAGACGGGGGTCATATCGAGCAGTTTTTGTAGCGGATTTTGCATTTCTGTTTGCTCTTGAGGCTTGCGATTGATTATTTACACCATGAGTTTTGTAAGGTAAACATGTTTGCATGATAAAAATTCGTTAGGAATATCTCAGGTTGGATGTCGTCGAACAAAAATGCATTTTTATCAAAAATCGTTGCTCCGATCAATTTTCCACACGAGTACTTTTATTCAGGAAATTGTCCAGGTAACCTTGTTTTGTTAAAACATATTGACAAATCCCAGTCATTTCAAAGTTTTGGGGTGTGGACCATCGGGGGTAGTCCGTTCCTGACTTTGTAGCAAAACAACTGACTCCTGCATGAAAGCTCATCGAAGAAATTCATTTGTTTAGTCAATCACCAAAATTTAGATGATTTTGAATATTCACTTTGAAAGTTATCAAAGAAAAACATTTTTCATTTTGTAACTTTGAGGGCCCGTAACTTGGTAACAAGGCTTTTAGGAACAAAAGTTATATGAAGTACTGGTGATATTTTGACCCCATCTATACTTTCCCGAGAGGAAAAGAGGAACTCCAGGGACACCCTGTATATGAATTCAAAAAAGGTTGAAAAACATTTTTTTTTACCTGGAACTAGTGACTGTACAAATTGATATTGTGTATCCTGATAAATGTAAGCAAACCGGACTTTGTCAGAACTGAACGGTGATTGCTGCGTATAAGCTCTAAATGATTGTCTGTGAGGATCATGAGCTTTAGATGCTGAAGTTACTAATACTACACAAAGTCTCTTCCTAGGTTTGTCCCATTCATTAGGACATAGCGCTTCAAGAACAGCCTGAAACAAACACATATAAAGAAAATAATAAAAATATAGGTATAACTTTCATTCAATGTAATTATATTCATTAGCATATTACTCGAACTTGAGAATATATGTATGTATACTATAATTAAATCAAGTTTATTAATATGGTATCAATATATCGCGCCACATATTCAATTTTTCTTTAAAAAATGCCTTTCAACAAAAACTTCTCAAAGTTTCAATGAAATTATATTTTTTGTGTGAAAAACTAAAATTGAAACTCTTTTAGATGTGGAAATCACAATCAATTTCAATTCAATATTTTGATACAGATATTTAATTTGTGTTGTTTTCAACATTGTTCATTAAAACATTTCAATTGGATTCTTAAAATTAATCTTAGAAATAACATTAGATTACAGTCAACAAAAATCATTATATACTTGAAAACTGAGAAAGGAATTGGATGTTTCATCTAAGCACTAAACGGGATGATAGGATAAGGGGATAACTGGGTAAAGACAAAAAGGGGTTACAGGAAAATGGGATAACGGGAAAATTTTCGGGAAAAACATTTTAGGGAACATAGAAATTTGGACAGGACAACGTCTGTCGGGTCCGCTAGTATATATATATATATATATCAATATTCTATTTACGACTTAAAATAAAAACAAAGGAGCCAAGAAATAATCTAGGAATGGAAAAGGTCAGCAAACTAGTGTCTTTATTCAAGTATTTAAATAACGATTCAACCTCAAAACAAAAACATGATGATTTGAAATGGATTATTTGGGAACCCGAAAACAAAGAAATTGAAGAGCCTAGGGTATCTTCTGTTGACGTTGACGAGAAGGTTATTTTATATTTTACTCCTAATCTATTAGCATTATTTGTTTTTTTGCTTTAACGTAATATCTTATCTATTCACATTTTAGTAGCATACTTTTTATTTTTTGTTTGGTTTTACATGTTTTTTATATTTACTTTTACAAAACTTACTATTTACGCTTTTTGTTTTCCATTTTGTAACTTTTTTCGAAATGATATAAATATCACATTTGAATATATAACCGATATATATCGAATATATCTGATATTTTGATAATAATAATAATTATTGGATTACCCAAAAGGCCACCGACCGAGGTCCTTCTGCCTGTTATATTGAATTACATGGTTGCTTATATAATTAAGAGAAATTTTACAAGTATTAATTGTTGATGTTTTGAATGAGTTCCCAGATGGTATTGACTGGGTATTTTCTGTGTGATCTTCTTTCTTGATTTCTGTTCATACAGAACTGGTTTAGGATTTCTTGGCTGTGTTCTCTATGTGCAAACTTTTCAGTAAGGATGTGTAAACGTTGGTCTATGTGAGCAATTCCTGTTGTCTCGTACTATTTAGATATTTATATAAAATGTCATGATATTTTTGCGCTCTGAATATAGGCAAAGTTACAAAGCCGCAAATCATATCATGTTTTGCTCCAGTTTATCAGCTCATCCAACTGACAATGGATATACTATATACTTTTCATTGTTTTTGGGAAACCATAAAATAAATACACCTGAAAATATGAGCTAATTTTTATTAAAATTATGAAAATCTCACCTGGGATGAAAGCCTCGGGAGAGCCAAGTATTGATTTGACAAAATGATGTGATTCAATGTAGAAGTTGGAATATCTTTCATCGAAACGCTAGCCATGGGATAGGAAGTATTTTCATTGAATAGTAAAATTGTATCCATATCTTGGGGTACTTGATATCTATCTCGAATCTCTTGAGAATCTACAAAGCTACAAATTAATAGTATTAGAAGAGAAAACATAGTCACTAAAGAATAAAAATTTACCCGAAAGCTACTCTTTTTCGAAAATGATAGGCAGTAACCAAATATCTCAATCTTATGGTATTTCTTGGCTCAAAAATCAAACCTCTTACTCTATTGTCATCCCAGCCATTCAAGAAATTATCAACATCTTCTGTTTTGATTTTAGAAACCAATTTATATGGCATTTTATTTCTGATGAATTCTAAAACAAGTCATTAAATAGAGAGTGGACATGGAATACAACATGACAAAAACTAGATTTCTTACCTATTATCTTTTGAATGCTGAAAATAGTTTCCTTATAAACGAATATGTCGCCATCTAACAAGAGAACTAAACATGGTAATGTATGAATACTAAGTCTTCTACCTAAATTCGGTTCTCTACCCGAGTGCACAGTTGCAAAATTTATTCCTAATGGTTCCAAATAATCCACTAACTTACGGCAGTATGGAGCAGTCTGTATACACTGAAAACACCAATCAGTATAAAAAAATATGAGATGTGGTATTTTTTCACTCTTCGGTACAATGAGTTTGTCATATTGCCTAAAAAAGAAATAAAAATAGTTTTGAAAATGAAAATATTTTGCTAAAAATGCAGTTTAGGGAAAATTCGCGTATTACCAAAATTTTTGGTTTATGTGATAGTTCATTTCTCTAGAAGCTAAAAAATAATTAATGGTCACACATTTTGAAGAAAATATTCAATTTTAAAATGTCTCCCTTTGATTGAATGTATGTGCCTGTGGAAGAAGAAACAGCCAATCATGAGGTTTCAATTAGTTGGCGTACCGTAACTTCGGGTGACTTTGGCTCACTTTAAAAATTCAAAGAATGTCTACGATGAATTTGGAAAAATAAATTGGTATTATTATATACCAAAATACTGATCTTTGACCACTTTTTCAAATTAGCTATGTCAAATTGTCATTGAGACTTTGTATGTGGATATATATATATAAAAAAACTTGGTGTGCAAAGTCACCCGCATATTGAGGGTGGCTTAGACCCATGGCCTTTATTTTCCATGAGTTTCTCTTTATAGCGTGTACATAGGCCAAAGAAACCCGACGTATAAAATCAGCAAAACAAATTTGTCCATAAAAAAAAAATTATTTAATTTTTAATCATTGTGAATTAGTAAAAAACATATATGAACGTATTGTTGGTCGCAGACAAATTTTACGCAAGTTGAATTTGGTTGCAAATGACTCCTGAATGGAATGCAGTGTTGCACGTATATAATACATATTATATAGGAATAATATCCATATACAATAGAAAGATTCTCAAAAAATCAATCTGAAAAAAAACAGGTTTAAAAAGGCAATATTTAAATTTTATAATTAATAATTTAAATATACAGTGAGCACGTGAAGGTTGGAATAAATTCGCTGAAATCTTTACAGGGCCAGAAGAGAAAAATCGCTCAGACCCGTCAATTTTAATTTCAAAACGTTCATTTTTCGACATAATTTTTTAGGGTGACGTCATAATTGTATTAGTTATGATCATCGATATTTTTTTTAAATTGCAACCTCCATATTTGAAAGAGGACATTTTTCTGCATACAAAACTTATAATTTCGTGACTATGGTACATAAGAAAATTGACGAAAAAAAAACAAAAATTCTGCTGATAATGATTTAATGAAAACAAAAAATACTCAAAATGATCAAATTAGATGTTCAAATTGTCTGCCATTCTCTTCTTGACAATACCCAAGGCGATACTGAAAATCTCTTAGAACGTTTCTTATTGTACGTACCAGGGTCATATCAAAAGTAGTAGGTGCTTTTAACATTCAATTGATTTTTTCTTGGCAATTTCATTTATGTTTTATGCCATGAAATTAACGTTTTGTTTGCAGAAAAATTTCCTCTTTCAAACGACACTTTCAAATATGGGGGTTGCAATAAAAAAAAAATCGATGACGTCATAACTAACACAATAATGACGTCATCCAAAAGAATAATATGTCAAAAAGTGCACGTTTGAAAATTAAAATTGACGTGTCCGAGCGATTTTTCTCTTCTGGCCCTGTAAAGATTTGAAGTAGTTAGTAAACTTGATTCAAGATCTAGAGCAAAGTGTTTGGAGGTGAGTTTAATGTCACACATAACTGTTGAATGTATTTTGGTGTGTTTAGATGGTGGAATATACTTTCAAAATGTTATTGATTCGTTCGTACAGCCATATTTAATCTATTTTTTCTTGAAAACAGGGGGGCCGCCTCTAGCTTAAAGATTTGTCAGACTAGCCAGAAGCCGACTACTGGAATATGAGCTATATTTTGTTTCTGTCCCTTTCACACTTGTCCATTCAGATATCAATTTATTTCCCTAATCATTATACGGTACGAAATGAGCTGATTATCTACACCAGTAGTCGGCCGTGAGGATTAAAAAAAAAAGAAAAGGTGACAGCTGATAGAATTGAATGGCCGACTACTGGAATAGACATCAATCGCTGAGTTCTCCAGTAGTCGGCCGTAACATTTTAAGCTGGTTTTAGTTTCATTTTTTGGGTTAAAATTTGAAATTTCAGCTTTTAGATGATGGAAAACCAGCAAAAACGAAAGTATCATCAATATTCTGAAGAAAATTTGCAAAGAGCGCTCAAAGCTGTAAGAAATGAAGCTAAAATTCGCAAATCCTGTCGGAACTATGGGATTCCGCGTACAACACTACAGGATCGGATCAAGGGACGAGTTGCCAACAAGCCGCGTAAAATGGGTCCAGATCCAATTTTAAGTAAGGAGAACGAAAATAAATTGGTTGAATGGATAATCAATTTAGCTAAATGTGGGTTTCCAGTTAAAAAACAAGAATTGATTCAAACTGTCCAAAAAATAATTGAAGAAGAAAAAATAATAAACGCCATTTAAAGAAGGGAAACCCGGACAAATTATCAGATTATATATCAGTATACCTAATCAGTATCAGTCGAAAAATTTGTTTTTTATTTCACCGTTTTGTTTGTTAGTTTTACATTTTGCATTTTTTATTAAGGAGTTTTATTAAAAAACAATATTTTATATATTATTCGTATCACAGTCACAATTCACCTACAAGACAGTGATATTATTTTATTGACTCTACCTACCCATGGACCATGGATAAGAATTTTTGCTGAAGAAATTAGTTATTTATGTTTTATTTTTTCTAAGCTTTTTTTCGTTTTTCTTTTTTTTTACTGTCATTATTAATAATAATAATAAAAGGAACTTTATTGAACCGAACCAAAATTCAATTCAATAGGCTATCGACCGTCCTTCTGCCTATTGGTACAATTTTATGAGAAATATATTAAAAAAAAAAAAGTTATGCATATTTAATCATGTTCGTGTTGGATTCTCTCCCAGGTAGTCGCCTGGGGGTGTCGATGTATTGCTTGAATATATGGGTCTCTTATGAGGGTAAATCTGTTGATGTTTATGGGCTTCAGACAAAATCGGTGGAGTAGATGTTTCAGACGATCCTCAATCGGCATAACATTGGTGATCTCGTATAAGAGCTTGTTTGGCAAGTTGTGTAGTGGGTTGTGTCATTATTATTTACCTACCCTTGGATACTTCTTCTTAATAATTTTCATTAATTAGTAAACCGCAGGCGTTGAGTGGCAAAATACTTCTGTACGGACCTGGTGATTAATCGCCAAAACTACCAGGGCCGACTACTGGTCCATGCCTGGCCCACTAGTGAAATATTAACGGCCAACTACGGGCACAAGTGTTCGATTTTAAGAAAAAAAAATTATGACAGAAAACCTTTTAAATTTTTTTTTTGTCTTCACCCTTTAAGAACTGAATTTGAGTTTTACACGCTACCATAAGATTTTTTAAATCAACTTGAAAGAGCTGTCTGCAATTAAAGGTGTAGTTAAAGTTTAACAAAAAAGGCCGACTACTGGCGAACCTACCCTATCAATGCACAGCTGGGGCTAGGACCGTGAAAATTTGCATGAGGGTTTCTTTGACACTGTAGGTGAGCACTAAGGAAGGATTTTTGGAAATTTAACTCCTAAGATGGTGAAAAGGGGATGAAAGTTTGTATGAAAATCCGTCATTTTTAAATCATTAAATCTGACAAACTGTCAAATTAATGTTCGAAGCTAAATGGAATCACATAAAGAACCTGGAAAAATACAAATTCTTACCAGACGATGTCGTGGGCACCAGCTAGTGCCTATATATCAAAATGAGCCAAAGTCACCCAGCTAGGTTAAAGTCACCCGAAATTACGGTAGGTGTTTTCTATCAGTCAACGTCTGTGATATAGCTTGTACTTGCATCTAGCGACTGATTGTCACTATTGTGCCTCAATAACAATTCGGAAAAAACGAGAAGTCACCGCTTTATTGAAAAAAAAAGAGGGGGGAGTTTATTGTCCAACAGAGGAAAAAACCCAATTACAAGACAACATGTAGTTATCATGATTACATTCTTGTCTAATTACCAATTACAAATCAATAACAATGTAGCAATAGCAGTATAGAAATAGTCGGTAGTTACATGATTACTTGACACAATTCTGGAATAAAGTTAATTTTATTTTATATTTGAAATGACTAAAGCAGTTCGCATAAATGTTGGTAAGAGAGCAGATTTTACTGTAACTTTTTCAATTTTGCCTATGTTACTTCTGTATGATTGTAGATAGAAGAAAGACTCATTTCTGCTACTCTGGCGTGGAATATGAAAGTTAAGTAAGTACAGCAGGTCAGGACAGTCTATCAAGCCATGTATGATTCTGTACAATGAATGAATATGTTCTTCTATTTGCCAAGGAAAAGAAAGCAAATCTGTTTAGTAGTAATTTGTTGCTACATCCCCGCTGGGGGTACATTCCGTCTAGTTTGTAGATAATATATTTTATAAATTTTCTTTGGCATGATTCAACTAGTTGTGGTTGAACATTATAAATAGGCGCCCATATTAAGAAGCCATATTCCAGTTGTGATCTTACAAATGAGTTAAAAAGTTTGGTGAAGCATTAGATGTTTTGAAAGTCAACTTCGATAGCAAGGATAGCCAAGTTAGGTTGTGTTCCCTTCTTTAATGTAAGATATTGCCCAAATTTGTTTTTGTCCAGTCCGGTCTTCAAAAAAATTCACGCCGAAGGTGTGTCTTGGGCCGAGTAGAAATTGGGGGGTCAACAAAATGCAGCTATGTAGCGTTTGACTTTTGACCTTAGAATTATGCAACTTCATAAATATAAAAATTACTATGCCTCTGGTAGGTAAAAGTAAGAATCGTGGGATGTATTTACATTCTGAAGAAGAGAGGGTATTTTAGAAAACGGCAGCTTTTTGTACAAAAAAGTACTAAAAACTCTTGAATAAGGGTGTTTGTGTGGTGTTTTTGTTAAAAGAAGGACGAATGGTATTTGAAAATGATTTTTTTTTCCTCATCGATTTTTTTTTTAAGGTTAGGGTGACTTGTTTATTTACAACTTTTTCTTTTTCAAACTGTGGATTCTACCTAAACTGCATTTTCTCCACAAATGTTTTATTACCTACCTTGTAGTTATGGATAACTTGTGGAAAAAGGTAATATCATTTTCTTGAAAGTTGAAATATGCTCCATGCTGTGCAAAGAGGTCTTCGAAAGGATGACTTGTGTGGAACGAGGGGTGTTCGGGTCTTTTATAAAAATCTTCTTCTGTGATGCCTTTATCGTCATATCGTCTCCTTCGATCTGGGTCTGAAAGTAATTCATATGCTAATTTGATTTCAACAAATTTCTCTTCAGCGCTGGGATCATTCGATTTATCAGGATGCCTGAAACATTTTCATCTTAGCAAACCCTGACTAGAGAGACTGATTGATGATGAATAACCATTCTTTGACCAACTGTTTGTAAGCTCTCCTGATTTCTTGCTGGGAAGCTCTTTTGTGCACCCCAAGTATTTTATAGGGGTTACCTAATTCTGCGAATACACCCCATAATAAACAGAATATGAGGCAACCTTGACAAAGCCAAAGTTGGGACTCCCATCTCATTTTCACTTCGCACACATACACAATTATTTATTTACAGTAAAACCATCAACTTAATGATAAGGGTATGAAAAATTCGCAGTGGCTATTGATATTGATTAACACAGAAAAATGTGTCAATTGTCAAAGGTGTTGGTTTTTGATTTATTTTTAACATCCCAGGAACAGGGAACAAGGCCGCACAAGGAGCTTAGCCTGTCAATTTCAACCCTTTGACCAAACGATGTTTTGTGCCTTTGAAAAATCACAAATGGGATACCCTGGATTATGTGGCATTCTGGGAACGATCATTTTCTAGGTATTAGCACTAGGAATACCATAGACAAGAGTTCTATTACTAAACTACACAGACGCGAAAGTAGCGGTCCTATTGATGTTCCATGGTCAAAAATGAATGACCTCCATACAAAGAGAGTAAACGTTATCTGAGTAGGAGAGTCTATTCCCCATAAGACAATGGTGACACTGATAGAAAGAGATGAAAGATCATTTGTGAGTCATAGTGACGTTTATGGACATATCATGGCCACCATTCTCTTTGGACAGTGGCGGACTATCGGACTCCGCACTCTGGTATCTGAGAGTTACAGGCTCTTGATTGTATATTGGACCACTCTGTATGTTACGCGGGCCACCTGTACTCATGTACGTCACTACGACACATTAATGCTACAGAATGCTGATTGACTAGAGCATTAGTACCTCCTATTCAGATAACGTTTACTCTCTTTGACCTCCATATACTTATTAAGTACCCAAGAGAGTAAACGTTATCTGAGTAGGAGAGTCTATTCCTATAAGACAATGCTAACACTAATAGAAAGAGATGAAATATCATTTGTGAGTCATAGTGACGTATATGGACATGTCATGGACACCATTCTCTCTGGACAGTGGCGGACTAGCGCACTCTGGTATCTGAGAGTTACAGGCTCTTGAATGAATATTGGACACTCTGTATGTTACGTGGGCCACCTGTACTCATGTCCATATACGTCACTATGATGGGTTATTACTACAAGATTCTAATTGGCTAGAGCTTATTAGTACCTCCTATTCAGATAACTTTCCAGAGAGAATGGTGGCCATGACATGTCCATATACGTCACTATGACTCACAAATGATCTTTCATCTTTCTATTAGTGTCACCATTGTCTTATGGTTAATAGACTCCCCTACTCAGATAACGTTAACTCTCTTTGGACTTCACTTTCATCGCATCGCTCTTATGGCCAGTTATCAATATTCATATAGTTAACAAATATATGCGTCACCTCGTTAGGGAGGTACCTTCCACCACATTGGTAGCGCATGCGCATGAAATAACAACCCCCGTAAATATGTTTTCTTTACCGTTTGTGTAGCTTAGTATTCTGTGTCTCGGTACTCGTCGATCGAGCATTTCACTCGGTAATGTATTTGAATGATTCGAATCTTTCGAATGATTGTGTCCAAGTTCTCGATTTTCGCAGCATAATTCGTTCCGAGTTGGCGATTTTTGAATGTGGGAGGTTTTTTCTTGGTCATTATTGGTATCGCACACTATAACTTTCACTATGATCAACAAAACCTTTTTTTTTTTCAAAATCCAAACAATTAGACTCGCTTGGATGAGTCCATTGCTAGGTAATAAAGCTAACAGCAATCAAATCAGAGTTTCCTAGTTTACACGCGAAAAATCGAGGTTCAGTATATAGTTCTGTGGACTGAGACAAACAACTCGAGCACTAAAATATTCAACTCCGAACGCACCTAATGAGGGCGGGATTATCAATTTCAAAGTGACACATGATAAATATTAACAAAGAATTCACGGCAAAAACCGTTAAAATTTGTTCGTTCTCATAGGAAAAAGCGTATAACTCATAAAAAACCGAGATAATTCGTTGGTGTTCACTGTTCACTCATAAGTTGGTTTTCCTTTGACAAAGCAATATCTCCAATTAAAATGTTTTCTTCACCTGCAGTCCGACCATATATATCTGAAAGTATGTATCTGCCATACCACTTTTTTATTATATTATTAGTACCGTGTTTTCGATGACAACCATTATCTTTTTCAAGATGCAGATAATCTGGTTCAAAGGAAGCCAGGAGCTAATCAGATATCCAGAAAACCTTTTGTTGATAGATCAGTCAATAGTAAAACCCCAGATATCAATAAAATTACAAAATCCAAGCTTCACCTTAGTAAAGAAACCACAGCACCTGAAAAACTCTCGCCTAAGGCTGCAATTTCTTGTGAAATACCTAAAATCACAATTTCACCTAGGAGTGAGGATCTCAATACTGAAGATTATGTATTTTCTGGAAAGCAAGTGGAGGGTGAGTATAGGGGGTATATAGGCAAATACCGGACTCGAGCGATTTGAGACATGAGACATGTAATTTGGTAATACTTACGTTGTTTTGGAAAAAAATGGAGTTTAGGGAGAATCCACAGATCAAAAAAAAATATAATAAACAAGCCCCTCTACCCCAAAAAAACCCACAGGTCAGTCATATCAATCAATTACTTTATTGTCCAACGAAAATTATTTCTAGTTGACAATTAAGAACAGGTCCAATATAAAATTAGGTGGTACCTATCCTATCACTAAAAAAATAGAAAAATAGTAGCTAATATACTCAGGTGCAGGGATTATGAAATCTATAGTGGTTACAATTTCCAGTATCTCTATAGTGAACATCTACAAAGTATTCTTCAGTGCTGCAGTAGGCTTTCTCAATAAGTATTTTTTTAACTATATTTCTAAAAATATTCCGACTAGGAGTGTGCCTTATTGTTTTAGGGAGATGATTGTAAAGCTTTTTCCCATTGTAGAATATCGAGTTAAGAGTTAGTGTTGAGGAGGGAATGGGTAATCGGATATATTCTGTTTGTCTTGTGTTATGGTGTTGTTGGTTGAAATTTAAGTTATGTTTATGTTTGTGTTCATGGATGAGAGACTGTCTCAAGAATGTTAGGATCTTTTGTTGAACAAATAGAGGTTTGCATGATGTTGTCCTTGTTGATTTGCATATATACCTGATTGCCCTTTTTTGGAGAATAAAGGCAGAGTTGAAGTTCCTTTAGTTGCATGTTCCCCTGAAGGGAAGGGCATACCTTAGGTGGGATTCGCAAAGTGAGTAATTGCTAATTTCGTACGCAGTTCATTAGATGCTATTGTTACAGCAAAACACCAGGATGCAATTTTTTTACAAAGCCTCATGACATGTTCTTCAAACTTAAGTTGGTGGTCTATGTGCAGTCCTAGGAATTTGGAAGATGTTTTTTTTCAATAAGATTGTGATGTAGTTTGACATTGTATAGCTCACATTTAAGGAGTTTGCATTATACCAGTCATGAATTTGTGATTGATTGCGATGGATTCCTCTAGTTCCTTCGGGTCCTTGCTGGTCCAGCATAGAATGGTGTCATCTGCGAAAATTACAGTTCTCTTTTAGATGGGTTAAATCATTTGTATATAGTAGAAAGAGTATAGGTCCCAGTACAGACCCCTGAGGTACTCCGGATGCTATTGGAGATCTCTCAGAAGTCCTATATGAGATTCTAACCATTTGTTCTCGATTTGAGAGGTGTGATTTTATCCATAAATGCCATATACCTCGAAATCTGTAATGCTCAAGTTTCCTCAGAAGTACCTAGTTTGTGGTTGTCAGAATCAAATGCTTTTGAGAGATCACAGAGTACTGCTGCTGATCATCATTTATAGATTCAAGTGAGTTTAACATTGCATCGGCTGTATTCTTCTTGGGTTGGAACCCGAACTGTTTTTCAGAGATTATACTATATTTATTTAGAAATGCCATTATCCTTTTCTTTGCCAGTTTTTCTAGAATTTTAAACAGAGTGGGAATGAGTGAGATAGGTCTGTAGTTTCCTGGATCATCTTCAGTTCCTCCTTCAAATACTGGTATTACAACGGAACTCTTCAGACAGGTTGGGAAAATTCCTGATTCAAATGATCAGTTTATAATTTCCACTAATTTTGTGAGTGCATTCTCTGATTTTTGAATATCTCTATTGAGATATTCAAAAATGGAGGAAAAATGTTTCAGAGTTGCTTGGTTCTCGGGTAGAAGTTTGGAAGGATCAGTTTGGGATTTGCATTAGATAAAATAATATTTTTTTTTTAATCGATAATTTTTAGGACGTAAATATTCAGTAATTAGATTCACATGATTTGGGACATGCCGTTTGGTGAAACTATTGTTTTTTTCACTTTCTGAACATAAATCCGAAATCAAAACGTGGTATTTTCAAGTACTTTTAGAGATATGAGCTTCCAGAGGTACAAAATGCATTATTTCTCAGCAGGCTACTGAAAACACTCACCATCCACATGTTTCAGTCCTTTTTGTATGAAAAACTACCATTTTCTGAAATATCCACTATTCTTTAGAATATAAATACATACCACGATTGTTACTTTTACTCACCAAAAGCATAGTAATTTTTATATTTATGATGTTGATTGCCTTAACTCAACCGTCAAAAGTCAAATGTTACATAGCTGCATTTTGTTGACCCCCTGATATGTAGTTTACACCCCAAGACACAACTTCGGGATGGATGTTTTTGGAAAAAACGAACCTGGTCAATATCTTACGTTAAAGGGAACACAACCTAACTTGGCTAACCTTGGTATCGAAGTTAAATACTAGCCGACCAACCTTACAAAGTAATGCTTCACTCTGCGGACAATTCATTAGCGGTGACTTTTCTCATTTTTTTCTTAATTATTGAAGCACAATAGTGTCAATCAGTCCGCAGATGCAAGTACACACTACATCACCGATGTTGACAAGACCTATGCCACGCCAACTAATTGAAACCACACGATTGGCTGTTTCTTCTTCCACAGACACATACATTCAATCAAAATGGGACATCAGGCAAAGGTGAGGATATTAAAAATTACAGAGACAACATGGTATCGACATATTTGTCATATCAAATAAAAAATCTAATAATTCCAGAACAACATGGTTTCCAAGCAACGACTAACTTAGTATCGTACACTGAATTTCTATTAGACGTCTTTGAAGGAGAATCCCAAGTGCCTAGTATATATACGGACTTCTCGAAGGAGTTTGATAGAGTCAGTCATAACGTGTTGATTCAAAAATTGCTGGCATGAATATCTCAGTAGTGACATGGTTGCAAAGTATCCTCACCGATCGGTTTCAATGTGTACGCATCAATGATAATCTCTCATCTGCATTTCCTGTACTTTCTGGAGTTCCCCAAGGATCCCACTGTGGGCCACTACTCTTTAACATCTTTGTTAACGACCTAAATAATTATATAGTTCATTCTCATTTCCTTCTCTATGCCGATGACCTAAAAATCTTCCGTGAAATATAACTCAACAGACACTCTCCTCTTACAAACTGATTTAGATAATTTCATTCATTGGACATCTCTGAACATGTTGTATGTCAACGTTGAAAAGTGTTTCTATATTACTTTTTCCCGACGAAATTTTCAAGTGATCAGTGAATATTCAATTGATGAGACCCATTTAATACAGAAAGAGAATGCCAAAGACCTGGGCATATTAGTCGACTCTTCCATGAATTTTAGATCACACATTAATAATATGGTGAATACAGCTCTCAAAACTTTTGGCTTTATTACTCGAAATAGCTACAACTTTTCTCATGGAACTTTAACGAAACTTTATTGCACATTAGTTCGACCAATTCTGGAATATGGATCTATTGTTTGGTCACCAAGTTATACCCTTCATAGCAATTCAATAGAAAGGGTTCAAAATAAATTTTTGAGAATTTATTCATATCGTAAAAATCAATGTACAGAGCACAATACTAAGGCAGACTTGCCCTCAGATCTCCATCTATGTAGCCTTAGTAACCGCAGAAGAATTTTGGATCAGATGTTTCTCTTTAAACTAGTCAATGGAAGTATTGATTGTCCACAATTACTGAGCCAGTTAAATCTGGATGCTGTATCAAGAACACGTAATCTCCTTTGTTCAGAATTCCATTCCATACAAACTAACTATGGAATGAACAATCCTTTGACCAGATTGCAAAGAGACTATAATGATATACAAGATACGGTTGATCTATTTTCACAAACACATGCAAACTTCAAGAAGACACTTCATCGTATTTTGTAATCTACTATATATTTAGATCTCATTTTATTCTTTTTGTCCTGTCACATAACTTTGCGATGTTTTATTTTTAATATTAACTTTGCGATGTTTTATTCTTAATATTACCATTTTTCATATATATGTATTATAATAAGTATTGTATACAATTGGAGTTATCCGTTGATATAAATAAAATCTTAAAATTGAATAATTTTTTCAAGCTTTCAGAGAAATGAACTATACATTTTTTCCTCCTGAACTGGAAACCTAATTCAAAACTCGTTGCTCACAAATACTGTATAACAGTAATGGCCAATCAACAGTATAAAGGGGGTCATTTCACAGCAATATTTCCGTCCGCTAGAAACACTCAACATTCATCCTTCTTTCAACCAAAACATCACACACACCCTTAATAACATGTTTTTAGAAATATTTTTTTACAAAGAACTGCCTTTTCTAAAATATTAATTATTCTTTCAAATGTAAACAGATCAGAAGACTCCATCTGATAACCATGAAAAAATTGTGATTTTTTTATTTTACGATGCTGATAAACTCGGACTGTCCAACACTACCATAGGATAAATGCGGAAACTGCTTGAGTGGAGGAACTGAGATATTGGGGTTTAAAGTTTTCCCACTTTTTCTCCTGTTTTGATCAATTTAATTAGACTTAAAGTGTGGATCCAGTATTAATGGACTAGTAGAATTTAATTTTATACTCAAAATTTGAAAAACATAGGTTGTAGAAGCCTAGAAGTCACATACTGCTTTTTTGCTTAGGAACCAGCAGAAGTGGTATTTGCCTTTGTAAAGTGAATAGACGGTATGTGATCAGAAATAATTCATAGATGTTTTGGATGACTAGTAATCATACAAAAAATTCAACTCATTACTCATTCGGAACCATAGAAAATGTTGTTCGCTTCTCCAAAGTAAAATGTTGTGCAATCTTTTGAAGAGAACTAGGGAATGAGTTAGAAGTTATTTCACTTATTTTCTTAGTCTAATCTTTATTAACGTTTTTTTCAGAAGACAAGCATTTAATAACCTAATCGTGTTGAAATCATTTATCACGTACTTCATTCAATTCATTAGAATGGGTAAAATTTTGTTGAAAGTATTACCAATCTGTTGCTACATTAATATGGTTGCTTTTTCCGAAAAAAGGCCATACAAAACTTATGCACAACTTTTGCCCAGGCAGTAAATGTTTGCTGTGAGTACTAACATTTTGAAAACATTTCATTCTGTTACTCTATTGGCCAGGTTTTCTGCAGCCTGCTCTTGGACTACAAGCAATCAAATGATTTTCGCACATACACGATTGAGAGATCGTGAATATTTAAAAGTTATTTAGGATGCAGATACCGCATTTTCCATATTTGTAGAAAGATAGTTCATTCCACCAGAAGTTCAACTGTAGAAATAACAGAACTTTTGATTTTTTAACACATACCACTTTTTTCCTATGGGCAGCAGCATAGTTGCGTTTTGTTGATCTCCAACTAAATATTACCGAATGTGAGCACTGTTCCTTTAATTCCACCTAGAAAATGTTGACATTTGTCTTCACTCAGTTCAGTTTACCTTAAAGGGACATCTGATAGTGTGACCTCACCACTCTGAGAATCAATCACTGTTTGGTGTTACTTATATTTTTTAGAAATTGAAGCAGTGCATTCTGCACAATATTTTTCTGCTAATGGCAATTCAAAATAATCAAAAGTCTCTCCTCATTTATTATGATGCTTTTACAAAAAAAAAATAATTTAGAATAAAACCGAATTCAAATGAAATGAATCTTCCAACAAGTATATGTACATTTCTCTATCAGGTTCTTATATTTTTCTTTGATTTAATTTCAGCTCATTCTGATAATTTCTGGCCTGAACTTCATCTAGACCGAGAAGATATACTCAACATCCTCCAAAAGTACTGCCAAAATGCAGATACTCCACCACCATCTCCTAGTTCCGACATCTACGAGACTAATTCTATTGACATTGACCCCATGTTTTTGGAATTACCCACTGAAGACGTACAAAACCAAGTACGTCCCTACTTTTTGGAAGACAGCTTTGAGGTTGAAGTTCCACAAATGGAATCTGACGATGATTTTGATACATCTCTAGATTAGACTAATATATATCATTTCTTTATTATACCATGAAACAGTACGTCTGAAAGGAAAAATCAGTATAATCCTGAGCAGCTGGCATAATTCAAAAATATTTTCGATGTACGGTTTCTTGATATTTATAAGTTATACTTCAGTATGTGTTTTGTATATATTTCTAAGTTATTTTCTTTACTTAGTGCTATTGTATGTGATATATTTTTAATATTAAAAACAACTCTGCTTAACATACCTTGATTTTTTTAAGTACAACTTTTGTGTATACATACATTAAATAACAAAACAGGTAAAATCTCAAAGTATCAATAAAAAACATAACTAGAAGTAACTCTTAAGAGGCCCTGCGAGTGGTCTATTTAGCAGTTTTTCCAAGTTCTTGATAAAAAAAAAGTTGTTTGAAGATAGAAATATCATTAAATACAGGACTCTCATTTGCTACTAATAAACATCACAAAATTCAAAACTAATTTCAGGATTCAAAATGGATATCTACATTAATAGTTTTCTTACTGGTATGCAATGATTTCAAATATTCCAACATTATTATAAAATCATCTCAGAATATTTGAAAATTAGCTTTTACTTTCAGCAAAAAGTTTAATATGCCATATTTGTTCAATTTATCATGTTTTAATGAAAGGCATTGAAAGTAAAGAAATATTTTTTTATTGATTTATAAACAAAGTGGAAACAATCTGCGACTTTTGGTTTGATAAAACTTTCGATATGGGTCAATGAACCTCATATTCTACATGAAATAAAAAGTCATTTGGGATCGGAGATAATTCTAGTTTTTTGAAACATTTCAACGAAAAAAATTGGTGAATGTAATTCGATCACAAGACCCATTAAAGCCTCATCCTATGATAAAAAAAAGATACCATACAAATTTTTATTTCAATATTACTGATATGGATATGTAAGATTTTGTGCCATCGTTCAATTTGTAAGATTTTTGGAGAATTGGTAAAACTACTGAAAAGGAGAAGTAATGGAAAGTGAAGGAACTGTTTCTCAAAAGAGATGAAAAAGCTGTGAATTTGTATTTTATGAACATGAATATCTAGAGGGGTGCAGGATTAAACTAGCTACAGAGTGGTGGGGAAAATACTAGGGATCGAATGCTATATCATGAGTATATCGACCTCTAAACCGTTTATGGTAACATATATACTGATGTATGAACAAAAACAATGCAATGCAATAGTAAAAGTGAGTTTGACAAGACCAATACACTGGATGCCTTTAACATGGCGACATCGAACCTAATTATTAGAGAGAGAGAGAAAAAGGCGGAGAAGAGTGCAACAGCACTGTCAAGGGTGATTCCAAATACAAATGGTTCGGGAAGCACCAAGAGATAGATGCTGAACGACGTCGTCCAGTCCATACTGCTATATGGAGCACCGGTATGGCACGCTGCGAGAGTAGGAACCCATCGGAAAAGGTTGGAATCGGTACAGTGACGGATGCTACTTACTGAGAGTAGCGAGCGCTTACCAGACAGTATCCACAAAAGCAATTCAAGTGGTAACTGGGAATCCACCAAAAGACAAGTTCGTAGAGGAGAGGTATGCTCAATACAGAAAAGGCGATGGACATCTCGAGCTCAATAAGAAAAGTGCTAGACAGGAAACACTGGACAGATGGCAAGTAGCATGGCATGAGAACGAACTGACGGGGCAGTGGACGAAAAAACTAATACCAGTTTTAGCCGGTAGGAGTCCGGCACTACCAGTCCACGATAGAACAAGCAGAAGTGGCTGATGCCCATGCAGGGTTTCCCCACTCAAAAAAAAAAGTATAAATAAGTTTGACAAGACCGAAACAATGTTTTTTAGTGTTTTATTTATTTATTTATTTATTTACGGATAAACCATTACATTTAAAGTTTACAGTTGGAATAGAATTTACTAAATTTAACTTATGACTAAGAATACGAAACTATACAATACATACGAATAAATACCATACAGATATAAATAAAATAAAATGCAGATACTATACAATACAGAGGAGTGAAAAATAGATGGAAAAAGGAAGTCTTATGTTGTTTGATATCTGTGACAGTTCAACCAAATTTGATCTTTTTTACACGGCTTTTGAGGGATTCCAAACTCAGAGAAAATAAATCCAAATCAATGCTATTAACCATTCTTGGCAATTCTAGCTAATGGCGAAAAAAGTCCATAATTGCATCTATGAAAATCTATTGAGAATGTAGTATTGTTTCTAAGTAGGATTTTGTGGAATTATGCGGTGAAAAGATTCAAATATAAGCAGTTCTATTTAACTCATTTAAATATGACCTGCTCGAAGCAGGATAGAAGACGATTTGAGATCACTTATCATTATTTGTAGTACTGTTGGATTTAGAATTTCTGTTCAAAATAAAAAAAAAAAATCGGCATAATAGTAGATTATGATGAGAAGAATATTCAATAAAATGTTTGATGAGATACAGCTAGAGTACCAGTAAAACTATATTGGCATTTGTAATTTCATACATTCAACATTAGCTTCACGAGAAATCACCGTTTCCATCGTATTTTACAAAAAGTACTTCTATCACACGCGGAATGGGATAAGTGGACGCCACCAACTGGGCCCAGAGACAAGTGAGCGTGAGCCAAGTGGGCGCGAAAATTATATTATACAAAGCATAATGCTTTTGATATGAAAAAGATAATAGTTTAGTTGAATGTGTTCATTTATAATAAATGAAGTATTAAATTAAATGGGTAAGATTACTTAACAATTTAATGACCAAATAATGACTTAATATAAATAAGTATTTCAAAATTATTTAAAAGTAATAAACTTTTCCAAATAGTACTTTTGCCTACTAAATGTAGAAAAAACTTACGACAGATTGTTTGGTATGATTAAAGTGTTCGTACCTACCATACCTCGATCCATAGTCGATTATCATTTGTGACTTTGAAATGGCTTCTTTGAAGAGTGTTGCTGAAATGTGGCTAATTAGCTTTTTTCCGTTATCCAGTTATTATGGATAGCATGAAAATATTCTCGATTTTCAAATATCTGTGTATATTCTACCTACCAATTTACATGGGTATAGAGGTTGATGCGCTGCAGCAACGTCTAGTGGCGAGTTAAAGTAAAATGAATAGCATAAAAACCTTCTTCATGGAAAAACACTTAGATGTGCCAACAATCAACTAAATATGTCGTTCCTATCGTCAGTTATGATCGAGAGTGCATACAAAAATTATGATTTTTACAGTTTGTCTGAATTACAAATGTCCCTTTTTTTCCACTGAAAACTTTTCCAGGATCATAATGAATAAAACAAAAAATAATAACGCATATCCATCATTCGAATCGAGAGTTATTGTCTTGAGTTTATACAAAAATCCCATAGAAAAAGGAATTTTCCGGGAAACTTTTCCAATTTTCCTTCTCTAAAAACATTCGTATTCTCAGGAACATTCAAATTGATAGCGAATTCCATTGTTAAAACCGGTGCGCACCGAGTGCATATTTTGTATTCCATTGGTAAAACTGGGGTAGAGTCAAAGATTAGAGGGTTACTCTACTCTTTGGTAGAGTTTTGTATTCCATTGGGAATCTGGTGCAACTAGTGCAAGCCCTTTGAGGTCGTGCGAAGTCAGTGCATTGGTGAAAATGGCGGAAAGTTCGAAAATTGAAAAATACAAACTACTGCATTTTTGTTAACATCGTCTTCAAGCAGTGATAAAGACACGAAATAATAAAGGAGAGGAGACCATGTCCTAAAATTAACAATTTTGTAGAAAATGTTATCAGTAAATTAAGTGATGAAGAGGTAAGAGAAAAATTATTTGATTATAGCTTCGTTTTTTTTGCAGTTCCGAAAAATCTTTAGGAAGCGGAGCATCAAAGTTTTATTCGACAAACACATCCCCTGGGGGCAGAAATCCTATACCATCAGTTTCCCCAATAGTTATAGTTACAGTAATTATTTCATCATTGTTTATTTGGAATTCAATTTTATGTTCTGCTTGTGAATTGTTCATTTCCAACTCAGGAATTTATTAGTAATACAGAGTACCTACTGGTTTGTGATTAGTAACGTTCACAGAACAGTGTTTTGTGGTAACGTTATGGGTGCTCAAACAATAACAACATAACCTCTCCATTATGATGGTGGTGAAAACTGAAAAGTTCAACGTGTCTGTCAATTTCGTATTCTATTGAGGATGAACCAGTTCACATTTTGGAGAAAACCAGTTTACAGTGCCAATACAACGCTGGTGCAAATCTAGTGCAAAACTCGATTGGATTCCATTTCTTTCTAATATTGTTCGTCTTGTCTAACCTGCTCCTTTATGTATTTCAACTCTGTGCCGCAACTCCTTCAGTTGTATATTTAAAATCACCTTGATGTAGGTCAAGAAGAGCATCATTATTCTGACAGTTCTTCCAGGATATTTAATTTTGTGGCCTTCTCCTCTGTGGTCACACCAAAATAACTGAAAACGAATAAGGACGAAAACAACCGACAAACTGGAGTCTTCCAAATTTCACTAATATGTAGTAAGTTCGATGGATAATATATGTAACATGTTAATATAAACTCTGTTTTAAGAACTTCTTTTTTGTCCATGGCCTGGATTAACAACCGAGTTTTTGGTTTCGAAATTTAAATAAATAATGAGAACTATTATGACTATATAGGTGCGTTTTTATAACCACGAACTTGGTGTGGTGGAATTGTGATGTCTCCATCAAGTCGTTGTTATACTATTGATGGATCAACCACTTTCGTTTTTATATACACATCTTGATTTTTCCACCGGCTTGAATGATGATGAGTTTGTTGGATAGGATTATTTGTGAGGTTAGGTTTATGATCGAATGCCCACGCTCAGTATTTACTTCTTACATATTTTTGAAACATGACTCATTTAATGAATCCGTTGAAATTTTTTATGTAAATCTGGAAGTTGAGGGGGAAATGATAATTGTGGAATTAATAGATAAAGAAATAGGAGAAATTTCCACTGGTGGGCAGTATTTTTTTATCCGTCAGAAAAAAATGCGAAGAAGGAAAACAGAGAAAACATGAGGAGTAAGTGAAAAAAAAAAGAATTACAACCAGGGGGAGAAACCAAACTTATTTCTCTGAGGTTACAAAAAAAAACAAATTTTGCAATCCAAAATGTCAAAAAATAAAACTTTGGGAGAGTATTTCCGCAGAGATGAATAAAAAAAACAATATAAATAACACTTGTTGGTAGCGACTCAAATTGGAATTATTTTAAACTTTCTTCCACAGTTACCCTCGATAATCGGAAATTAAAGTTTAAAGTCCAAATCGTTATATCTAGTAATTACTTCGAAATAATTACCAATTTTTTAATGTTTTTGGGGGCTCTTGTAAATATTGGAGATCATTAATTCATCGTCTGATCAACTGGATGAATCTGAAGATGATGCAGTGCATCGTTTCGCTAGCAAAAGACTACAAAACATTTCAAAAATAGAAAAAAAAAATCACAATATATTATTTAATCTTTGATGTTGTGGTAGAGCTCGTCCAGTATTGAAACGACCGTTTGGTAGGTAGAGAGGGGGAAAACACGATTGGACACGATTTGCTGTGCTACCGCGAATCTTCACCAGTGTCTTGGCATGCAGCGTTTGAAAGGTTAGGTTTGTTTGATTGATAAATAGGTAGTGCAGTTATTTATTCAACTGTGCAATAGTTTACTCGTTACCTTGCCAAAATGTCCAGTGGTAAGTACTATTCAGTAGCGGAAAAAGAAATAGGAGTTTTAGGAAAGTTATAGGAGTGTAAGTTCTCTACGTCTCGTGAATCACCTATACCAAATAATTTGGTACGCCTATGGAATTTCTATTAATAGCCACAGTTAGACAATGGTTCGGGTATCTTCGAGAAAAATTGGTTCTTAGGTAGGGGAACATGGACGTATAAATAAAATATTTATACGTCCATGTAGGGGAAGGCCAAAGTGGTCGTTTTAATACTGGACGAGCTTTACACCAACATAACCTTTAATGTGGTAGTTGAATTTAGTTCCACCAAATCGTTTTTATATAACTGGTGGATTTCATGAAAATGACGTCATTCTCTACCACCTCAACCACGCCAAGTTGGTGGATATACATTCAAGAGCCTGTAACTCTCAGATACCAGAGTGCGGAATGCGCTAGTCCGCCACTGTCCAGAGTGAATGGTGGCCATGACATTACCATATACGTCACTATGACTCACAAATGATCTTTCATCTCTTTCTATTAGTGTCACCATTGTCTTATGGGGAATAGACTCTCCTATAACGTTTACTCTCTTTGATTTTATCATGCCTTGTTTATATGTTCTGTGTCACTTGTCAAAGTAGTTTGATTGAAACTTTAGTGATTGTTGTTTTTTGCAGTACGTTAGGTTACCTGTGTATTATATTGATTTTTTTTTCATCTAATGATAGGCCATATAAATAAAGACTTAAAATTTGTCGATAAATTATAAGAAAAATGAACGCTGCAATTAATATTGGTGTAGAGGATATGACGGCAACAATTGTTCGATATGGATTATATTTGGGAGCAATTTTTCAAATAGTTTGTTTAGGAGCATGTATTTTTATGCCGGACTCTCCAGACGACAATACTTCTTGGGGGTCCAGGGTAAGCTATCAAAATGTTTCATTCATGAACTAGGACTCTACATTAACTTTTAGGTTGATAGTGATGACGAAAGTTCTGAGCAGAGTACACCCCAAAACACACCCCGAAGACCATATCACCGGGCAAGGAAGCAAGAAAAGAAAAAAAGACGTTGAAGAGAACAAAGTATATTGTGCGAGTTTTAAAATTCATCTGATTTTAATTTCAAAGAACATGAGTTTTCATTGTGCTTTGTAATTTTATTTTCAACCTAAGATGATATTAGTAAGTAGAATTTGATCTCAACCTATAATATTTATTAATATATGAAAGCTGTATCAGTCATACTAAGTGTATTTTCAACTTGATAATTAACCTCAATTGAAGTCAGTATAAAATTTGTTCAACAGATACTCATTAAATTTTAGGTAAATAAGAGGTTATATTGTTAACACCTTAAGCCCCGTATGGCATTTAACTGATGCTTCACTACAACGTACCCTTGGGACTGCCAGGTATCAAATAAAAACACCTGGTCCCAAGAAAGAGTACTGTTTGCAGGTTGGGAAAATTTCAATATACAAAAAAGTTACATCAATTTTTGTGTTTAATTGCATTATTTTAGCAAATAATCATTTATTATCAGAAATTACAATCATTGATTGAATAATACAATCATCGTGGCAACTAAATATTTTTGTAGTATTATTAGTTTTAGAAAAACAACATTAGAGAAATGCGGTCCAAATGGTCGATTTTTTTTTGTACAAAACAGGTGGCATCCATGTAATGCCTCATTTAAAAAAAATCAGCTATCCAAATTGTCAATGGTATTGACATTTTGATTGACAAAATCTGAGCGTTTAAGAAAAAAAAAGTCCGGTCCCAACAATACGATATTTTCTGGCTCATAGCGGAGCTTAACATGGTAATTAGGAAAGACCTGTAATTTTTAAAAATATAACAAAGTTAACTGCTTTGAATATTTTTTATTTAAAGCAAGCAATCATTACAATATCTCTTTGTGTAAGTAATATATTAAAGCATATTAAAAACAGCCATTTTTCAAATTTTCGTAGAAACAAAGTAAATTTGATTACAAAAATATGTATTTGTAAACTACCCTATAGGAAAATATAAATAAACAATTACAAAAATTAACAATGTGTTTAAACATACTTTAAGGATCTAACACTAAAATGAGGGAATTATTAAGGTACTTTATTCAATACTGCTAAATTAAATTAGCTGTTCACGCACCATTGACACTTTTTGTGGGTTTCCAATACAAAAGATTGATTATATAACAGCTGAATAGTCTCTCAACAATAGAATGATAGGGGAAGAAAGCTATCAATTTTCTCGGTTCACGAGGATACTTTAATACATTCTCATAAATGAAGAATGTTGGAAAAAAACACCTTTAATTTACAGCATCATGAATAATTTATATTATTGGAAAATCCAATCATGAGAACAAAATTAACTCAAATTATTCCTGCAAAAGGCAAAATGTCTAAATTTTTGGCTGCACACAATAGAAATTTTTTTGAAAATTGACAGAACTGTATCTTTTTGGAAATTTTGATATCCCATTTATTAACCTTTGAATAGATTTGTTTTAAGCACTACTTTTTACATTGTCTCAAGTCCTTTATTTTTCTCAAATAAAAAATGTTTATAATTTCAGGGGAGAGAATATTTTGATAGATTTCTAATCATAGGGAAGAGAGAACAAAATCTAGATCCAGACGGAAAAGCATCATTAATGCAGTCATTTGCAAGTATTTAGTAACAATCACTTATGAATAGGTCAAAGAAAAAGATAAATAAAAATATATTAAAAAACTACGAAGGCATAGAAATGCCACATTTTTTCTATTTTACAAATTCCGACTTGTAACTCGGAACAATGAAAAAAACATATATATATATATATAAAATAATGACCGGGTTGTATAATGATGGCTTTTTGAATAATCACTAGTATTTTGAATATTGGAGAACATCAATAATTGGTAGAATTATCTCTTATTAGATATTGAGTTGTATTGTTATAAATCATCACTCCATAACACTGAAAATATGTACCAGCATTCAAATGAACAATTTCCTGAAGAGTGTATAGGAAATCAAGAAGTAGTAAAATAGCCAACAAAAAACCCGAATTTCATTCCACTTAGATTATTTTAAGGGGACCTTGAAAAACATTTTATTCAAACGATATTGCTGGAAGTAAGAGGTATATACAATGAAATAAGAGATTGATTTGAATGAACTAGCTGAAGGAGGAACAATTGTGTTAGATTCAACAAGGGCAACATCATCTGAATGATTTAACACCTCTTTTACCCCACCATCTTCACATTTTTGTTTATAAAAAAACCTTTGCGAATATATTGCACCACAGTATAATTCCATTCATTACAAAAATAACTCTATGTCCAAATGATGAATGAAAAATAAAAAGGGTTCGATAACAGTAAAGTACAGCACTATGCTTACGATAATTCACATTCAGTGGTGAGAAACAAGATAGATTTTTATGTTTCGAAAGGATTCATTATGAGATTTCTTCGCATCCCATTCATATTCGTATGTGTGTTGATATGGGGGCAGCGGAGTAATAAGTCGGAATTCCGAGTTAGAAGTCGGAATCCCGAGTTACAAGTCAGAATTCCGAGTGACAAGTCAGAATCCCGAGTTACAAGTCAGAATCCTGAGTTACAAGTTGGAATTTCGAGTTACAGGTCAGAATTTGTAAGTGTGGCACTTCTCCGCCTTCGTAAAAAACAAAGTCCTGTCCATTTTTCTTTTTTCTGAACAGGACATATTTAAGAATTACATATAAGGCAGAGCTACTAGTGAAAGTTATATATATATATACTTATAAAGTTTTATCTACGATTTAAGTGCAGCTAACCTGCTCTGCATTTCTTCAATCTCTGTCTCATCTTCTCCTTCTGTTTCTCCAACAGCCGGTCGGGATTTTTCTTTCTCTGCAGGCTCGGTGGGGGGTAAAGGAGCTTCTCCAATTTTCCCTTCGGTGATTTCATAAAGGACTTTGTCAATTTCGCTTTGTGCGGCTTCTTCCATCTCTTCACTATCTTCAATTTCATCCATGGTCTCATCCAACATTTCTTCTATGATGCCCGCTCTCATCATTTCTTTAGACATTTCCTGCATTGTTTGGGCGACTTCAGGGACCCTGATGAGTCGTTGCATCGCTGTCATAACTTCGGTAGATTTTTGTAGGGCTCCAGCTACCCGCAAAGTTGCTAAAATGGTAATAAAGTCCTATGCAAACCATTGTGGTAGCACTAGTTAGTGATATTTTACAAACGTTCAAGCTTACCCAACTGATTTTTCATTTGTAACATAACTGAATTGATATGAGCTTTCGAAGTGTATATTTTGTTGATAGCTTTACGTGCCCGTAGAATTTCTTTAGCCAAAATAAGGCAGGTATCTCTGTCACTCTTCTGGGCTGCTTCCTTCAAGGATCGTTTAACTTTTTCTTCCTCACGCTGGATTGCTACAAGTATAATTATTAATGAAAATGAAGGATTGGTTAGCACCACTTACATTTGATTTGTCTTTCCAACTGGTATGTCTCTTTTCTCAATTTGTGGTTCCATTCAGTTACCTATAATAATTAGTAATTAACCTCAAGGTCAAAACTTGGGCAAAATAGTTACCATATCTTTTGGATTTCTCTCTGGAGTTTTTCCGAAAAGACCCATGATTTGATATAAACTTTCTTCCTAGGGTTTCGAGTAGTCTCTATGATAATCACCTTCAAAACTTTGAAAATTTCTGAAGTATATTGTTACGCCTTGTTTACGGCACCTCTCATTCTGTCAGTAGGTCAAATGTCATTTCGGTGTATTTAGCAGCTATTTTATTTGACAATAGCTTATCTTTCTTTAACCCAGCAAACTCATCGGTGCCTTTTTTTCTACCATATGATAAAAGATAAGAGCAGCTCAATTTGACACAAACCTACAAGTCTCAAGTGTACTGCAGTGTTGCCGTTTGCCGGATAATTATCCGATTTGCGAATAATTTCAGGTGTCTGCGGATAAAGAACACGCATGTACCCCTTTTCTAAAAAAAATTGATTCGGACATAAAGATTACCACCTAGAATGTTTAGCAACAAACTTAGACATCGAAAAAATGTTTAATGTTTTTCATAATTCGAAATTCGAAATTTCATCACATTCAAAAACGTACTCCTAGCGCGTCTGATGGACGTATGCATAAAACTTTCACTGAGCTAGTTGCTTCGAACTGTCAACTAAAATTTTTTATTGTGTAAAATCGCGTTTTTCTCAGGAATGACAGCTATATGAGATGGCGTTATAACATTATCCGATTTCAAGTTTAACTAAATGAGTATCTCCGAAAAAACACGATTTAAAAAAAAAAACCCACCGAGCAAAGCTCGGTCACCCAGGTACTTTTTATTATAATAGTATTTTCGATTGTTACTGAAACATCACATGTTTGGGTTGTGAGAAATATTATTGTCTATCAATATTCCTAAAACAACCACAATTGGCGCTAGTGTTTAGGGCAAGTTGTTCAAGTGAAGGTTAAATCCAGTTTGAATTGAGGAGCACCTTTATTGATTTATTTTGCGATTTGAGAAATTATTTTCACAAAATGTAATTTTTGAGGACCGAACATAAAATCATTGGTGTTCCCTAGTCTTCTTGGACAAAGATCACCATTAAAAAAACTATTTTCTGAACAGACTTAAAATCCAATCCAACAATGTATATGCAACTCAAAATACATTGAGTAGCATGTTTAGTTGTATGACAAAATCGTTGCATTCGCTTAGGGAATTGCGTAATTGTCGATCGCTCGAATGCTGTGTATCATTGCCATATGATGGCCTGTCGAGCGTGATATATCAACAAAACACTGCGAAGTAAAGGAAGTTTTCATGAATTTCGGTTGAAGAAATGTCCAGCAATAACTGAACGAAAATCAGAAGTGTTAGTGGTGGTGCACTTCGGAAAATTTCCTCTTCAACAGGTGAGTTCCTGAAAATTTGTGGTTAATTTCATACCTATTATTATATTTTCTAAAATTTCCATAATTTCCAGTTGTCATTCATTTTCTATTACTACAATTTATCTAAATAATATGTATTACACCTGTGGCATATATATTTCACTAGTTTACATAGAAGACGATAAGTTTTCATTTTAATTTAAAAATAAGGAATGAGAAACTGATGTTTTTCAAATTCTACTAAAATGCTACATCATCAAAGATAAAAGATACCACTTATAAACTAAAAACAGAGTAAGGTTCAATAATTTTTCCACTCATGCTTTTTTCACTCAACATTCAATTATCAATAGGAGTAAGGTTGTTTGTAAACATATTTTTATTTGAATATTAAAAATATATTATTTTGTAATTAAAAATATGTTGCCTATGTCCATATGGAACTAATATATATATATATATATATATATATATATATATATATATATATATATATATATATATATATATACCAAAGGAGGTGAAGCACAGGGTATATTATTGTACATGCATAGGTCTTTTGAGCTGTTTCCAAATATCTTCACAGGGCCGGCTCTAGGTATTTGGCCACCCTAGGTAAGAAATATATTGGCGCCCCCTGTCGCCCCTCATAATTATTTTTTTGCCCTTGACTCCCCCTGTTTCGTTTGTTTAACATGACATGAATAGAATAGAATATTTATTCAGCCAGTGGATCATTACAATGATATAGGTCATGTCAAATATATAAATAAATATAAAAGCCTAAATATAAAATATTGCAGATATAAAATAGTATTGAAACACACAAATAGGTTTACTAGGTTCAAAAATGTATTTATTAGACCTTAACAACTATTCTATATAATAAATAAATGAATAAATCTTTTGATTAAAATCGTTTTAAAACATCAAAACAAATAACACATGGGCCTTAGAAATCTTGGAGTACTTCTACAATTCTTAGTTCACAGAGTAGAATGCGTTTTCCAAGAGTAGATGTTTTATATAATTTTTGAAAGTTTTTATTGGTGATGTTCTCATATTGGTTGGTAATTATTTGTTGAACAGTTTGATTCTCATATATTTTGGAATCATTTCAGTTTTTGATAGGATATGTGCTGGTACTTCCAGTGTCGCTGAGTTTCTTGTATTAGTTATTACTATTCAGGCTCTTAAATGTTGTGAAGTTTGCTTTTACATACATATTAGTAGTTGAAATATATAAATGCAAGGTAACGTAAGGATCCTGCGCTTAATAAATATTTCTTTGAAACCTGTTCTTCTTTTAACTCCTTCTATTGACCTCAACGCCCTTTTTTGTTGAACAAAAACTCTTTCTGCCTATCATGAAACGTAGGTTCCAAGATCTCGTCATACTATTGAGAATTGTCAAAAAGCCAATTATTTTTCAGGTTAAAGACTTTTTTTATTGCTGAGACATTTATTTATTTAATTGTTTAACTAACGGGTAAACTCTATTTTTACATGATAAGATAAAATACATTACCCTTAACTTAATCTACTTACAGCTAAACTAAATTAACTAATAATCAAATAAAATAAAGTTAGACATGTTGAAATTAGTTAAAGTAAAAGTACAGCTTACAGACATTAAAATCATCATTGAGATCACTGGAGCTTTGGTTCAGGGTAACTTTTTCAATTTTTGCTTTAAAGACAAATGAAGAGCCAAACAAGTCAATATGACCATTATATTCATTTCCATACTTCGCCAACCTGTTAACTGGTGAATTTTGAGCGTATAGTTAGTTGGGCATAATGTTGTGTGGAAAACTTTGGAAGTTCTGGTGTGTCTAACGGAAACATTCAGTAAAATTCAGATAATAGGCCGGGACAGTTGATTAGTTGGATAGAATGTCATTCTGTTATCAAATGTAACGCCAAGGTCATGAATTTCATTGACAGTTTTAATAGGAATATCATCCAAAAAATATTGATATTTCTAGGTGAATTTGATTTGGAAAAGGTTATCTGGTGACATTTATTGATGTTTAAATCTATGACGTTAGCTTTGCACCATTTATAGAATAGAGAGATTTCTGTTTGCAGATTTATCACATCGTTGTCGTTATTAATTTTGTTAAATATTTCATTAAAGTCATCTGCAAACAACAAAATTTAGATTTTTTCACAAGGAGGGATATGTCGTTTATGAACAGATTGAAGAAGAGTGGACCACAGTGAGACTCTTGGGAGACACCAGATGTAACAAAAATGGGCTCAGATACAATGCTACATGTTTTAACTCTTTGAGTACGACCTGTCAAATAACTTCTTAGCCAGTTTAGCAAGTTACCAGAGATCCCATACCCTTCCAACTTTGCCATTAGTATATCGTGGTTGACTCAGTAGAAAGCTTTAGAGAAATCTGTATAGATAGAGTCGACTTGGAATTTGTTCTCTAATGCATTGATAATGTACTGATTATAAAGTATTAAATTGGTTGAAGTTGATTTACCCTGAACTTTTTTAACAAAAAATTAAACCGACGAAAAAATCAACTGAAAAGCAAAAAATAAAATAAACCTTTTTAGTCTTAATGATAACTAGCAATTGAATTGAGGCGTAAAATGATGGCAGCGGGATGCACGGCGGCGTTTTGATTACTTCTTCAAAATAATATAATGATCTTCGTTAATTGTTTGCTTGGCGCCGACTCAAAATTATGTTTCTACCTTGAGAGTGACATTTTTTTTTCAAATTCAAATGGGACCAACTTCGAAGTATCATATCAAATAAAAAAAGAATCATCGAAATCGAACTATTCTGTAAAAAGTTATGCGTGATCATACAAAAAATATAGCGTTGACTAGAGAATCTCCTCCTTTTTTTTCGTCGGTTGAAAACCATGTTGCTCATCATTTATAATGTTCTTGTACTCCCAGGTAAGTTGTTCTATTATAAGGCAATCCAGTAATTTAGGTATGTCCGCTTGAATGCCGACAGCATGAAGTTTTCAATATTTTCTTATGAGCCTGATTTAAATATTGGTTTCATATTTTCCAGAATTCAGGAAAAATACCTGCATGAAGAGATTTATTGAACATTATAATTAAAGGCATCACTAAGAGTACACACACCTTTGAAAAATAACTATAAATTCCATCTGGACCAGAAGAAAGTTTCATGGGTAAATTTTGTATCTTATCAAATATACATATTACATCAATATTACAAGAACTAATGCTAAGTTTTTTCGAAGTTAAATGAAGGGACGGTAATTATTTGATCAGTGAATACTGTTGAGAAGAAGTCAGCAAATAAGTTGACAACCCCAGTGCCTGTAGAACTATGTTTATCCTTGAGAAACATGTTCTTGGGAAGATTATAACTTTTTCTTCGACTATTAATACAACGCCAAAAGGATCGTAAATCTTCTTCCGTTCTGTTTTCTGAGATCTTGATGTAATGACATGACTGAGTCTATTGCATTGTATTCTACAATCGTGAAATCCTCATACTGGCCATACATTATAATAATATAAGTATAAATATAAGTTTAAGCAGTTTGTATGCTTATCAGTGGCAGCCTGTTTAAAAACGCGGAAAATTTCCTTATTCAAATACAAGTTTACGTGACCATACCAGCCCTTCGGGCCCACCCTAACGGTATGCCAATGATTTCTCCAGGAATTTTTTCTCAATTTCATTACAAAACACATGGCAGCCTGATTAAAATCGTACCGGAACACATAATTTTCGAACAAATGACGAATCATTTTTTGATATGAAGAACCCAGGACGACTCCTTGATTCATGCATTATTATCATGACAATATTGTCCTCTAAAAGGCATACTGAGTAAAATCGTATCTCAAAATATGTCACTTATTCCACGGTCTAACCTAGCAAGAATTTGCTGCCGATCCATTTTATAATAGGCGAGGACACGATGAATTATTATCGCTTTAAAATACATAACGCATATATAAATGTACCTAGACAACATTTTTCGGGTCAAATTTCAATTACAGCAGTTCCCATTCGTTTTTGAAAATCAACAAATTTTGTAGCTCTTTGTGACGTAAACAACCGAGCAGCCAATAAGCGAAATCGAGTTGATTGTGACGTTAAACGGCAATGTTGCCAAGTTTCTTGAATTATAAGTGACAGAACTAGAACCCTTTTCGCAATGTCAAGCGACGATGGCGGATTTGAAGGGTTTAAAAACATTCGATCTGTCATAAAACAATATATTGTCGATTTTACAGTGCACATAAACATTGTTATATTTGATATTATGAATCGTTGTGGTCCATCAAAAATTTCTAATGAAGAGAAAGCCATTCATTTATTCTTGTTATGAAGGCGCGGCCTAAGATTTGAAAATATGGCAACGTTGCAAAATTGATTGAAGCTGTCAACTGTGGGATTGGTTGATTGGGTGATTACGTCACAACATTTTGCAATGGCGCTAGAAAGAAGCCATTTGAATTTTGCCGACTGTAAATATTTTCAAGTTTTAGAAAATTAAAAAAAAATACCAACAGACTTTTCACAAGCTCTAGAATTCATTGAATATATTTTGAAAATTTCGTGTTCTCGCCCATTGTAATTGTGTGCAATCCCTGCAAAAGGACAAACTGAAGTGTGGTAATTTCGCCGCTGAAGATCGGCGGTGTTTTAGACGCTTAGTGTGATTCTTTCGAGCGGCGACGGCAGATTTGCCGTGACGGAGGAAACCGCCAAGTGTGTGTGCCGCCGGCGTAATGTGTAAGCTCTAACTTACTTCAGTGGGCTACTATTGGAACAGCGGCGACGGTAAAATCTCCGATAGGAAAAATCCGCCGTGTGTGTCACCGGCGTAAACAGTGATGTTGGAGTTACCGATGATGAGGCTGCTGATTTTTCTATTCCAATGATGGACAATACTATCATGATGAATAACAGCTTTGGCGGTGAAGATGTACCGTAATCCATCTTTAATAAATAATTCTGGGATTTTGCACTTAAACTCTGAAGCTTAATTAATTTTTCTTTTATTGATGAGACTGTAATGTGGAATGAATAAAGATAACCAATGTACTAACTTAATCAATGTTTTCAATCTTTTAAGGAATCTTGTTTAGGAAATTATCACTTTTAAATTAATATATGGGATAATTATCAATATTTGATAATTATCCGTACAAATTTCAAACATCGATAATTATCCGATATTTATTATAAATTTAGTAGGTTTTCCAAATAGTTTTTTCAACAGACTATATTGATAAGAGATAACGCCTTTTCAATCATCATTTTAATTTTTGTCAGTGTATACCTGTAGATGTTGGTAGTTTTACACCTGTAAGTTTACTTTAAAGATCTATTGTATCTGCAATCGTCTTCAGGTGAATACTGACAAGTTTAGGTGCTATACTTACCAATTTATATGTCTGTCGGTGCAATGGTGCGTGCCGGGAACACCTTTTAAATCCATTAGAGACGATGGACGTCCGAAACGAGAGTAATCAAGTTACCACATCGTCAACAACCTTCAAACAAACGTTCAACAACAATAGTAGGCACAGTGTTAAGTGATCGATTATTACCGAAGTTATTCAAAAATAAGTTCATATTACCGAAGTTATTCATGATAAAAGCTCTGAATCAATTCAGAAAATAGTGAAGACGTTGTCCTCAACCTGTATCTGTACCTCGGCAGTAAACAAAAAATCCACCGGTCTACAGTGCAGAAGTTTTTGCGATAATTTTTATCATGCCAAGTGCGCCGATCTCATAGTAGACCAAATGAATTTATCAAAGTCGCTCAATATGTTTTGTAAATGCTCAGAGTGCATCAAGATGGAATCCGATCCCAATTCTGGAAGTGCTCTTGCCTATCCTCTAAGCCCCAGGCGATAGGTTCCGACGACATAACTACCAAGCAGCTATTCTTGTTTATGAACGAGATCAGATCCGAAATGAAACAAATACGAGAGCATCAAAACCAACTGATTACATCAGTGACCTTCTGCTCAGACAAAATCTCGGATTTCGCAGTAACTGTATCAGGACTAATCGAATACACTAAGAAAGTAGACATTTTGAACATTGATAACCAAAATTTGAAGGAAAACATTCGAATTTTGAATAGCAAAATCAACGCACTGGAACAGTATTCGCATTAAAATCCAGGGGATCCCCGAAAAAAAAACGAAAACATTTTACCGATTATCGAAGCAGTACACAATGATTTAGGAATTCCTTATAACACCAACATGATTCAAGCAGCAAACAGAGTACAATCCTTCAGCCCAACTCTCCCGAAAAACATTGTAGTAAAATACTCCACACGCAAAACTAGGGACGACATCCTCACCGCGGCAAAAACAAAACGATTATCAGAACCGGGCCGAAAACTGATCATCGATGGTAGTGTGACTTCGCCTTATCTTTCGTTTATGAGCGTTACCACAGTTTATAGCTAAAGAAGCAGTTAGCTCACTTGGCCCAAATGCATGTTCCAAGGTAACATTCACTCTAGGGAAAGAATTCAGGATGCGCAAAAGACTACGCGATTATTGCTCTTCGAAGTATACGAAAAATGTCAGTATTAGTAACACAGTAACACGCGGAATGCGCGAAGGATAAAAATCAGAGTTGCGCAGTGTACAAACGGGAACATAAAGATCAAAGTGCCGACGCCTAATGATCTTGAAACTGTCACCACATGTACTGCTTAGTGTTGGGCGATACGGGTAGCGGGGACAGGAAAGGACAAATACCACCCCCGGGAAGAGACGAAAAAAGTTATACAGTGCTTCTCAAAAGTCCCCTCCCCCCCTCTTATTTTTGGACCGATTATACATAAACAAGTGAAATTTGGAAACTGAATATTAAAGGTTGTAAACTTCCCTACTAGTGATGATAGATGACGAAATCGTCAAAGATGACGTCACAAGGCCATTGTGACCAATAATTTTAAATGGAACCCTACGGCAAGCGACACCTCTCTTAAAAGGTATCGAAAAAACCTATTCAATGATACTAATTTTGTTTGTGTTTATAGCAGTTTTAATGGCTCATTAGTAAACATTAAAATTTAAATTCCATTCAGTATGATATTAATTACAGATTTAAGAATCAGTATCTACTTAAAGAAATTGCTCGAAGTGACCTCCATTCACTTCCTGACAGTGAAATATCCTATTTTTAAACTCTTCTCGTACTTTTGCAAATGTGTCTGCGGAAACAGCCTTACATTCTGCAACAATTCGTTGTTTTAAAACGTCAATATTGTCAGGTTCAGTGGCGTAAACCTTCGATTTAAGGTACCCCCACAGAAAAAAATTCTAAGGTGCGAGGTCCGATGATCGAGCTGGCCATTCCGTTGAACCTCGTCGTCCAATCCATCTACCACGATACTCCTCATCCAAATACCGTCTTACTGCACCGTAATAGTGTGGAGGAGCATCATCCTGTTGGAATGTTATTTCCAAATTGCCGAATTCATCTGGATTATCTTCCAAAATTTTAAGAATTAACGGTTCTATTGCGTTTTGCAACAGCTCCAGATAAACCTCACCAGTTAAATTCGTATTTGTGGTTTCCCAGGATACCTGCCCAAACATTCACCTTCTGGGGAAATTGTGTTTCACGAAACAGGTGAGGATTTGCGTCACTCCAATACCTCACATTCAGTGTATTTACATTTCCATTTAGATAGAAAGTACTTTCGTCACTAAAACAAATTGTTTTGACATAGTCTGGCTGTTGGTTAATTTTAGTTTCCATATTTTCACAAAATTCTAGTCTTTGGTCTGGGTCGTCGGCTGAGAGTTGATGAACCATTTTTAATTTGTATGGATGAAATTTGTTTTTTTTCAACACCCTGTGTACTGTACTTCGACTGACTTCACAGGTACATGCAACGTGAGTTGTTGAAGAAGTAGGATTAACTATTACTTCTACCACTATATCAATTTTTTTCTCATCAGAAATTTGTGGTCTGCCAGATCGTTTCGCATCATTAATACTACCCGTTGTTTCAAACTTACGAAGAAGCTCCGTTAAATAAGTCCTCGAAACGGGGCGATCGGGAAACCTCTCATTAGAAATGCGTTCTGCTGCATGAATATTTTGTCCAGTTTCACCAAGAATTAGGATCGCTGCTACTTTATCACCTAAAGCACGTACCATTTCGCTTCTTGAAGCACTTAAACGTTCGGCTCAAAACAGTTTAACAAATTATTAAAATGTACAAAAATATTAAAAGTACAAAAAGCTGCTGAAACAGTTAAACGTTCGATCAACAATACACAAATTATTAAATGTACAAAAACTTGGACAATTACAAAAACGTCGAATTAGGGAGACTAACAAAAACGTCAGCTTATTTGACAACTATCCAGAGGCGGAGCTTGAATTTGGAATTTTAGTATTAACTGATTCAATTCATCACAGCTTTGCGTTTTTTAAAAGCGAGTTGCCAAAACTGCCATAAACACAAACAAAATTAGTATCATTGAATAGGTTTTTTCGATACCTTTTAAAAGAGGTGTCGCTTGCCGTAGGGTTCCATTTAAAATTATTGGTCACAATGGCCTTGTGACGTCATCTTTGACGATTTCGTCATCTATCATCACTAGTAGGGAAGTTTACAACCTTTAATATTCAGTTTCCAAATTTCACTTGTTTATGTATAATCGTTCCAAAAATAAGAGGGGGGAGGGGACTTTTGAGAAGCACTGTATATAGACTTGAGTACACTGAACATTTCTTGCTGTTTTTTATTGTTTAAATTTTCATTAGTTACGTGTTTGTCTTGTGCAGAAAATAAAATCGGTTTGTTCTCTATGTGCTTGCATCAATCAACACATAAATTATACCGATTCGAACGAAGAATCAGATCGAGATATTTTACAGATGGCATATCAGACACCTTTTACGTGAATGAACATTTGACGCCTGAAAGTAAACTCATTTATAAAAAAGCCAGAGCAGCGAAAACTAAAAACTACAAATACGTCTGGGTCAAAAATGGAAATATATTTATCCGTACAAAAGATGGATCCAAAGCTGAACACATCTTCAATCGACCAAATAAATGTCATGTAAGCTAAGATCGACGCAACTCCACGGAACAAGATAGTCTTCTTGCCTAAAATGACCCTAAATATACTCTACCAGAACGTTCGGGGCCCACGCTCCAAAACCCAAGAAATCAAATTAAACACTACAAACTATAATATCGATGTGATTCTCCTAACGGAAACTTCGTAAATAGTGGTGTGCTAACATCCGAAATTTTCGATAGCAACTATAGTGTATTCCGGCGGGACCGCGAAAGATCCTCAACCATAACAACACAAGTACATCCTCTGTACATCCCAGGGACGTCCTTCATTTGCTACTAGGACCTCCCTGGGATATCCTTTGTCGGGACATGGTACATACTAGGGACGTTCAAGTGACATCTACTTTCCACCGAAAAGGACATCCAAGGGATGTCCTTTTGGTACGTCCCAGGGATGTACCATGTCCCGACAATGGACATCAAAGGGACACCCGGGATGTCCCAGGGACATCCCTGGGATATATGGTACATCCCCTGGTCGTCCCCAAATGTCCTTTTCTTTCATTCATTTAATTTGAAAAATTTCATGGAAAATATGGAAAAAATTGAATACAAATAAGATTCTCAACACAAAACGGGTTTAATTCAGAAATTAATTATGTCATATTGTATAAAAATATGATAAAAAACGACAAACAAAAACTCATCCTATATATAAATTCAAATGACAAATAAATAAAAAAAGACTAGGTGAATCAGTTGAAAATTGTACACATATTAGGGTGTTGCATTATCTTTTTCTCTGTGGCTGCTCTCCTTGGTCCTCCTGAAAAACTTCTGCAAAGTCTCTCAAATCTGTTTTTTTTTGCCAATGGCTTCAGAAGATCCTGTAACAAAGATATTATTGCAGATTGAATTGACAATGAAAAATATTACTAATACAGATATCATGTTATAGCTCTTTTGGGATTTACAATAATAGATACAAATATTCACCAAGTATTATTGCTGCACGTATTATGTTGTGTTTCAAGGCCCATTCAGTTAACTTTGAATTTATGTTATTTGAATTTTCAACATTTTCATGGAAGTTCCCATCATGATAATTTTGAACTAGGTCTTCTCTTGATGTAGGGCTCAATTCTCCAAGGAAAGAACCATCAGACAAATTTTCAGAACTTGATTCACATTGATCAACTTCAGGAATATTTTATCTGAACTTGTAGAAGGTAATGTTATATGAATATCATCATTTACAGCCATTAATGGACTAGTAGAAGGCCCACTACAAGCCTCTCAAGATTCTTCATTTTGTCTTCCAAGTTTTCTTGCCCTTTTATAATATTTACTTCGTGTATTTTTTCTCTCAAGCCTTGAGGATTCCTTCCTCCTACGATCCATTATATTAATATGTACCTATAATAGATTAATAAATATACTATAAACATAATATTCAGAATCGAATAACCATGTTATTGGGACAATCAAGTCTTTGATCCAAAAGATTACATTCAATATTTTGATAATTATTGTTTTACCAACCTTAAACTCAACTTATTATTTCAATTTCTCAACTATGATATACACAACACTATAACTGATAAAATGCTTCAAATGCTCACAAAAATCGTCAAACACAATAAGGATGCCGCTAATCTTTTTACATTGAACAAAGAAAAGTTAGAAACTCGAACATTATGCAAAGTGAGGTTAACTTGTTGACAGATCACCAAATAATTCAAACAATGTTGCCAAAGCCAAACAGGACAAAACCACAGATACCGAAATGCAATTGTTTTTGGGATTTGTGTATGATTTGAGAATTTAGATTAAGGGCGGCTTGTAACACAGCTGGTCACCCTTTGGTAAATGTTAACTACAGGTTTTCTCTCTTTGTAGATCATGGAAATAAAAAAGAGAACCTGCAGTTAGCAAAACCAAAGATGACCAGAGGTGGTACAACCCGCCCTTGGGGTATATTATGCATAAATAATTTTCTGCTTGCGAAATGGTCACTTCCTAGAAATTTCTGAGATATATTTCCATTTTCTTAATAATTATTTTTCAGAAGAAAAACAATTTTCAAAACAAAATATCAACTTTTCAATGAACATTTTGATGAGTTTCGACGATTCTTATATATGATAATGGATATCAGAAATACCAGGGGCATGAATGGGACAAGCTATGGATATACCAGATGGGATGTCCTCTGGACAACCTCTGCGGGACATCCCTTGGATGTCCCAATCATGTCCTTGTACCGCGGTACATAAAAAGGACATCCATGTGTTAGGGAAGTCAAAAAGTGATGGAGGTGGTGCATTAGTTGCAGTTTACTTTCAAGTTAGATGTCATCCACAATGGTAGAGCGACGCAGAGGATGTTTGGGTAACAATCTATAACAATAATCAGAAATATCACTTTTGCTGTGTATATCTTCCGCCAAATGAAGTGCGTTTTCATGTTTCTCAGATAACTTACAGATAATAATCCTCTCCGTACCAAATGATGTAGTTATAATCTGTGGAGATTTCAACATGTCAGAAATTGCATGGAAGCCTAAACAAAACTGTTCCTTTCTTATACCTACAAACATGAATCAAAAATATAACTTGCTTATCGATACTTTATCCTTTTGTGGACTTTAACACTACTGTCAATGCAAATAATAAATTATTAGATTTAGTATTCTGTAACAAAGAACGATTACAAAATGAATAATCACCTCTACTAGTCCTCTAGTACCAGAAGACAGTCACCACATTACAATTGAATTTTCACTCGCTTATGACAATGAAAAAAAACTGCACTCAAAAATACCCGAAGTGAAAAATTTCAGAAAAGGTCCTTACATCCTTAAATAATGTAGCCTGGACTGAAATTTTCCATATTGAGTCCACGGACGACTGCCTAGATATTCTTTACAAAATACTAGAAGAACTTCCCAGAATATTTTTCATATAGTACAATAAAAATAATAAAAGAAAAAATATAAAAAGAGGAACAAATTTGGCATTCAAACTGATTACATCTTATTCGCCAAACTCAGAAAAACATCAAAACAACTTATTGTATCAGATTATAAAAATTACGTATGGTCAATTCAAAATGATATAGGTACCCAACAACTCAAAAAAAAAAACTGGAAATAATAGTAATAATAGAATTCCAAATTCGGTCTCGTTCCACAATGAATCAGCGGGAGAGGAGAAAAATATTTGTAAACTCTTCTCAAACTTCTTTCAAAGTACTCACGAACCTTATGAACAAATCGCCCACAAAATTGAGAACCAATATAATAATCTAATATGTAATGTAAGAACCACAACACACCAAGTCTGGACGAAAATAAAGGCCCAGGTGCAGATGGAATTCCCTCTATATTCATCAGAAAAGGTGCCAACAGTCTAAGTGCCCCCCTGACACTAATTTTCAATAAATCTTTCAAAGAATGCACGGTCTTCCAACTATGGAAAATTTCTCACATTACACCCATTCACAAAAATGGCGATAAACTATAGGCCAATTTCTAAACTCAATATGGAAAAAGTACATGAAAAAATAGTCCAAATTGCTTTGATGCACGCCATAAACTGAAGCATTATCCCCGAACAGCATGGATCCATAGAATCGAACCTGGTCACTTATTCAGAATTCATCCTAGAAGCCCTTGATTGTCGAAAACAGGTTGACTCAGTCTACACCGATTTTAGCAAGGCTTTCGACAAAATCAATCATAACATTCTCATATCGAAATTGGTAAAAATCGGTGTACATGGAGACCTGCTCAGATGGATTACATCTTATAGTCTACACCGATTTTAGCAAGGCTTTCGACAAAATCAATCATAACATTCTCATATCGAAATTGCTTAAAATAGGTGTACATGGAGACCTGCTCAGATGGATTACATCTTATCTATACAACACAACAACACAGCACAATTAGTAGCAATAAACGGCTACAAATCGCCTCCTTATACTGTAACATCTGGAGTACCCCAGGGCTCCCACCTGGGACCAATACTTTTTCTCATCTACATAAACGACATATCAACCTGTTTTCAACACTGTAACTACCACCTATACGCAGATGACCTGAAGATTTTGTCTGTTGTGCAAAATGTAGCGGACTGTTCACTTATCCAATCAGACTTGGATAGACTCATGATCTACTGCACCGAAAACAAACTATTCCTCAACCATGAGAAATGTTCTTTGATCTGTTTTACCAGAAATGTATTGAAATACTCTTTTGATTATAGTATAAACCAAAATAAACTGAAACAGGTCAAAGTTATCAAGGACCTAGGTGTCTTATACGATTGAAATACTCTTTTGATTATAGTATAAACCAAAATAAACTGAAACAGGTCAAAGTTATCAAGGACCTAGGTGTCTTATACGACACAAAACTATCATTCAATGACCACATGGACTATGCAATAACAAAAAGTAACCGCATGCTAGGATACATCCAGGGGCACGCCAAGCCATGCGGCCGCCTTGCACCTGTGGGAAAAATATAACTTTACACCCCTTACCCCTTTTTTAGTAAAAATTTATACATGGGTGGTACACATAAATAAAATTAAAACGTCTAATAACTTTATTTAATTTTGATACTGATACATCAGATAAGGGGGTACAACAAAATTGAAATAATCGCTATTACTTATAATTTAAATGAAATATGTGTTAATTTATATACCGTATAATGTATAATCTATAATTTAAAATCATCATTATCATTTGATGTTTGCAAATAAAGGAAATGAGTATTTCCGAAAGCTCAAATAAAAAAAAGTGTACTGATTTTAATCAGCATGATACCTGACTACTCATCCCCATAACATTTAGAAGATTTCGATAAGTCTTAGACATAAGGATTAACGAAGAATGTAAAAAAAGCAAAGCAATGACTAAACTGACAAAACAATAAAAATGTTATATAACAGAAAAAAAAGAACAAAATAACTTATTGGAAGCACTATTTTCTTGCCTTTTTACACGCTTTATATTAGCTTCACTTGTATGTTTGTAACCGTGATTGATATTTGAAATTTGGCAGGTGTACATAATTCCGGTGACAATGCATTAAGAAATTTTTGTTTGAAAAAAAAAATGGCGGCTCCAATATGGCGTACGAGTTTTGTGATTATGGTCTGATTCGTTCAAAATTGGTATCTGAGGTTTTCGTGGTCAGAGATTATGATTTTTAAAATGAAAAATTCAGATGGCGGCTCCAAAATGGCGGACGAGTTTTGTGATTATGGTCCAATTCTATTCAAAATTGGTATGTGGGGGTTATTGGGGTCGGAGATTATGATTATTTTGTCAAAATTGAAGGATTCAAGATGGCGGCTCTAAAATGGCGGACGAGTTTTGTGATTATGGTCCGATTCTATTCAAAATTGGAGGATAATAGTTAAAAAAATTAAATAATAATAATAATAGTTTAAAAAACTAAAAAACACGCTTTAATAGAAAACAAAACTAAAAAGTTGAAAATAAATGATAGTTTAAAAACCAAAGAACACGCTTTAATAGAAAACTAAACTAAAAAGTAGAAAATAATTTTAAATGAGTTTGAAATAAGAATACAGTGATTAACAACAAATTTATTTCATCGTAAAAAAGCGTGGGGTGCTTTTTAAGATATTTTCATAATGATTCTACTTTTACCAATATCATGAAATATTAACAACAATTGACATCAAGCACCCCACGCTTTTTTACGATAAAATAAATTTGTTGTTAATCACTGTATTCTTATTTCAAACTCATTTAAAATTATTTTCTACTTTTTAGTTTCGTTTTCTATTAAAGCGTGTTCTTTAGTTTTTAAACTAACATTCATTTCGGCAAAATCTTTAATCAACTCGTCTAAAGGAATACAATCCATAAGGTCAATTTCTATGGACAGTCTCGCTTGTGCCATAGTTGATCGTAAAAAAGTTTTTATTAATTTTAATTTTGAAAAAGACCTTTCTCCCGATGCTACAGATACTGGTAGCGTTAAAATTTCGTATTGCCACTGCAGTATTTGGAAATTTTGAAATTAAATTGTACTCTAAAATGTGTTGAAGAATTAACTGAGGATCTAACTCATTTTGCATTTCAAACAAATAATTTCATCAAATAAGTCATTTGCATCAATATCTCATTCTATACGTGCTTCATCTTTCAAATGAAATGATAAATTTTCACACGAGTTTCTTAATTCTTCTTCATTTAAGCTGAACATTTGATAAATAAATCCAAAAATGTTATTCAATTGCTCCAACCCCTTGAATCTTTCATTAAGAGATGATAAGGTCGTACCTAGAATAAAGAAGAATACTTTTACTTTGTAATTCATTTTCGGGTCTGTTATTGGTTCGTCAGTACTTTCATAATCAAACTGTCTTTTCTTTTTTCTTTGACGAACTATTTGTGAAGATAAAAAAATTTGGTCCAATTTCTAATTCTTCGGCCAGCTCCATGGCGTCTACAAGAAGTTCGCTAAATCCCTTATCATCTCTTAAGTCTAAAAAAAATGTTTTTATTTTGTTTAGACAATCTAAGCTTTTATATCATCAATGACGTCCACCATCACCTACAGACGAAAAAACCGGATATTCTGGCTCTAACAGAAACACAAGTAAACTCGTCCACCAACAAGGTCCATATGCTTTGTCCTGGTTACGAACTCCATTCTCGATTCAGGTTCAAAGGTGGAGTCTGCCTTTACGCTAAGGCTAACCTTTCATGCCAGCGTGAAGAGAGTTTGGAACCGAAAGACTTTGATGTGATGTGGTTTAAGCTATCTGATACCAAAGTGACTAAGTTCCTCTGCTGCCTTTACCTATCACCTAATGAACCTTCATATAACAACCTCTTTGAGTTTTTATCACTCAAACTGGACTACATTCAGGAAAACCATCCAACAGCTGAAACCATAATCATGGGGGACTTTAATGTACATAATGCTGCCTGGCTCAAATTCTCTAACAAAACAGATGATGCAGGTCGTCAAGCTGAGGCCTTCGCCATCACTCATGGTCTAGAACAACTGGTCGAGCTACCAACCCGCATCCCTGATGTCAACAACCAGTCTGCCAATACACTAGATCTTTTCCTCACCACCAATCCTGACCCGTATAGAATAGAAGTTTGTGCCCCACTTGGAAACTCTGATCACACCCTCATCTCCACAACATGCTCTTCCATTTACCATCGAGCAGCACAATACCACCCGTCTCATGTGCATTACAATTCGGCCGACTGGGAAGGTCTTCGTATGTTTTCTCAGCGTTTCCATGGAAGAGAGTTTGTTTCTCTTCAGTAGATCCAACACGATGTGCTGAGACAATTTCTGAAATCATCATGTTGGGGATGCAAACCTGGACCAGGAAGAACATCATCCGATAAGACCTGGTTTAACAGAAACTGCTCTAGAGCTGTGGCTTCCAAACAGGCAGCATACCATCGATGGCAAAAAAATCCGGGACCTGAGACCAGAGCAGCATACGTTGAGGCTAGAGGCATATGCAAAGAGACAATAGAATGTTCAAAAGATGCTCATAATGCCAAAATAAGATCAAAACTTGTTGAATGTCCCAACGGATCCCGTTCATTTTGGTCTTTCGCCAAAGCTGTGGGAAGAAACTTCACTTCCAGTTCTTTTCCTCCCCTAACCAAAGAAGATGGAACACTAGCAACGACTGCCCAGGAAAAAGCCAATATCTTTGCGCACCTATTTGCTGGAAATTCCACTCTGGATTCTTCATGAAAACAACCCCCGAACATTACACCTATTGACAGTCACATGCCCGAGATCACCTTTCGCCAACATACTATCAGAAAGATTTTGCTGGGTCTCAACACCAACAAAGCCTGTGGATCTGACGGAATCCCGCCGATTGTTCTCAAGAAATGTGCCCCCGAACTAACACCTGTTCTTTGCAAGTTGTTCAACCACTCTTACAATTTGGGAGTATTTCCGTCCAATTGGAAAATTGCAAGAGTACAGCCAGTCCCTAAAAAAGGCAAAAAGACCCTACCTAGCAACTACAGACCTATCGCACTGCTATCTATTATTTCAAAGGTCATGGAAAAAGCCATCAACATCGAGCTCATGAAATATCTGGAAGACTCAGGAATTATCAATGATAGGCAATATGGCTTCCGCCATCAGAGATCAACTGGTGACCTGCTCGCATACGTCTCACATATATGGCAGCTATCTATTGAAAAGTATGGAGAAACTTTAGCTGTGGCATTAGATATCTCCAAGGCGTTCGATCGAGTTTGGCACCAGGGACTCCTCGCCAAGCTTCCATCTTATGGCTTGCCCCCTCAGCTGTGTTCTCTGCTTGCTAGTTTTCTCTCAAACAGGTCTCTCCATGTAGTGGTCGATGGAGTTTCATCTGACACTCTACTCATAAATGCTGGTGTTCCGCAAGGATCCATTCTAGCACCAACACTATTTTACTTCACATCAACGACCTGTTGAAAGCAACTTCATGTCCCGTACACAGCTTTGCCGATGATAGTACCCTCCATACCGCTTTCTCTTCCAGGGCCCCTATATCAGCCCGTGAAACCAGAAATGAACGAGGAAGAAATGTTAACAATATAAATATGGACTTAGCAACAATTCTCGAATGGGGATCCAATAACTTGGTAGAATTCAATGCAAACAAAACACAAGCATGTCTTTTCTCTAGAAAAGCCGATCTCACTGTGCCTAACATAACTTTGTCAGGAGTAACCATACCACTGAAGTCATCCATATCGATGCTTGGTATTACTATCAGCAATAACCTTTCCTGGGAAAATCACGTGAGGTCCATTGCCAAAAGTGCATCCCAAAACTTGGTTTTTGTTTCGTGCCAAGAGCTATTTCACTCCAGTCAGCTGCTTATGATCTATAAGGCACAGATCCGACCTGTCCTGGAATACTGTTCCCATATTTGGAGTGCGGCACCTAAACATATCCTGAAGCTATTGGATTCTGTCCAAAAAAGGGCAATTCGTCTCTCGGTGATGCCTCGCTTACAAACTCGCTCACTTGTCTGGAACACCGTAGAAAAGTTGGCGATTTGTCTCTATTTTATAGATATTTTCATGGGCGATGCTCTTCTGAAATATCAACAATCGTTCCTCCTTTGGCAGTCTCTTCGAGATTAACCCGTCAAGTTCAGTCTTCACACCCCTTCGTGGTCACTTTGGAGACCTGCAGAACATCACTTTCCAAAGACTCATTCATCCAACGAACTGCGAGGCTTTGGAACTCATTCTAGGAGGTGTTCCCTGAGGCATACAACCTCCAGATTACTTTGATTCTGCATTAATTTTTCCCAGATGTTCTCTGAAATTAAGGATATCCCTTTTGTGGGAACCAGAAATAAAAAAAAAAAAAAAAATTATACTTTGATTCTGCATTAATTTACTTAGAGAATTGATTTTAAATAAAATATTGTATCAGATTACTACATAGCATAAAAAATTGTAGTTTTGGATTTTTGTTGCGAGCGATCGAGCTAGGTGTGATGTACTAAAATCGTTTGAAGATGCGGATGCATCCATTACTATTGAAAGAGCATCATAAACCTCACCAATTTGATATCTCAAAGGTTTTATAGCGTCTACTCTACTGGACCAGCGTGTATCAGATAGTGGTTTTAAAGTTAAATCTGTAAGGCACGTTATCAAAATTGACCGTCTTTTGGTTGACGCGGAAAAAAAACACATATATCTCTTGAAGTATGTCAGAGAATCCGGACACCTCAAAAGAAATTTTAGCAGCATCGTTAATAACTAAATTTAATGAGTCCGCCGAACAAGGAACAAAAAATGCTCGCGGGTTTATATTTAAAAAATGTGTATTCCACGCATGTTTGCTCCATTATCATATCCTTGTCCTCGCAAATTATATATACTTAAATTTAATTCTACTAATAAATCTGTCACATAGTTATACAAGCCAGCACCAGTAGAATCAACTATAGGGCAAAATAAAATGAAATGTTCACGTATTTCAATTTTTTTCGTCAACTCCTTTAATAAAACAAACCTCAAAACTACACTTAATTGTTCCGTATGACTCACATCCGGTGTACAGAATTTTATCGCCTAAATAGTGTGTCATACCGCTACCGCTGCCGCTGCTTTGCTTTTTATGTGTGCGTCGAACATGTTGCTCCATTACAGAATCAAATTTGGTGAACGGTTCTATTAATTTTAAGAAGTTTCCGTTATTATTTTCATATAATTTGTTAGATCTACCACGTAAAGCTAAACATTGACATAAAAACTGCATTGCTGAAATTATTCTTTCAATGACACGATACCAGTATTTTTTTTCTACATGCAATGAACGTAATTGACTTTCATTCATAGTAACTCCCTTAGATAACATATTTGATAAGTTTAACCAAGATCCGATATTTTTTTTATGGAATTCACTATTTTTGTGTCTGTTTAGCACTAGTGACAAATGTTTCCAATCAGAACACCCTTCCTTCCTTATTAGACAAGTTGGTCAAAGACTTACCAAAAAGTTTGCAATAGAAACAATAAACCGCATTTCTTGTTGTTGAGTAAATCAGCCACTCCCTTTTAACTTTCTCTCCATTGGTGAGGTTACGATAAAAACATCTGGCAGAAAACTTTCGGCCTTGTGAGTTTACTGGATAGATCCAATTCGTAATTTGATGGGGTCCTTTTTCCGTTAATAATCTGGCATCTGCGGATGTAATTATTTCGGAGCACTCTCCAGGGTCATCAGATATTACGGTGGAGTTAGAAAATAGTAATGTTGCCGCACTTGCCGCTGCTGGAACGTTTTCAGTACGATGTTCCTGGGTACTATTTATATTATTACAATCAGAAACAAAAAAGGAACTTGGTGCTGAGGAACAACTAGGGTGAATATCGTCGGTATTTTCAAGTTCAGGAAGAACACTTATTTCTGACGGTTTCAAATATTTCTTCAAAAAATCAGCTAATTTTTCCTTCTCTTCCATTTTCTGCCGTCTTTGTTGGCGGAACTGATGACCTGACAATCGTTTTCTTTTTTTGCCCTTTTCCTTAAAATAGGAAATGTCATATTGTTAGCAATCTTATTTACCTTTTTGGAAAAAAAAATTAAACGTTAAATATCTGGAAAACAGATGAGTTTTAATATAGGATATGTTACATGGTGATCTATTTGAAAAAAATTTGTTTTTCATCTGTCTTCACTAACAAATCGGATTACATTTTTTGAACACCCTGTACAACATTTGTTGAAAATAAATATGTATTAGTATGTATAACAGGACCTTGAAAAAAATATTACCTAAAAATACTTTACAATTAGTAGTTGGTAGTTGCAAGGTAAAATTATTAGCCATATTGTTAATTGCCTTTTATGGGATTTTTTTTTTATGTCAAATATCTCGAAAACTACTGAGTTTTGATATAGAACATGAAAAAAGTTAACTGTTTAAGATTGTACTACATTTGACACGTCAATTACTACTACATTTGCAAAATTTATTACCAAATGTATATTAGATATTAGTAAGATCTATACACCACCTCCTGTATTATTGAAAGCCGAGGATCACACGTTGGAAGTCCTGCATCCTTTTGTAAATATATAAATAAATATAATTTATATCACGCGATATTGTAAAATTTACCGCTTCTTCCGTTTGTCAGAATTTCCAAAAATCTACCTATCTAATCAATCTTTTTAGACAATTGTATGCAAAATAGCTGAAAGCCCAAATCTATTCACTTTTTCCATAGTTGAAATACACCCTTCAGATGTCTATTTCTTTTTACCCGTATATTGTCACATTTAACTTTTGGACACTGTGAACTACGCCATTGGAATGATCTCTAAATATGTGCTGAGATAGCATGATTATTATATTCAGCAATTCACGTGAAGGTTGACTGGTAGAAATTTATGCCGACTCATTGAGAGTAAACTTATCCGATAAGAATGCTCCATGGCGTCACGTAACCATATACTTGTGAAAAACTCACTTCCTAAACAAACAAACAAACAAAAATCGATGGCGCGGCCAGTCGGAAAGGTAGATTTCAGATTATATTTATTGATTCTGAAATTGCCACCAATCAAGCTAACCAATCATGTGTCAGAAAAAACGAAAAATGTTCATTGGAAACAAAAGCAGCATTTGTATTTTTGTATATACCTTGAACTTTCCCAAATCCCCCTAAATGCTTCCTAATATTTGTATGTGATCTGACTCAAATCAAAGGAAAGAAGTATAACCAGCATACAACACAGTACTTACTTGGGTTTCACTCTTAATCACCTAGAAAAATAATAACTAATATTTATTTATATACTTAGTTTCACTTTGAATTCGAGAAATGTTAAAATACAACGATTTTCTTTTCTGTTTGTCGGCGGAAGAGTTCAAATAGTATCTGATTGATATGGGCGAATGAACCTCAAAAGCAAGGAGTATACAGGGTGAACAAAAATTATTAATTATCATGAGTGGTAATTTTCAGCGATTTTTCATTTGTGTGTACGCCTTAGAGAAAAATAAAAAGAATAAACGTTGTGGAGCTCATAAAATCTAAAGATCTATATACTTTACTGATATTGGTATGAGAATGATAGATTGTTTTTTTTTAATTTTTCAATAGCCTCCGTTTTGAAACTACTGGACGATTTGGCCCATATTCGAACTTAGCCGAATTGATTGAAACATATTTTTATGCCAAATTTCGTTTTATTCAGTTGATAAATGTGGCCTCCACTCTTTGACAAATTTCCTCTAAGATGTACACACATATTCTTCCAAATTTTGGGTCCGCGAAACACCAAAGTTTTGGTAGTTACATTTTTTCTTATTTTTTTTTCCTCGCTTATTAAGGACTTATTGTAGAAATTTCAAAGGATAAATCTGTTTATTTTTTTATGGACTATCAACTGTTACTGTTGTGCAAGAAGTTAGATATATAAATATATATATATATATATATATACAGGGTGTAACTGAATAAGTGTAAAACATTTAAGGAGGTGATTCCTCATCGAAAAAAAGATAGGATCTTTCATATAAAGAAACTTCATTGGAGCATCCCTTGTTAAGATACAGCCCCTTAAAGGGGTACATAAAATTTGTATAACAATTTTTTCACAAGCACTAAAAAAAGTTACAATATTGAAATTAACCTGACGTTTTGTACTACCAAAGACCTTAGCCAGTAATTTATTTGGTTTACCCCATGGTTGTAAGGGGTGAAAAACGCAACCCTAAAATTTATTTCCAATGTAACTTTTTGTCTTATTATTTGTTTACCATTTAAAATTTATTTCCGATAGCCTGTTTCATTCTAAACAAAAAAATGTCTCTTGGTTTTTGCCCAAAATAAACCAGTAAGAGCAAAACATTATTTTACGAACAACTACAGAGATACATCGTCATAAATGCGAACTGGATTTATTGTTATTTTGTAGTTAGTACCTGCATTAAACGATTGAAGGGTAATAAACAAAACTAAGTTATTAATAACAAAACACACAACATGTAGAAATCATAGTGAATGTTCAATATGTCTACCTTCAAACATTACGCATGCGTCTAGACGTCGGCGCATTGAGCCACGTATTCGCTCAAATATTCCTGGAGTCTTTTGATTACCCTGCACGCATCGATGATGCGGTTTCTTAAGTCCTCTACATCGCGAACAGGGTACGATATACCAAATGCTGTGAATGGCCCCAAATAGAAATCGAGAGGATTGAGATCCGGGGATCGAGCGGGCCATTTATGTGGTCCTCCTCGACCTATCCACTGATTTGCATATGTTTCAGTTAAATGCTGACGTGCTACTTGACTAAAATGGGCGGAGCCCCATCATGCATAAAAACATATCCCTTCTGACGCCCAAAGGAACTTCCTCCAGCATTACTGGATGCACTTCTCTTAAAATTGAACGTATGCCTCACCATTTAATCGAGGAGGTAGAAAATGAGGCTAATTGAATCATCCCCAATAACCCGAGCCACACGTTAAGAGAAAACTGTTCTTGTATGGCTAGTTTCGACAATAGCGTGAGGGTTTTCATCAGCCCATATGTGGTAATTATGAAAATTAATAATCTTGTCCCGAGAAAAACTACATTCGTCTGTGAATTCTATCGTCTTCAGAAAGTCACAATTTCTTCCAATCATTTCCAGCATCCAATTGCAAAATTCAAGACGGTTCGGAAAGTCTCGCGGTAACAGTGCCTGTACTCGTTGCAGATGGTAAGGGTATAAGAGTTGTTCCTTTAAAATTCGAAATACCGTCATATGATCAACATTTAGCTGGAAAGCAATCTTTCTAGTACTGGTAGTAGGTTGTTCTTCAATCAAATTAAGTACTGCTTCCTCAAGCTGTGGTGTTCGTATTTCTCGATGGCGACCACAATCCTGCGTTCTTTTGTCGAATGAACCATATTCTCGTAATCGTTGATGAAGTCGAAAATTCCCAAACTGACAGCGTCATACCAATTTAATTGTCACTATCGCTAATAGCGACCTACTAGATAGATTAGTTTCGTATTTTCGCATTTATGACGATGTATCTCTGTAGTTGTTCGTAAAATAATGTTTTGCTGCGTACTGGTTTATTTTGGGCAAAAAACTCAGGAGACATTTTTTGTTTAGAATGAAACAGGCTATCGGAAATAGATTTTTAAATGGTAAACAAATAATAAGACAAAAGTTACATTGGAAATACATTTTAGGGTTGCGTTTTCACCTTACAACCATGGGGTAAACCAAATAAATTACTGGCTAAGTGTCTTTTTGGTAGTACAAAACGTCAGGTTAATTTCAATATTGTAACTTTTTCAGTGCTTGTGAAAAAAATTGTTATACAAATTTTATGTACCCCCTTTAAGGGGCTGTATCTTAACAAGGGATGCTCCAATGAAGTTTCTTTATATGAAAGATCCTATCTTTTTTTCGATGAGGAATCACCTCCTTAAATGTTTTACACTTATTCAGTTACACCCTGTATATAGGAAGAACACAAGATTTCTATACGAAACATGGAGACCACATCGTCACTATTTCTACATGTACTAACAACAGGACTCAGCATAAACTTTAATGGCACTCGTCGGACATTGGTAGGTGATGATAATTTTCACTCAAGAACAACGAGAGAAGCCATCATAATCGAAAAAAATCACCACATAATACGTACAAGAACAAAAGGGATGACAGTCAAAGACTACCAACCAAATGGAGATCTATCTTGACCCACCGACAAATTAATCAACGGGAATGGAACATCGACGCTTCCAGAGTTTACCCAGCAACACCCATGGCGACCTGGCAACAGCGCGTCCAACAGCGACCTCTTACGGCCTCGTACAAAGCAGGGCACGAATGAGGGATCCTGCACAATCGAGTAACACCGGTGGCGATCTGGCAACAACGACCTCTTCCTGCCCCACACGAAACAGGGCACGAACGAAGGAAACCGATCGTAACGATCGTGCGCAATCGACTAACTATCATTACAAATTGCGGAGCACAACACGAAAACATCAGTCGAGTTCGAAACAATCGAATTTCTAGACATGGCCTGAAGATGGCAAATGTGAATTTGCTGAAACGTCGTGAAATCGGACCTTTTGAGGACCAAGAATACAGAACGCGGACAGAAACCCGAGAAACTATCGTAACATATATACAGGGTGTAATCTAACCTCTTGCACACCCGTGAATGACGAGTGTATAATGCCATTTTATAACGAATTATAGTGGTTAAAAATCTGGAAAAAAAATTAAAACATGTTTTGTTCTTTGTAAAATTCGACAAAATGCCCAATTTGAGGTGACCTGCTCAGAGGAAAACTTCGGCAATTGCCGAATGCAATAAATATTTAATTTGAATAAGGTAGACTGTTGAACTGATGGTGTGGTAAATGTTCACATTGAAGGCTGCCTGAGATATATATTCGATTTCAAAGTGAAGAAAACAACTAACCTTGTTATATCCAAACTGGTGATAAAGTCGGAACTAGTTGTCTTCATACTATGCTTTGAGGCAGTTATCATAATTATCACAGTCACATGTAAGATACAAACAACACAAAAAGTATTGAAAAGGGAAACATTCGCAATTGAATATTGTTTTGAAAAATAATATCACGACCATTGTAGTGATTCAGACATTCAGAACATGTGAACTGAACAATGTTGCCAATCAAGATTCTCGCATGCACGGTTTACAAAGCTGTCTACGAACGAAAGTTTGTTAGATTCTACTAGTGTTTTCTGAAAGATCTTAATCAACAACTAATCAGAAAACAGTACGCACGAGAATTAATTTGAACATTATTGTCTTTTTCTTTTAAAAAATTTGCCATTCTATCAAAACATAATTTATATTTTATTAATATATCTAGTACAAAAACGCGAGGAGTGATTCATCATGTCTTCTACTCTTCAAAATACGGACGGAACAGCTCGGTGTTTAGTTTTAAGAGCAAAAGACAAAGACAATAATTTTCAAATTAATTCCCCTGCACATCGCGTACTGTTTTCTGATTGGTTGATAATTAGGATATTTCATTCACCAGCCAATCAGAAAAAATTAATCGAATCTAACAAACTTTCGTTCGTAGATAGCTTTGAAAACCGTGCATGCGAGAATCTTGATTGGCAACAGTGTTCAGTTTACGTGTTCTGAATGTCTGAATCACTACAATGCTCGTGATATTATTTTTCAAAACAATATCCAATTGCGAATGTTTTCCTTTTCAACACTGTTTGTGTCGTTTGTTTCTTACAAGTGACTGTGATAATTATGATAAGTGCCTCAAAGCAGAGTATGCAGTCAACTAGTTCTGACTTTATCGCCAGTTTGGATATAACAAGGTTAGTTCAACTTTCTACATTATTCAAATGTCGAGTTAAATGTTTATTTCATTCGGCAGTTTTCCTCTGTGTAGGTCACCTGAAATTAGGCGGGTGGCGCTACCCAAATTTTTGTCGAATTTTACAAAGAATGTTTAAAAAAAAACTCAGATATTTAACCACTGAAATCCTTATAAAATGGCATTATACACTCGTCATTCACGGGTGTGCAAGAGGTTAATTAAAATTATACTGACTGCACCAGTGTATGGAGTTTATGAAATATCAAGCTCCAGTTGTTAGTTTTGAATCTGGAAAGCTAGACAGCTAGATAGATAATGACTCATAAAATCTACTGGACAAGTCAGCACAGTCACAGTTTATTCAGACACCTAGGAAACACCACCAATTTCTATTGATGTTTGGTTTGCCGTTTTAGTGACTTCGGACGTTTAAATTGGTGTGCAACAGTTGCCAGCTTTATTTTTTTCCCAAACACAGGGTTGCCTTTTCATGAATTGAATCCGTGGGTTTCAAGTTGGGTTATGCAAAATAATATATATTTCTTAGAATTTCTCGATTAATTTTGAGATTTCATTAAGTTGGCAATTCTGCCCATAACAAACGTCATGAAAATGGATTTCAAGGTTTTGCCATTACCCTGACAGTTGTATATATAAAATGTACTTGATATTGTCAAAGAATGACATTATTATTCCTCAGTCCTCCCAAGAATTTCAAATTGGTGTAAAATCTCTCTAATTTCGTTCTTCTTGTCTAGCCTTCTCGGTATATTTCTACTCTGTGGCACAGTGTACATGTATAAAAATGGTATGCATAGAAGTATATACAGGGTGAATAGAAAAAAACGGTTTTCTTCACATAAAGGATTCAATATAAAATTGAACCAGAAAATGGTAGATCTCAGGTGAAAAACAACTACTTTCCTGGCAAATACCACGCAGAACATTGAATGATATTCACCTGAAAATCCATGCATACTTCCATATAATATCAATGGACATTGAATGCAAATGTTTCTTTCTGATAAGCTCGATTATGTTTAATTTATGTCGTGTTCACCTAACAATCCATCCGCACACCGGTTTCAGGCTTCTTGGCCCTCATCAGTACGGAGTAGTCAACCAGCCAAAGGTCCAAAGAACTCTGGCTGAAGTGAGACACAACGTAAACAAACCATCATCGATCTTGTAACACCTATAGGTACGCCGGAAAAGATAAACTTTAACTGGCGGTACCTAGTGACAGAAAGAAACACTCCGAAAATCCCCACCTCGATAGGTTTCTAAATAAAAGATTCCTTCTCAGTAGGAGTGGCAAGCCCGTCTAGCATATAGTGAAAGATAAGTGCCATGTGAAGTGGAATGAATAGAAAAAAACGGTTTTCTTCACATAAAGGATTCAATATAAAATTGAACCAGAAAATGGTAGATCTCAGGTGAAAAACAACTACTTTCCTCCAAATACCACACAGAACATTGAATGATATTCACCTGAAAATCCATACAGGGTGTTATGTAAGTACGTGGCCAAACTTGAAGGGGTGATTCTTTGATTAATTCTAAGACGAAAAGTTCATATAAACATAGGTCCGGTAATGCTTCGTTTTCAAGATACAGGGTGTCAACATTTTTAAAAGAAATAGTTTTTTCCCAAATAACTTAATAATCCTTTAGCCGATTTTGTTAAAATTTGGGAGTGTTATTTGGGGTAGCAAGGGGCTAATTTAGCCCTAACTAGATTGAAAATATAATGTTCAGTGGCGTCCCGGGAGGCACCTTAACCAATATGTTTAACAAAAAAAAGGTGCGCCTCTGATTTTTTGCAATTTTTGTATTGTTTTCGCATTGAGCTACTAAAACTACAACTTTTTTATTAGCCTTTTTTCCTATCCTGCTTCGTTTTTGAAATAAAAAATAAAAATCACTTTATAGTTATGTGGTAAGGCCGGAAATTAAAAAAAAACATGAAACAAGACGAAACCTTTATTAAAACCACACTTAAACAAATGGTACGCAATTTTTTTCAGTAACAAAACATTTAACAATAAGTAACACAAAACTTACAATAGTTGCTCAAAATGTACTTCTTCAACTTCAATGCAAGCACAACCTCGTCTTAACATCGATTGCCGAACACGTTGAAATATTTCCGGCGTATGTCTTATCTGACCACATGAATCCCGTATCCGTTGAATAAATTCTTCTTCAGTGTTGACTGGAGTTTTATAAACGAGGAACTTTAAATGTCCCCAAAGGAAGAAATCTAAGGGATTTAAATCCGGTGACCTGGGTGGCCATGACTGTAGACCTGCGCGACCGATCCAGTTTTCTCCATAAGTTGCATCCAGAAATTGACGTGCTTCTATGCTAAAGTGAGGTGGGGCCCCATCGTGCATGAACCACATTGCTCCTCTTACTGCCAGTGAGACATTTTATAATAGTACAGGTAACACAAATTCCAAAAAATGACGATACTCTTGACCATTTAATCTCGGGGGTAAAAAATGAGGTCAAATGGGATAATCACCCACAATACCAACCCAAACATTCACGGAAAACTGTTGTTGATAATATGATAATGATGTTCTATAACCGCATGGGGATTGTTATGAAAGTTCATAATTGAATTTCGGGAAAAACACGCTTCATCGGCAAACAATATACGGGATAGAAATGTCGGAGATGCTGCCTGTTGTTGCAAAAGCCAAGTAGAATAAACAACTCGCTTGGGAAAATCTACAGGTAATAACGCTTGCACACGCTGTATGTGGTAAGGATACAGTTGATGGTCCCTTAAAATCTTCTGTACAGTAAAGTGAGAAATGTTTGATTATTGTGCAATTTTGCTTGTACTTGTATCGGGGATACGCTCAACTTCACGTAAGACTGCTTCCTCCAGCTCCACTGTTCTTACCGTTGCAGGTCTCCCAATAAGAGCAGCCCACCGTTGGAAGGTGCCTGATTTGCACAGCCTTTCGTGTATTATTACAAATGTTTGTCTATTTGGTACAATGCGATGAGGATATCTTTCTTGATAAATGCGTCTAGCCGCTCTGGAATTGCCTTGGGCCATTCCATAGACAAAATGCATATCGGCCATTTCTGAGTTTGTAAACCAAACCATTTTCTAATATCAGTAACGAATTTTATAGCCTGAAACTCTTAAAAACACTTCAAATAATTACTATCAAATAATTACGTATGCACTGTTTCAAGTTATGTCAAAGTCAAATTTGTTTGAACAATTGTTTTTCCTTCCATGGCACTTTAACTTTACTTTCAAAACACTGCAGTAATAATTAACGTTCTTTCTTTCATCGAAAACAGTTAATCTAAAAATTCAAAAGATGACTTTCGTGTAATTTTAATTGTTTAATCATAAATAAAAACCTCGTTATTGCATATCCATGGACAACAATAAAAAAAAAATTAATAAAAAAAAATATTGCTTGATAACAATTTCTAAGACTAGAATAGACTATTGATATGGAAAAAAATAACAAGTACACCCCAGTTATGTTATCCCAGGGACATGCAATAAAGTGATTTTTATGTTTTTTCTCAAAAACAAAGCAAGATACGAAAAACATGCTAAAAATAAAAAAGTTGTAGTTTCAGTTGATTAATGCAAAAAAATACAAAAATTGCAAAAAATCAGTGGCGCACATTTTTTTGGTAAAAAATATTGGTCAAGGTGCCTTTCGGGACGCCACTGGACAAGATTATTTCAATCTAGTTAGGGCTAAATTAGCCCCTTACTACCCCAAATAACAGTGCCAAATTTCAACAAAATCGGCTGAAGGATTATTAAGATATTTAGGAAAAAACTATTTCTTTTAAAAATGTTGACACCCTTAGATTTCTTCCTTTGGGGACATTTAAAGCCCCTCGTTTATATAACTCCAGTCAACACTGAAGAAGAATTTATTCAACGGATACGGGATTCATGTGATCAGAAATATTTCAACGTGTTCGGCAATCGATGTTAAGACGAGGTAATGCTTGCATTGAAGTTGAAGAAGTACATTTTGAGCAACTATTGTAAGTTTTGTGTTACTTATTGTTAAATGTTTTCTTACTGAAGAAAATTGCGTACCATTTGTTTAAGTGTGGTTTTAATAAAGGGTTCTTCTTGTTTCATGTTTTTTTTAATTTCCGGCGGTATAGTATTTCTAATCCCAATTGGAACGACATAAAAAGTTTCGAGAAGGAAATCTCTTCCACACGACTGAACTTTTTTATGATTGTACCAGGAACGCTTTGAAAGTAAAAACAATGGTAGTATATAAATTTCCCATTTGCCGGGTAGTGCATATGAACACTCCTCGTAGTGCTCTTATTTTTATTGCCGTTCCAATTGGGATTAGAATAACTATACCACATAACAATAAAGTGATTTTTATTTTTTATTTCAAAAAAGGTTGCAAGATAGGAAAAAATGCTAACAATAAAAAAGTTGTAGTTTTAGTAGCTAAATGCAAAAAATCATAGGCGCACCTTTTTTTTGTCAAAAATATTGGTTAAGGTGCCTCCCGGGACGCCACTGAACATGATATTTTTAATCTAGTTAGGGCTAAATTAGCCCCTTGCTACCCCAAATAACACTGCCAAATTTTAACAAAATCGGCTAAAGGATTATTAAGTTATTTGGGGAAAAACGATTTCTTTTAAAAATGTTGACACCCTATATCTTGAAAACGAAGCATTACCGGACCTTTGGTTATATAAACTTTTCATCTTAGAATCACTCAAAGAATCACCCCTTCGAGATTGGCCACGTACTTACATAACACCCTGTATAAAAGTTTATTCGCAAGAAAAAATAACATTAATTATATAAAAAATGGGGGGGGGGTTGAATTGCAGATGAAAGAGAATTAGAATGATTATAAAAAAACCATAAAAAATAATCAAAATAATCTCTAATGTCATATTGAATAATATCTAGCAAAAGACCTTTGGTTCTTTTTCTAAACATATTTGCCTGATTTATTGTTTTTAACTCATCGGGAAGTACATTGTATAATCTCAGTACCAATATATTTTTGGCAAATGATCAGGTGTGGATTTGGTAAACGATTTCTTTACTCTCGTGGAAGCAGTTGTTTGTGGAAGGAGTGTTTTTGTTTGTATGGATGTATGTTAATTCTTCTAGAATATAGAATTCGAAGCCTCTTGAAAATATTCTGACAATGCTGGAAAACATTTTCTATAGTCTGTTTACGTTAAGAAGAGAATGATGTCATTTTTGGTAATTTTGTGTATCCAACATAGCAAGGTTGAAATTCCCAATGAAATGAGTTATCGATGAAACTAGTAAAATTTAATTTTAAAAGTTGCCAACCTCTTAGTCAAATTTTAAAATTTAATTTTAAAAGTTGCCAACCTCTTAGTCAAATTTTAGACGTTGACGAACCGAACGCTCAAGAAAACATTCGTCTGACAGAAGTGATATTATGTTTGATAATAAAAAGAGTTATTTTCAGCACTAATCAATTATTTCGATAAGAGCTGCGTATAATCAATATGCCTAAAGCATTATAGACCGGGAGATGGTGACACAAAATATTAGGTCATTTGTACCAGTATGGCGGTTCTTCAGGGGTCCAATTACGGACTGACAAAAAAGAAAATGATGGTCATAGCGCTGGTACCGGCGGCCCAATCGCGTGGGCGTTAATCGAACGTGTCGGATAAACAACGAGTGTCGAACGATTTGTTCCACAAAAATGCTTGTATTTTCCGATAGTCGATAAAAAAAGAAGTAGGCGGTAGCGTAATGCCATACTTCTCCGGTGTGACTTATAGCCCGCCATACCGACGCGAATACATTAATAAAAAAAAAACAATTCAACCGTTTGTACCAGGCTAATTTTTGCGCAGCCAATCATCGTCGAGTAGCCATTCACGGAAATCACCTTGCCATACTTTTCCGACGGTTCCCAATGGCCGCCATACCACCGCAAGGGAGTAAATTTATTTTTTTTTGCTTAACGATTTGTACCAGCCTTAAACTTTTAACAGTTGTCTGTATGATCATAAATAGAAGTATGATCATGCCATACCTGTGGGAGGTGGCGAATATGTACAATATTTTTTCAAAATTCTAAGATTTTATTCGTAATTTCAACGATTTGTACCAGTATGGCACTAATTTTTTCTGTAAGTTTGAGGTTTAACGAATATAAATACAAAATTTCAAACACCTAGGTGCCGGCAATCTTGTCTTATAACCAGATGTTATGCCGTATAATATTGTACGGCTACCGGCGCTCGAAAGATTTCTCGAATTGTAGAGGTCTTGGCTCATCGTGTTCGTAAGACATTCATTGGTGTTCGTAAGACATTCATTGGTTCGACGGCGACGCCATGCCAGGCACCATAAGCGAGATCGTTATGAACGCAGCAAACGATGAAGAAGAGAAAGATGAAGAAGAAAAAGATGAAGAAGAGAAAGATGAAGACGAAGGTAAATATTGAGGAAAATAATTTTATGTTGACGATTTGCGATTGTGTATTGCGCTTGTGTGAATAAATTAAATAATTTATAGATACTGATGCAGTGAGCAGTAACGAGGACGAAGAAAACGAATTCGAATATGCCGGGGATTCCGGTTCAGAAGACGCTTAAAGTGCATTAAGTTTTGTAAATCTTTCGTAATAAACTGCATTAATATTGATATTGCATATAATTTTTTTCACATGTACCCGTCACGATATTACAGGTGGGTTATTTCGATAAATGGTTTCAAGATTGTATTGGTTGTCGACATATCAGAGCGAGTGTGGCAGCTCCAGCCCCCTGGTCACGGTATAGGCTTATTTTTCAATACCAAAAAAATTTTTTTTCTGAAAATTATTTTTTCGAGTCCACCACTTTGGATAAGTACAGTGTAATTTTCCCAAAGCATATTTTTTTTTCAAGTTTGGACTTCCGCCCCATAGTTACAGTATGGAATAATTTTTTTTAGGTTGAATTTTATCCAAACGAACCGAATACGATGATGCCATACTGTAACAAATGATTTTATGTCTTGTACCTTGAAAACGTGTCGAAAAACCAAGTTTTTCAAGTATGGCGCCACTTTTTCCCTCTACTAGAAGTATGGCAAATATAATAATGGTCACATTGTATCATATAATTTCCAAAAATCCAAATGCCATACTGGTACAAATCGTCAATTTTTTTTTAACATCTTGGCTTAAGTCCGACAGTCGTCCGCCCCATGGTTACAATCTGGAATAATTTTTTTTAGGTAGAATTACATCCAAACGAACAGAATACAATGATTCCATGATGTAAAAAATGATTTTACGTATTTTACAGTCGTATTTTCAAAACGTGTCGAATAAATAAGTTTTTCAAGTATGGCAGCACTTTTTCCCCCTACTAGACGTGTGGGAAATATAATAACGGTCACATTTTATTAAATACTTTCCAAAAATCCAAATGCAATACTGGTACAAATCGTTTTGCGAAAATAAAAAAAATTACTCCTTTGCGGCGTTATGGCGGCCATTTGGAACCGTCAGAAAAGTATGGCATGGTGTATTTCGTGAATGGCTACTCGACGATGATTAGCTGTGCAAAAATTAGCCTAGAACAAATGGTTGAATTGTTTTTTTTAAATTAATGTATTCGCGTCGGTATGGCGGGCTGTAAGTCACACCGGAAAAGTATGGCATTACGCTACCGCCTACTTTTTTTTTATCGACTATCGGAAAATACAAGCATTTTTGTGCAACAAATCGTTCGACACTCGTTATTTATCCGACACGTTCGATTAACGCCCACGCGATTGGGCCGCCGGTACCAGCGCTATGACCATCATTTTCTTTTTTGTCATTCCGTTATTAGACCCCTGAAGAACCGCCATACTGGTACAAATGACCTAATATTTTGTGTCACCATCTCCTGGTCTATTATCAAAACAGTCTCAACGAATAGTAGCGTCTTTAATAGACCACTTTGAAAGATAACGTGATAAAAACTTTTTAGTAAAAAATTGAACCAACGAAATACGGAACTGAAAAGTAAAAAATTAAATAAGTAACTAATTTTGAGTCGGCGACAAACAAACAAGCAAATGAATTAGGTAAGGCGTAAAATGGGCGGTGACATTCTGATAATTTTTTTGAAGTAATTTAATGATCTTCGTTGATTGTTCGTTTGGCGCCGACTCAAAATTAGTTACTTTTTTTGGTTTTAATTTTTTTTTTTTTTTTTTTCCTTTGGTTTAATTTTTTTTAAAAATTTTTAAATTTATTACTTCCAAAATACTTACTTACCCACCTTACTTCAACTATTACCAGTTAAATAATATGATTATCTACTTTTACTATTTGTTGTAATATGAATTATTTTTGTTGTTCTGGTTAGTTTATTTCATTACTTTGTATATCATTCCATCCTCTCATAGAATATAATGATTGTGACGGATGTGGAACAAAAATAATGACAGTAGCGATCTGTCATTGTCAACTACATATGTGTGTGCCAATGTTCACAAGTGAAAAATCAATTATCCCCTATTTTTCTACCCGTAAGGGTGGATAATTTCATTCGAAATCCAAATATGAGGTTTATACCCTATCTATTAAAAAAAGAATAATCCAAATCAAAGAATCCAGTACAAAGTTATGCCTGATAGAATCGGTAAACGGACCAGAATTCAGAGGGTGAGTGATCAATATCCTTCATTTTGCTACCCTTAAGGGTGGATTTCATCTTTTAAATTCAAATGGGACCAACTTCGAAGTACACCCTATCCACTGAAAAAAGAATTTTCGGAATCGGACGTCTCAATAAAAAGTTATGCGGGATCATACATAAAAAAATAAAACGCGTCGACTAGAGAACCTCCTCCTTTTTGGTTTCGTCGGTTAAAAATATATCTATACGAACTAAAATAAAATTATACAGTGAATACTAGCTGACCCGACAGACGTTGTCCTGTCCAATGTCCGCGTATAATTTCTTTTTTTCTATGTTTTCCTAGATTATGCTTTTCACTGCTTCCGCTTCCTGTTGTCTCGTTTTCCGTTATCCCTTATCCTGTCATCCCGTTATTCCGTTATCCCGTTTTCCTGTTATCCCATTTTTGCTCTATCCCGTTTTCCCCTTATCCTGTCATCCCGTTTTTTCGTTATTCCCGTTATCCCGTTTTCCTGTCATCCCGTTTTTTATTTATCCCGTTATTCCGTTTTCCCGATATGTCCTTATCCTGTCATCCCGTTTTCCCGTTATCACGTTTTCCCGTTTTTTCGTTATCCCGTTATTCCCGTTATCCCATTTTCCTGTTTTCCCGTTTTTCTATTCTAATAGGGGTTGATCGTAGAAGGGTGAAAATTTTTGGTTGTATGTATTTTTGAATACTGTATCATAAAAAAATAAAAACACAAAATTTTGTCCAAAAATTAAAAAAAAAATGTTAAGGGTGAACAACCCTTATCACTTAGGGGTATGAAAAATAGATAGTAGCCGATTCTCAGACCTACTGAATATGCATATAATTTGGTAAAAATCAGTAAAGCCGTTTCGGAGGAGTAAGGTAACTAACATTGTGACACGAGAATTTTATATTTTAGATATATATATATATATATATATATATATATATTTATATATATTTATATATATATATATATATATAAATGTTATGTTATGTTAAATAATATACTATTATTATGATCTACTACTTCTACGTTCTAGGGCTCCAACATAGTGGTCCCCATGGGGGGAACTCTAGTGCATGAGATCTAACCTAACTTATTTTGCATATAGCAGAAAATTTAAAAAAATCCTTCATCACTCAACGTAGAAGAGGATACTAACTGATACTAGGGTTATATTGTTTTCGATATAGTTCTACTGATTTCAATACTCACTGTTCAATAGTACAAAACATCTTAGAAAATTCGAAATATTGCACATATTGGCAACGCTGTAATCTGTCATCTTGTGCCGCCATTATCTTCTTAACGTGAACAGACTATAGATAACCTAATATTTCGTTTTCGAGCAATGAATTAATTTTTCTTACCCTAAATTGTAATAGCATAACTGATTATCGTTTATACCCATAATAAAACAAGAGAAGAGTTGGTGTTTTCAATACACTTTTTAAAATCCTCATTGTCGCAAACGAAGCCTTAAAAATTTTGGATATATGATTTGTTCAAGAGTAGTGCCTGATATTGAAAGATAATTTGTGTGAATAAGAAATAGTACTGGCCCAAGCATCGAATCTTGCGGAACACCACAAATTATGTCTTTTACTGCTCTAATCCCAATGCAGAAGGGGTTTTTTTCATAAAATTTCACTGTTTTCTGTGATTTTATCTTAAAATAGGGGAAACCACAATCAAGCAATAATGAAATAACCCCGCGATGATCAATTCCATACGCTAACCTACGTTAATAATAATTATCACAATATCTCTATTTATATACACATTTATGAAAGTCATTGTCTCGCGTGTAGATTAGATAACAAACACAGTGTTGTCGAACTTTCCTAATGAATGAATTTTTCATGTGGATGTAGCGATTAGCCAGTTCAATTTTTGTTGTGACTAAAACCGATGATGGTATCCTGTTTTACACCTGCAGCAGACAATGCAATTATTAGGTATGCGTCTTTCTGTAATTTTCTGGATTGATGCAAAATTGATCAGATGTTATCTTAATTATGTGTCAAATATTTCCACTTATTTTTTTCCAATATATATAAATATATATAATGAGATTCATTATATGTTTATAAAAGTTGCTCCGATTACCAAAAATTGTGAACTATACTTTCCTCAGGGGCAAAGCGACGTTTTTAAAATATGCTCGAAAAAAACACGCACATTCATTTTCATTTATTTGCATTGGTTATATTCCGATCAAATTCATTTATTATGTAAATAAAACATTGCCTTTGAGGTTTTTGATATATTCAAAAAACATTTCTGGTGACCGGCTTAATTTCATTAAATTCCTAACAAATTTACCAGCAATAATATTAATTTGCCGCCACTCCCTGTATCGCTCGTAATTATCTAAAAAATAAAGAAAAACATTTTTGAAATAGGCGGCTGTGATATTTATTTACTCATGATTCAAGTTAGGGTCCTTTCACAATATCTATAAGATGTAGTACAATGTCCAGCGTGGCTTTAGTTGGGGAAGTAGTTGTTTTTTGTTAGATATTACAAAAAATAACTTAATTTTTATAGTAGATTTTTCAATTTTCAGAAAAATATTTGTATTCAATTGAGAATGTTTTCTTTTTCAACTTCTTTATATATTTACTAAAACGAAAACTCGTTCTTGAGAAGAACAAAAAAGTTTCCAAATTGTTTCAGATTATCGAACAAATGTTTATCAGTTGTAATATCACAAGAGAGTTAGAATAAAGTAAAAATAATTTGACAGATTTTCGAAAACTTGTTGCCAGGTAATAGACACAGAACCCCGACATTTTTTTTGAAAAATAACATATTTTTTCAACTTACTTTGAGTTCAACCTTTCAAGAATCCATTCCAGTTTGTTAAACATCTCTAGATCCATTATTTTTCCTATGACGATTGTTTAAAATAAACAGTAATTCGGATAAACATATGCAATTATTCATAAACTATTAAACCGATCTAGCTGAAATTTGGCACACTTATAAAGGCCCATAATGCCCTCGTAACCAACGGGTTATATACGTCACTTATAACAAATATTGCAAAAGTTATAAACATTTCTAAATTAGTGCAAAAAAGGGGTTTTTCGTCCATTATCTTAAAAAATTATTTATCGAATTTAACGCAAAAAAATACCAATACAACTTTTCTCTAAAGCTGAATTTACAGATGAGACGCAGTCGCTGTCGTTGCAGTTGACGTCGCCGCAGCATTCGGGAAAATTTAGATGAATATATGATGTTTTGACCTTCTATATTTATATTGAAAAGAAGTTGTTGGGGTTAGGTCTTTTATAGAAAACCAGTATTTCTCAGTTAGCCAACGTTTCGGCAATATATTTCGCCATCCTCAGAGCTCTAAAATATAAAATTATGGATCATTACAAAAGAAAAATTGCACAAGAACAATTTTTATAAAAGTAAAAATAAGAACGTGTAAACGTTTATAGTTAAAATTATAATTCTTGAATATTGATACCATCTCAAATTCCGAAACCAGTCTTGAGAAATAATTTTATTGTAGACTTACATGAGTGATTTTGGTTTTTCTTCGTCATAAAAACAACATAGATGTAACGAGACACTGGATAAAATTGAATAAGTTTTCTCTTTATGATTTTGTTCACCATCTAATTCGACACTCGAATGACTACAGAAGTGAATCGGGTGTATTTATGTTAAACGCACCTTTCAAGAGATTATTAACATCGTTAAATATGATTCAGTCAACTATAGAAAAGATACCGAAAATCTAAACAGTGCCTATATCAATTTAATCTACCGATCGAAAAAAATTAGGCGAACCTGTTAGTTTTTGTGCCCATCAAACAATACACCCGATTCACTTAGTCATTCGAGTGTCGAATTAGATGGTGAACAAAATCATAAAGAGAAAACTTACTAAATTTTATCCAGTGTCTCGTTACACCTATGTTGTTTTTATGCTGTGTTGTATTTTTGACGAAGAAAAACCAAAATCACTCATGTAAGTCTACAATAAAATTTTTCTTAGACTGGTTTCGGAATTTCAGCTGGTATCAATATTCAAGAATGATAATTTAACCATAAACGTTTACACGTTCTTATTTTTACTTTTATAAAAATTGTTCTTGTGCAATTTTTCTTTTGTAATGGTCCATAATTTTATATTTTAGAGCCCTGAGGATGGCGAAATATATTGCCGAAACGTTGGCTAACTGAGAAATACTGGTTTTCTATAAGAGACCTAACCCCAACAACTTCTTATCAATATTTAGATTAATGATCGGAAAATTCTACCGCCCAAAAACTGAGTTTTTCCGACTTTGATCATTGTTTATAAAAAAAAAAAATAGGGCAAAACTGTCTGTACGTTTTAATGTATTCATCACGTACAACACCCCCAATCATCTAAAACCTTCCGATACCTGTAATATATTTTTACGTGAATCGAACAATTTTTGATCCACAGACTGGGCTAAGATCAAACCACTGGAAATAAAGAGCTGAAATTTTGTATAGTGCAGTTGGTAGGTAGTGGTCGAATTTGTTGTACTCAACAGTAATCGTTTAAATCAACTGTTTTACGTCATTTTAAAAGTACAAATTTGTGTGGACGATTTATTGTGAACATTGGACCCATTATAAACTGAAGGTACGCCCAGAAGTATTAGAAAACTTATGTTACAAGCACCCAATAGAAACAAGGGCTGGAATAACCAAATTTAAACTTTTTACTGAGGGAGTGGATAGTCTGCACTGATTCAGGATTTACACATATTAATCTGGAAAGGAAAGGCAAATTACAAACAACCAAATCTACGAACTTTTGAAAGAAACTAAGGCAACAAACACAAGAGCCACCGAAGAACTAAAACAAGAGGTACGCACAATAAGAAAGGAAATACTAAAAAAAATGAAAAGTCTAAAAGAAGAAAATCGCATTCTACGTGAAGAAAACGAGAAATTGAAAGAAAGGCTATTAAATACAGAACGAAAAATAAAGAAATTCAACCTGGTTTTTTATGGCATCAATGAAAACCATGATGAGATAAGCGACATACAAAATTTCCTAAATATATTAGAGAACAATCTAGAAATAAAAAACTTACGACTTACGTGTCCTTCACCGAATTTGAAGAGAAAATAAAAACACGACGCCCCCTCTGGTGGTTGAATTGCTCAAATATAAATTGAAAGTGGAAATTACCGCTAATGCAAAAAAAAAAATCAAAGGAACTGGAGTTTTCGTTGCAGAAGACTACGCTAAGCAGAAAAAACTACGAATTCACATGAAAAAGGCTAGATAAAACGGAAAGCAAGCTTTTATAAAAAATACGAAAATTCACAGGCCGAAGAAAACAACGACGGACTAGTAGCTGAAACAAACGAGAATAATAAGAATATCATCACGAATCGCATGGAATCAATACACCTGAAGTGGATGAAAGTGAAGAGAATATTATAATAAATAGCCAAGAAAAACAGGAGCCATCAAGAGTAGTAACTAGTAACCTATACAAAAAGGACAACCAGGTCATTAGCCAAAACTAAATTGATTTCTAGAACTGTATGTATAGTTATTTATCTGTTATTTTCACATTCTCATCACAATAATAAATAATAATGAACCAATATATAAGAGACTTTGAATATAACGAACACATCACGAAAGAAATAAATGGCGATAATGAAATGTATAAGATTATGAAAAATAACATAAGATCAAACTTTGCAATACTTCAAGCCAATATCAGAAGTATTTACAAACATTTTAATGAGATGTCTATTTTATTAGAAAAATATGAATACATTTTCGATGTTATAATCTTTACTGAAACATGGTACATTCCGGATGTAAACATTTACAAATCACCAGGTTACAAAATTATCTATAATTATGGTGTTAACAACTAAAATGATGGAGTTGTAGTTAACATAAGAAACACACTCATATTCCGAGATACAGCTCTTGGGTGATATTAAGGTTTTACGGGTTATAATTGAGAGGCTGAAGAAAACTATTATCATCGACCGCCTTCGTCCTGTCATCATGAGTTCAATTCAGATTAGCGGAATATTTAGAAGCACACTGTAAGAATAAAAGAGATACTTTCTTCCTAGCTGGAGATATTAATATAGATATAAAATCAGAAACCGATTATAGTTATGAATACTTAAACTTATTAGGAGAATTCGGTTACCACTCACTGATAAATACATACACTAGAATACATAATGATTCAAAATCAACAATCGACTATGTTTTTGTCAAAGAATTAAATCCATCTACCACCTATGAATCATATGTACTTCATTATAATATCACTGATCACTTTCCGAGCGCCGTAACATGAGATCAGGAACTCAGTTGCAACGAAAAACCTGTTGAGAGGTGTCAAGGGACACCCGGATGGAACGAAGTTCCTTTCGATTAATTAGTGAAGGAATTGTAATAATTTTTTTTTTTTTTTAAATTATAATAATATTTTTTTTATTATTAACAAATATAATGTAATATAAACTTAATCAGTAGGCTCAATTTTAGTACATACGCATTGATATTGTAATATTAAAATATAATTTGCTTTTAAATTTATTAAAGTTATGACGCGTACACTTGCTAAACACACAATAATGGAGAGATTATAACGCGTATGACTTGGTTAGCACAATAGTAAAGAGAGGTTATAATGCGTACTTGGTAAAAATACATAAGCATTTATTATTGTCTGTATAAAATCTCTACTTACCTAACTCCATCAGCAATATCCGAAACTTGTGCAGAAACACTGTCAGGATTCATTATTGTTATTATTTTTTATTATTATTTATTATGTACAAAAAACCTGTATACACTCAAAAAAAATAATCGTCGCGACACCACACTGTTCAATGCGAAATAGAAAGACGAAACGAAAATAACTGGCTTGCTTTCTATGAGAAAGAGAGAGAGACAGACAGAATGTCGTTACAACTTTTGGTCTTAATTTATTCCGTCTAGCCCCCTTTCGCAACGCGCGATAAGGAACTTCGTTCCAAAAAAGTAAATATTAGATAACAAAAAACTTATAGAAACAGTAAAAAATATAAATTAATAATATATGAGAAAAATGATTTGAATGACATAACTAACTGGTTCATTCAGAGCCGGTTTTAGGTTTATCTTCTGGATAAAAAAGTGTCTATAATAAAAAATAAAAATTGTATTTCGACAAATAAAATAAATTACATAGGAACAAGTGATACTCACTGACTCATCAAAAACATATACCACTTCTAGGTGACTTAGAAATTTGAATATTGTTATCAAGGTAGATCATTAGGCATATAAGATAAAAAAATCTGAAAACTACAAATCATGAAAAATTAAAATAAAATTCAGCCATAATATAACATAAGAGTTAGAACGCGTCAAGACTAAGTTTCAGATAATGAAAAATGCATATGTCACCGGTCACCGGAAACAATTTCCTATTTGCTTGGCACATGCAATAACAATTCACAAATCACAAGGCCTTAGTCTTGATATAGGTTTTTCAATATTCAGCAAAGGCAGGCGTATGTTCAAAACCATTAACGGTGTTTATGTCATAAAATTAGACCCAAGCCAAATTAAGGCTAATGTGATGTGATCGAATGATCAAAATTCTGTTCACATTATTATTCTTTTTCTATAATCTCATACATAATTATTGATTACTCGGAAGTGGACACTTAAAATATTGTTGGAAAACTGGGGTTCGTTGATTGCAATCAATTTTTTTTCCAATAAATGAATTGTCCGTTTATTTAACTTTGAAACACAATAATACTCTCTGACAATACAATACTTGTTTACTTAACTTAAATGCACTGCACTAATAGACTTCACCTCGAACTTTGTTTCTCCGCACAACAATATTCACAAAACTAACTAAATGCGTCTCATCTTGCGTATGCCTGACCTTAGGTATATACCCTCGTTCATACTTCTAAAATATTCGAGCAATCCCTGGAATGTTCCATCATGACGTCATCGGTCAACGGCCTCTTCAATGTTAACGCCTGTCTCGTTTGTGACAAATTATGCAGGGACGCACCCGCCCATTTCCGTAACAATATGTAATTGCAGTAAAAAATACTTTTAACGATTTTCACTAAATTCATGAGAAGAACTCAAAACAAGTGAACATTAAATTTATGCCGGAATCAAACATTTTATAATTAAATTCGTTTTTTCACACACAATGAATGTACATGTGATTGATATACAGTGCTTCTCAAAAGTCCCCTCCCCCGCTCTTATTTTTGGAACGATTATACATAAACAAGTGAAATTTGGAAACTGGATATTAAAGGTTGTAAACTTCCCTACTAGTGATGATAGATGACGAAATCGTCAAAGATGACGTCACAAGGCCATTATGACCAATAATTTTAAATGGAACCCTACGGCAAGCGACACCTCTTTTAAAAGGTATCGAAAAAACCTATTCAATGATACTAATTTTGTTTGTGTTTATGGCAGTTTTAATGGCTCATTAGTAAACATTAAAATTTAAATTCCATTCAGTATGATATTAATTACAGATTTAAGAATCGGTATCTACTTGAAGAAATTGCTCGAAGTGACCTCCATTTACTTCCTGACAGTGAAATATCCTATTTTTAAACTCTTCTCGTACTTTTGCAAATGTGTCTGCGGAAACAGCCTCATATTCTGCAAGAATACGTTGTTTTAAAACGTCAATATTGTCAGGTTCAATGGCGTAAACCTTCGATTTAAGGTACCCCCCACAGAAAAAAATCCAAAGGTGTGAGGTCCGGTGATCGAGCTGGCCATTCCGTTGAACCTCGTCGTCCAATCCATCTACCACGATACTCCTCATCCAAATACCGTCTTACTGCACCGTAATAGTGTGAAGGAGCACCATCCTGTTGGAATGTTATTTCGAAATTGCCGAATTCATCTGGATTATCTTCCAAAATTTCAAGGATTAACGGTTCTATTGCGTTTTGCAACAGCTCCAGATGAAGCTCACCAGTTAAATTAGTATTTAAAAAAAGAGGCCCAACGATGTGGTTTCCCAGGATACCTGCCCAAACATTCACTTTCTGGGGAAATTGGGTATGTGTTTCACGAAACAGGTGAGGATTTGCGTCACTCCAATACCTACATTTCCATTTAGATAGAAAGTACTTTCGTCACTAAAACAAATTGTTTTGACATAGCCTGGCTGTTGGTTAATTTTAGTTTCCATATTTTCACAAAATTCTAGTCTTCGGTTTGGGTCGTCGTCTGAGAGTTGATGAACCATTTTCAATTTGTATGGATGAAATTTGTTTTTTTTCAACACCCTGTGTACTGTACTTCGACTGACTTCACAAGTAGATGCAACGTGAGTTGTTGAAGAAGTAGGATTAACTATTACTTCTGCCAGTATATCAATTTTTTTCTCATCAGAAATTTGTGGTCTGCCAGATCGTTTCGCATCATTAATACTACCTGTTGTTTCAAACTTACGAAAAAGCTCCCTTAAATAAGTCCTCGAAACGGGGCGATCGGGAAACCTCTCATTAAAAATGCGTTCTGCTGCATGAATGAATATTTTGTCCAGTTTCACCAAGAATTAGGATCGCTGCTACTTTATCACCTAAAGCACGTACCATTTCGCTTCTTGAAGCACTTAAACGTTCGGCTCACAACAGTTTAACAAATTATTAAAATGTACAAAAATATTAAAAGTACCAAAAGCTGCTAAAACAGTTGAACGTTCGATCAACAATACACAAATTATTAAATGTACAAAACTTGGACAATTACAAAAACGTCGAATTAGGAGACTAACAAAAACGTCAGCTTATTTGACAACTATCCAGAGGCGGAGCTTGAATTTGGAATTTTAGTATTAACTGATTTAATTCATCACAGCTTTGCGTTTTTTAAAAGCGAGTTGCCAAAACTGCCATAAACACAAACAAAATTAGTATCATTTAATAGGTTTTTTCGATACCTTCTAAAAGAGGTGTCGCTTGCCGTAGGGTTCCATTTAAAATTATTGGTCACAATGGCCTTGTGACGTCATCTTTGACGATTTCGTCATCTATCATCACTAGTAGGGAAGTTTACAACCTTTAATATTCAGTTTCCAAATTTCACTTGTTTATGTATAATCGTTCCAAAAATAAGAGGGGGGGAGGGGACTTTTGAGAAGCACTGTATGCACTGTTTTATTACACATTGAAAAAATATTCTTTCCAAAAAAGGTCATTACATAAACCCATACTGAAGGATTGGGCTACAACTCAAAAAACTAACCCTCTGAACAGCGGCAACATTGTTCTAGTGTAGTAATTGTTTATCATTCTTGGCAATAAACCTACGAAAAATATTGGGGACAAAGATAAATTTTGTATTGGATATAACCTAATTTTTCGTTTATCCTATCTTTAAAATCGAATTGTTTTGAAATGACGTCGTTTATAGAAGCTTTCAAAGTCATTTTTTGTGGAGTGTGGAGGCACTATTTTGTTTTTGTTTTCTGGGTTTGTAATCTATAACCTAAAAAAAAAAATTAATCCAGAATTTGGATTGTAAAATGGCAAACTGGCCCCGATAAGTTTCTGCGTTCCACTAAATTATTTTATCTTAATAGCAAAAATATTCAATAGGCGAGATCACAAACTCATAAATTTGCTTCATATGTGCTTGAAGTTGAAATATAGTGATAAAATATTATATATGCATAGTTTTTCCTAGAAGATATTGTGTATTATTCGAATGAACGCTGCTCTAAAACCCTCAAATTCAGTGAGACATTCAAACAAAGCGTTTTTGCCGCTTCTTTTGACTTCATAAGTCCATTGATTTGGCATTTTTCTGAGTTGCCAGTGTTACTATTTTGCAGAACTTCTGAAGAAACGTTATTCTCTTTCGTCCTATGAATAAATCAGAACTTATGTCAGCATGTGTTATATTGAAATGAAGACTTCGTATTTGATTGCTGTCTTTGATTTAGTTAATCTTGAATAATATGTATGTATACCGAGTGCTATGTCATTATTTTTTTGGCCTGCACTTATTGTAAAGAAATATTATGAATAACGCTTGGCAACGATGTAATTCCTGGCAGTCTTCGCAATTGGCGAGTTGCCAGTGTCACAATTTTGCGAAACTTCTGAGGAAATGTTATTCTGTTTCATCCTATGAATGAAACAGAACTGGTGTCAGTGAGTGTTATATTGAAATGAAGACTCCGCATTTGATAGCTGCTCTTGATTTAGTTATTCTTGAATATGTATGTATACCGAGTGCTATGTCATTATTTTTTCGGCCTGCTCACTTGTAAAGAAATATTATGAATAACGCTTGGCAACTCTGTAATTATCCTGGCGCGATTTTTGCAGTGTTCAAACAGGAGCATTTCTTTGGGTTTTTTTTGGGAAAAACTACTTTGAAAAAATAAATTGAAGAGAAACTAACCACTTTTCTCATCGTTCTGGACATTGTGGTATTTTTTCCAGAAATTAGTGATCTCGCCTATGATCAGTAACTTCTAAATTCAAAAAATAATAAAAGAAAATGAGGAATATATCTCTTCAATAGGTTTACGTTTCTGGAACAATATCCGTGGCCAGGATTTCAAAAACTATTGCTATTCTTCCTCAGTTCATAACAATTTTATTTCCCTCTTCAAGGTTCATCATGGAGGGGCAAGAGGACTATTACTCATATGGTTCAAGGTTACATTCGAATCATAAAAATTCAAATGGAAGTTTTTCCGATTTGGGGGAGATGGGTTTCATGATGTTGGATTATTTGAAGGATGCTATGAAGGTAAGAACCGTACAAAATCATATACTGGTATTGAGGGGTGCAAAAAATATGCCCTGCTCACCAAAAAATATTACAAAATGAGTGGCCCGTTTTTTTCTTTTCTTTACACTTCAACCTGGAAAAACAGATACTGTCTATTTTGGGTTAACTGCACATTCCTCTTTGGGACTTTCCTTCCCAGGAAGGAAGATGTACTCATTTTCTTCTGTTCTTAAACGACAAATTAGTAAGTTTGCGTTACTAGGTGAAAATAATGAAAATTCCAACGTCACACTAACACAAAAAATGTTTTGTCTAGGTAATTCACAAAAACTAAAATTAATGAAAAAACATCTTTTGTTTTTTACTGTACTTTACTGACAAGAAAAAATGTGTAATTCTCCTATATTCAAGGTTTACAAAACACAGTATCGTATCGGGACAAATATATTATAACTTGCACTTTCAGAACAGATCCAATCTAATAATAATAATAATAAATGGCTTTATTATTTTCAGTACAATACAATATTGGCATACATTTTTGGAATTATAGGTACTATAAAACTGAAAATAAAAGGCAAAGTTCAACTCAAGTAGTAGGTTAAACCTACTACTGACTTTAAAGGTCTCAAGCATCAGATTTGAACTAACTGTACTAAATATAAATAACATTGTTTTATTCTTTTGTAATTTTCAAGTGCATTTTTTAATTTTTAGAACTGAGGTTTTTTGAAATTGTTTAGGTATGGTTTTCACTTAGCTTATGTTTTAGACTGGATCTGAATTTTGACAATTTGAGGATTTTCAAAGTAGCAGGAATATAATTATTGTATACATTGAAATTTGGTAACTTTGGTTTAAAAAGATTGAATTTCAATTTATTATACAAATAAGGAGGATTTTTATTCATAATAATTTTATGATAGAGACAGTATCCTTCTATTTTCCATGTTTAGCCAGCCAGTTTCTTTAAGTTTATGAGATATTCTTTCTCGTTTTCTTATACCATATATGAGACGCAGACAAAAGTTCTGTACTTTCTGAATTTTTTGTTTGAATTGACTGGTTAAATTTGGTCCATAAAGGCAATCAGCATAGTTGAAGAACGACAAAACCAAACTATCACATATTTTTATTTTGAGTTTTATCGATAACAAATGTCTATTACTATAAATGAGTTTAATTGTGGAGTATGCTCTCTGTACAAGTTTGTTAACATATTTCTCAAATCTGAGCTTACAGTCGATAATAACACCGAGACTCTTTGCTTCATCTGAAATAATCATATGAGTATTTTCGATGATGATATTAACTGAATTTTTTATAGTAGATTGGTATTTTTTGGGACAGAATGCAATTATGTTAGATTTGCTTGCATTTATAATTAGATCTTCATTAATCATGACACAGGCATCATATCTATCCCAAAATATGGAAAGGAGTAATACACCTGGGTATCAATCATCAGCATATAAGTGCATTTTAAAATGTTTTAAACTTCTTAATATGTGTGTGTTGTTGATATTGAAAAGTAATGGACCCAAAATAGAACCTTGTGGGATTCCAGATTTGAGATCCACGTAGTTTGACTCTTCTTGAAGTCGTACTTTTTGTCTCCTATTCCTAATATAGCTCTCTAGTAATAGGGCGTTATTTTCAGATAGACGAATCTAGTATAATACAGCAGTAGTAGGCCTTAATTCAATGTGTCAAACGCCCTACTAAAGTCTAACATTATCAAAATTTGGTTTCAATAAATATAGAATATAAAAACACGTATATTTATTGGTTGAGGCGGGGAAGCCTGTGGGCTATAGTGCATAAAATAAAAAAACACTAGCTATTCTCGAACGTTTTCGATCATCAGATCATCATCATCTGAAAAGTGAAAGGAAAGGTGAATTCTCCTAAATAGCTAGTGATTTTTTATTTTATGCACTATAGCCCAGAGGCTTTCCCGCCTCAACCAATAAATATACGTGTTTTTATATTCTACATTTATTGCTCATTGATAAGACGCCTGCAGCTGTGAATATGCTACTACGCTACAGTTGTTACGGCATTTCAACGCTCACCTTCCTTGTCAGGTGGTCACCCATCCAAGTACTAGACGCGATGAATCGGTTTAATAGTATAGAAACATGGCAGTCTTATATGTGGTAGAATCTTCCTGGAATCCATAGGATCGCTATACAAATATTTCTAATTGGTTAAATAGTTTTTAGTCTTACTCTGATCTATTCATATATTATTAAATATTACATTCAAATCAGTTTCATAGTAAACATCACACTCTGACTCACCTTACCCTTACCCAGGCATATATGTATGAACGTATATATAAAAAATTATACAGAACAATTCAAAATTGTATTAATCATAATTTTATATATATATATATATTTCATTAAAGTGTTATTTTTTCTAGGCCATGGATATGATGAGGGGCCACCAAATGTTGACTGATGTAGTATTAGAAGTGGGTAAAGAAATATTCCACGCTCACAAAGTCGTCTTGGCAGCTGCCAGCCCGTATTTCAAGGCGATGTTCACAGGAGGGTTGAAAGAATGTGATATGAATAGGGTTAAGTTACAAGGGGTGTCTCCTACGGCCCTTGCAAGGCTCATCCATTTCATGTATACTGGCATGATAAGGGTGACAGAAAATACCGTGTGCCAACTATTGCCTGCTGCTACCATGCTTCAGGTATGTACAATGATCATTTTATAATCTTGAGATTTTTATAACATTTAATTCAAAATGTTATTTTTATTTTCAAAATGTGACTGATCCATGTTAGTTTTTGGTCAATTATAACGCACAAATATTTGACTTCCGTGAAAAAGATAGCTGAGTTCCATTCAGGGGTGTGCCTTTCAGTTCAAATTTCCGCCTGCTTGTGAATGGAACTAGTACTGTAACTGCTTTTCTGAGATTTACATTTAGTCCCTCCTTTTCGCACCAGTTTCTAATTATGTTTAGGGCAATCTGCTTGCAATTGGATAATTCAAATGGATAAATATTCTATTGAAGATGACTGCGCTGAATTGGCGATTTCTGTTCGTACATAAAATGATTTTTGAAGGTGAGTTAATTCTGGTCAAAGGGCACAAAACAAAATTTGAGATAACCTGTCGTTCTTCATAATCATCATTTTACAGAAATGGTTTTCTTAATCCTCAAAATTTATATTATTCTACCCAGGCAGTTCAAGTTGGGAATGCCCCGGAAAATTAAAATATATTTCATGATTGCGAAGATGGATAGAGTATAATTGGTGTTCCGTTTGAAAACACCGAATTAAACTCATTTGAATTTAACAACATTTTTAATTCAAATTTCATAGTTAGTAAATAAACACATCACAAAAATAACTGAATGATCTAAGTAGAACCTTAGTTCTAGTGTCTGCAGAAAATATTTCCATAATCAAATTAATAGATTATTGTTTTTCAATTTATTCAATGAAAGTTATTTACGAAATAAAGGTGTACCTTGTTAGTAAATATATCATAATAGCTTCATATACATATAAGCACCTAGGTCCTAGTAGGACCTGTATGTGCAAACTAAGGATTAATATTTATTAAAATAGTTTTTCTACTCCCTATTATAATAAGCGAATTAAATATCTGCTACCGATTTATTAATATTGTCCATTTTAACACGGATTTTCATTTCGAAACAGATTTTGGCAAATAAAAACTTTTCATTATGAAACGAATTTTTGGTCTATAGAAATACGTACTTGGGGATAATCAAGTGGTATGTATCTACATACTTGTTTGACATTTGATTTTAATCGACATTCAATCACAAAAGCGTCAAAAGTACCTATAAGTATGTCGACCAGTGAAGAATTATCTTGTACACCACCAGAAATTCTTGTTTTTATTTTATTATTTATTGGTTGTAGAAAAAATAGTGTATGCAACAATCATTTAATGGCTATTAATACACTCGCACACGGTTTACGAAACTCGCCTTTGGCTCATGTCGTAACTTACCTCGTGTTCATGTATTAATAGCTATCATTACATGATCATTGCATAATATACTATTTTATTACAATTTAATATTATTGTATTCTAATCTAGAGGTAAAAATACTTGAGTTACTACAATAGAGTGCTGTGCTGTGGAGCTGTTGAACAATTGCGGTGGAAATCAATTTAGGTAGGTTATCTTAAATTATGTTTGAATATTACAATTTGTAGTTAACTTAGTTGTAGTTTCTTATTTTTGGTGGAAAAATATTGAATATTTTTGGAGCAAGACATCTTGCAAATCTTTGATTAGGAGCCTTTTGTTCATAATTTTTCTGAGTTCATAGAACGTATGTATAAGTCCTTGTAGTCTGTTAGTTAGATTGGTAATATTTTGAATCCATTTAAGATTTCTATCTATAGTAATTCCAAGATATTTAGTGGCTTCTGATTCTTCTATTTCAAAGTTGGTATTTGGAATTTGAAGGGTATTGTAGTTGGGCCTACTGGAATTCGTCAGTGAAAAAGCAATATATGTTGTTTTTTTGACATTTAGTGATAGTTTGTTATAAATAAGCCAATTTTTCACATTGAGGATGCCATTTTCAGTTTTACTTTTGACTTGGTTCCAAGTTGTATCATCAAATATAAGAATGCTAGCGTTGGCTTAGGATATTATAGTTCCATCATTAGAAGATTCCAACATTGAGTTGAGATATATTATAAATAGAATTGGCCCCAAAAAGGAATGAACTAAGACCCTCAATGAAAAGGAAAAATAATAGGCAATCAATACCAGTTGAAAAAACGAATAAATTTTGTCTGAATTACCTTAAATTCAAATTTTAGCACCATATAAATAAACATATTGCGAAATTAATAAAATATAAGCCTTACTCATTGATTTTGCAATATAGTGGTGAAAATAAGAAAATAAATTATAACTTGGCAACGACACAACAGATTTTGATTTTCTTGTCATTAACGAAAATGCAATGGAATGGTAAATACATTCCGGGTAAAAATATAGAATGTTCTATTTGAAAAAAGTTATTTTCAAATTGTCCCGAAACACCCTGTGAAAAGGGCAACTTTAGTAAATGAAAAAGTTTTCTCTTCCACATTTTTTGTATATTACTTTTAACATATTGAATCACACACTAAATGAACACACGGTATACATACATGATATGGTTAAATAAACTACTAGACTCTATATTAGTTTCTGATACAACTGTGTTTGCATAAGTGTACCAAATTAAAAAAAAATATTGAAAATATTTACTTTCTTACTGCGATACCATTGAATTTTACCCAATGCTTGAAATAAATATTCTCCATACAAGTATTTTCTTCTAATGTATATTTTGACTGTTTGGAAAATCCTCCAAACTGTTGCCTATCGAGTAACAATATTTTTGAGACCAATTGTATCAGAAAGAAATGTAGTCTTTGAATTTTTCAGTTGTGATAGCATATTTTTCGCGTAGAGGCAATCATGCCAAAAACCAAAAAAATATTTCTAGATCGATCACCAGAGTTGCAAATTCGAAGAATTGACCTATTTTACCAATAAACTCGGTTCTGATCCAAATGAGCTCATGCAAAATCAAATACTTTATATTTATCTCGAAATATACAATCAACACAACTCTAAGCCTTTACTAATTCAGATAACTATGACTGGCATATTTTTCACTAGTCATTCAATATAATTTTGACTCTGTCACCACGTGTTGGACTTTGCTGAAATGTTGGTGGTACTGAAATACTTTGATTTGAAACTATTTGTTTCCAATTTTGACATAAAATCAACATATTGGAATTTCTAATATTATTCATCAAAATTAGGATAGGATAAACCTCCCACTGGGCAAAAACTCATACTATTAACGTTATTATATGGTAACCTAGATACATTGTTACGTAATGATTATTGTGCCCATAACGCCACAATGACCATTTTAGAGTCGTTATATGTTCACCAACATAACAAAATCGCAAATATGTTATATAAAAATGGAATCTAATATGTTATCTGAAACTGTTCTGTTACAGCAAAAGTACTTATTTGCGTAATGAAATCGTTACATAACAAGCCCTTTTTTTTCACATCATTTGAAACTACTTTATTCTGTGAAAAGTACTTTCTCAAAGAGTAACAACTGAGTTGTTATGGTATCAAGTCTCTTCTTTTTAGGTTCTTTTGGATGTATTAAGTACCTCATAATATACCTAAATTTATATTTCCAACATATGCTATTGATGGATTATTTACAATTAAAGTCAAGTCAATACATTAGAGCTTTCCTACGAAAATTAATAAAATATTTGAAAATACACTATTGAGCGTAAAGTTTGACACATTTGTGCCTAAGCTTCATATGCTATCTGTCTTCAGTCGAGTTTATATTACTATAAATCATGGTCAGTTATAAATGACAAGACATAGATTATTAGAATGTATGAATAAAAAATCAATTGAATGATTACGTCCAGTGAATAATAGTTTATATATATTCAGTTGAATCTATATGTTCTAATAGGGATGATACAACAAAACTGTTCATCCTATATATATTGGCGGGATACATCATTTAAGTAAACTCTAATTTGAAATAAAAAAATATATCAAAACATGGAACATCAAACAAAAATATACATTTCTCTGTAAAAATAAAATATGTAAATAGTTATTATCTACTGAAATCTCGGAACTAAAAACTATTAAAATCTTGGTATTCCAAGAAGGAACTTTCAGTTTTCATTACGATGACAGCCTCAGTTTTTGGTTTCCCTTAATAATCATTGTTTTGCATGTCGAAGCCATTCCATGGTTATTTTATCGAATAAACAATCCGAAAATGTTGGGACAACTTTCCGTACTGCACCTAAAAAAATATATATGTATTGAAATATTTTATTAACAATGCTGTATTTCTCATTACCTCACCTAAGTTCGATAATAATCCTTTTTAGTTGCTTTTTTGAGTATTGGCCATAGGGTTTTTCCAGACGCTACAATAAAATATAGAAATACTTGAGTGTTTATAGTGTATCCGCTTGTGGCAATCCATATATCATGTTAAAGTTGAGTGTTGTGATACAATTCAAATGTATTACCTTATTGTAAATGATGCTTTAGATACCTGGGGCCATAAATATATCTATATATAGTTTCCAATCGTCTTAAGGATATTTCTTGTTGATTCTTGGAATTAGGGTACAAATTTTTTGGCAAAACTGATGCTACAAACCATCATATTGAGATTGTGTTAATCACCCTCCTAGTTGAAAACAATATGATGATGTGACACAACTTTTTTTTCACATATTTATTTTCTTGTAGATAGGTAATAAATACCATCAATAATTTGATCACTCAAAAAAACTAAGTAGTATAGAAGCGATAAATGAAATACGCCACTTATTTGAGGTTATGTTAGACAAAAATAAAACACAAGACCAGATGAGAACGTTTTTGCAACGAATCAGTTACGTCATATTTCTTAACCACCAAACGTATCTTCTAAGTCCCCATGGTATTGAAATGTTCTGAAACCAGAATATCCGAAAGATATAAATAAGACACATTGCTATAAATAAATCACCAAGATGTTTTAAAGATGTCTCAAAGTTTGTTTGGTACAAAATGAAGCTGTGATGATTTTTCGGGCTGTATTAGTGACAATGTTTATGATCACATCGCAATATTACGACTCCATAACTTATAATGATGTTTTCTCAGAAACGTCGTCACGGGTACAATAATTAAACATTAATAAACATCCCGGGTATGTTTCTTGCTCAGTGGGCTAATAACATGTCACACAAAATAAGGCATTTCTCAATTGATTTCATAAATAACTATTGGTATTTCAGATAAATAAAACATTAAATTTATTATCTAGAATTTGCATCCTGCAAATTGACTGGAGATTTGGAATAGTGGGAATAAGGACAATAAAAGTGATCGGAATTTTATAAAGTTGCCGACGTTTCGTTGCATCTCTTTCATTCAATGTTCTGTTTTTTTAAGTATATGTAGGTGACACGATTATGACTATTCCAATATAATGAAATTCCTAACGTTTTAAATGTGTTAATAATGATCATCCCAGACTCCAATTCACTTTAGAGACTGAAGTCGAGACAAGTATACCATTTCTGGATACTTTAATAATGTGACAACCAGACGGAAGTCTGAAAACAAATTGATATTCCAAACCAACAAGTTCAGGTGGACTACTGAATTGTTATTCAAATCATCCATTGCAATAAAAAATCAGTACTATTGAGAATCTACTATTCATCATCATCTTAGTAGCTCAGAGTTCCACAAAAATAATGAATTTATATTGAAAAAATTACTAAAAGACAATAACTATCCCAAATACCTGGTTAATATAATCATTAATGAATACAATCCCCTTTCAGCATACCAAAAAAATAAATTTAATGATACCGGCACTATATTTATAGGTTTCCATACATAAAAGGTTTATCAGAAAAAATACAATATTGCTTGACAACTCATAACTCTTCTTAAATAAAATTAGCCTTTTATCCCCTTAATCAAATAAAAAGTGTAGGTATTCACAAAACTCAAAGACGAAAACCCAACTTTTGACTGCTCTAATTTGGTATATAGAATGAACTGTCTTAACTCTGGAAAGTGTTACAACATATGAAAACTTGCAGTCAACAATACAGCATTGCATCACTTCACAGAAAGACACGAGTTAAATTTGAGGAGGCTCAAATTGTTGATAGGGAAAATAATCTTTATAAAAGAAACCTTATCGAAATGATCCATATATTTCTTGATACTGTGAATATGAGAACTGAAAGAATGATTGAGTGTATGCTATAGTCATATTCTCAGTGTTTCAGGGATCTCGAAGTCGTTATCCACAAAATAAACCAACTTAAAGTTGAATAAATACTATATGCATTTCGGAACTTTAAAGTCCCGCCTTCAGCAGTTCAATTAGTACAAGCAGAGGGGAAAAAGGTTGACGAAGATCAATGATTAAATGTTTTGGGCTACATGACATTTGCGGAGTGAAACCCTATGTCAAGGGTCTTTTCAAATCTTTCTCTGTTGTACATATTGGATTTCTTGTTTATTAATAAGTGAATATATCTTTCATTTAGCCTGATAAGATATTTGTAATACAAAAAAAAGTTTGTTTCTTTCTTTGCTTCCAATGTTTCTTTCGAACTCCCTTTCTATTTCGTCGGTACACGAAAGATCTGAATTGATTTCATCAGATACCCTCCAGAAAGCACTAATGCATATTTTCAATAAAATACTCCATAGTTATAAGTAATAACTGAAAAAAGGTAGGTCTCAATTTGTGTATCATTTTATTTTGTTTTACTGAATTGTTATTTAATTTTAACATATTACTGTTTGTGAATTCGTTTTATTTATTATGTCTTGTCATATTATTTATGTATTGTAACCCCATTGACATATCACATGTATTATTGTAAAGCCATTATGTATTTTCACCTGAAGAAGACGTCAAATAAACGTCGAAACGTCGGCAACTTTCTGAAATTCAAATCACTTTTATTGTCCTTATTCCTGCTATTCCAAATCTCCATTAAATTTATTCATTGCATAAAATTAATGTTTCAGTAAATATTCCTGCAAATAATATATTATACTTGCCCTATATGAATTTTGCTGAGATGACTTTTGTTATAGAAGCCAGTGCTGCAGAAATTACAAAAGTCATCAGTGTAGGAAATTTGTTTTTAGTTATATTTTATATAGAAGTGTTGAAATATTGAAATCAGATAGTAGGGGAGGTAGCGTTGATTTAGAGAAGTCATTTCATACCGACTGAAAATCATAGTTTTTCCTTTAAACATAAGAAATCTGATCGTCAGCTACTCCAGTAGCGGTGGAGCTGAAGGTTACGGTATGTGAAAGTTGTTGAAAAAATAATGCTACGAGTATTTTTATGCCGTGCCAAAATTTATGGGACGGTTTTTGAGATCATTTTCAACCAAAAAATAATAATAAGCTGTATACCGGGTGACCCAGGGGTGTGTGTAAGCTCCATAACTTTTTTCTATGCAAGCTATCGACTTGATTTTTTTCAAAACGATAGGTCCGACAATAAGGCACATTTAAAAAAATCTATTTAAATTCAGGATGACCCAAAATAAGAAAAAACTGACATCTGTTGTTTTATTAAACGGCAATCCCCTATTTTTGGTACATTTTTGTATTGTCGATATAACACACCCAGATTTTTTAGACTTATCTGCAATCGTTTTTGACTTATGTCAATTTATGACTTATGTCAATAGCGTCATGCATAGACCCACAGAACCATTCAAGATCGATTCTCAGGCTTTAGCGCGTGTTTTGATGTGAAAGCGAACTCTGTGTCGATGTTCCATTGCCTACTACGATTTTTTGAAAATCATAAACTAAAAATGGCAATAACTCAATTTTTTCAAATGCAACACTCTATATGTCATTGCATTATTGCATGGAATTTTTTAAGAGCTTTTCGTCGCTATAGGGTTTGTAGGGTATACTTTGTAAAGTTTCGAGATTTGTTGCAATAAAAACTTTTTAACAAAAAATTAAACCGACGAAAAAATCAACTGAAAAGCAAAAAATAAAATAAACCTTCTTAGTCTAAATGATAATTGAGCTCCTAAACTAATGTGGGTAACTGATTTTGAGTCGGCGCCAAACAAACAATTATCGAAGATCATTATATTACTTTGAAAGAAGTAATCAAAACGCAGCCGTGCATCTCGCTGCCATCATTTTACGCTTTACCTAATTCAATTGCTAGTTTGTTTGGCGCCGACTCAAAATCAGTTACACACATTAGTTTAGGAGCTCAATTATCATTTAGACTAAGAAGTTTTATTTTATTTTTTGCTTTTTTCAGTTGATTTTTTCGTCTGTTTAATTTTTTGTTAAAAAGTTTTTATTTTTCAATTTTTTGTTGCTGAAATCTACTAATTACTACCTACTCAATTTTTGATTATTTCCAAAAATACTTACTTACCTAGCTTACTTCAACTATTAACTATTAAATAATATGATTTTCTATTTTAACTATTTATTGTTATATAATATGAATTAATTTTGAAAGTTCTGGTTAGTTGATTTCATCACTTTGTATATAATTCCATCCTTTCATAGAATGTAATCATTTTGACGGATGTAGGAGGGGTCTGTCAATGTCAACTACATATGTGTGCCAAAGTTCACAAGTGAAAAATCAATCATCCCCTATTTTTCTACCTATAGGAATGGATCATTACATTCCAAATTGGAATATGATGGTATACCCTATCTAATAATAAAAGGATCATCCAAATCGGAAAACACACCACAAAGTTATACCTGATAACGGACCAAAATTCAGAGGGTGAACGATCAATATCCTTCATTTTGCTACCCTTAGGGATGGATTTTGATATTCAAATTGGAATGGGACCACCTTCGAAGTACACCCTATCCAATGAAAAAAGAATCGTCGGAATCAAACCGCTCTGTAAAAAGTTGTGCGTGATCATACATAAAAAAATAAATAAAAAAATATACGCGTCGAATAGAGAACCTCCTCCTTTTTGGTTTCGTCGGTTAAAAAAAAAGGAAATGTTGATAGTTTTTTTTGAAAAAAAAAGGAATCGAGTAGGCCGCAGTCGTAAAATTTGACACATCCTTCAAACCTTCAATAATTGTACACATATAATTGTTAATAATGAATTTCACTCGTGAAGAATTAGTGAATATGGTTTACAGTATTGGCGAAGCTGACAGAAATCCTTTATTAGCAAGCAGAATCTACCTTAAAAAATATCCAGAAAGAAGCAAGAACTCCACGGGTGTCTTCATTCCAAAAGATAAGAGATCGGTAGTGTGTCTTATACCAAATGGGAAATTGTTGATGGTCGGGTCAATGAGGAACATGACTTCCAAGTTTTATTGATGCTACAGGAAAATCTTCACTTAGTCACTAGGGAAACGTATATTTCACAAAGTAGTGAAAACAGAATAATATTGAAATATAAGTTCCACCCTTAACATCTATATCTACATCAAGAATTGTATGGTAATGCTTTTGCTAATAGAGTTATATTTAAATGAATGGTATGATTGAGGAGGATTATAATACTTTAAACAAAATTCTGTTTTCCGATGAACAATGTTTAAGAACAACTGGTCGATCAACAGTCATAATATGCATTATTATGTAATCAATCAATCAAATAAATAATAGTTTAAAAACTAAAGAACACGCTTTAATAGAAAACTAAACTAAAAAGTAGAAAATAATTTTAAATGAGTTTGAAATAAGAATACAGTGATTAACAACAAATTTATTTCATCGTAAAAAAGCGTGGGGTGCTTGATGTCAATTGTTGTTAATATTTCATGGACAGATATTGGTAAACGTAGAATCATTATGAAAGTATCTTAAAAAGCACCCAACGCTTTTTTACGATGAAATAAATTTATTGTTAATCACTGTATTCTTATTTCAAACTCATTTAAAATTATTTTCTACTTTTTAGTTTCGTTTTCTATCAAAGCGTGTTCTTTAATTTTTAAACTATTATTTATTTTCAAGTTTTTAGTTTTGTGTTCTATTAAACGTGTTTTTTAGTTTTTCAAACTATTACTATTATTATTTAATTTTTTTAATTATTATTCTCCAATTTTGAATAGAATCGGACCATAATCACAACTCGTCCGCCATTTTGGAGCCGCCATCTTGAATCCCTCAATTTTGACAAAATAATCATAATCTCCGACCACAAAAACCCCCACATACCAATTTTGAATAGAATTGGACCATAATCACAAAACTCGTCCGCCATTTTGGAGCCGCGCCATCTTGAATTTTTCAGTTTTGACAAAAGAATCATAATCTCTGACCACGAAAACCCTCAGATACCAATTTTGAAGCGAATCGGACCATAATCACAAAAAATAGAAAATAAGAAAAAATTGTATTTTATTTAAAAAAAAGCGTGGGTTACAAACAAACAAACATACAAGTGAAGCTAATATAAAGCGTGTAATATACTTTATTTTCGAAGATTGCACCTTATTGACAAAGCATGCAATAGTAAATAGTAAATTTATAGGGTCACAAGTGTAAGTAGTATATAAAGGAAAGAGTTAAAACAATGAGGGATTAATACCTAGATGAAATTTCAATACAGAATTGACATCTGAAGTTTGAAATTATTACACCAAAATGAAGTTTTTGAATGTCATAATTTCGTCAATTTATAGATGCACATAGTTTACCAAATAAAATAAATAAATTTAGTACAAGAGTGTAACTTAAAAGTATGAGTTTGGAAATAATAACATATTGAAGTTTAAAAATTTAATTTTTACACATATATATCAGTCTTCACACAATATTTAAAAGGTTTTGGAAACAAAATTACATAAAATTTAAATACGAGAATCGCATTGTCAATAATCTTAAAAAAATACAATAAAATATGAAAAAAAATTTGCATACAAACACTAAAATTTTAATTAGAGCATCATTATTCATATGAATTCCAATTTTTCAAATAAAATGAAAGTCAAGTGTACATAGATTTAAATATATGATACCGGATACAGAACACTTGAGACAATTAAATGGCTAGAGAGTACGTCAATCGAAATTCATCACTGGTTGAGGACTGTTGATCACCAAAAGCGATGGTCACTTCATGTTTGGGGAGGAATGATTGGAAATCATATTATTGGACCCTACTTTTTCAACAATGTGCTGAATGGTGAAAGGATGTCAGAAGGGGTGGTTTGAACACCGGAAGGGCCATGTGGTTGCAACAGGATGGTGCTGCAGTGCATAACTATAGGATGCGAGAATTTTTAGATCAATACCATCCTAATCGTTGGATAGTACTATCCTTTGGCCCACGCGATCCCCAGACCTCACTTCCATAGATTTCTTCCTCTGGGGGCACCTGAAGGAAAGGTTTTTCAGAGATCGTCCAACAATTGCAGAGGATTTGGAAAACAGGATCGCGGAAGCCTTCCGTTCAACTGATGGAGCAATGCTTCTAGAGTTCGGAGCTCATTCACTAGATGACTAGCAGCTTGTGTGGAACATGATGGTGACCTATTTGAGCATTCATGAGTAACCTATTCCCAAAATGTTTACATTGTTTTCTGTTAATCATCCTTTCCTGTTCTTGTAAAGATTACTAGAATTGTTTCATTTGTGATAAACTCCTATTTTTATTACGATTTCATTTTGTTGAAACATGTTCTTTTCAGAATTGTATGGATGGGTAAAATTTTACGACAGCAGCCTACTTTTTTCTTCGAAAACATCATCAACATTACTTATTATGCAATAAATCTCTCAAATTTTACAAAGTACCTAGATCCTATTTCGGCAAAAAGCTCCTAAAAAATATTATGCAATGATGTAATAAAATATAGGATGCTGCATTTGAAAAAGTCTAGTTATTGCCATTTATGATTTGTCATTTTCAAAAAATTATAGTATACGATGGAACTTCCTAGTTCACCTGCATCTCAGAAGATTTGCTGAAGCCTAATGAGTCGACTGAAAAAAAGTTGGTTGATTTATCTTGAATGGTTTTGAAGTTTAACATTTTTCTGTGGTTCTGTTCAGCAGGCTATTTTTACACATAAATTAACATAAGTCAAAAACGATTTCAGATAAGTCTAAGAAACCCAGGTGCGTTGAACTGACAATTTAGTGGTGAATCCACAAATGTAACAGAAATGGGGGGTTGCCATTTAAAAAAACAGAACTTAGAAGAAGAAGAAGTATACTTTATTGTCCAAAGACTAATCTTCTTGACAAAGCATTAAAAGAAAGAAAATAATATTTTGCATATCGGTATGCACAGCTTTATACATAAAAATATATAGCGTCATCCTAAAGCTACAAATTCTTATAAGAACTAAAGTGTACAGTGTATAAGGACAAACACAGACAAATAAGTAAAACATATTGCTTTTCTAAAATTCATGTAAAACACTTTAAAACCTGTCTGCATAATACTCTTCCAAACTATAATAGGGTCTACCAGTGAGAAAATCTTTGACTGCTCTCTTAAAATTGCACGTATTTCTTAACATCTTGATATGATTTGGTAGATGATTATACATTTTGCATTGTAAATTATTGAATCTTTGATAAGTGTTGAGGCGGGTATAGGCAGTCTAAGATCATCAGAATGCCGAGTGGAGTAGGTCGATGATACCGTTCTGAACTTGTCACTGTTTGTTGATAAGACAAACCGTTTCCAGTATAAAAATAGAGAAGACTGTGAGGATTTTATGTTCAATAAATGAAGGCCTACAGGATTCATGTCGATTAGCCTTGGTAAGGTATTGTATGGCACGTTTTTGTAAAACAAAAACAGGTTGAAGTTGGGTTTTACAGGCAACTCCCCAGAATGGGATTCCATACCTCAAATGGGATTCAACCAATGAGAAGTACACTGTTTTTGCTGCGGAAAAACCTAATTCTTTACCAGTCACTCTAACTGCATAGCAGCCAGAGGATAGCTTTTTGTTCAGAGTCTTGATATGTTCCTCAAATTTCAATTTGTGGTCAATCAGTACCCCAAGAAATTTAGAATGTGATTTATTCTCAATAAGACAATCATTTTGCGTTAAATATATGGCATCAAGAGTGCATTGAAAACTTATGATATTGGTTTTGGTTATATTGAAGGATAATTGATTCGAATCACACCAATCTTTAATTTTTTTTGATATCTGAACAAATACTTTTTTGCAATTCAGCAGCATTTTTGCTATGCCACAATATCGTAGTATCATCTGCAAATAATGTAAAATTTCCTTTCGTGTTAATAGTTGGTAAGTCGTTTATATATAACAGGATGAGCATCGGACCAAGCACCGAACCTTGTGGTACTCCGCATTTTATGTTTGCCACAGCTGAGGATGCTGTTGTTTTGACTTCTGCCTCTTAGGTAAGATTCAAACCATTTATGTGTGATTCCAGTTATTCCGTAATGTTAAAGTTTTCGCAGCAGTATGTCATGATTCACACAGTCGAAGGCCTTAGATTAATCACAAAATACGGCCGCGGCCCCCTCACGCTGGTTGATATTAGTGTAAACTTCATACAAGAATGAAAGTATGGCATCATGAGTACTTTTTTTTGCTTGGAATCCAAATTGGCTCTTACTTATCAGATTGTTTGATTCTAGAAATGTTGTTAAGCGTATTTTCACCAGTTTTTCTATGATTTTCGCTAGGGTAGGAATAAGAGATATCGGACGAAAATTTGATGGATCCTCTAAATCACCCCCTTTGTGCAATGGGATTACCACTGAGGTTTTTAGAAAAGAGGGAAATATGCCATTCTCAAATGATGAGTTTATTGCGACTGCTAATGCATTCAACGCATTATCAGGGAGATTTTCGAATATTTTTATAGATATTTCGTCTATTCCAGATGCATTTTTATTTTTGATAGATTCAATTATTTCTTTAAGTTGTAGTTGAGTCTTATTTTGTACCTCATTGTTAGACCTATCGTTTAAAAAAAAGAAGTCGATAACTTGGATTGAAAAATGTTATGGAGCTTGCACGCACCCCTGGAACACCCTGTATACGTGACTGACTTATAATCCGCTCTAGTCAGTACAGCTGATTATTATTTTTTGGTTGAAAATGATCGAAAACCATCCTATGAATTTTGCCACGGTATGAAAATACTCGTAACATATTTTTTTTCAACTACTTTCACATTTTGTTGATTATTGAATATTAAACAATTATTTGAAATGAAATTCATCCGGTATAAAATTTCTCGCAAAAGTGCACTGCTACATGCCGTACTAAGAATCATAGAGTTTTTTTAAGATAACCTAATTGCTATTATTCATAACAATCAACTATTTTTTGTCCTCGAAACAAATAATTCCTATCCATTCTTCCGTTTACCTATATAAAAAAATTTCAAATGCAAATTTTATCTAGACTTGAAAAACAGTCTTTACTTTTGCGTCGGTTGCAAAAAAAACAACATTTAGAGAAAATCAAGATATTTTAACTTTTTCATGTGCTTTTCTCCTACGAATGTTGGCAGTTATCTTGTGATTCATTTCAATGATTGCATCATACTTGTCACTCTCAAGTTGAATAATGTTTTGTTTTGAAAATTTCAAAATGAAATGTTGCATATTCATTCTTTCAAGAATTTCTTCTGGCTAGTCATATTTATTACTCTAGCATAATAAGCGTAATTACAAGTCATGTCCATGTTGACTTTCATTTGTACTATTGAATAATAATTCTTCCCAGGATAACAAATATTACATACGACATTCCTGAAGGAACAGACATATGCGAGATTAAAATTTGACTTAGAAATCTTTATTTATTTAGTCTAGAGAAACTCCTAGTCATACTCCACAATATTTATCAAATAAAGAAAATATTTATTAAAGGCCTAATATTTTTCTAGGGTCTGTTTTAATAGCCCTCAAACTCCTAGAAAGTCACGTTATTTATGACGCCAGAATATTATGCAGGAAATATTTTCCTTTCTCTATTTCAAATCTCGGGCGCCAGATTTTTTAGTGGTTTTCTCCACGCACTAGGGTAGCTACAGATGGAGATATAGAATGTCCAGGGGTCTGGTATGTATGTTGACACTTTTCGAATCTTTACAAAATACTGTAGGCTTTAAGTACAATTTTTGGATACTGAATGCCGATTGCTTTTATGTCTCCTAGAGAGACAGATAGTCAGAAATGTCTTTGTTTGGTTTATTTCTAAATTTTTACAACTTGTTTAAGTACGTCTGCTGAGTTACTTCAATAATTTATATGAAATGGGAAAAGGTTTCTTTTCAATGTAAACACAGTATGTAATATGTATTAAATTATCTGGTATATTCAAGTGCTCAATACGATTTGTCACAACAATTTTCATATACAATTATTTTTGCTTAAATCTAAAAGTCGGTCTGGCGACCTTTAAATAGGGGTAATATATATATATATATATATATATATATATATATATATATACATACATATATATATATATATATAATATATATATTCGGGCTCTCGGCCCTCATCAGTACGGTGAAGAAGTGCAAGGATGAACAACACTTGGTAGAAAACGACAAATCAACAGAGTCAACAAACAGAAGCCAGCCGCACATTTGTGGTTTCGGTTAGCAGACCCTGCATTACAGGGCAACAACCAACATCACCACGGAGGCAGCTATAGCTACCTGCGTGACATCCGAGTCCAGGATTATAGATATGAATGGGAAGAATATCGAGGGGACTTGAAAACAAACGGAAGAAATTTAATGGACATAGCCCTCAAAGAGAATCGTTAACCGTAGACACGTGTTTCGGGCTCTCGGCCCTCATCAGTAAGGTGAAGAAGTGCAAGGATGATCAACACTTGGTAGAAAACGACAAATCAACGGAGTCAACAAACAGAAGCCAGCCGCACATTTGTGGTTTCGGTTTAGCAGACCCTGCATTCCAGGGCAACAACCAACGTCACCATGGAGGCAGCTATAGCTACCTGCGTGACATCAGAGTCCAGGATTATAGATATGAATGGGAAGAATATCGAGGGGACTGGTAAACAAAACGGAAGAAATTTAATGGACATAGCCCTCAAAGAGAATCGTTAACCGTAGACACGTGTTTCGGGCTCTCGGCCCTCATCAGTACGGTGAAGAAGTGCAAGGATGAACAACACTTGGTAGAAAACGACAAATCAACGGAGTCAACAAACAGAAGCCAGCCGCACATTTGTGGTTTCGGTTAGCAGACCCTGCATTCCAGGGCAACAACCAACGTCACCATGGAGGAGCTATAGCTACCTGCGTGACATCAGAGTCCAGGATTATAGATATGAATGGGAAGAATATCGAGGGGACTGGTAAACAAAACGGAAGAAATATAATGGACATAGCCCTCAAAGAGAATCGTTAACCGTAGACACGTGTTTCGGGCTCTCGGCCCTCATCAGTACGGTGAAGAAGTGCAAGGATGAACAACACTTGGTAGAAAGCGACAAATCAACGGAGTCAACAAACAGAAGCCAGCCGCAGATTTGTGGTTTCGGTTAGCAGACCCTGCATTCCAGGGCAACAACCAAGGGCAATAACCAACGTCACCATGGAGGCAGCTATAGCTACCTGCGTGACATCAGAGTCAAGGATTATAGATATGAATGGGAAGAATATCGAGGGGACTGGTAAACAAAACGGAAGAAATTTAATGGACATAGCCCTCAAAGAGAATCGTTAACCGTAGACACGTGTTTCAGGCTCTCGGCCCTCATCAGTACGGTGAAGAAGTGCAAGGATGAACAACACTTGGTAGAAAACGACAAATCAACGGAGTCAACAAACAGAAGCCAGCCGCACATTTGTGGTTTCGGTTAGCAGACCCTGCATTCAGGGCAACAACCAACGTCACCATGGAGGCAGCTATAGCTACCTGCGTGACATCAGAGTCAAGGATTATAGATATGAATGGGAAGAATATCGAGGGGACTGGTAAACAAAACGGAAGAAATTTAATGGACATAGCACTCAAAGAGAATCGTTAACCATAGACACGTGTTCCGGGCTCTCGGCCCTCATCAGTAGGGTGGAGAAGTGCAAGGATGAACAACACTTGGTAGAAAACGACAAATCAACGGAGTCAACAAACAGAAGCCAGCCGCACATTTGTGGTTTCGGTTAGCAAACCCTGCATTCCAGGGCAACAACCAACGTCACCACGGAGGGCTATGTCCATTAAATTTCTTTCGTTTTGTTTACCAATCCCCTCGATATTCTTGCCATCCATATATATATATATATATATATATATATATATATATATATATATATATATATATTATATATATATATATATATATAATCCTATTAATATAATAGTGTCGAAATGATATTTAAATTCATGCTATATAACTGATTAAATGAACTATAAATTCACGGCAATTAAGGGAACAAAAGAAATAATATTAATAGCAAAAAAAAACTATTTTTTCCTGAACGGTTAACTGACTGACTCAGAAAGTGATTTCGCAAGTTTGTAGGCAATTTGTTTTACCTTCCCGACTTCCCCTTGTTAATTCCCAAAACAAAATTGAATACTACGTTCCACTCGTCTATTACCTAGGCTTCACGTTTGCAATAATCCCGGCTGTGATATTTTTTCTCTGTTCCTTAAAATAGGCCCTTTTGGCTACGACTTTTCTTTTTAACAAGATTTATATATTTGGCTTTGTTTTACTATTGTTTATGCTCCGCGATTTCCCTGAGTTTAAACAACGTTAACAACTGGGCGTGGACACAGACTACAAAGCATCACAGTGTTTTCGTAATATAAAATAACTTACATCCCCTCAATGGAGCCAATAACGCTTAGTTACCAAGTTCTCGAATCGCAAAATTTAATTATCTTCCTGAGAATGACTATAACTTGTAAAATTCGTGAACTTTTGTTCTGCACATATTTTCCAGGACAAAAAAAACTTTTTAATTCATTGTATATATCGCGGCCGTAGGGCTATGTCACTACGAGCGCACCTCTCGGTTACTCCCGCCACATGGTCCCGCACCACCACCACAAAATGGCGGTTTCATGAGAGAGGTGGGGGATGGTGGTTGTATGTGGGGTAGGGAAAAAGGTGGGGGGGATGAGTGGCCTGTGATTGGTCGGAATGGTGGCAGCCATGTTGTGTA